>OY294020.1:5459602-6114602 GCA_958510785.1 Exephanes ischioxanthus | reverse complement strand
TGCTTCGTTTGCCTTGTCATCCAAATCTGGTTTCCCGGAAGTCGAGGAAACCGGAAGTTGGATTCGTTTCTCTGGATCTTCACCGATCTCAGTTGTACTTGTCATTGTCGTCGTTGCTTCCGCTACGACCGCGCTCACATTCTCCGCCACTTTGATCGATATATTCAGAGCTTCCGATGGGCTCGTGGATGTTTCAACTTTGGCAATCTCGGTCGTCGTTGTATCGGCAGTTGCTTCATCTTTCTTAGACTTCTCAGTCGATGCATGAACAATCGAATCGGCCTGAAGGGTCGTTGCTTTCTCCGCACTCTCCGCGGCGACCGGTTCTTTCGGCAAATCGATCCTCTCCGCAGGAACAACCACTTCGCCGACCGAAGGATCTTTCGAGGTCGAAGCTTCCAAGATTTCGATCTTCTCGGTAACGCCCTCTTTCGCAAGTGCCGGTGTCTCGGAAGTTACAGTTTTCGTAATATTTTCTACTGGTTTTGTCGTAGTTGCATCTTCAGGCACGCGGGTGCTGGCCGGTGCGTCGTTCACCAGTTGAACTTCCGGTTCGGATTTCACAGAATCAATGGCAATTGGGCTGATTCCAGGCGTGGTATCGGCATTCGTCGTCGCTGCCTCGGTCGTCGTCGATGGGAAACCAGCGATCAGACCACTGGCGATGTTGTTCGGTGGAACACTTCCGGTTTCGGGCAAGATCAAAGGCTCAAGCGGAGGCGGGCTTACGTCCACATTCGCCGATGCTATAAGATTGTTTATCGCCGTTACAGGATTACTCATCAGTTGAATTCTAACAAGTGGAGATTCAGTTGCATTAGCCGAATTCGCAGAGATCCCTTGAGAAGTGTTTGAAATCTTAAGCCCTGTTGGCTTCGACTCCGTTATGTCGATCCTCACTATCGGCAGTTCGGTGTTGTTCTCGTTGGAATCATTTTTTGCAGGGCTCTTCTTCTCATCTTCGAGCATTGGAGTTTCTTGCGTAGTCGGCGAAACACTCTCAGTCTTGACGGTCGTCGGTCTTTCAGTGTGGACGCTAAGAATCGTGGAGGAATTTGCGAATTCGTTCGCGGGTTTCGTCGTTGCAGTAGAGTCTATCGTGACCAGCTCGGTCGTAGCTGACTTGGTGAAGTTTTCAACTTCCACAGAATCGACGGGTCTAATTTCCGGTGTCATTTTGTCCGTAATTATGTCGGAGGACGCTTGCAGCGCGTCCGCTTCCGGTTTCAAGTTTTCTGGTTTAGCGGCCGGCGCTTGGACCTTCTCAGTGACCGGAAGTTCAGCTTTGTTCACGGAAACTTCCGTTGATTCATTGCTGATCGATGACAGAACACTCTTCGCCGTGGTGACACTATCGAGACTCGACGATTCGGTCGTGGACGGAATATCGGTTGTACTCGGACTTTCATTTGATCTTTCGGTTGATACATTAGCGGTGGCAATTGTTGGTTCTTCGATTTCCGGCACTTTGGTCTCGGGAACCATAGGCTTCTCGGGCTCGGCTTCGACCGGCGATTGAGTCTTGTTTGTCAGTTGATCAGGAGCCTTCGTAACTACCGGAAGTTCCGTTGTTTTTATATTCTCCGTGACGGCAACTTCCTCCGCGTTTATTCCAACGCCATTTTTCTTCTGCGTCGCGTCGAAATTGGCGCTCTGATTAACGGGAAGCACCGAAGGCATCGCGTCGGAAACTTGGGATATCATGCTCGATAACGAATCGGCCAATTCGGTGGGCAAAGGCTCAACGGGTTTAACGGAGCTCGAATCCACATGATTCTCCAAACCGATCGGCGTAACGCTCGTTGGTGTTTTGGCGTCGGGACGATTCTCGGGCTTTGCTGGTACAGCTGGGATAGCATCCGCTTTGGAATCGTTTACTTTTCCCGCGGCCGATGTGTGCACGATGAAGTGATCTGCCGCTACAGTTCCGGAAATGCTGCCCGTTGGGTCGTTTAGAGTTTCGATTATGTGCTCGATCGACGAAGCCTCCGAGGGTGAAGCGCCGTGCGGTGGATTCTTCTTGTTCGGTATTATTTCGGGAATCATCTGATAAACTGGTTCCCGTTTAATTCCCGTGGTCGTTTCCTTCGTCGGTGAAACGGTGACCTCTGGAATTTTCGGCGAATCCGTTGTTCCGGGATATTTGTTCACTGAATTTTTGGGTGGTATCTTCGTGCCGGAGTCGACGGCGGTGGGTTTCACTGTTGGTTTCTCACCGGAGATCAAATCCGCGACGATGGAGCTCACTGTTTCCGGTAGATTACCGAAGAACGAGACTCCCTGGGCCAACAACCCAGGCTTCGCCGACGCTTCGGTCGTTGCCTGTTCCGCAGCCGCCGACGGTTTTACGGTCGCCGAATCCAACTTCTCTACGGTTGTTTTATCCGTCGTTGTTTTAACAACATCGGGCTTCTTCTCAGCAGTGATTTGCACAAGATCCAACGGTTTCGCAGGTTCCCGCAACGGTATTTCCTCGTGACCGGAAACTTTCATCGACGTTGAGTGGGTCTCGGAAACGACGCTCATCGTCGCTGAGGATCCGGATTCCGGGGATTTGGATATCGTTTCCGGAGTCTTTGGGGGCGTTTCCGGCTTTATTGGTTTCTTCGTCACGGGTTCCTCATTACCGGAGTTGAAAGTTATCTCGATCATCTCGGGAAGTTTTTCCTCGACAGGCGTCGATTGTTCGAGTGCAGGAACTTCCGGAAGGATCGGTTTCGCGCTCACTTTATCAGGCCTCACGGCACTCTCCATTTGTCCCAGGGAAACAATCTTCGGAGGTTCCACTGGCTTGGAATCGTCGACGGTCTCGGTGCTGTTCTTCGATTTAACTTTGTCCGCCGATATGGTGTGGAGCATTTGGAATACGGGCATCGAATCCTCCTCGGACTGATGAGCTGGCAACTTTTGGTCAACAGTTATAACCGGTACCTGAATCATCGGCTTCTCCGAATGAATGTCCGTTTCCGGAATAACGGTTGGTTTCTTGTTCGTTTCGTTATCAAGCGCGGCTGGTGGCAGCTTCGTCGGGGCTGTCTGGCTCCCGGGTTTTTTTATGGGCGTCGTATCAGCGACTATCGGGGTATCGATGATGTCGGTCTCGCTGACTGGGGCGGTTTCCGACTCGCCACCGAGAATCGATGGCAGGATGCTGCTCCACTCGGTATTCACGTGACCCGGTATCGTCGGTACCGAGGTCATCACCGTCGCCGGCTTGCTCAGCTCGCCCTTCAGAACGTTCTGCACATTCTGGACCACGTCGGAAACCTGAAACAATCCAAATTGTCATCGTTCTTACTGCGATGTCATTGCAACGTTCTTATATTGACAAAGTTGCGGTTAAACATTTTTCACGCCACTTCGCAATTATCTATTTGTTTTCGGAGAAATTCTCGTTGCCAAGAATGTTAGCATATTAAATCAGATTTTTTAATGCATATGAAAAAAAAAAAAAAAAACGAAAAAAAATACCGAAAATTACTTCATTTCATTTCATTTCATTTAAGGTCTTCACGAAATTGACATACGTGGAAGCGGTAAGATTGATTTAATTCTCGATGTTGTTACCTTCATTCCACCAACGGGAACGTCTCCGGCAGTCTGGGGTTCGTGAATCTGCATCGGTAGATGTCCACCGCCTGCCGCGATGAGGCCCTGAATCTCCTTCTCGGTCATCTGCTTGGTCACCACATTGCCGTCTTTGTTGAGAGTGAAGAATTGAAATTTGTCGGGCTTGAGAAGATCCGCTGGCGAACCGGGCAACTCCGTCGACGGTATGACCCTTCGTCGATCGGCGGTGCTCGTTGCTACGGGAGTTTCATTCTCCGACGATCCCGTGACAACCGAGACCGACGTTACCACACTGAAAATTTATTTGAATTTTTTTTTACGCACAAGCCGCTCCGACACCGAAATCCGTGGGTGAAAGTCTAATGAGAGGCGACGCCGTTAACAGACAATAGAGCGAAAAAAAAAACAAACGAAACAAATATCTGCAGGAGAAAAAAAAAGGGGGAAGCGTGAAAGAAGCGTACGCGTAACGGTTTCCTAATTAGCCCTCTAATTAAGGCTGCAATCGTTTCATTATGCACAAACGCAAGAGTCTTGTAGCTTTAATTAGGTAACAGGCGAGTCCCTCTTCGCCGCACTTTTTTTTCCTCTCGCTTTTTTCAAACCTACCCATACGCCCCTTACTATCCCTCACGCTCTCTAGATCGGGGAGTCTCGCTCCTTATTTTCTCACGTATCCTTCTATTTTTTTATTTTATTTTTTGCTCCTCTCCCACGAACGCGCTGCGACGTCGTGAAGGTTACCGAGTAACTCGCGACTATCGGTATCGTAATTGAACATTTCCTCTTTCAACAACGCGCACGCGATGCATCACAATCTCCACCGGCGTTAATTAGATTCCACCGTGGTTATTGTTATCCCCGACGATTTGTTACTAATATAAAAAACTAAATGTCGCTGAGGGTGTGGAATTTTTTTTTTTTTTTTTTTTGCATTGCAGAATTACGGTTCCATAATAAAGTTGTTATTATTTTAGTTCAGTAATGAAAAAGTTCGGCATTATAACTCCGTTATTATACTTTAGTTCAGTGATGCAAAAGTTCGGGACACGCATGAGTGAACTGGAAAGCCAAATTCACTCGACACTGACCTGGAACCGAGAAGCTTCGTTGATGTGTCGAGTTCCTCGTCGGGAACCGGAAGAGTCAAGGTTGATTTCCAGTTTGTCATGAACACGAGCGCCAACAGTGGCAACCACCAGCGTTGTCTCCTCATTTTCGGCGAAAGTAAGCTGTCTGCAAGCAAAAGGTAAAAATAAAGGTAATGAGATTTTGAAAAAGGATACGGTGATGCACCCACACAGGCTTCGTAAGGTTCGTATAACGATGCACTTTTGAAAATAAGCGGTTAAGCTAATTGTCCAGTATGTTAAACACGTGTAAAAAGGCCGATTTAATATATCGAGCAAAATTAAGATCAAATGTAATTTAAAAAATTAAATATGCATAAATGTTTGTAAGATTTTTGTAAGTGCACCCAAGTTCGATGATAAAAAAATTTTAATCTACCCTTTATCCAATCGAACATGTTGCGTGTGTGCAAAAGGCTGAAACGTCGGGGAAAAGAAAAATATTTATACATACAGACATACATTTATACGTAAATGTATTTCTGTATAAATGTATAAATATATATAATCACGGTTACATATCCCAAAAAGTAACGGTGTAAAAAGTATTTAAAAAAAAATTACAAACTCGATACGGATAGACGAGTCTTTTATTGTCAGTTTTCCAAGCACCTGCTAACCGCGAGTTCACGTGCAGCAGTGAAGAAGGTCTGAGGTGCGCACGAGTCATTGACCAAACGGCAGGTATCGCAAGTATCGAGCGTTCGTCAATGGTCTCTCGGGCGTAAACCAATTTCGTAATCCGTCCATGCGTGACACGATTCGAATTCTCCGGTACGTCTGTTCCAGCCGCAAGAGACATTTCGCTCGAAATCCCCGAAGGATACAATACCCGGCTCACGTACGACCGAATTATCCGGGTCACGTTCGCCTTTGGACTTTTTTTTTTCTTTCCAGGTCGAACCGGCTCCTTACCGATTCTTCTCGGATCATACAATTGAACTAGTCACATACTCTCCTATGTGAAAAATTCCACCGTCGTTCCGCTGTCGGTTCGTCACGAATTTTCACGATTTACATAGAGCACGAAAGAGCTCAAAGGATCTCGAAGATGCGAGTTTAAAAGAACACATATATTTCGAGACCATTGAACGTCGATGCGTCCGTACGGAGACCCGCTATGATTCAGAAAATTTCATTCGTCGAAACGCGAAGTTTGCCGGCGAAACGGGGTCGACGGACTTTCGGACGATAGTCTATTGGCCGTTTCTTTTTTTTTTTAACCATGAACATATGCGTATAGCGGTCTAGCGAGGCTCGCCGCAAGTCGTAAATCGTTATTGTCCACGAGTCACGAATAGGTCTACTGACCCAGTGAGAGGGCGAGTGAGCGACCGGGACGGGCGTGATCTCACGCCGGTCCGCTCCCCCGCAGGCCACGCAGTGGTCGACGACCCTCCACAATATTATTCGAAGCGGTCTCGCGAGCACTCGTCTCTCGGCTCATCCAAAAACGGGACCGGTTTCGAACACCGGCCGGTTGCATCGGATTCCACGTTACGTGGCACGTGAGTGCCGCGGACTACCGGCCAGGCGTTTCAAGACACCTCGTCTTGCAATGCCATCGGCATTCTTCAAAATCACGATTTCCGCCTGACGGTGCAACTACGGATACTCGGCATACATATTTTTTATCGATTTAAATATTTCTAATACAAGTTATCAACAACCCGTTATGCAATATTGTAAATTTAATGCACTGAACTGAAAGTTTTTATGCAAAAACTGGTACATCACATTCAACTTAGAATTGTGATGAAAAATTGATGGGCTTTTGTAGTGAAATTAATGTAAACTATTCGATATAAAGTACATTTATACTAAAATTAAAGTGAATTATTAAAAGTAAAGTATTTCTAAAGGATTTAATATACTGTGCGTCAATTTTTCGTCACAATTGTATGAACATAGTTTAATGCATGAACGTAGTTTATGCATTAAAATTTCCATTACCAGTATATTAAATTTCATACGAATTTTTTTACAGCGTAGTATAGTTGACTGTCGATAAATGTTACGAAAGATTTTCGAGGGTGATACGACAACTTCTTCAACGCGCCGAGGACGATGAGCATCAACTGCATGATATTGTGACTCAGCAAGAAAGTACCATTTTTTATTAAGCGATAATTTGTTAGAATCGCCCGTCAAATCCGAAAGTCATGAGCACGAAGAATGCCGAAGCGTGAGAGCCCGGTAAGATCGGCCGTATCAACCGTTGAATTACAGTTAACTGCGGTAGATGAGATTTTAACCGAATCCGCTACCGTTAACTCATCTTCTGGCTCGTTCGGACCTGATATCCTGTTTCATCTGAGCGACGTTGTCCCGCGAGCGCGAGGATTCATTGCGTCGTTTCGTGTAAACACGGAACGGTACACGTTCACGAGAAAAAAAAAATCTGTGTAATTTAGTACAATGTAATCATTACGAAACCGACCTGCTAGGAAGCGAAAACGGTACAAGATTTTATACATCAATCGAGCACGCGAGTATTAAAATACTAAAAAAAATGACAATTGCACGTACAAATTCTAAATACTACTCTCGTTTTACGACGGTAAAAACAGTATAAATTTTTTATGAAAATGCGCCAACGATGCCTCATACTATAATAGCGTGACTAAAGTCGCTACTCGGCAACTCCGTACCTTTACGAGTTCCTAACGCGGCATTAATTGACGTTTCGGTAAAAGTGGTAACGATAATTGTGTTCCTGGTCTCATTTATCAACAATACAGTTATTGTGCTTATCTCCTCGAATTATAGCAAGTTATCAAAGATTGATGAGTTGAAGGTGAGATTGTTGATTTCTTAAAAGTAACTAATACAATTATTATTCTGTGCCACCTTCATGAAGGTTTGCATCTTTCCGAACGGCACGATAAAAACCAATCGTGTAATTCGCAGAACATCGTCGGAGAGTTGTTAATTCAGTTAAAGAATTGTTCTTCAATATTTTTTCCAACATTTTTGCCAATCGGAAACAATTGTGAAATGAAAAAGTTTTTTTCCGACTGTTCCGTAAAGGCCGATTCGCACATGAGCCACCATCCGACATAATTTCAAACGCGTTGAAACCCCAAAAAAAGATTAATCAGCTTCCCCGATACGAGATTGCTAGCTACCGAAATGGGGTCGCGAGTATTTTAATCAGGGATCGTGAAAAATGATCATTTTTTTTTTTTATACCGTCGCAACGCCATTTTTTTTACGCGAGAAAAGTAGTCTGCGCGAAGTAACTTCGAATCGTCCCGGAGCCGGAGGAACTTCGCAATCGTCTCTGCCGAGCTGTACCAAGGTAACTCCTTACCTGGTCCGTGTCTCGTTTATTTTCATTCCGCTTTTCCCGCAAGCGATTTCCTGCCGTTGAAGCGAAGCCACCAAGAGGAACGCGCCGCACGTCCCGTAACCTGGGATTATCTTAATAACGCGACGGAGTCATCCAGCGTTTTGCAGCACAATATCCGGTCTGAATATCGCCGGCGGGGTAGTTAGCGAGTTTCAGGACGCCCGTCCCGGGTCCCCTAACGAGTCAGGCATTGTTCGAGGACCGCGAGTCCGGTCCCGACGGGGGTCACCCGTGGACCATTAAATGCGGAACCCAGATCGACCGAGTCCGTCCACTATCTCCGGCAATAATGAGGCGGTATACACGCGGGTCACTCCTTTTTTTTCTTGGTGAAGTAAATTTCATTAGCCGCTTCCAAGTTCCGAGGACGAGCAAAGTCAAACCAGCGGGCTCGACCGGACACGAAGACCCTGCTAATCGAATGGCGGATCGAAGGTCGCGAGAAGCTGCGAGAATCGAGTTAAACTTTAATTTACAAAATGCTGCAAATAAATAATGAAATGGGAAAAATACTGACAAACATCGTGATTCACATTTCGTGAGTCCGAAGAAGCTTCTTTACGATAATCGTCAGGTATTTCTTGATTTTGGCTCCAGTGCGGTTGCCTGGTATGATAAAAATGCCAATAGGCATTGAACCAAAATTGTCAGAGAATTGTTCAATTTGCGCCGGTTCAGCTTGCAGGGTAAAAGTTGTGACCCGAAACACCATCGGGGTTTCTAACTCTAAGTTTGAGGACCAAGCATGTTCGCCACTTGTGTCTTACACTGAGAGAAAGATCTGACAGAAGTTACCACAAATCTGGGGAAAACTGACAGAACTTTCAGATAAACGGGAATTACAACGACATCCTGGTAAATATTCGCATTACACTTAACACATTCTGCTTTAAAATATGGTAATTTTCGCTATCACAAATATTACCCGAATATCGCGTAATTTTTGCTAGAATATAAGTTCATCTTACCGAAAAATATGATAATCGATGACGTCACGATCGTGGCCCGTTTGTAGGTTATACCGGCATATTATGTCGATCACATTTTTTTTAAATCTATAACATACATGAAAAAAAAAATTTGCTGGACGAAATTCTGAATTTTTATGCGCGGAATTCTCAGTTTTAATCCACGAAATTTTTAGCCAGATACGCAAGATTTTGCCAACCAGCCGTCTGGAAAAAATGATCATACGGGTTGGGTAAAAATTGCTATGGCTCCTGTGAAAATTTCACATATCGCTAGTGGTAGCGCTAGTCGATAAATTTTGAATAAAAACTTGGTAGTTTTTATCAGTGTATGTTTTGCGGAGCTATTGCTTGTGTTGTACATTGCATTGAATTTTTTTTTTTTAATAACGTAGAGTCGACCGGATTAAGGGGGTTCATTTATCGAATACCGACCTATTCACCTGCCCAATCATAATGTTTCTCCATTTTTCTTACGGGGTTTTTTCGTCGAGTGTTTTTTGTGCCTGCCCATTTATCGACTCGATTGTTCGTCGAAGATCAAACTCGATTTCGACGTAACAATTAATCGGGATGTAAAAACAAGCGGAACGACAGTTAAACTGGCTAGATAGGGTGTATAATTTACGCACCGCTGTAATTTCTACGCGGAAAGTGTCAGGTATAACGAGCTCTACCGGCGCATGGTTGCCCTATCATAATTCTCATGCGCGATCATCGTAACGCTAAAGCACCGTCGCGTAGCACGCGGCGAGGCAGTGCGATAATTATCATGTAGCTCAATTGGATCGCGGCTGAGACACAGAGATCGTCGAGTAAAAAGTCTTCATGCATCGGGAGCAGAGACCGCCCTTCCTTATTAGAGGAAATTACGTTCCTTATCATACCCGATTGTGGGACAGCGGAATGTTATTAGGAGCGAGGCTAAAATACCATTCCCGATAGATCGCATGTGTAATCGCGTGCAATCTTCGTTAGTTATCCACCGCTCATCTCAGAGACAATAATTCCAACCTACTTTTTTCTTAATCCATGGTGGTACAAAGCGGGGACGAAGACTTGAGAAAAATAAGGCGAACAGGTTGAGAGGCAATTAGAGAGAATATTATTGTAATTTTTTTTTTCTCGTACTGTACGCTTTATGAAATTATTAACATATTACTAATTTCAAATTATCTCGATTATTGATAATTCAAGTGGTAAAAATATAATATTCTAATAGTCAAATATCAAATAGTTTAATTCGTCAAAAATTGAAATAAAAAAATAAAAATGCAAGATAATAAAATTCATCGACCGATTCGATTTACCTCCGTCGGGAAAATCGGATTCTGCGTGCAGCTCGGATAAAAGTCGACGGAATCACGGAAGCATGGACGTATAAATAAACCGAGGCGTCCCACGTGTTCTCTCGACAGTTAGCACAGCTCGTACCGTTCCTTTTTTTTTCCTAATATTTCATCCGTACGAAAGGATAGCAGAGGCTGGCAAACAAGCTTTCGTACCGTTAACAGGACACGAGCTCGCGTATGGTCGAGGCCCGTTTACTGAAAGAGGAAAAAAAATATTATAAAAATCACCGTCAGGATAATGGTACGATGTTTTCTTTGGTGGGATATCTTTGAAGCTTCACTAATATTTGCCGAGTCCATGAGTTGAATACACTTCGGCCGTTCCGTATGCCGAGAGCTTCAGGAAGAATAGAGTATTTTTTTTTTCGTTCATGAAATTCACACCCACAGATTCTCAGAAGCCCCTATAGATATTGTAGAGAATATAGTGCGCCTTGGAATTCCGTATGAATAAAATAACAGTAAAATTCTCGATCTTGCGACGTTTGTTCTCATTCGGTGACACACTTCGAAACGGCTCCGGTCAAAGAGTCGCGAAGCCGGAACAGTCGACCGATCAGCAACAGGTTCGGTGATTAAAATATTTCAAATTTCGAATGCGTCTCGTAAAATTTGAAATATGTATATGTATTTTTTTTATTACCATCGATCGAACGATGCTCAACGCCATTACACAATCGAGCTGCGGCGATCAACGACCCGGCTCACAAGATAAATCGTTCGAAGGATATCATAGCGCGCATCGTGCAGGACGAAGAATCGTCGAACCGTAACGACGATTCGACGAGACCTCGAGCGTGTAGTAATTCTGGCGCTACATACTTTTCGCGTAATAATCCGACCGATACCGCACCGCATTATTATCTAATAGTGATGTGGAAAAAAAAATAAATAAAAAAATTGATAATTGAAAACAGAAATCACTATAGCTTTACCTTTTTATTTCATTTTCTATTGTTTTCCGAAAAATGTGAGAAAATTTGAAGTTTGGATAATTATTTTGTTCTTGCCTTATCAATAATGATGTGCAAAAAAATTTATAATTCTCATATAACGGGGAAATGCAATTTTTTGATAGTCAAAAACAAGAATCACTGTAGATTCATTTTTTAATTTACTTTTGTTATTTTTATTCTTATTTTTTTTGAAGGGAGAAAAATTGGATGATAGGATAATTATTTTATTCTTGCCTATACGCGATGTTCGAGCCGCGGGAGACCGTGACCAGGCGTTCTCGAGGCCTTGAAGAATTCGGAAGCTGCTCGACTGGACATTGGCTCACTCGCTGGACCGTTTTCAATACCGTTACACGGATTCATTCAGAGTACCACACGAGGTACGGACGAACGAGTGAGCGAGCGAGCAAAGAGCTCATAGGTATCCACTTTTGGTGTTTGCGGTCACGCCCGTTCGGCTTGATGTACTGTCTGCGCGACCTAATCGATCTTTTTTTTTATTCAACGTCTCGCATACGATTATCGATTATCGTTCCGTGACGACTCCATGGTTGCTTGCGCATTACACAGGCTCGAATCTTACGAAAAAAATTATATACACGTAAATGTATAAATACATTTCATGTAAGCACAAAATAGATAGTTTATACCGGGTACGTCCGTGCTAAAAAAATTGTATTGTATTTAGCGACTTTTCGTCTGTTCGCCTGTGAAATTTCCAATGTGGATTTAACTTTTTAAATAAATAAAATAAAATGTGGTCGAAAAATTCGAAGACAATTCGCATAGTGATCTTTCAGTTACAGTGCATTGATTTCACAGAAAGATTCATTACGAGCTTTCGTAATTTTTTTTTTAATTCGTAAAAGAAAGCGATTTACTTCCGGCGAAAAGTTTTTCATGTCCGAAGCATTAATAAAACGTAAAACGGTTTTGAAAAATCATATATCACATATTATTTTTTGAATGTCGAAATGGAAAAGACTAAACTTCACATATATTGTTTCAGATACGCAGAAAAAAAAATTGACGCACAAAAAGAATGAATTTTCGATTGATTGAAAAATCACTCTACTTCTATATACACTGCAGCATTAACGGAGGCACGAATATCGTCTGACTGGCATTCACGACGAGTTTCGTATGTAGAATTAGGCCAGCGGCGGGTCACGTATATCGTGTTCCCCTTTGACAGTGAAAACCGAGCGTGACTCCCTCGCGCAGCGTTCGCCACTCCGGAGTACGGAATTTCCGTGTCGGAGTGAGTCAGACTTCCTTGTCGATTGTGCGGTTCAATGAGGTATAAATAAAATAGACCGGACGAATCTGTCCGGGCCCTTTAAAAATTCACGCCCTTTATCCTCCCCGAATAATTCACTCATCTACCGCCCTAAATTCAAATCCCAACCCTTTCAATATCACAAATAAATAAAAATAAAAGAACAAATTAAAAAAAAAAAAAGAAACCCTCTTAAAAGACCCAAAAAAAATCTTTAAAATAAAAAAGAAAATCTTAAATATCTTATAGTCAAAAACTCACGATTTCGAAGTCTCAAAAAAAATGTCCTCTATACTTCGAGCGTCCTCCTGTTCATCCCTGAAGACCAGTCGCCTGTTATCAATATCGGCGGAGCTCTGCACCGGCGCCGATCGATCGATCTTCTCCCCGGATAGATCCAATTAACGTCGAGTGCGAACACCTCGATCTGTATTACAGATTCTCCGTCTCCCCGTCGTCGCTTTAACTGCCCTTACCGATAATGACGTCCGACGCGAATCGCTTATCCTCCGCTTCGAGATAAATCTCTTGTCTATCGGGATACGCGGGAAGAGGAGTGTCGCGTGCGCGTGTCTGGTCTCAGTCACTCGTTTCTATCCCTCGATCCGCGCTCGGGCTCGGCGTCGATCGGGACGATCTTGCGGCTGACCTTGCCACCGCTGGAAGGGTAGTGACCCTGGTAGCAGGCCTGCAGGTAGAGTGTAAGTACCTGTATATATATATATATATATACATCCAGTCCTTATCCTTCGCGATGCTGCTCGCACTCGTCTCGCACTCTCCTTCTCTCCCTTCTTCCTATACGGCTCGTACGGTTTCTCACCTCCTTCCTTCCTATCTTCTTTCCGTCCCAGCTCTTGTTCTCTCGGTACACAGCTTCGCCGTACAGCCGATTCGCCCGGTTATTCACTGATGCCGGTCTGCAGTCGTATGTACAGCCTCGGGCTCTTCCTCTCCGCTGCCAACTTCGTTCGGCTTCTTCGCTTCTTCGTTTCTTCGCCTCCTCTCGCTTATCTGCGCTTATATTCCGAGAGAAGCGACCGACTTCTTCTATCACTCTTTCCAACTTGTCTGTATGTATGCGGTTGTGTGCGTGCGTGGATAATAATATAATGTATACTCGCGTTCTCCGTTCACCGGCCCGTCTCGTGCTCCGGATAAGAGTGCACTGCACCAACCCGACAGGTATAGAGCTTTGAAGCTGACACACGGGGACCGACCGACGAACGGCCGGACCAGGAGGATATATAGAGGGAGTTTGAAACCCGTGGAGGATCGCGAGAGAACCTGTGTATAGGATAGTTGAGTGAAAGAGTGAAAGAGGCGAACGCGCGGAAGGCGAACCAAAAGAGCGAGGAAGACACGAGCCGCGAGTGGGGGGTGCCGAGGGGGGAGGACGTTGAACGCTGATGGGAAGGGGTTGAAAATATCGAGGTGGAGGGAGCGCGAACGCGCAGAGTGGAGGATCGAGGGGGGGATGGGCTGAGAAGTTTGACGCTCGGAAGAGAATCCTCCCGAATAAGTTTGGGTTTTTTTTTTTTTTTTTCGGGTCGGTTACGCAGCTTCGTGACTGAGATTCGAGCACGTAGTGCGCAGTCTCTTTCACGATCGAGAAATACTCTTTCCTCTTATTTCCTCGGGTTCTTGGTAGAAAATGATTTTTTTTTTTTTGTGTTTAGAGCGTTTTCTTTCAATATTTTCGGAGTTTTATTGCGATGCGGAAATTGCGTGAAGGCGATGGGATTCAATAATACATGCATACAATGGATTGAATGTCATGTAGTAATAGCAGTGATAAACGAGTATCTGCAATTAATGTTGTTGTAAATTAATTTATTCCGAATTTTTTAATTTATTTAAATTATCACTCTCCATAATATACATACATATAGAGCTATTTACATTTATGCATACGGAAGCCTCGATTTTTTGTAAGGGAAGGATTTTTATAAACCTCCGACAGCGGTGCGACTTTAGTACCTCGTTAGAAAATCGTATCTTTTTAATAGCCCGATGTAAACATCAGGCAAATTTTATGACACAGTCAAGGGTGTTGATGTCTTCTTGAGGTTTGATCGAATGCTCGACAACCTCGAATAAAATAAAATTGTTGCTATACGAAAAAAATAAAGATTCCCAATAATTCATCAAGCTACGGAAAGCATCACCGATATTTGGTCAATAATTCTGTTATTTCCAGCAAAGTGAACATTGCTTGCAAAATGAAGCATGACAAATAAAATGAACCCAATTTTTTTTACTGTGTGTCATCGATTTGCTCAATAGATGGTTGTAACAAGTACCAAAAATGTATATATGCCGGGAACTTTCGTTTCTGTACCCTCACGGCACTTCCACGAACAAGATTATTCGTAATAATCTATAATTTTTCGAAAGCTGCATTTTTATTAATTTTTTTTCTTAAGAAATATGTGTCTTTGATCCCGAATGTCTTCGAGGTGAAAAAGTAATGACAGAGGAATCAAAATTTTGTAACCCAGCCAGCCAATTTCAAAAGTTCAAAGAGAATTACATCGACTCAACGTGGTAGAATGATTCACGAGCGTGGATGCCTTTATTCTTCGACAACGACGATTCGTCAAGTGTAGCATTATATCAGACACCTGCCATTAAGTTTACGAAGAGTGGAACGTGCACATATCGCGCAGGTGAATCGATGTGAGGGCACTTCGCCTCTTATTCTCGTCTGCGCGCGCACACACACACGCACACGCATAATGCCCTCCAGTGCTCATCGTTTCTTACACGCCTTCGTTCTCTCTCATCTTTCTCGCCGTACGACGCATTCTGTATTCCACAGATACTATGTTACATATATGTATGTATCTCGGTTGCGGCTCGTCCCTACCGTCGATGAAACCGGTCGTACCTCTCGTTTCGTAGTCATTAAACAGTCAACGCCGTCGTCGTAGTCGTCGTCGTTCATCTCCATCGAGCTCGTTGTCAAGTTTCGTTTGCGATACACGAACATCGCCCATGAATAATACCAAATCCGCTCTTAATCTCCCCGACGAAAAAAAAAAATCCTGACTATCAATCTATCATTCTCGGAAAGGAAGGATTTGCGGATTTTTGAGACAGGCGCCAGTTTTCGATCCGCCCCGGCGTATATGCGACTCTATTCGGGGAAGGATTAAATGCAGACACACTAATCCTCGAAAGCGCTCAGAGCAGAAGACCTTAAGCCCGCGATGTCATCGACCATAATTGTGTCACTTTTTAATATTTCGACGGAATCCAACGAGTCATTTCGTATGTGTCTAATTTCTAATATCTCATATGTAATATCGGATACATATAATCTTGTATATATTTCGAAGAGTTGTTTATGGGTTTGCTTGTCCCAATTTTCAAGTACGTCACTTCCGGTTTGACAATCTCATTTTTCGGCCGGAAGTAACGTCATGCCAGAAATGCATCAGGTCCGATCGCAAAAATGAGGTTTTCAAACCACGAGTTTTGACGTGTATTGTATAATATTCAATATTTACGTAGAAATTAAACCCTTATTGCATTTTGCAGTATGACGCTCCGAAGAAAAATGTTCGATTGGCCAATGAAAAAAAGGCAAAATATTAATACACGAAAATATTATTTTTCATATATTAAATACATTTATCATGAAAAATTGTACATTATTTAATCATGTCATGAGATATATGTGACTGGTAAGTCTGCGCAATTATTTTTTAAAAATATAAATTTTCGCGCAAAAAGTTGGTATGGAAATGCTGGGGATCCGGTAGAAATATCGCGGTAGGCCGGCAATGTCATCCAGAATTATCTTAAGCGATTATGTACAGAAAAAAAATATACGTTTAAAAAAAAGTCGTCTGGCGTCTGGACACGCGTAGGCCGATCCTCGTTTCTCGACCAGGACGATCTCTGCCTATATATACGTATTTTATGTAGAAACAGTAAGTATATGTACGGTATCGTCGTGCATCGATATTCGGTGTCTATCTATCTGTATCCAGGGGTTCGAGACTCTTCGGTGGGCATCTCTTCAGAAATTCTCAGGTGCACGAGAGGGGGAGAGAGAGAAAGAGAGGATTCTTCGACGGCAGCGAACAGGTGTCACGCTCGGTTGAACCGGCATGACATTCCAGATTATGTACCGTCTTTCCTCGGCGGAGCATTGCCCCAAGTTGGCTTGGTCATCCGTATTGTGGCCGCAACATCACCATCCGAAGAACACTTATCTCCGACAATCGAGTTGAACATAAAATCCTGTATTCTCTTTCAATTTTACCGATTCCAATCGATTTATAGCCGTTAAATAAATATTACATTAGTTGCAATTTTTGTGGTGTTTCTTATCAAGTATTTTGATAATTTTTCAATTAAAAAGCATGTTCGATCTTTGAGGTCGACGAGGGTGCCAGAGTGAACTAGCCGACCGATTTGGTTGACCGCCGATTACAGAAATCGGTTTGGTGTTCCGATCAAAATGAGCCGATTGTGCACATGAGATTTAACGTCTTTTTATTCTCTACAATTTAGTCGGGCTTCTTTACAGTTGCAGGAAAATCGAGTCCGACGCGCAACAACAATCCTGCTGAATGATCTTCTGCACGTAACAATAAAGTATGGGGTCCGTACTGCAGTGTTAGCGCTGGAAAATATCGTAGAATATTCTTGGGACCGATGTCTAATAAGTGTGCACCAGTGAAGCAAATTGAAAACGCTATAATTTTTCGCCAAGTTGATGCACAACGAGCTTGAACGAACGAACCGCCTTCTTGCCGATGCCAGAGTGAACCAACCAACCGATATGATTAACCGTCCATGACACAAATCCGTCCGTGAGACAAATCGTTTTGGTGCTATGATAAAAATGAACCGATTTATAATTCGTCATTAATCATATTAATATAGATTGTCCATACGAGATTGTACTTCTTTTTATTCTCCACAATTTAGTTGAGCCTTTTTACTATGGCAGGGAAAATGGAATTTGCGGCCCAAAAACAATCCTTCTGAATGATCTTTTGCATGTGACACAACAATTATGCAATCCCTACTACGGTTCTGGAAATCAGTGTAGTATTTTTGGGTCGGTGTACAATAAGTGTGCTCCAGTGGAGCCGATTGAAAACGCCATTATTTTTCGTCGAGTTGATGCACAACGAGCTTTAACGGACGAACCACCTCCTTGCGTCGGTTCAAGTGGAACCGGCCCGTGTCCGATCAGACGTGCGAAAGTCTCCTCCGCATGAGGGATTTTCGTCGCGAATTTCTATTTGCATAATTATCAAGGTTCTCTCCAGCGTGGCAACTGGATTTACATTCGGGACTCACATTATCGTCAGTGTACTCCGTTAGATTTCGGCTTACGCGTCCCGGGAAAGGCGCGGTAAGTTAGGTATTAATGTCTCGGCGCGATTGGCCGTATCCCGAGATCAATGATCGATAACCGGCGTCGATCCGGGTAGACCGCGTGCGATCGGGCCTCACGGGCCGCGCACGAAGTGGCGATTATCGCCGAGCGGATAAACTCATTCCACGCGCCGTCGAGCGTCGACGGGACCGGCGTACTTAATAAACCGAACGCTGGGCTCTGCATACGATCCTAGCTCAGCGGTGACTCGACCTCGGGGCGCCGTGATTCGCGCAGGTGATGCATCGGAGACTTCCTAATGCCTCGCATACCACGCATCGGCCACGAGCGTCCCCGCTGATTGAACTAGACTGGCGAGATCGATAAAGCATAAACGAAAGCTTGCACCTCTTGGTCGCGCAACGACCTATAATCCGAATATGCACACATTTTCAAACGATATTGTTGTTCTCATGTGAAAAGATCATTGGCAGGAATTCCACGGCTCGGACTTTAAGACGTTAGCTTGAACTTAAGATCGCTCTTAAGATCGAAGTTTGGCCCAATCTTCATTCCGTGCTTAAGATCTATCTTAAACTCGGGTTCGATCTTCAGTTCGAACTTAAGATCGAAGTTTGGCCCAAACTTCATTACGTGCTTAAGATCTATCTTAAATACGGGTTTGATTTTACGTTCGAACTTAAGATAGATCGTAAGCACGCAATAAAGTTCGATCCCAAGAGCGATATTAAGAAGAAACTAACGTTTTAAAATTCGACCTCAAGTGAAAAGCGTCCCCAAACGGTTACGGCCAAAATCCCTCCGGGGGAGACTGACCTGGGAAGGATTTAGATCAGTCATGGTCTGGGACAGTTTCTGGGAAGACTTAGACCTCAGGGTAGGACTTGCAGTGATCAGAGGATAAGCTGACGGGAGGCTCTTTGGAGAACTTTGAGTAATACAACCATCCGTAGTAGAAATTTTGGAGCTTTACGTCGGGATCGAATGAAGAACTATCTGACTAGGCCTTGTCGAGGTTTTATCAGAGCCTGATATCGAGTTCTAAATTTTTTTGGAAAAATCTGTCCCTTGAGGGACTTTGATTAATTAGAGCCTGAGAGAGTGCGTTTATTTAATGCTCACCTGGTCCTAAAACTACCGAAGATTGTTTCACCTACAAGTTTAGTGCGTGCGCGCAGTTGTACTCACTCATTTCGAGCTTATCTCCTCTATGACTAATCCTGAATCAATGATCGTTGATTGAATACGTTCGTTATTGAATCTATTCTATCGAAGATAACGCTTTCACGCTTCGAATAAGATGCAATCTAGTGCGGAAATCAATGTTTGGAGAGAAAATAAAAATCAAGAAAATTTTTTTCTCAGCGCGAATTGCAGCTTTGATTGAACTAGACACAAATCGATAAGACATGGACGAACGCTTGATCGGTTTAATCATGATGATCTATAAACAGAATCTGCATAAATTTCAAAATTATTATTTTTTGTGTTATCGAAATGTTCTTTGTCTCTCCCTTTCACGTTGTTTTATAATTTCGAACTTATCTTCACTATGACTAATCGTAAAGCAATACTCAAGCGTTGGACACGTTTGCTGTTGAATATATTTTATCGAATTGAAAACAACTCGAATATACACTTTCAAGCCCCAATCTCGCGGAATGATTAATATTTTGAAAAGGAAAAAAGAAATACGAAAATGTTTCGCAGGGCGAAGCGTATGGTCGCTGATTTTCGCTCGGCGTGTATTTCTATAGTGATGCGCCTTCTCGTGGAGTCTTCTCTGTATTATGCGAAACGTGTGTCTTAACGGCGTCTCAGCTTGTAGGAAAGAGAGCGGGGCAAAACAGACTATTCATACAAATTTCGAGCGGAAAAAAAGGTCGCATCTGAAATTCAGGAACATGGGTCCGTTTTGCCCCACTCACGCTTACTTAGTAAGTGGGTTGCGTCGGCGTATGACATTAACGTGTCGTACTACAATTATTGATTATTCATCGTTCGGAAAAACAACACAAGAAAAAGAGTCGTTTTCGCGCACCCGTAAAAGAGCCTTCCGTGAGGTCCCACAAGTTTTCTGGCCGCATTGAGCTGAGAGGAAAGGAACTCGTTGGACTCGTTTCTCGAGCGCCGTGGCGTCGAAACTTAAGCCCTCGCCGACCTGCCCGACGGTTATTACTTTATAAATAGCCTTCTTAGGATGGTGTACGCGGGGTTGAATCCCTCGTGCAACAGGATGCACTCGCGAGTCTCTCCCTGTGGTTCTGTGGTTCAATAAAATTAAGCTTTTTCGATATTAAAAAATCCAATTCTTCCGTCGCAACGATATCGACCCGAAGAGGATAAATATAAACGATACAGCTTTCTTACGAGACATCGTTTTTAATTAATTTATTCAACAAGGAAACGTTACGAGGTCCTTTTTTTATCACTCGAATCCCAAGTCGTCATCGGTGAAAAGCAATTGCAATTTAAAAAAAATCTAAACATTATTTTTATTATTTTATTTTTGTTTCAGCATTATTTTTTTTAAGGATTGAAAAAAATTATTTATATAAAATTCACGCAGAGATTTTAATTTTTGTCGTTTTTTTTTTCTCGAACTCACACGCATGCGCGATCGTTCCATGACGCATTAGAAGAACGATCGTGCCATTGCCTATTTTCCTGTGGAATTTGTCCCAAGCAAAGAAACATCGTCCATAATATTTTAGAAACCCTCAGTGGGTCGCTTTAAAAAAAAAAATGTTGAAAAAAAGGGAATCGACAACGTAGAAAGCGCACCGCGCCGGTCCCGCTGACAGGAAGATGGTTAAACGAATGAACAAATATTTAAAGAGGCGCGCGATCCCGATTGAGGTCGAAACGCGAATGGGGAGCCGAAATTATAGTGCCCGATCGACCCGACCTGGGAAAACAAAACGGAACGCTCTCGACCCCGCCGAGTTAAGGACCCGCACTTGTGCGCTCGCACCGTCCTCTTAAAAATGCATTCCCGGAAATATGGAACGTGGAACCCGAGTAACACACACCACTTGGCTCGATCTTCATCCCATTCATTAAAAAAAAAAAATAAAAAAAAAATAAAATCCCATTTTCTTTCTCCTCAATCCTCTTGTTTTTCTCGATTCCCCACGCGACAATACCAAAGTCATTGGCATTTACCGGATCCCAGGTCAGTGGGCACTCAGTCTGGGTTGGTACCCTCTTTTTCAAATTGACGTCGTACGACGACTGTCGTCCGTATGATAAAACGCGTGCGATATTCGATTACGCTCGTGCAAGCCGAGTCCGCGCTATCGCTGACGATAAATTCAATTAACCGAACAGCCCAGCGGCCGTACGACAGTTGTAACGTTGGACCGAACGAGGGGGGCATCTCGGTAGTAAATTCAAGACCACTTGCTTCGCCTCCCTATCCCTTGGGCGAACACGGCTCGAGTCCGCTTTGCGATTTCGTACTCAAAGTCCGTGGCAGAGAGCGAAGGCGTCAACTTAGGACTATCGTTTTACGTCGCGTGCAAAAGCGCTGCAATCGACGTCGTGTGTGCATGTCTCTCTTCTGTATGCGCTGACGATGCCGGCTATGGGTATACACGATTTTAAGTACCTCGGGTATAAGTTGTGTGCTCGTGCATCTATATATATGTATATATATGTACGTATGTATATATATATATATATATATACATATATATATGTACGTACGCGGATACTATATAGGTGAGTTTACCTTGGCTCGTACGTGTACTTGGCGTGTCTTGGCCGCACCCGATCTTACATGCACAATATAATAGCCGGTACACGCTTACCATGCCCTCGGGATTTTATAACCGTTGGCCTGTGCGAGTGCACATACCGAGGACGCGATCGAACGCCACCGTAGGTATCTGTCGGTGTATAATGGTGATTCAGGATATTACACGGCAAGACCGTACACCGGATATGCACCTGACAAACATTAATCTTAATGTCCGTACAGCCTCTGCAGCCTCGCGAAGGATACTCGAACTTCCCATGAACTTCGGATGATGATAGTCGTTGTTACCGTTGCTGAGGGAGCATTCGAACAATCACTAATTATAACTGTATCGAATTTAATGACGATGGGCATCTAGGTCTGTTTTATTCTTCTTATCGTTGTTCATTGTTATTTTTATTATATTTTATTTTATAGTAATTTAACATACTAAATACAACAATAATTATGCTTGTATTCATTGTTATCGGAGAGTGAAGCGAAGGCATGGCTAGATTCAACTCTCATCTGCGTGCGAATGCAAAGGCTTCGGCGGTCGGGGCGCAGTTCGTTGTTAATTTTCATGCTCCAATTGGATTATTAATTATCGAGAAGCAATTATCGAGGACAAGGGTAGATTGATACGGATGGAAATCGACGGAGGGCTGTGTAAATTAAGTTACCTCGTTGCAATCGTGATAAATAAATTTCTATGATGATTCCATGGAGACATTTAATGTTCGAACGAAAAGCTGTACTGACGAGATTCGCTACTTTAAAAAAATGTCCCAATTTTCATATATTGTTAGGCAATAGAATAATACGTAGGTTAAAAAAAATGCTATTATTAATCGCAAAGAACCTAAGAACTCGAAACTGACGGAACACCAAAGGCCCTCAGGCTCCCCTACGTAGAATTAATGAAACTATCGATCCGAGAAGAGCGTGGCTCGGCGCGTCGGAGCTTCCACCGAGGACACAATTGTTATTGAGTCCCTTCATGTTTTTGTCTGTCGCAATCGAGAGAAATAAATGTCTATGATGTGGACTTTTAATGTCCAAACGAAAGTCCGTACCATATTCGACCGGAGACAATGGGACTGGGACATATACACAACTTAAAAAAAAAAATTAATAAAAAAATGTATCGCAATTGCCACATATTACCCAAAAAAGCCAATACAATAAAAATTACCCAAACAAAAACACTACCTAAAAAAAAGTGAATAAAAAAAATGTATCCCAAGTTCCACATACGATTACCCAAAAAAAAAAAAAAACCAATACGCGAGACTAAAACAAGATCTATTATTAATCGCAAAGAACCCAAGAACTCGAATCTGCCGGAACACCAAAGACCCTCCGGCCCGTCTGCGTAGGATTAATGGATCTATCGAGGCAAGAAGAGTCTGGATCGTCCCGTCGCACCTTCCGCCGGGGCCGCGATCGTTATAGAGTCGTCTTCGGTGCGAGTTTGAGCCGCTCGTTCCAGCGGCGTGGCACATAAACACGGGCACGAGGTCCGCGTGTTTCGTGGGAACAAAGTCCAGACATAACGGTGCAGCTAGTCGACGGGTCGCGTTACGAATGTGCCCCACACAGTCTGATGCTGGAAGCTCCGATGCCGCGAGAGAGCTCGTCCGAGAGGAGGGAACTCAACGTCCGTACAGGTATAGCCGAGATGCTGTGCACCTCACACAGCATCGCGCAGAATAGACTGGGATGTGGAGGTATCAACGGTATAGGTATGGAACTCGCGGAGAGAAGAACGTACGGTCGGTGATCGACCATCCAGGGTACCAGGCAACCAGGCCAACGCGTTCCAGAGACTCGAGGAGGCTGCGGCGTTCACCTCCCGCACAGGCCCTTCGAACGGACCCGATCGTGTTCGCTCGTTCCCGATCTCATCGTGCCGTACACATATATGGTCGATAAGAACTACGAGTATCCTCGGTGCGAGCGAGGCCGGGGATAGATAAAGATAGAATCATATGGAGGACGAGAGTTCAAACGGTATTATACGACCGAGGGATTCATGAGCCGGGTTAATGAATTCGATCGCTGCGATATAAATGCTGGAGCGAGGTTGACGGTACAAAGGGAACAACTGCTCAAGAGAGCCGGATGGATAATTTTTGCTATCAATTTTTTTTCCGTCGGTGCCTTTTGTAAAAAAAGGGGGAAATGTAATATCGCATATTGCTTCGGCATTTTTATGGACATTGAGTCCTTTAGAAAGCTCTCTATGAAAAGATCGTGGTCGGGGTTCGGAAAGGGCCAGGTTAGGTCCTGACGAGGCCCTTGTGTAACGCTCTACAATTTCTACTGGGGTGGGAGAGGCTTCGTAAAGGACTGTGCAATATAGCACTTGCTTGTGGCACGTGAATTAAATTCGTCAATTCGAACGTCAACGAAAAAATCGTAAATATTATGGTGATGAGTTCGTATTGAACTTTCATACGGAGATATCTACTTGGTGGAAAATTTCAGCTCGATAGATCGAGATTTATTGACGTTGAAGTCGTAACGGTTATTTATTGTGAAATTTGTTCAATTCAAATTCTCACGAAATTTAAAGCCCCTCGATTTTTACTGAAAACTCTATTTTAAATAAATGAACACTAAAGTTTCGAGCATTTTTTTAACCAATATAGCTACCTCTACACTTAGAAAAAAAAATCGATTGAGTCAACAAAATGAGCGCTTACGGGTGGCGGAACAAATTTTTGGTTGATCGAACGAAATAATTGTTGTATTAAGTAAAGAAAAATTTGAATCGACGGCCTGTTAGTTCGATCAACGAGTTACTCCTTTCGATCAACCAAACATTTGTTTCGCCACCCGTAAGCGCACATTTTGTTGACTCAATTGATTTTTTTTCTCTGTGTATGAGTAAGAGCAAAAGATTTTTAGGATATTCGAACATCTTGATCAGTGAAAAAGTTGTCTCCAATACCGAAATACATTTTTTAGGCATTTGTCGTAAAAAAATCTGGCCCGGCTTCGATGTCCGAGTTTCTAACAAGTATCGATCCAATCGAGCACGTTAGTTATTCGTTGCAATTGTGATCAAGTCTGAATACCCTCAAAAAGATTTTCAGATGATTCAGACACAGGTGTGTCGAGAATGATCGCCTAAGATGATTCAATCATTGATTAGTGGAAGAGTAGTTTTCCGTACCAAATTAAATTCTTTTGAGCACAACCAATTTCAAACAAGCATCGATCCAACCTAGCTCATTGGTTATTCGTTCTAATTCGTAGAATCGCAAGAGCAACTGGGTCGAGTCGAATCTGCGAGATATCGTTTGCATGGCACGAAATGCCTTATCCAGTGCGCTAATTATCATCGGTCTTATGCCCAATGCAAATAATGCCCGAAACTTCCGAGTCGGAGAGATGTTCGTACTACTTGGAAGTTCCCGTCTCGGTATTATATTCGATACGAGGGTATCGTGTACGCGGTGGAGTAACTCTAGAAGGAAGGCTGAGATAACATCGATGTTTTAATGATGTAGTACATTCCCAACGAGCGACGGACCCTTGGTGGGCGTAATGATCGTACCCTTTCGAAACTTGCATCCGCTGCAACGAATCGCACGGTCACCGGAGAAAATTGATTGAAAAATAAAGGCGATAAAAAAATCGAATTCCATAACGGTGCAATGTCGCGGAGGCGGTCGTAACACGTGGCAAAAAAAAAAACGTGACTAAAAGGTGAATATTCCCATTGAGACCGAGAGGTGAACGAGAGTACGCACGAAAATTTCATGATAAATCGACGAGGATGAACTCTCGAATAAGTCGCTTAGTATTCGGTCAAAGTCGAGCAGAGCTCGAGCGTGGCCGATTTTGGAGTGGATTTTTTTTGTTCTTTTTTCTTTTTCTTCTACTGTCACGGAGCGGCGAATGCCATTCCGCGCGAGACGCCGAATTATATACGCTCTTGGCATAGTAACGGAGATCGTCTAGACACGATACAGTGCAACGGGCGAAGACCCACTCTTGTATATACGGTCGTGAACCCTCACGATCAACGATTGTGACGTGTTGTATACGTGCGGAGAAACCCGTTTGAATTTCTCACCTTGATCGGCGTCGCGGACGCAATCGAGAGTACCGATCGTAATCACTCTGGGAGTCGATGTAGTGTCACGTGAAAATGTATTTTTTTTTTTTTCTTGATATTTACATAATACTAGTGACAACTATGAAAGTCATGGTCGATTTACCTATAATTACCAGCAGAATCAGCGTATTCCGCTCTTTCACGAAGAATTCAATTAAAAACTGATGTACTCGTTTTTTAAAAACAATATTTAACCAATTTTTACCGCAAGATGCCGTATTAAATTTTTGGCTGAAAGCAAAATGAATTCTCAATTCCTGATGTAATTCCGGAGATACCTGGCCTATGGTGTTCAATGGAAGAAATTTACAACAAATTTGACGAAAATTCGCGTCTTTCTTTGGCTTACTATAGGTTCGTTGTAGGGCTGTGAAAAATGGAAGAAACTGCGCAGACGTCTGAATGGAAAGTAAAAAAAAAATGCATCCGATCACTATTAATCAGTAGCAATCAATATCTATCAATCACTATACGCAGAAAAAATTCATTGGAAATTATAGTACTATAATATTTTTAAACATTATAAAAAAAAAAATGTCTGGTTTTCCTTGCGAAGTTCCTCATGGACAGCCTTCGGCCTCAGCGAACGAATATTTCGAGCTTTTTTTGATCTCTTTCTTTACCCGGAAATTACTTTTTTTAGGTTGAATTCTTTTTTTCGTTTTCCATTCAAGGCTATAGAGGGCCTCGTTCAATTTCTGTACGAGCGTTATCACAATCGAACAGCCTCGTCGAGCTGTGTTTCTAATGCACAATTTCGAAGTAACGGCAACACAGACGCGGGCTCGAGATTCCCGATCGACGATTGCTTTTACGACGCTGTTTGTGCAACAGGCCGCGCTGCTGCGGTCGTTCCAGCTCGGTCGTCGCTGCTGCAGACCGCAGCGCTAAACTTTTGCAGTATATCGCGAACTGCTTTATTAGCAAAGCAAACAATTTTTTTCTACCACTCGCTTGATTGATCGCGCCGCTCGTAAACGCTATGCAAGGGTGGGGGCGCGCGATTAGCATCGACCGGTACCTTAATGGGCGATTAAATGCGTTCTTTACCACGAAATCATTTCGGCGATTAATACACAGTTTCGCTGAAAATTAATTTTTCGGCAAATCTGATTTTCGAGCAATTGAATCAAATAAAAATGTTCGAATTTTTACAATAATTTTAAAATACATTAAATTTGTGCACAATCGAACTTAAATGTGATTCTCGCGTTACCGCTCGAGCGGCTCGCGGGATTGCTTCGGTCACCCCCGTTCGGTGTTCGATAGTATTTTTAAATAGATTGCACACGCTACATATATCCAATATATGTAGCGGTTACTTTTTCTTCCAGTCCCTCTCTGCTTCCGATTTGCTCCGCTATCGATTTTTGTTAATTAACCGAGCGGTACGTTGCCCGATTTCAGTACGAGGAAAACGATCCTACTGCGAACAATGAAACCGCTCGCTCGTGCGCCCGCATACGAATACAATATTCAAAAAAATATATAATAGTATCGAAATGAAATATTAATGGAATCGAAAAAGAAAATTATTTTAATAGTGCAATAAATGTTCACAATGTGAAAATGCGAGATAAAACGAATTGGGACAAATTCTTAATCGGATCTGGGGGGGAGGGGGGGGGGGGGGGGGGGAGGGGCGAAAGGGTTGCCAAAAAATATCGGCACTTTACATCGATAAAAATATAAGACAGTAATGACGAGAAGTAATATATAACGAGTAATACGGTATTGCTCGTCCCGGTACATTTACGAAACTTTGCAGAATAAAATTTGAAGGAATAAAAAAAGAGGTCATTTATTTTTTTTAGCCATCCTACCTCACCGTTCCGTCGTCCTGTCGACGATGAAACGAGATGAAAAATCACACAGCACTCTCACTAAAATTAAAATTTTCCTTGGTTCGTTATCGATTTTCGAGTTCTGTGTGTGCTTTTTAAATTATCGAGCGAAACACCTCGCCCTGTATCGACGTGCGAAATTATGCGTCGGTTAATTTTAATATGTCGAATCCGTACGCGTATTTCCGGATTTTCGAGAAGCGGGCAGAGATGCTGCCATGTGCGAGCACCGTGCAGTTCAGACCTCGCGTTCGTACTGAGCGCCTCACGGCCAACGGATGTCTTTTATAACCCCTACCCTACGACCTTAATATCATTAATACTCTATTCGTCTTCTTCTTACTTTTCTTCATCGTTCACGATTATTCTCTCGATTCCCCGGCTGATTCACTCGTCTCAATTAAGGACACGAAGGATCTCAGTTACTTTAATCCCGAAAGCCGAAAAGCCGGTTCGCCAAGTTCGTTCCTACAGTCTTCGGCATCGCCGATAATTGTCTGAGAAGCGTTTGAAGGGGATGAAGCAGTCGAACGAATCGACGAAACTATATTTCTCGTGGTTATCGTCGAACGCTCGTCGCTCAAGGGGATACAAGGATCAATTTTACTCCGCAGGGCTTTTCGAATGTTGAAAGTTTGTCAGCCCGGTTGGCAATTTTGGAGCATTTCATTGGGGCCTCGTCACGACCTTATCAGGCCTTTTCCCGACCTCATCAGGGCCTCATTTAACGCTCAAAAATGTCGACCGGAGCATATATCATGTACTCGATGCCTCTAAGAAATTACACCATTTTTATGGGTAATTTTTATGCAGAGTGATACCCATTAATTTTTTTAATAATTGTTTTCGCCTCGCAACATGATCGTTGCGAAATGTTCACGTCACTTTCGGAACGTGCGACGAACCATCGATTCAATACATCGGAATGTGCATTACAATCTCTTGAAAAAAGTACACACATTTAAGACCGATTCATCGATAAATTTTCTAGTTTAAAATCGCAACAAATTTGTGATGTTGGGTGTGCAAAATTGGGGAAAAGATGATTTATTTACACAGGTACAAGTAGCCCCATGGGTTATCGATGACTTAAAGCCATTTAACAATGTTTCCACTGTGTTTAAGCTGTAACTGTATAATTCTATCATCTGTGCGATTTGTCCTTTCGGCATTAACTAGACATTGCCATTAAGGTCCGAATAGCTTCACGGAATTCAAAAAATTAATGCTTTTCCCCCCCTTAAATGAAAATTGTAATTGTAAGTCAAGATTTTTTAACAAACTTTCATCTAAATATTGTCGTCCGGGTTTCTGTTTTTTTTTAACTACACATTTATGCATTCATTTTTTTAATGTGTCATACTAGCTTGAAGCTGCGATAGAAGCGAAACTAGTTGCGAACAAATGAATGGGAAAAAAAAGCGACGCGATCGAAATTATACTCGTCTAGCGTCACACGGCGGTATAAGCGACTTATCGAGCATTGCGTTTAGTAACGCCCGATAAAACTCGATGCGAAGCACCCATACGCGAACGCGCGAGCCCGAGAGAGTTTCGCGGAACTGATGTCCCTTTGAATTCCTCATTAGTTTCAGTTTGCAATACGTGTGTTTACTGCTTTTCTCGTTTTCATACGGCGTAACACTCGACCGAGTACTTTGACAGTTCATCGGAAAACGAGAGAAATATAACGATGCCTGCATCGGCATTGAATGTCTCAGCAAGCAGAGCTACTAATTCATCAGTCGGAAGGATCGAAGCTGAAGCTTATTTACTCGCGAATAAGAGCTCCGATGCCACTGTCAAGCGAATGGTTAAAGTGAGCGCGAATCCCACCGACGATGCATCGAAAATCGGAGAGGCGGAAACTAGTGTCAGTTATCTTAACTTCATCACTCACCTTTCCATCGATATAACACACGCACGTCGTTTTAACTATTTTAACCCTTAAGGGTGTTTCATAACTTCATACAAAATGTGCCTGGAGTAGCGATGCTGCAAAATATTTTTGCTCGACAAATTATATTGTTCAATATCATTCGGCAATTCGGATTCAATTTAATATGCTATATTTTTTGTAAATATAATATAGTATATCACATTATATATTTTTCAAAAATTCAGTTTTCAAGGAATGGAATGAAATTCGGGATTTCCGAATTCCATCCCATATGCTATATTTTCGAAAATTCGGTTTTCGCAAAAAACGGCATTAGACATTTTTCGTAGAATAAATCACCGACACAGAAATGGGGAAAAAAAAAGTTCGTATATTTATAAACGATTGTCACATATCAGGTTTCGGGCGACGCTGATGCCACAGTGGCAAACCTAAGACCCGTCAAAAGTGGCATTGCGAGAAATCCACTGACGGAGAAACAAAGCAGGGGGAATTTTATTGGCGATGTTACGGAGGCGGAGGAAGTGTCGTACTTCATAACCGGAAGTTCCTACAAAGGAAGTTGGGACGCTCTTGGAATGGCCGGGGTCGGAAGATACGTGATGCCGCACGGTCAGTGGTATATTCTTCGCGATTTAAGGGGGAGAGCCGATTTTTCAAACAAAACAACAAAACGCATTTCATTCATTTTTTATCAGTTACTAAAATTGCATAAAAAATCCCGTGCGCTTGATTGTTTGCGGTAACATAACTGTGTTCTGATCGTGTAAAAAAAATCCTTAACTTCAAACATAACAAATGTCAGGAATTTCTTTTTTCAATTACCCATTTAAAAAAATCGAATCCCTTACATTTTTTTTTTTAAATTCTGACCTGCCTATTTTTTTACGTGATCGCAGCACCCTTACCAACAATCACTCACATGATATTTAATTTACCATTTTTTTTACCGACCGAAAAAAAATGTTTTTTGCCTGAAATCGTCGACATCGCTTAAATTAAACAAACAATAAAAAAAATCGGAATTCTCTGTATTCATCTATCCAACAAACCATTCGATCCGACGTCGACTAATGCAGTTCGCTTGATTTATCCCCATTTGTTCCGCGACGGATCTATTTCAATTCTTCCGGGAATTCGTACGTGGCCGGAATCTCGTTATTCTTATAACGAACAGGGACGAATTCGTTAATGAAACGTAGTGTATGGCGCGAATATAGCATGTTCGCGAAAGCGGACGCGGGGTCCTGTGATTAATTAGCCGATTGACAACGGTTCGCTATAGTCACCACGAGCGCGTTATATTTTCTCGCTCCTGCCGGTGCGGCCTGCCGGCGCGGCCTGCCGGCGCGCACGACTCGTGCACGCAATAACAACTCGCTTGACTGTACACCCCCGCGTGCATCGCGCACCGAGCTCCGAGCCAGTCACCATCGTGGTACACGTACGCTGGACGCGCTAATTGAGCACCGTCAACAACGAGGACGCGCACTTCGCAAGTAATGCTCGTCCCTGCATACTCATTGCTATCGCTGTCCCGGCTCCTATTGTCATCTCTAGAATTTCATCGCCGAGTTCGTCACTATCCGAAAAAAAATAAATACGATCGTAATATTTCCTTCATGTTTGGGCAAAAAAAAAATAACATTGGGTTTCAAGATATTCAGTATCGAGTCAATAGAAATCAAATCACCTGCCTCATCAGCAGAAACCAGGTCAGTCAAGGAAGTTTCACACCCCCTTAGGGTGCCTAATCGATATAAAACAATTCTCTCCGGTTTTGAAAATTATTTCCATCATCACCGCAACGATTCTATCGAAAGATGATCGCGCGGGTAAAAAAAAAAACTGGATCGAAAAATGTCCTTGATGTTTGAGCAAAAAAAAAAATAACATTGAGGTTCCAGATATAGAAATCAGATCAACTGCCTGATCGACAGAAATCAGATCAGTCAAGGAGGTCTCACATTCCCTTAAGCCGCCTAATCGATGTACGACAATTCGCTCCGAATTAAAAATATTACTTTCATCACCGCAACGATTATATCGCAAGATGATTGGGCGACAAAACACAACACAGGGCCTAAAAATTCCCTTGATGTTTGAGTACAAAAAAATATACATCGGGTTTCAAGATATCCAGTATCGAGTCGATAGAAATCAGATCGACTGCCTGATCGACTTAGATCAATCAACGAGGTTTTAAATGCACCAAAATTTGCTCCGAGTTTCGAAAATTACTTCCGTCATCACCGCAACGATTCTATCGAAAGATGATTGCGCCACGAGATGAACACGTGTCGTCCAAAGTATTTCGCGCGTCGACTTTCCTCTGGTACCGCCCGCACATACCGCTGTGTGCATCCTCCTGTTTGACTTGCGTCCGCCGTTTATCGTTTACCGCTATACACGCGCGAACCGATCGCTTGTTCGCACCGGTTTCTTTCTTTCTTTTTTTTTTTTTTTTCTTTTATTTTTTCACTACTTCGTCCTCTTTCTCTTTCCTCGCCGCGCGCGAGAAATATGTCGCGAGCTTGCATGCCACTCGCGGGTCGGAGAAGCAAACGAGCGAAAGAGTCAAGAGAGTGGGATATGCCCTGCCTTCGACCTGGTGCAAGCGGAATTTACACGCCGGGATTCCGCGCGAGCGGAACGACCTCCTGGGCAACTTCGCACGTTCCTCCTTACCGTTACCGCAGCATGATCTTTTTTTTTCTCTTCTTTTCTTCGGCACAGCGCTGGCCGCGACTCTCGCGTATACATTTCCGTTTCGAGTGCGATAAGCGCTAAGTTCGATCGTTTATTTGGGTCGAGAAAACGCCGTACTGGTAACTTGCATGGTTATTTTTATATTGCAACGGAATTTTTATAATTAAAGAAAAAAAAGGCTTGCCTGAGTCACTGAAGAGTCTTGGGAATCAGGCTGAGCTCGAGTCCACTCGTTTTCCGGGAGCGACGAGCGTTCGATGCAGCACCATTCGATTTCAATTCACCCACGCCGCCGATCGATCGAACCGATTCCCCGACGATCGATCCGCGCGTCCGGTTGTAATAAAGTGTCGGCCATTAGACCACACGTTCGTCGATCTTACGACGAAGCGTGACAGAGGATATATCGGTTTTCCACCCACGCGATGCTCTAACGGCCGATATAGAAAATCATCGTTCGTCACAGCTTCTCCACCACCACTCGACGTTTTTATGACGATCATTAATTTTTGTATGAAAAAAAGCTTTCGTGATTCAAGCTATCTAACTAACACGACGAACATTTGGTTCAACGATTCGATACTCGAGAAGATGTTCATTCAGTGCCGATTTTCTCGCCTCGAAAGTCTTCGGTATATTCTGAACCTTGGTAAAAAAAAATGTAGAAAGTTTATTCATTTATTTTGTTACTATTGTTATTATTCGTTAATTAGTAGTAGTAGTAGTAATGGTAGATTTATTGACAATATTCCAGATGGTACCATTTTTTGAACATAGCATGGCTTAACGTGGATTGACGTGAGAACACATATATATATTACCAATTGGCCATCGACCTGAGTCCTTCAGCCATTCGTTAATTATTTTTAACAATTTCATTATTTTATTTCATTAAGTTTTTTACTTTTTTAGAATAAAATAAAAATCCCCGCCCCTATCGTACCTAGTCGAACAAATTTGCAGAGCTTACCGTATACGACTCGATAATCTCCAGTACATTCTGAACTTGGATAAAAAAAAAAAGTTTCAAATTTATTCATTTATTTTATACAATTATTATCATCTGTCAATTATTTTGAACATTTTCATTCGTTTATTTCGTTAAATCTTTTGTAAAGAAAAAAAATTAAAAAATGTCCGTCTTTACCGTCCCTACGACAAAGTTTGCGTAGGGACTCCGCGATAAATCGTCGAACACGTGACATTCGACTTGCCAAGTGGGATGGTGCGTGAGCTCGATGGAAATTGAAAAAAGAAAGGAGAATAAGAAAAATTAAGAATGCTCGCTGCGATTAGCGTCGATGCGCGGCGATGATCGCGACGTTTAAGCGGCTCGTTGCTCCGTTTCGATGAGCCGCCGACTTGAATATAGATTGTTCGGGTGCGCGATCGAGGCCTGTGATCGTAACGCAATCGAATCGATCGACAGCTCGAAATAACACCTTTCTGTCGATCACCGTCCAGGCACTGCATACGAAGGTGAGATACGAGATGGAATGTTTCACGGTCAGGGTTCCCTGTACTGGCCGAAAAAGAACCGTCTCGACGTCGTTCATCTTCGTGGAAAGCTTCGAGGGCACCGGTACACGTTCGAGGATGGCTTGGTGTACCAGGATGAAGACTGGAGCTACTGCAAGTTCCCAGACAGACGGTAAGCACGCCACAGGCCACACACAGGCCGCACAAACATACAACGTTTTAGTACGACGTCGAGTACTCGCACGAACCGATATTTCAAGCGGGCAAAAGACTTCCGCCTTGCACGTGCAACACGAGACATCTAATTGATCGCGGTGAGCTGGGAAAGATCGAAAGTCGGAGGATGACGCTTTCGCCGTACGGGTAGGATTACCGATCTCGGGAGCCGCGCTAATGTCCTGTCCTTGGGATCTACAGGATATTATGGAAAAAAAAAAAAAAAAAAAAAAAAAAATGCCGTGGCAATTTCTCCCGGTTCACGTGAAAGTGAGAACCAATTTCTCGGTTGCACTGGCATTACGTGATAGACACATATCCAAGACGAGATGCATCTTTCCACGCGCATCGTCATTAATTGGATGGCTAATTTGAGCGGTGGATTATTTATCTAATTTATGGGATTGATGGACGATATTTATTTATTTATTTTAGCGTCCAGTTAGCTGGTATAAGAATTTCCTTCCTGGTAAGGTTCTGACATGAAACAAGGTGTTTTACAGGATCAGGTCGGACCTTACCAGGTCCCGACTTGAAGCTCCAAAATGTCTACCAGGGATTCGATTTTCTTTATTTGATTTAGATGAAATTAATTTTAAGCGGATAAACTATTTTTAAATCATTTATATTTACGAGTTCTGGATGATCACCTAGAGAAATACATAGACGTCGAGACCCTGAAAAATCTATCGGTTCAGATAACATTGCGTGAATGTTAATTTAAATAAAAATATACTACACCTTCTATGTCACAGCCATATCGCTAGATACAGATCCGGGTTACCGGATCTGAAAAAACTATAAAAAAATATAAATCACTGAAAAAAAAAACATTGTGGTTAATCGACGATCAACGCTTTTTGGAATATTGACTAAGTGTTTTGAAGAAATAAAAAAAAAAAAAATTATTATGGATCTACGGATGGAAAAGTGAACATTTTCAGTTTCACCTAAAATTATGCACGATCGGGGATTTCTCTGATCTGCATGTTGTTCCCGGCAATGTGCACACACGCTGCTCGCACGTCGTGGCGAGTCACGTCTCTTAGCGTTCCTGTAGCCCGGACTATGCCACTTTGCTTCTTTGAAACAATATAACGTCGTAATTACGTGGAACACTAGGAACCACGAAGTCGACTTTCTCACCTCGAACCGCACCGAGTGTCTAATGAAAACCATCCATGAGACCCGCAGCTTCTAAAGTGCACGTGGGAGAGGACGCTCGAATTTCGCGTCTATCGAAACTCCGCGCGCCATGCAGTGTGTGTCTTATCCAACGCATTGTCAGCTCGGCTCGGATTACATGATAGAAATTTAATCAATTCCTTTTCCAGCAATTTGTTAATAACTTTTTGGCATCGTTGTTATTCAATATCAAAGGTCTTGACATCATTAATATGGCTGATTTTTTTCATATTTTTGGCACGTCGCAAAGTACTGAAATTTTGATCGAATTAAATTTTTGCTTGCGAATGCATGTGTGAATAATCCTGAACTACCATACGAAACAGATCAGTTGTCTTTTAGTTACGAATCTTAACTTGATTCAACCGTATTTTTTTAATCGAATTATTCTAAGTTCTAAGAGCAAACGCTCATTCCGTGTTCTATTAAAATTTTGTTGCACAGCGATAATCTTTCCTTTCCTTGCGCGTCTAAAATTTATGCGCAGATTTTACGAGTCTGTTAAGAAAGGCCTGAGACCCGGTGGCAGAACACTCAAGACCGCCAAACAACCGACCAAAGTTCTTCCCTCCGGCTGCTACGACGCCGGAGACGGTGCATTCGATCCGAAGACTTTGCGCATCACTTCCTACGACAACGCCGAAAAGGTTGAATTCGAATAATTCAGTGAATGACCGTCGGAATTTGTTTGTAATATTTTGTGTATTTTTTTTTTTTTTTCACGTGTTTGAAGGTTCTGAGAGTACCGTCGAAGGAGGAATCCGATTGGATAGTAAAAAACTGCCGCAAGAGTTGGACTGAACCGACAGGATATCGACCTTCGTTGAACGAAAATTGGTCCGAGGATCCTCCAGAGTTGCCTTACCATATTGCAATGTCCGAGGACTCGCCCGATCCGTGGTGGAAGAGGTTGAAACTTTGACACCTGCTTGAGATTAAAAAATTTAATCTTTTGATAAAAAAAAAGAGTAACAAAAATTGCATTGCCTCGACTTCCGATGCCCGCTGATCAAAGTGGGACGAGAACAAACTCGCAAATCTTTACATCAATTTTCACCAAAATGATTATTTATTCTTCGATTTAAGATTGACGACTTTCACCCGCCAGTTCGATACAGTCGGTGCGGAAGACGACGAAGATATTTGTAACGGAGCTCAGCACGAAGATATCCCCGTGTAAGTGTCATTGACATGCATTATTGTGCACATAGTTTTCAAGAGGAAAAATAAAATAAAAGATTTTCCAGACCGCAAATATGTCTGTGTGGTCAGTACGTGATTCTGGGCGAGCCTTGTCACTGCGCGGCAGTTGCAGCACTCTTCGGCGATGAAGATGAAACGGAAGAAATAAATGATGCATCACAATCAGTTAGTCACTCTTCGGACTACTTGGATGTAAAGAGTGCGATGAGACGAGAGAAGCGTAAGAGTATTCGTATAATTGACCAGCGAAGCAGTCGAGTCAACGAATCATCCGCAGGAGTGCCTGAATGTGCTGAAACAAATACTGACGATTCAGTCATTGACGCCGAAGAATTATCGGAATATCATTTCTCCGCCGAATTCGTCGAGGACTACAGCGATTTGAAAAAACGAAGAGAAGACGCTGCAGAAACTCTACAGATGGAAGCCGTAGGGGCGAAATCGAAGCATGGCGTGGAGAAGAAAACCCTCAGAAAATATGCGGGAAATCGTCATGGAGAAGAGGATGGAAGAGGACCAGACATATCGAAAGAGACAATAGCGAAGAAACTTGCTGCCGAAAATAACAAAGAAATTAGAGAAGCGTTAAAATATAGGACGGAAGAGGAAGTTGATACGAGAAGAAATGAAGAAGCGGACGCGAGAGGGGAATACTCGATGGAAGAGAAGAACCGAAGAGAGGAAGAGGATTTCATGCGGACATCTGGCTTGAAGAAGAGTCGAGGAGAAAAAGTAGGAAAAGAATCAGTTATGGCGATGCAAGTCGAAGACCAACAATACATTGACGGAGAACGTAGCGAAGAAGGTGGTCCATTCCATGCATCCGTTGAAGAAATAGTTGATAGAGGAAAGGACGTAGTAAAGAAGGAAAACGGACGGATAGTTGGCGTGCAAAGCGACGAGGCGGAAGTCGATGGTTCGGAAGATCAGTTGGACGAATTACTTCCGATCAAAGCCGTCAACGAAGTTCGTGAAGAGAAGAAAGACCTACGGAGGCCACCGCTGGAAGATCACGGTGAGAAATGAGAATTAGGTGAAATTCAATGGACACTCGTTTGAGCGCAAATGCATACAGGAATTACGCATTCGATTGCAGATCCCGCGGTTGCGTCTGTCCGGAGAGAGAAAGTGCCGATTGTAACGGAACCGGAAACGAGTAATGGTCGTAGGACGGAGTCGGAAGGCTCGACACTTTTGCCGAAAGGTGAGACGAGCGAACGTGATTTACCGTACGATCGAACGAAGGAGAAGACGATTGGATCCGCTGTCATCGACGATTCTGCGAATCGAGAAAGGGTGCAAGAAAATAATGCTCTTGGTTCGGTATCGAGTAAAACTCCGGAGGACGTTACGGTAAACGTTTTACCGGCTGCGGTGGGGAAGAAAAGATCGAAGGATGATGCAGAAGAGAATAAACTTCATAAGGTCGTGTTGGACGAAGGTGAAGAAGTAGCGGATGCTCCGGAAAATACGCAATCGACGAAGCGATCCGATCGATTGATCGATACCGTAGATCAATCGAAATCAAATAAATATACGGGGGTGTCGAAAGCATTGGTTCGACCTGGTCATAAACCGGTAACAAAGGAAGGAAAGTTTTCTGAACTTCGTCGGGCTGACGATTCCCGTTCGAAAGAACTTGACGAAGAGGAGATGCAAACTTTGAAAATAATTTCTGGGTCGCCGAGTTCGATAGCTTCGGGCGGAACGAGCAAAGATTCCCAATCGAGGGATACCGATGAAGAAATGGCAACGGAGGGAAGTTCCGTTCTCTCGAAAAATGACTTACCGATCCTCGAGAAACTACATCATTCTCTCGCGGTTCTTTCCTCCGGCAAGCAGAAGCCAATGGCGGAAAAGGAGATAATAGAAATTTATAGCAAATTTTCAAGGAAAGAGAAATTGAAGGCTGTCAAATGCGCGGTAGGTTTCTTCGGGGATTTTATTTCTCATGTGCAAGGTAGTCTTCTGATTACGGTGTTTTATGGTGTTTTGCAGAATGTGAACGTATGGCGTTTGTCCGGTGCCGCACAAGACGACTCACAAACCAAGGCACGTTAAATATTAATAATTTTGTACTTCCCTAGTAGTAGTATTTTACGGTTCCATTTTTCGTTGACTTTCAGCAACGAAAAATGGATCAGTAAAGTTGGTTACCCATAGTCAATTTCTCTGATTAATTATCGGTTGATCGATCGAATGATCGGAAATGAAATATTCATACCTATCGACTGACAAATAAATTATTTCAAATTACGTGGACCTAATTTGAAATCATCTATTTGTCAGTCGATAGATGTAGATATTTAATTTTGCATTGTGAAAAAAAAATTAAAACTCGAATTCTCTACGCTCTTTGATGCGTGTCAAGTGGATTGCGATGTTGGTAAAGTGGAGCTACGTCATTTTTAAAAAATATAAATCCAACCCAATGGAACACTTTCTGTGTAATATTAGATGGAAGATCCTCCCCTCCACTCGATTCTGGCAGGTCCAAGATGCGAGCCAATCGAATGCATTAGGAAGCCCCGCGTCGTCAGCGTCTGCAAACCGACGGTACCGGAAGTACGAACCAGTGCGTCACGCTGTCTCAAGGAATTTCCTTTCGAGATTCCAGCAAAGCAGACCCGGTCCTCTGTCGAACGCACTGGATGCAGAAATAAATGACGAAAATTCGATAATCTATTAAAAACAAAAAGCTCGACATATTTTTTTTAGATATCTCGAAAATGAACTTATCTAAGTATTTTTATAGAAATGACGCATATACCGAGGCTTCATTGAGAGCCGCAAGAAAAAAAAAAAAGAAGGCCACATTTTTTCCCCCATTTAATCGATTCAATAAATAGATTGTTTTTTTACACATACCAAGTCTTCTATCTAGTCTTCCTTGATCGCTATCGTCTTCGCTTGTCACAGTAAACAAACTTCATTTTTTTCATCGCCAATCGCAAACGGATAGTCGCACGTAGCACCACGCGGAAAAATATTAGTTCAATCGTACTAAACTTTAACCGAGATCGTTAATCAATATGGTGAGTTGACAAAAGATTCTCCGAGCCTCCGAAGAAAAGCGAAGTCATGTGTGACGTGACTTGTAGCTTGGAAAGAAAAAAATTAATCGCTTCCGGTATTTTGCGATTTATTGCAGCGCGAGTGTCTTTCGGTGCACGTTGGCCAGGGTGGTGTGCAGATCGGCAATGCCTGCTGGGAATTGTACTGTCTGGAGCACGGGATTCAACCGGACGGCCAGATGCCGTCTGACAAGACCGTGGGCGGCGGTGACGACAGCTTCAATACGTTCTTCAGCGAAACCGGTGCGGGCAAGCACGTACCAAGGGCCGTCTTCATGGACCTGGAGCCAACCGTAGTCGGTTAGTAGACAACGATAATGAAACTTCTTCGACAACGCGACAAAAAATAGGCCATAAAATGTCAAAATGTTGAATCCTGAATGGATTATCGAGTTGACCGATTTTTTAAAAAGTCGTGCCTACGATTTTGTAGTCGCGGCCTCGAAAAAAAAAAAAAAAAATTGCATTGCAGTTTTCGTTGCCGATCGTGTCCAGATAGGCGGGAGAGAAGTTGTAACGTTTCACCTTAAAGCGAAGTGAAATACCGCGATCGATATTAAAAACTGTAACGAATTTTTCCAACGCTGCTGTCTCCGTACTACAGTATGTTTTTTTTTGTACCACACAAGAAAAAAATTTGTTTCAAATGTAAGTTTGTTATACGCGCTGTAAGCTGATAAGTTTTTGGTGATATGTGGTCAGCATCTTCGACAAAAAAATAGCGTTACAGTTTTCGTCACCGACCAAGTGCGGAGCAGGAAAGTTGACATTTCACATCGATGGGAATTGAAATCCCGCCGACGGTATTAAAAACTGTATCGAACTTTTGCCAACGCTGCAGTCTCCGTACAAAATATAAAAAAATCGTCCAAAACGTAAAGTTGTTACGCGCATCGGAAGCTATTTAGTTTTTGATGATTGGTCAGCACCCTCGAAAAAAAACAGCGCTACAGTTTTTGTTACCGACCGAGCCCGGGTAAAACGAGAGCCAAGGACACGCCGCCTTGAGGTCGCAAGTATTACCGCGATCGGTCACAAACCGACTTCCCTATTAATAAAAAAGAACACAATCAAGCCCGATTACGATTACTTCCCAGACGAAGTTCGAACCGGCACGTACCGTCAGCTCTTCCACCCGGAGCAGTTGATAACCGGCAAGGAGGACGCGGCGAACAATTACGCCCGCGGTCACTACACGGTCGGCAAGGAGATCGCCGATTTGGTTCTCGATCGTCTCCGGAAGCTCGCCGACCAGTGCACCGGTCTTCAGGGTTTCCTGATATTCCACGCCTTCGGCGGTGGTACCGGCTCGGGATTCACGTCCCTCCTGATGGAGCGGCTGTCGGTCGACTACGGAAAGAAATCCAAGCTCGAGTTCGCCATTTATCCCTCGCCCCAGATATGCACCGCCATAGTCGAGCCCTACAACTCCTTGCTGACGACCCACACGACCCTCGAGCACTCCGACGCCGCTTTCATGGTCGACAACGAGGCGATCTACGACATCTGCCGAAGAAATCTGGACATCGAGAGACCGACCTACACGAATCTCAACAGGCTCATCGGTCAGATAGTTTCGTCGATAACGGCCTCGTTGAGATTCGACGGTGCCCTCAACGTCGACCTCACCGAGTTTCAGACCAATCTCGTACCTTATCCGAGAATACATTTTCCTCTCGCGACCTACGCCCCCGTTATCTCGGCCGAGAAGGCTTATCACGAACAACTGACCGTCGCCGAGCTGACGAATTCGTGCTTCGAGCCGGCGAATCAGATGGTCAAGTGCGATCCTCGACATGGAAAATACATGGCCTGCTGCATGCTCTACAGAGGCGACGTCGTGCCGAAGGACGTCAATGCATCCATCGCTACGATTAAAACCAAACGCACGATACAGTTCGTCGACTGGTGTCCCACAGGTTTCAAGGTACAGTTTGCACGCCCGTTTGGTAAATATAGGTGTGTAGATAGTGTGTACAGAGAGAGCGTGGAATATGATAAATCTTGGGAACGGATTCGAGCTATTACCCGGAAGCTAACACTTGCGGTGCTTTCGAGACGCTCTGACGAGCTCGGGATCGTTCGATCTCTCGGATGAATTTTCCCAGGGGCCTCGGACGGTTACGCTTCGGGGATTTCTGAAGTGGCGAGTACAGAGCTAGCGTCATAATTTTCCCCGCGGAATTGTTGATAATCGAACGGTTGCGGGTCTGAGAAGCGGCTTAAATGCTGAGCCGCAACGGTTCTTCGGCATTTCAATTGGCTAAAGTGAATTTCAGGCAATTCGACGGAGATACATGTCGAGGATATTTATTTATGTGCTCGATAAGTTTTTTTTTTCTTATACTTGAAGGCGGATGTGAAAGCTCGGTCGGTGACTAATCGTCTTCCCTGTTTTATTCGAGTCTAATGATATTCTGAACAGCATTAAGTTGGGTTTTCACGGGGCTATCTAATGCTAATAATTTTATCATTCATTTATCTCTAAAACAGTAAGAGAGTCGGAGAAAATAGGGAAGGCAATTTGTTAACGACCGGGCCCGGGATTGTTGGACGAAAGGATGTTTCACCTCGCCTTAAATTTAATCAGAAACAGTCCATAAAAATGGCCTATATTACCCAACTACTAAATAGCCTATATGACTTATATGACTTATATTTATTTGGAATCATTTCTGAAAAAAAAAAAAATGTTCCGGCAGGTCTTTTGCCCGTCCGCGTAGCTCTGCTTCGTCTATGTGTTAACTGTGGATTTGTGACCGACGGAGCGAAAGGATCTTTTACATCGCCTTAAATTTAATTGAAAAGTGATATTCATTTACTTGTTGAAAAAAAAAATCCCGAAAATCTTTGGCCTGTCCGGGTATTCCGGCTTCGTATGCATTTTAACTATGAAATTAATCGCGACGGCAAGAAAATACAGTGGGTAAACCCCTACCGGAACGGGGTTCATTATTGTTCGTAGGTCGGAATAAATTATCAGCCTCCGACGGTAGTTCCCGGTGGTGATCTCGCCAAGGTCCAACGGGCGATATGCATGCTGGCCAATACCACAGCGATAGCCGAGGCGTGGGCAAGGCTGAATCACAAATTCGACGTGATGTACTCGAAGCGCGCGTTCGTCCACTGGTACGTCGGCGAGGGAATGGAGGAGGGTGAATTTTCCGAGGCCCGCGAGGATCTCGCAGCTCTCGAGAAAGACTACGAAGAGGTGGGACTGGACTCGGTGGAGGGCGAGGGCGAGGCGGGCGAAGAGTACTGAGAGCCGACTGCAACCCGTCGGATCCGACGCAGCGCAGCGTGCAGAAGCGGACCGAGAATTTCTCGCGGTACGCGCCTATCTTCGAAGTTCGCTCTTCCGGGAAATGCAAATTTACCGTTGGAGAATCGATGCGGTCTCGCCTCCCACCTGCGTTCGTGAACATTGGACAAGTGCTTGCCACGGACAAACATCTCTCGGCAATTTGAATAACCATTACATTGTATTTCCCTGAGACTGCGTTCCTCATCATTCGTTTTAAATAAAAGCCGCTTTGAAATTTCGTTCGATAAACGCTCTTTGTAACTTTGATAAAAACTTTTATTTCGAAGACACGACTGTCGAAGACACTTCGCGCGATGCGCTTGGGCCTCGCATTTTCCTATTTTATTTCTGAAAGAAACATATACTGACGACGGTAAAACTAAAATCGTCAGTCGCACGATACAGATCCATATTCATCGCTGAACACCCGGTAAACAACTTTTTGCTTTTCGTTTCTAGTCGCATTTTTCGTGCCAGACCGATGCACAATAATTTCACTTGCTTGAATAAAATAATATGATTTTTCGAGAATAAATTGACGAAGCTTCGTTGCACGATGAAACAATAACACAAGAATCATAAACCATTAAAGATTGAACAGACTTTTTTTTCATTTGACCCTTCGGATCGTGTCAAATTATGCTCGTCGGATTTGAATTAAAAAAAATTGATGTAAGATCGCGAGTCCGAATTGCTCCCTAAGAATTATTAAAATTTTCGAAATAGATAATTAGTTCTTTTTTTTGTTTGATCGCTTAGCTTTCCGCTGTTCAGCGACGGGTCGTCATTTGACTTCCAATTTCTTCGCTTCGTTGACGACACTCGGGGCGCCGGATTTTTGACTGATCGCAAAGACGATGGCGAACTTTTTCGGTATGCACTCGTCGGTCTTGCAAACGACGAGATCGAGTATAATGTTTAATTTCTTTTCGCCGTCGCCCTTCGGAATTTTCACGACGATCGGTGCGTCGAAGTCACCGGACAATTTCTCCGCCGTCCAATCGTCGGACGGTAGAGTGAGGGACCATTTTTGCGGTGCTTCCGGTGTCAGCTTCATATCGTTATCGAACACGGCGTCGAACGAAACGGTCAAATCGGCACCGTCCTTGCTGATCGAATTTTCGAAGTGGAATGTCTTTTCCACGGGACGTCCGATATCTTCGGGTAGTTTTACCGATATCTGGAAGAAATCAGTAATACAATGACGAAAAATTAAGACGATAAACGACAATTACATATCATCGTTATTGTGGCCTTACAGTTCGAATCGCGTGGTCGTTTTTTTTATCGATGGCTTTGATGCAGTGATGGTTCGTGTCGGCGACGTACAGCACATCTCCACCTGGTAGAATAGCCAAACCACTGGGTTCGTCAAACTAAAACGTTCACAGAATTAAACACAAATTAATTTTAAAAAATTCCGGGCTCTGACGTACGATCAGTTAAGTAAGCAAGACTGTCAGGGAATTTATGTTATGCGTCCGAAGTTTTATAGAAACACTATGAAGATATGATAAAAAGTTATATCCTCGGTAATATAAATTTTATATCGCCTATCTCAACCCTTATAGACGGAAAATCCAAATGATCTTAGGCGACGTCCTCCAACGATGAAAAATGACTACTGGTGCTATGGCTTTTTAAATCGAAAAATAATAGAATGTTTTTTTCATTAAGTTGTTCAAAGCGATGTAAACTATTTTTTTTTATGTTCCGCTCCATTCTTCTCTCATCAGTAACAATACTTTGCGCTGAAAATATTTTTGAAAATTACAGTAGGCTGTTTACAGAAACAAACGAAAAATACTGATGATGTACGATGACAACCTTCGCATTCAATAATGAAATTGATAATTTTAAAATTAATTAAAATTATTCAGTGCAATTTATAGATGTATTTACCACGTGATCTGTCGTCGGTTTTCCACCTCCGTAAATTGTTCTGCAATCACCCGCGGGTGTCACCGTCTTGATCTTGTGATTGTATGTATCAGCCACGTAGAGAATTTCTTCTCGGCTGTCCCAAGTGAGTCCCAGGGGATGCTGAAGTTTCGCCGAGTATCGGCTGCCATCGATGTCCCCGAAACTGTGCAAGTGCTGTCGGCAAGAATTATTTATTCGTTATTGGAATGGCGAGTCAACTTATCAGAAATATTTGGAACTAAATATGTTTATTCATTATTCGATATCCAAAGCCGAACTTATACACACTGTCGGATTTCTATTAGCGCCAGCAACAGCGGTCACTTTTCCATCTTCCAAGTGGACTCTTCGGACGGTGCTGCTCTCGCTGTCCGCGAAGAAGACAGCTTTGAGCTCTTGGACGACTGCAAGACCCGAGGGTTGGGCGAGACTGGCAGCGTGAGGATAAGCGTTATTGCGATTCTCTTCTTTGCCATTGCCTACGATTACCACGCAAGTCCCAGCTTTGTATTCCCTGAGAAAAAAAATTCATTAGCGCATTCACTCACGCAATAATTCAGTAATTATTAAAGCAGATATTAACAAATATTTTTTGCGGCAAACGTGCTATTGGAAACTGTTTTCTTCAATGTTTTATTGGATTAAAAAAATGTTTTGCCGATGGCCGATGGCAATAAAGGCCTCTATTAATCGCTAATAATATTGCTATAATATTTTATTTTTTTCACAAAAAATATTTGAAAAATTGCGAACCCATTATTATATTTTTCTGGTCCCAAAAGTTTCCATCCTTCCATTTCTCCAGTAATTGGGCCCAGCCCGTAAATGTACCCATAAATAAATGAATAAATAAATAAACATACTTCTTTTTCCACCACACAGTATCGTCCAAAAAAAGGGCCCATATCTGATGACTGCCAGCTATAGCGATCAGCAAAACTGGCACGTCGCGATCGTTCTGTTCGTGATGATAAATCGCTACATCCCAGGGTGAAGACAATACTTGATCTTTGCCGATTTTGCCGCCCGCGTAATCGTTTCCCTGAGTACCTGTACCTGCGACAGTGGTAACCGTCTTCTTTTCCAAGTCTATCTAAAATAATTAATTGAATTAATACAAATCGTCGCCTCACCTATCTATATTTTCGAGGAAGATATCATACAAAAAAATTTCTAGGTATGTTTTCTTATGACCCTGAAGATATCTGCATGAGAAATTTCATGGCATCTGCATCGCACAAACCTCGCTCGGAGAAGATCACTTGAAGAATAAAGTTCTACAAGTGAACCATTTTTTTTCTTCCTAAAGCCATGCCTTGACAAAGTTTTGCCAAAGATGAAATTTGATTTCGTGCGGATACTTTCAGCGTCATTTTTCCTTTTGATTTCCCGAAAATATTTTCGTCTTTGTAACTGAATTTTTTTTTTATTTCGCCTACTTTTCTGATAGCGTGATTCTCGTTGTCGGCCACGTAAATCGTTTTCTCGAGTGCGCAGACGCCCTGAGGCGCATTAAATCTCGCATCAGTAAAGCTTCCGTCCTTAAACCCTGGGGCGTAGCTTCCGATGACGTGTTCGACGACACCCTCCGGAGTCATCACGAGAATTCTGTTATTACCCGTGTCCGACACGACTAATCGTTGGCCACTCTGCGATTCGTATGTGTGCACTTTGCCCGGAAATAATAGAACGTCCTTCGATATCGGTAACAAATGTTGCGCCGGTTTCAGGGGAAGCTCTCGATTCGATATCTCCTTCAAAGAATTGAAGTACTGGAGGGCCACTTTAATGTACATGAACATTTCTTCGCGGTGACCCTCGCCTACCAGCACGAACAGTGGTTGACCCTTCGGCCCTAAAATTGTTTTATTTGTTAGCTAAATTTATCCGTCTCATTATCTTCCTTAAAAATGTAAACCTTATTTTCCGAACAGTTGCAATTCAACGTTCGTAGTTACAATTGTTATTGTTATCTGACAATAAGGATTCAACAGCCATTACCTAGCGACTAGTAGTTTTTTTTTTCTTTTTTTAAATGAAAACAGAAAATGAAGATATGAAAAAAATTTACCCAGAATAACGAGACTAGGCCAGCAACAGATTCCGAGGTCTCGCCACATCGAGAGTTTGGCATCGTTGACGACCGGATGTTTTATGTTATATCTTTGAACCGCAGATAGGACTTTGCTGGAACTTCTTTCATTGGCAAATTTGGCACTGTGAACTCCAACCTGCGGGAATTAAATTTTATGTTTAATCCATCGATCCTTGAAGGAGATATTTAAAAAGTTTATAACGCTAGTTTCTTTTTTTTTTATGTACTAACAACGACGAGGCCATCCTCGATGGAAAATTTCTTCTCCAATGCATCCAGATCCGGCAATATGTGCATGCAATTTATGCAACAATAGGTGAAGAAGTCGAGGACCACGATCTTTCCAGCGAGATGATCCGACATCGACAATCCTTCCGATACATTGAACCATTCTAGGCCTGATAAAATGGAAAATTCGAAAAAGCCCCAAACAATGAATTGTCAAGGTATAATACTTTAATGAACAAAAGAAAATGAATTTTTTTATCCGTGGCTAATAACGAGTTTTCTGTTTACGCTTAAGGTTATCGGTGTTGCGATTGTGAGCCTCGAGATAAACAAATTTATTTCGAAAAAGAACACCGATCGAGCAAGTGACCGATAACGATCGCTGTCACTTTCTGATCTGATGAAACGATAAATTTAAAAAACGCGTTCGTTAATTATTGAACAAAGGTGTTATTGACAATGAAGAATTTTTTTAAATGTTTTTTATACCCAGGTTAAAAGTTCAATCGCAATGGAAAAAAGTCTGATGTATTGTTTAGATCATTTCAATTTGACAAACATAGTAGATGTCCAACAGAGATTGTCGATCGGCTTAACAATTATAATTATTATTATAAATTAGGCCGATACAAGAATGAACAATAAACGTTTCACGATTAATAAAAGTTTTGCACACACGAACATCGGCATTTTGGTTTGGTTTCAAACATAAAAATAAAACATAAAGTTTCATGAGAACGAATCTTCCTGTACGCGTACCAGCAAAATTGTGTTTTGTTTCCGTGTCGAGTGTGGAACGATGGTATTTTCGTGAACTCGAAGATACATCATTTAAGTAAGCTACGAAAGATAATTTATTGTGGTAATGAACATGTGACAGTATTAACAGATAGACAATAATATGATATTTAGTTTTTTATCATTCTTCGCCCGTAGGCAAGCCGTATTCTTGGTGAAGACTGGCAATGGTCACTCCGTGCATACTGGCCATTGCGCCGAGCACTATCTGCGCCGCATCTTTGATTTCGTTGTACTCGTGCAGTCCGTCCATGGTTTCCCTCATGGAAGGTCCTGCTTCCAGTTCTGCCTTCATTTTCGCTATCTCTTCGTCCAACTTCTTCTCGATGCTGGAAAGCTCCTGGCACTCCCTCCTCTCCTCCTCGTTCAGAGGCCCGTTTTCCTTTTCATGAAGCTTACGAATCTCCGGTGTCTTTTCCGAAGTTATCTTCTCTTCTCCGCCTAGTCGACTCTCGTCGGAGTTCGGCGCAGCTGACATTTCTTTTTCAAGTAACAACCAGATCTGAACCTATGATTTAAAATTTGGGCTACACGTCACGACTGACAAATTATAAACCGGAAATGTCATTATAGATACCCTTAGAAGTTTAATTCTTCTACGGTCTATAGAAATCTATCCGTCGCAACTCGATCAAAGATATTTTGTGTTCAACAAACCAAAACTAAAGTCACAATGAAGTAAATAAAAAATATTACTTGTAGACGATTCCTTGATAATTCAAGTAACGCAAAAACTTTAACACGCAAAATCGGTTAAAATCAGAAAGTTATTATGTATGGACAGAAAAAGAAAACACACGGAGAACGTTTCTGATACGAAAAAAATCGTTAGCGCACTAACGATACTTTTTTTTGGAAAACTTTTGAATTCCCAACTTTTCTTATTTTCGTGAAAATCATAGAAGTTGGGATACCGAAAGTTTTTAGTAACCAAAAATACCGCGAGATTAAAATACGAAAATTGTGTTTACCATTCGAGACTCGATTATACTTTCGCATTGACCGTAACAAGGTTAACCAGGCATCGAAGATTAAATACTGTGATGATTGTTCGACATGATTTTTCGATCGTCGTTCATTTTATCGCAGCGCGATGCGCGTCGATACAGTGTTGACAAAACAAGAACACAAATTGTTAGAGACAAATGAGACAAAAATTCTATTAGTGTCAACTCATGATACCTTTTTGGAAATTGTTGACACGTATGTCAGCGGCGGCGCGTTCTTTGATGTGATTCAGTATAATTTTATCCTTCTCCTTTTGATCGTCGATTGCGAGGAGCCTTCGACGGAGCCGGATGCACTCCTGCGTCAAATCATCCACCGTTTCTTGAACACTCATTTTTTTGTTCTGCTGACCGCACATGTTGCCACAAAGCACGAAGAGATATGAGCCGTGCGACACCGCGCGATGACTTTTGAAGAGAATCGAACCGCAGTAGCGCGCACACGACGTCACTAGACGAACGTGTGAACCGTCGGGTTTCAGTCGGTAGGGGAACTTAAAGCCGCACGAACGCCGTCCGCTAAACAGACCCGTAGATACACGTTTAAATATTGTCTGCGATTTAGCAAGCGCTGCAAGTTGCTGGCAGCTCTGGAGGTTACAAATTATTTCTTTTTTTTTTTTTACATATTTAGCTGAAAGTGCTGTCGCCGGCTGCACTTTCGTGTTGGCAGCTCAGGCCGGTCGCGAGCTCTTGCAGTTAATTTTGAAACTCACCCAGTGTAGACGACGAATCTTCGGGTTTCGTGCGTTAATATATTTCTCGACAATTCCCGCTGTACGAGAACGACGGAGCGACAAATCGTCATGACGCTTGCAGCACGCGCGGTCAGTGACATTACGTAATAATAATTGTATTCACTGAGAGTTGTGGATATCGACATAACCTCTCGGTGCTGAAGTAGCTCGCGATGTTCCGGACGTTGACCTTAATAAATTTTTTTTTTTTAAGTCGAGGATACTTTTGAATAATAGTTTTTTTTCTCGAATTTTCGTTGAACTGGAAAATATACTATTAAAAATATAAATACATAGTTTTTTATTTTTCCTGAGTCCATTGATGCGCATATTAATATTTTATGTAGTCGACGACTCATGCTTATATATTTTTGTCCGGCGCAAAGAAAGATCTTTTCTGTTCAATACTAAGAAATGTTATCAATAATGACAAAAAAAAATGATTGGAGAATTTTACTTTCACTGTTTATTTTTTATTTTTTTCTAGGCTGCAAAATGTTTGCAACTGCAAGTACCCTCGTTGCAAAGATCGTTGCATGTCTCGGCAGTGGCCGACAAATGTCAGTCCGGTCGTTACAAGGTGACCAGGATGCGCACTCGTCCGCTGACGTACGAAATGGCTAACAAGCCGCATCAGATTGCGGAAAGAAAATCATGGAACTCTTTTAACACTTGTGAGTATACAGAGAATCCCCACAGATCGGAGGGAATATAAATTTATCAATTTTCTTCTCAATGAATTTTTTGTATTGCAGCCAATATTCTCGATGGCAAGAGACCAGCGGAAACTGCTGTGGAGGATGTATTTATTCGTCGTTTCATGACAGGAACGTGGCACAATTTATTTGTGAGCGAGATAATCATCAAGAGACAGCACAATATCATAAGAATATGTGGGATAATAAGGCAGGGCCTGGCGGCGAGAAAAATGTATTTTCTGATCGGATACACGGAGGAACTTTTGAGCTATCAGTTGAAGTGCCCGATTAAGCTGGAATTGCAATCGGTTCCCTCCAAGGAATCAATGGTTTTCAAATACATATAAAACGTTGTAATGTCAATGTTGTACAGATTCATACATTATAGTCCAAAAAATAATAAAACGCCTTGTTGAAGACATTTGCAGAACGTTGTACGATAAAAACTGCAGTCAGTATGGGGCGAATTTTTTCGGCCGGCGAACAGCGCGCCAATCAAGGACCTTATAAACGAAGCTGATTTTTTTTTCACGTTTTCATACACGTCGGTTGGACCTCGACGTTCAGGATAATGGAAAAATTGCTGCTAGTTATCTTCTACATTTATGCTGAAGCCATCCATCTCAGCCGGAATTCCCACGCCAAGATTACGGTAATACATTCTATTGACGACAATTCATATTCACGAAAGTGCATATCCTCGAGAAATTGTGAGAGGAAAGGTGACCGCATAGATTGGCTTGTGTGATGGCGCTGTAAACCAATTCCAAGCCGAAATAGAATCTTTCGCGAGGACAGGTGCTGTGTTCCAGAATTCATCCGTTTCTGTTACTGGCTGCGTTCGGGGTACATTCCAGAACTTTTTTTTTATTCTGTAATGTCACTTCCGGTTGGAAAACCTCACTGTTCAATCGAAAGTGACGTCACATAGGAAATCGTTCATCCCACTTGAAAATTTCGGTTTTTGACCGCAAGTGACGATGTACGGGAAAACGTCACTTCCGGTTTAAAAATCTCATTTTTAGGCGAACAGACAGACATGCATATTTTGTAATAATAATTTTGCAAACATTTTCAATAGCGTAAATACACGTCAGCAATCGACGCATCATATTTTTGTGTACTATTATACTTTTATCTGTTTTACTGCGTTACTTCCACAGTACTGTGCGATATGTCGATAGCTTTGAATTACCGATAAACATGCTGGTCTCGTTGGTCCCGAATAACCGAAGATTCACTGTAAAGAATAACATTTTGATTGAAAAAAATAATACTAATTTCATTTGAATATTTTCTATTTATTTTTTCCCTTATTCGATAAATCGTTACATTCGATCATGATTCAAACGCAGCCCATATACAATTATTGCATTTTTAATTAAAAATTAAAGTACAAGTCACCTTCGAATGGATATTGAAATCAGGCATAGGAGAAAATCGATATACACATCATTCAGATGATTCAGGAAAAAAGAATAAATAAACACTTTTCGTTTTTCTTTCGTGAATTCTACTAGACACTCCCTTATCCTTTGTATGCCTTTACAACGTTGCGCTTCCAATATCCGACCAGGTCTCGCATAGCCGCCTATTTGTACTTTTACACTTGAAATTTTGCGAGTATTGTATACTGCTCCAAAATGAAATTGGAATTACATATATAGATGTGTGTGTGTGTGTGTGTTTGCGTGTATAATGTATAATTGGGGAAAGTCAATTTCTCTAGTCTACAAACATATTGATAAATATAGCGTCATAAAAAAATATTAAACTAACAATAAAGTCACATTTCGTTCGATAAGTATACGTATTATAGTAATTATTAAGAGATAAACGTCGAGTTACCGCAGACTAAATGCGTAACTTCCAGCTCGATGCGGAAAATGCGGTAAAAACTTATATGCTTACATAGGACAATCGAGAGGAAAAAAGTAATCATTCCTGTACAGAAAAATTATGAATGGGGGAGGGGTGCAGCTTGTATTGTAATTTTACTGATATGATAATGCTGGGTATTTTTTTAAATCCTAAACATTTGTTCTTTTAAATCGTTTATGAATTTGAGTTGATAAACAACTTCCCCCAGCGGTAGATAAGTAGAGTGCGAAATGACAATACACGGTGCCACTTTCGGCGTTGTTTTAGCCCATAAATCCAAGGAATCACATAACAATAGGAAAACGATCGTGTTCGCTGTCGTTTAAAAATTAAACTTCAGTTCGATTCGGAGAAGGATTATAATTAAAGTCTTGGTTTTCTTTGTTTTTTCAAGTGTAATTGAGGTAAAAGAAAATCCTTTCGGAAGCTAGAGCGAGACCCGTTTGAATGGATAGAACCCGAGACTTAAACCTATGCGAATTACACGCTTAGGAATAAATCCCCATAAACATTCATTTCTCACAAATGCATACCATTATTTTTATGTTATTATTTTTGTTTTGTTTTCTTTTTATGTTTATCGAATATCGTTTTTTATGATACAACTACAGGCCAAGATGTGCTGTGCTAAGCGCAAATTGATAAATCGTAATTTTTTTTATTTATCGTCGCGAGCTTGTCGCGACTTTTGTTTTTGTCTCGTCTTAGCACCACACCACATATATCATTATTAATGTACATGTGCATATCGGTGTTTTTTTTTTTGTCTTTCTCAAAAACCACCAGATAAACGAGTTGATTTTTGCTTTTTCAACAAGTATTAGATTAGTACTTTTAAAATTACTTGCGCGTTATAAATTTGTCACGGGATGACGTGTGTGTCCCGAAGAACGAAGAATTATTTTGTTCTTTTTTTTAAATTTGCTTCGAAATTCATTGATTTATAGATGGCTGTCTCGGCTATTTATAGAGAAGCTTAATGATATCTCGATTGCTTGCAGTCTCATCGAAACGCGACGATAAGAGAAAAAAAATACTCGAAAAAATCTGTTTATGTATAATTTGATGTCAACTATGTGCCTCGATTATTAATTCGGAATTATATGTGAAATTATTATTTTTTAAATTGCCGTACGATCTAAATGACTTAAACTTGCTGTGTGGCTTTTATTTTGTATTTTTCTTTTATTTAACGACAGCCATTCGTGAATAGATCGTTATTCGATTATTAAGAATAGAAGCGTGTTATAGCGTCGGATATATCGTGTCCATAAATATTGAATCGTGCATTTCGGATCAGACTGGCTCGGGCTATCGGAACTATGGTTAAAGAAACTATTCTTTTTTGTTTCTTTACAAACTAGTAGCAATATATCGACGAACGAAATGCAGCGTTTTTACCACGTAAAAATGTTACTTTGATCATTGAATGTAAATCTAGAATGATTCAAAGTAATTCGTATTTAATTAACAGAGACGTGTATAAAATATTTTTTGTTATCTTTATATATTTTTTGTTTGTTTGTAAGTTGTCAATCAAAATTGTATCTTACCACGTCGCGTGGCAAAGTAAACCGATGTGGTCGAAGATTCGCTGATCTGTTGAAATATCAATCGTACTTTTTTCGGATACTTTATCGAACAAAAAATCTTTTTGCCCATCTCTGCTGCCTAAAAGGGACTAATCTACAACCAACATCGACGTATGGTCGTGCAGTTTCAGAATACAACTACCGAAAGTGAATTTAACGGAGATTCTGATGTTTTACAATTTGAATGTTGAGGGGTTTTAACTTTACTAATTTATGGGACACGCTATATTTTTCTCCTGAAAATCTATTATTATCATTTAATCGTTAAGCATGGACGATACATGACGTGAACTTGTCAAATTAGGCCCGAGATCGATAAACAAGCTATATTCGTCGCAATACATCTTGTTCGAGTTTGTCACTAAATTGCCACATGCGAAACGAAAAATATTAATGATCACGCTCGACGAACCAATATACAAAATACAGAATGCCAACGATGCTGTCATTAATTAAAAACTATTCTGTAATTACCTACTTTATACAACATTTACTACAACTGCGTGTGTCGGCAAAATTATCGTGTCTCACCACTTGTTTTATTCAGTTGTTTTGTAACTCTTACACGTACTAATGAAAAATATTCGCCTTGACAATTTTTTTTTCTCTCATAATTCCGATAAATTTCCAAATTTGCACAAACTAAAAAATATGTAGTCCCGAGCAAACGTCTTAGAATAGGTACATTTTTTGTCCTCGCACTGCCGCAATTGGTCGATGACAATACGGTACATTGCAAGAAAAAAAATTAAAAGATAATGAACCAGAAATTTCAGTATTTATTAATTGTACTTGAGTCTCGTGTTTAATTATTTCCAAGCAATTAATACATTATTCTGCGAGTCAAGACTTCGGATGCGCATGAAAATTTTGAGTAACAAATCGATCGTTAATCTCGCAAGAACCCCGGAGCCGGGAATAACGAGCGTGGAGTTTGTTGCAACAAATACTGTATACGATTTTTCTTTAATAAATCAGTGAGCATTTTCAATTAACGAGTCAACGGAAACCAGCTATTATTTCATCTTTTAGCTCCATTTATAATTTGCGACTGTAAAGTATATTTTTTGATAATCGCAATAAAGTACGTACAAAATTGTCAATTTACAAAATTCGTGCACAAAAAAATGTAGAATTATATTGATTATTCAAAACTGAACATACGTTTTCTTTGAAAGTTTTTTCGTCAAGTCCATGGTTTTTGAGTAACGAGGAAATGAATATCAGCCATTGGCAGAGCTCTGACATGCACATCCGTCGATCGAGCTCTATCATTGGCAAAATTTTGAATTGTCGAAAAAAGAAAAATTCAGAGATAATTTTTGGTCAGTTTCATAACGCGAATATGACGTTACAATTTTTTTTTATGCGACTTCGAAATACTCTGCGTACATCAACTGAATAATCAAGTAGTATAGGTTTCATACAGTATATATATTAAGAAATGAAATGGTGAACCGAGTAAACGTTCATTATTCAATGTCAACTGAATCATTTACGAAATACTAGATGATACGCGAAGATCATTACATCATACCGTACTTACAAATACACTCGCTACAATATCATCTACAATCTTATTTAACATTATAATATTATCAATATACGTGGCCAATAAGAACAGTTTTGTACTTGCATTGAAATTGTTTTTTTAAGTCAACTTCAATCACGTCGCACAGCCCAGTATAGCGTGTATGGTTTTTTCATATTTTTTGTTGGTTTTTGTTTTCGTTTAAAAATACAATTTTCTTTGTTTTCATCTTTTTTTTTTATTATTTTTTGTTCTTCTCATTGGATGGCAGCATTCTTATCAAAAAGTTGGCTTGGAGAATGTTGTAATGACATTTAGGAAGAAGGGACTTTCGGAAGGGCGTTTCGGGGCTTAGTCTCTCCTAGTAGACACTAATTTCTATTCTCATTTTTTTTCTTCTTTTTTTTCTTTAATAAATATGTGAAATTGCTCCAATGGTTAATCTCAATATCACAGAGGCTTGATCGGAATATTTACTTTTGTTTTTTTTTCTTTAAGTTTTTTTTTAATCTTCGTTTTTTTTTGTAGGAAAATAGGTATCTACATATTACGATGATGATAGACGTTAAGATATCGTTAGGCATGAGAGGGGGAGAGGAGAGAGTTACTTAAAAATGCAATACACTATACATGGGCTAAACGCATTACAACACGACTCCCGTCACCTGGTCATTATAATTATTTCATCATCATTATTAATTATATCTGTCAGTTTTTTGTTTGTTTGTTTCGTTTGTTTTGTATGTGCGGTAATGTGGAGTATTCAAACATTCGCTATTACAGTAGAATATAATAGCCGTTTTTTTTGTTGGTTTGTTTGTTTCACGAGTGGTATTGCTAGAGCCAGAATGTAAGAGAAGGAGTGATGGGCTTTCATTATCGTTATTATATTTATCGTTCCCTCATTTTTTTACTTGGGCCTAGAACGTGGCGGCTGCTACCTGCGTGAGATCAAACCGTTAGTATTCCCTACTGTCGGTGACATTTCCAGTTCGACTAACAGGGGAAAGTGGTCTGAAATACGAAAACATGAATTATTACATCGTTCGATATAAACGCTTCACATCTTCATTGGGAAAACGTACATTTTTAGCTTTTTACGTTAAAAAAGAAAAAGACGTTCATCGATTAGATTATTAGAATTTTATGTGCAGATTCTTTGACGATCGCAAGAAACATGTGTTTTCCTAATGACTGGCAGTGGGTTAATTATGGTTTAGATGTAGTTGCGGGAGTGTGTATTGATTAATTTTGAGAAATAATTTTATAAAATAAAGATCGAACGTCAAACACTCACCGGATGGTATATGAGGATGCGGACAGCCGACTACTTTGTGTTCTCTAAACCAGTCTGCACTCAGGGGTCCCAGCAGACCCAACGGTACCATACTTTGCTTCGAGTAAAAAATGTAATCTATTATCCCTTTGAAGTCGAATCTGCAAAAAAAAAAGAAACATTCGGGTAAACAATGTTCAATGAGATTTCATCGAACATAGGAAGATAATTATTTCAATTATTTGTCGTTGGAGACTCACGTATAGTTGGTATAGGGCATGATATCTTCACTGTACGCAGAAGCAAGTTTGAACGAGTGTGTAAACTCATTCGGTTTTTCGCAGCCGGATATTTTTTGTAAGCATGCTTTGTACACTAATTCTTTGAAGTCACGATGATCGTTCGCTACACGTCCCGATGTCAAAAATTCAATGACTCCTGCGAATGTGAAAAAAATCGTTTACAATCGTATCAAATCGGTGAGGCAAGTTATAAAAAAAAAAAATTCGTAAATGTGTTACAAGAAGAAAACTTACCAGAATCAGGTAACGAATTGAAGTCGCCACACAGCAATAATTGAACATTGGAAGAGTCGGGCTTGTGACCAGGTCTGAACGACTGGCCAGCTTGGTCCAGTATGGAACGCAATTCGTTGCTCAGCATCATCGTCTGAATCAGCTTGACGTCGCAGAACTCGGGATCCCAATGGATGTGCGCGGTGCAAACGAGAATGGGCTGTTGAACTTGAGCGGGATCCGATGGAAGTCCTGTAAAGTAAATGCAAAATTAATTAACAAACTGTGAAAGAAGATTATTTGAACAGCTCTGATAGATCTTCAAGAGATTCAATTTACTCGCTCATCACCTCAATTAAATAACTCTCGACCATTATAAAGTCTTTTATTTTACTCGGTGGAAAAATGGCGGTTTTTGCGCACGCTTCGCGCGCGAAAACCCCCGTTTTCACACCTTGCGAAATGAAATTTTGTTCGATACTCGTGCGAAAAACGTTTTCTGAACTCGTGTGATTGCAACACTCGCCTTCGGCTCGTGCTGCAAAGTCACACTCGTCAGAAAAAGTTTTTTCGCACTCGTATCGAAATGTACTAATAAAATCGTGTTTCCAGTAATGAAAAACGTTTGCTCCAATATTTAGTTACCGCTGTAACTGTTACAGTCTCTCATCCGAGCGTTCTTTTACGGGGTACAAGATAAAATTGTTGGTCCTCCGACAAATATTGGCAGTCGCTCTACCAATCCTTCTGTTTCTTCCCCAGTCGTAACTATCGCCCGCACGCGACACCATTTACCACCTCTCTACAAGTTCAGTATATTTACACACTTATGTCCTTCTTCTTACACGTGGGTTTGCTGTTTGTCGCAGTGCCAACAAGCGCATCGCTCACCCTAAGCTACGTTTTCCCTAGACCTTTCATGAGATAAAGAAAAATTAACAATTTCAATCTTTGTAGTATTTATTTACAAATCGTTACAAATAACTTAGAGACAAACGATGTAGCAGCGGCGTTTGCACGATGACCGCAAAGCATTGAAAAATATATAAGCTTCATTGCAATTTGAAAATCGATACAAGAGATAAACCCGATATTCTTTCGTATCCTTCGTCATCGACGATATGGCGTAACACGATTCGGCGTTAGAATATTACGATCAGCGTGAAAACTCCGTAGAGAAGCACGCAAGGATACGCGATGAGAAGGCGTTGTTTCTCCTCGCCGGACATGGCGCAGAAGAGCCTCGAGGCCGAGAGAGTGGCCCAGGCGACTGCGAAAGCTGCGAGCATCATGCCGACGGGTCCCCGAAGAGTCGTGAATATGCTGAGACCCGCGAGTGCGACGACGGGCAACAGGCAGTAGCCGAGAACCGAGGCGACCGACGATAGCGTTATGTTTCCGGTGCTGCTCATCAGCGACTGCAGCATGTACATGAGTATGCACGACGTAACGGCCAGCCCGTAAACGTAACCGAAGTGAGCCTTCGATCCAGCGAGGAGGAGAAATCCCGCCAGAGCCAGACAAAACGTCACCGGCCCTGCCAGGTCCGAGTCTTGGGTGAGATAATTCGCGTCGTCGGTTTGACCACGCCGATGAAAGGGATTCATTACCGCCAGGGTCTTCTGCATTATCCTGTCCGGATCTATGCCCAACTCTTCCAGAAGTGGCGGCTCGTCCTCTTCCTCACCGAAGCCTGGAGGAGCTATAAGAATTTTCTTTGTTATTTCGATTTGCAATGATCGGAGTGGCTCTCGTCGCGATGCCCCGAGTCTGCTGTCTCACTCGCCTGCTTGCGTTGTTCATGAGAGAAGGAGGTGAAGGGATTTGATCGATGAAACGATAGTTCTGTATCCTGAAAATACTTTTCAGCCTCTCGGAGATAGACCTTTGTAACTGATTTTCTTTGTAAGAAGGTTATGTACAGCCTGAGCATAAAAATTGCTATTTCTCAGTCGCAGTTTTTTGTAAGTGATCTTCGTAACAAGATTCTTTAGGGGCCGAGCATAAAAATTGCCATTGCAAGCTCTACAAGTAAAAAATGATTATACATTTTTTAATCAATTGTTTGTCACTTGTTTGCGTTTGCCAAGTAGGTCTGTGTCAAATATTTGAATCCATCCTAATGTGCAATTTTACTCTACTGTAATTTACACCATTACGTCATTACACGAATCAACTGTTTTTTACAATCAATGATTTGATTGAATCAATGTTTCAAAAACTCATTATACCAACACCAAAGCTGCGTAAAAACTCCAAGTACCGACTATGCATATTCGAGTACTCAAGTCCATGAACTGGCAGGTATGCATGACATACTTAGCAGCTTGCGTGCGAAGTAAATAACTCACTGTCTAGTGGTGCACTATATGCATAGCGTTCACTTGGAGCTTTTCCCCAGCTCTGATTGACAATACATCTGTGTCAGCGATAACAAAGCTTCAACAAAAAACATTGCTTTATGGACGAAGAATGATGACAATCACTTTCCCATCAATCTTCACTTCCGTTCGTACAATTAAGTTCCATTACCGTTTTTTCCGTTGACACTTGATTAAGAAAAATCCCCCTCCGAGCTTTAAATAATTCTCAACAAATGTGAGCTCAAAAATGTGAGCTCAAACAAATGTGAGCTCAAAAATGAAAAGTCGTAATTTATCTTTCGCGTTGCACGACCCCCTCGAAGCGGCGGAGTGAGACAGCGGCCAGGACATCTCGAGCTCGCCAGTAGCCATCGGCAGTTCCTCGGATACGGACCTTTGCCGAAATCATCGGAGGCGTACATCATGTCGCCGGTGTATGCATTTTGCGTTGGATCGAGATAGCTCTTTTGAGCGTAAGGCGAATAATCCCCGACTTGCTCCTCGGTGTACGATTGAAACTCGAACTGTTGGTTAGGTTGACCGAAGCCAGGAGTCTCGAAGTTGTACTGTCCCTGCGGCGGTTGCGACCAATAATTTTCTTGGCCCGTGTAGCCCGCCATGATCGAGCGAATGTATTAACGATTTTTTTGTTGTTGTTTTTTTTAACACAATTGAGAATTTTTTTTCGTCTGATCGACGTTTAATGCTGTCAGCGACGGGGAACACGGAAATGAGTCTGCCGACACACGTCAGCTGGAAAAATACCGCTCGGGTTCGGCTAGCATCGCCCGGTGCTGTGTGGAGTCGTCGCCGATGAGATGGAGACACTTTGGTGATTCGGGACGCGGCGCCGTTCGTCGGCAATGTCGGAATCTTATCCGTTACCCTGATTACTCCCTAAAGTTGAAGTATCCTTCGGTGTCGGAAAGTTCCGTTATCATGTTTCGACCGGTGACGAACTGAAGTGAATTTGAACCAGCGACGGTATTTGAGTAAACTTCCGACTCTCTAGTTGGACAACCAATACCGTAGACCGATAGAACTCCGGTCTCGAGTTTACTGGAATTGCGTCGCTAGCTTAGGACCCGTTTCGCTCCGATGTCACTCGTGATGCAAACTCGGTAACTTGCCGAGTTTCAACCGCGAGTGTTGTTTTCGAAGTTTCAACAAGACCACTCCGACGGGCTTCAACAGGAGACTCATCTGGTTCATTATAGAATATGTCAAGAGGATTTTATTGTTTATTGTTTATCCATTCACTCGCACAGAGTGGTAACGTCCGTACGTACACTGCGTCCATTTTGTGTTCCTCGGGTACACAAGAAAAAATCATTTTTCGTAAATAAGAAGTTTCGTAAATAGTACATTTTGATACTAGTGCGAAAAACTTTTTCTGAAGAGTGTGAGCTTGCAGCACGAGCCGAAGGCGACTGTTGAAATCACACGTGTCATGAAAACCTTTTCCGCACGAGTTTCGTACAAAATTTTATTTCGCTAAGTGCGAAAATGGGGGTTTTCGCACGCGAAGCTTTTGCAAAACCGACATTTTCCCGCCGAGTGAAATAAGATAATTTTGTTAAATAAGTAAACTAAAAAAAATAATTGAGGAAAAGAGAGGCACCTACTTACAAGCGAGTCGTATGTGGAGTGTTATTAACTTAAAAGTAAGCTCGTTTGTTCAGGCCTTAATATACAAACCTCTCCTTTTATTTCTCGTGTCATTAACAATTGTTGTTTGTACAACTGGAACTGGATGCGATCGCAACATTAACAAATAAAAAATTGTGGACGATTGAGGACAATAAGTTGTTGTAAAAAGTACAAACTTTTTTTAATGTGTATGGTTGTCGATATCATTGTTAAAAATAAAAAAACAAATACCGCTTTCGTTTAGAAAAATATCGTCCAAGTTATTGATCGTAGAGCGTCAACGAACTAACTTCACATAAAAAAAAGGTTTCCCGATTACTTGTCGAAAAATTGTTCGTTTCACCACCCTTGGAGACAACTATTCGGCATTATTATTACGAAAGATCAATGTTCTTAGCATTTTCCATACAGTTGATATAAAAAAATATATATATATATTGTTGTCCCATAAACGAGTATCCGAAATTCTCATCGGTCCTCACTTCTTTGGCGTGACTGTACACGCGATACATCCATAAACATGTAAATCTCGTTTCCAGTTACAATTTTCCCGGTCCCGATCGACAACGAGCCCTGTTTCGCCGATGGGCCCTTGGCTAGATCGAACCGGTTGCCCGCCAGTGAAGGGAACCACTCGCAGTGTCCGGCGTGTTGCGCTCTCGGCCCTGGACGTTTCAATAACGCGTACTACACGACTAGAGTAGGTCATTAATTGAGAATAGCCGAGCAGCGATATGGGTGTTCCCATTACGGAAATAAATCACCCGTACAGATTAGAATAGCGTGGGCTGTGTTGGGTACAGTCAGTACCGATGTATACAGTGAGTCCACACAACGATTCGCTACATGGACGATATCGAGTCGTATAGATCGCGTGTGCCTCCATGTACAGGTATATACCGTACGTTAAGGTCTCGGAAAGTCGCCCAGGGCTCGTAAATTACGCGAGGAATCAATATCACAAGAGTGGGCTTTTACAAGAAAGCTTTTATCGTTGGGACGGTCCGGCCGGGCTCTCTTTACCTCTCTGCGTATAGACTCAACTCTCTATGTACATATACTATATAAACGTACATAAAGAATTCGACTTTTTGGAATTCTATCGTCGATGTAGAACGCTACGGTTAGCCGGAGGGCCGGATCGGGAGAATTCTTTCTGGCAACGTTCACAGCAAATCTTCTCGGCTCTCTTCTCGAGCTCGGTGCTCTTTGCGATGCGGCTGTAGAACACCAACTTGGTACCGTGCAACGGCAAGCCAATCATAAATTCTATAGCAGTCAAAGTGTCGGAGCTAATAATATCGGGCTGTCGACCGTGAAACGCTTAATACAGCGTCGATTCGCTCGCGACGATCGGATGCGCGAGCTCCGATCGGATTTTCTTTTTTCCCCACGGCAGAAGAGCCGGAGATGTACGAACGATGCCTGGATGCTTCTTCGAATTCGCTCGACCGCTATGCTTACTTCCTGGAGCGAAGCGTTTTGCAACCTTTGCATCACCTCTGGATCGATAGACACCGGGAGCTATTTTTTTTTTTTTTTTGTGTAACCGATAGTTAGATTCTCATAAGTCTGCTGCATTAGTCTTACGAAGCACGGATCTAAAGTTGTCTTATAATGGTAACTTGAAGTTACCATTTAGAATTAGTTTTGTTCAACCGATGGATAAATAATAACCGAGAATCAGTAACGTTATTATTATATTAACAACGTTTATTTATAACGTTTGCTAATGCTTCCGAATGCAATTCTACCAGTCTTATACGCCTGAACGCACCTTTTCATGTGCGAGAAAGTGTCAGCCCGTTCGCCGCCTAGCGGCGGGTCGGCCAAGCTTTGCTCTCGTTTTTCTACCTTGAGAAAGGCGCTGCGCCTTTCTCAAGGTATATAAAACATGTTTGACATGGAAAAAAATGGCGTTACCAACGTTAAAAGTGAATTTGGAGCAAAATCATTTTTGAAAACTGTGCAAATTGAATGACGCGATCGTTTGTGAAGATTGCACGCATCTACATAAGAGTTGACAGGATAAAAAAAGCGCAAGAAACTACTTCGGTTTTTGAGATAAATCGTGATTCATTTGTCAGAGTGGCTGCTAGAACCCTTGCCAAAGGTTCCGGAATTTCATAATCGCACGCAGGTACCGTGCGACTCGCTGATCTGACCTCTGGACTATCCGCACGAGTGGTCACCTACGCGAGCGAGGCTCTATCATGTTCGAAAAAACGAGGCTCGTGAATAAAAAAAAAAACAAAAACAAAAAAAGGAAAGAGGATAAATATATTGGAGTCATGGAACGGCTGGACGACGCTCGAGATTACTGCTCGAGATAGGATTGGCAGGTGAACGCGAGGGCCGTTCGGTATCCTCTGTGCTGCTTGCAAATTATAAAGCCACTTGCATATACTCGGTCGCAGTGGTCAGCTCTGGCTTGCCGAGGCTAGGGCACTTCATCTCATTCGCTCATCTTCTATCCTCTCTTTTCACTCTATGATCTCCCCCTCCCCTTCCAGCAATGTACTTGCACCTATATCTATATATACTCGAGTTCTTGTCTGTAGTATGCGTGCACTTTGATATGCGACGAGAAACTATGAGGATGGAACTTCACTAGTGCGAGTAATTAATTAAGCTCGCGGTCAACTGCCGCTCTCGAATACCTGGCATCGCCGAGCCTTTGCACTCAGCGGGATTCTCATCCGACTAACTGCGATCGACACAGATGGGGCTATGCTCGTGACTGATTTCACTGAGCTTTCGAGATTTTAATTACACCCGGCTCACTTAACGAGGCTTCAGCGAGTTGTCAAGTAATGAAAAGGAAAATTAAAATTTTGCAAAAAAAAAAAAAAAATCTCGACTGAAAAGTTGTTAATCTGCAAAGAGCATAAAATAAGTTTGCGGACCGGGGAACGTGAATGAGAGCACCCGGCGGGGCTTCACCCGGCGGAATCGGAGATTTTTCTACCAGTCTCAAAAATTGACACTAGTAGTTAGGTTTTCATTTCCTCATTCTATACATTCGTTCTTGTTTCGAATTTTTTAATCGATACAAAAGTTAGTCGATTTCTGCTTCATCTTGATTTTTCGAGTCGGCTAAAAAAAAAAAAAAAAAAAAATGATGTCGTTGGATCGTCGCATTATTCAACACCGAACAACCGTAATGAACGATAAGCCATTGCTATGGATCCACAAGCTCGCAATTATCGCGAGATTACGCACAATGTGTTATCGCGTGCGGTAAAAAAATCTCGAGGTCGTCGATAATTGATTCGAATCTACCTGTCGATTGTATGACGTGGATCGTATGAATGTCACCCTCGTGTTTCAATGCGTTTATCAATCGCGGCTGGTTGACCGACGAGGACCGGACGATCAGCTCTCGTATAGTAACCGAGGCCGTGCGTACAGATTTATTACGAGTGGGCAACTTTGCAGTGCACGCCAGGATAGCATGCAGACGATCTTTTCCCTCTGAAGTGTTGCGTGCCGATTAAACGGTCCTGCAAGCATCCTCATAAATTACCCACGATCGTCCGTTAATTGGCTCGAATTACTGAAATGCGTTTCCCGAGACTCGTTAACTATCCCGCAATGGTGCGAAATTATTGCCCCACTTGTCTCCGGCTCTTGTTCTTTTGCTGATGATACGTAGAATAACAAAAAGTCAAGGAAAAAAACCACTCGAGGTGATTTGCTCCTTCCTCTTCTTCTTCTCTTCTCCCTCTACTTCTTCCTCCCATTCCGGTACATTTAACCCTCGGCAGGCTTGAGGGGATTCTACACACCCAGCCAGTGGAATGGGTGTGTAGACTTCCACGATAAAATGCCGATTATGCTTTACATCGAAGTAATTTGTGATATTCTGTCGTCCAGTGTAGTGAAGCGTTTGCGAATTACGAGATTTTATCGCAACATAAAATTATTCGCTTTTATTTCCTTATTGTTGTTATTCGTGATCTTTTTGGATGTAGGAGATGAATAGGAAAACTGAAAAACTTTCAGTTCGGTACATTGAATTTCATACGATTTTTTTTTTTACAGTATGCGAGTTACCCCTTTATCGCACTTAAACCATCGGCGTGTATGCGATCTCGCGCTGTCTGCGGCGCGCAAAAATACCGCGCCACGGGAACGGCAAGTACATAAAACGTACCAATGATAGTGGCACGTAAGGCCGGTATATAAGTCAGCCGGGGTTGCGATCGATCAAGATTTTTAAACGGTTCTTCGACGAGGTAAATTGTTTTACCCGATCGGAGCGGAGTCACAGCTATGTGGGTCACGGAATCCGGTGAAAATTTATCGAGTACCACGCTTCTACCACGCTATCTTAACTCCTTTTTCTTCTTATCGCTCTTCAGTCCCCCCGGCTCTCTTAATCTTCCTCTCTTACTTTTCCCGTCTACTTGGAGCGCTTCTTATTTTATCACTTTATTTTTTTCTCTTTAACTCCCTACCTACAGAACTTTTATTGTCTCACTTGTAGAAAATTTTGCGCCGAATGGAGCACGAAAACGAGCGATAGACGACGTAGTCGTCGTTTGATAATTCTACCTTTATTGGATAAAGTTTTTTTTATTAAGTTAACGGTAGGTCATTGTTGGCACTCACAGTTTCTTGTGAGGTTCGCGAGGTACATCTTTCAATACAACAGAAAATCCATCTCGAATGTAGCGTAGAAAATTACATTTCTTTAAAAACTCCCAACTGTGCCACGGTGCCGGACAAGAAAATAACAATAAAATAAATCCATTCCGAATGCAGCATGGAAAATTTTAAAAAATGTTAATTCCAAACTGTACCACGAAGCCGGAGCCGGCGATGATCGGAGGGCGGGTGCATTGCGGTTAACAGTGCGTAACCCGGTCTCACCGGAGGCAGTGCGCGCGTTCGGTTCATCCCGCATCCTGCGATACGCAGCTTCCTGAGTAGGCGTTTGAACCGAGCATATTGATGCCTTGCGTAGCGTGGATTTTCGCGAAGACGAGTAGTAGCGCAGGAAAGCGTGCACCCAGAAAAATAATTTATTTGCGGGGCGGCCGTAAAAAAAAAAAAAATTTTTCCAGTTGCGTAAACCCTGTTGGCTGACGGGAGAATCAGCTAGAAAGTGCTAAAATAGTAGCGCAGTCGGCAGCAGGCGTTGCACCCTTCAGTGAGACGGCATCAACGTCAAGGAATGCACCGATGGCTGGTGTGAATGCTTGCACTTACTCAGGCCGGACGGTCGCGAGAGTGTCAATCCGGGAAAACAACTGTGTAAAGCTGTCGTCAATTTTGGATGCGAGCGCGGTACGATCTTGATGAAGAGACGTCTGTCGCGGCTTCCGATGTTGCAAGATGAGTGAGCACATTCTCGACTATAGTGGTAAGAGATGTGATGAGACCACCGAGGCTGCTTTTCAATTGTTGTAGATCCGCTTGAAAATCGGCAGCGTCCAGCGGTGCAGGGCGTTAAGTACCAGCGGAGGCCTGCGAGCCTGCGGTATCAGTGCTATGGTCCTACGTATTGGTCCTGCCATGTTCCTGCGATGGTGCTTTGGTTCTACTGATTTCGGTTGATTCCGAAAGACCGGAGTCTGCAGGGAAAACGCATAGAAAGACCGATTGGCGATAGCCGGAAATTAAAACCGTGACATCATCGCAGTCTTTTGGTCAACACACCAAGGCGCTGATGTTATCCTTTGGACCTAGTGATTCAGGTGGATTCCGAACAGCTGAGGATCGCAGGAAAAACCCATGGATTAATTGGTTTTTGTGTCATCGCACTGGTCTCTGGACTGGTATCTTTGGACGTATTGATTTAGGTTGCTTCAAAACGACCAAAGATCGCAGAAAGAGCACATAGAAACATCCATTGGCACTGGCCATTGGTGCCGTTTGCTGACAATTAAAGCTAAAGTGGTGGCGATTGAAAGATCTGTACCAGCGTTTCTACATTCATATCGGCTATATCAGCGTAGCTGAAGGTTGTCGTGACAATTGAAACATCGCGTCAGCGTGGCTGCGAGCTCTTATGATGAGTCAGTGTTTACGTTGATAGCAGGCCACACGTGGCAGTGGCTCGTTTCGCAGTTATCTTAGCCACAATATCTCTGCAACATTGTTTAGTCTCTCAACGCAGCTCGTGCGAGTAGCAACAGTGTTTCCGATAATCCGACGCGAGGCCAATACCACGCCATCAATAATTTCTCAAAGTGTCCCAACAATAGCGATTGTCGATCATGGATTTGGTGACGCTAATCCTGACACTTCTGACGGGGGCTCTCGTTCTCCGATATCTCTACGATCGAGAATTAAGGAAGTTTGAAAAATTCGGTGTCCTATATACGAAACCATTGACAACTTTCGTTAACATGGCCCGGTTATGGTTGAAACGGAGCACGATACCGGAAATTATAGGGGAAACTTACGATCTGTACGAACAAGCGGCATACGTGGGTCAGTTCGACGTCGGAAATCCGGGGATAATGATTAGATCACCGGAATTGATAAAGAGCATAATGGTGAAAAATTTCGATCATTTCGTCGATCATCGTAGTTTCGTTGACGCTGATACAGATCCGATGTTCGCCGGCAACTTGTTTTCCCTCAGAGGAGAAAAATGGAAGGAGATGCGTAATCTCCTAAGTCCAGCGTTTACCGGAAGCAAGCTGAAATTGATGTTCAAACTGATGTCGAAATGTGGCGAAAATTTCGCCAATTATCTGGCCGAATATTCTATCGACGAGGCCAACGTATTGGACATCAAGGATGCATTCGCGAGATACACCAACGACGTCATAGCGACCTGCGCCTTCGGCATCGCCGTCGATTCCATGAGAAATCCTAAAAATGACTTTTACGTATTCGGCAAAAAAGCTACGAAATTTGATAATTTGAGAGTTTTTAAATTTTGTCTGATAAGAGACTTTCCTAGAGTATCTAAATTGCTTCAACTAAAGATGATGGAAGCGCAGACCGAAAAGTTCTTCGAGGGTGTAGTGAGGGAGACCGTAGAGACGAGGGATCGCGATGGTATCACGAGACCGGATATGATACAACTGATGATGGAGACGCGCGGTAAAATATCTGTCGGGTCTCCTGAACTGACGATTCGCGACATGACAGCTCAGGCATTCATATTCTTCTTCGGTGGCTTCGACACATCATCGACAGCAATGTCTTTCGCTGCGATGGAGATAGCCGTCAACGAGGACGTTCAAAAACGGCTCATCGACGAAATCGACGCTGTTTTGGAGGAGACGAACGGGGAACCGACTTACGAGGCTGTTAATGGAATGGAATATCTTGACGCTGTTATAAACGAGACACTGAGACTTTATCCGGTGGTCCCTTTCCTGGACAGACAGTGCGTCAAGCGGTTCGAACTGCCGCCGGCATTGCCGGGAGGAAAATCGGTGATCATCGAAGCCGGGGAAAGCGTGTGCTTTCCCATGTGCTCCATACACAGAGATTCTAAGTACCACAAGGAACCGAATAAATTCGATCCCGAGAGATTCATTGGCAGCAGAAAGAATGACATCAAGCCTTTCACTTATCTTCCATTCGGCCAAGGGCCGAGAATGTGTATCGGCAACAGATTCGCCCTACTCGAGACGAAAGTCGCGATTTTTCATCTTCTGTCAAAGTGCTATATAAAACCAAGTCCGAAGACGATTTTGCCGATTAAAATAAGAAAGGGCAGCTACGCCATGATGCCCGAAGGTGGGTACTGGCTTCAGCTGCAGTCAAGGAACACCAACGATGGGAAGAGAAGTGGGAGATGCATCGACTAGGGATGTGCGGGTCGTACATAAACCGAACTGAATCGGATAGTGATACTCGATGCGATTTATTTCTATACTGCGAGCTATCGATACTCTTAATTCTAAGTATTTTCCGTATAACAATTGACTATTGACGAATTCGTCTTAACTAGACTACAATTTTGGAGTTCTAAGCTTTCCGATCACAGACCTTTAGATGTTGTTATGTAGCTGAATTAATTGTCGATCTTATTTCTGGGCAAACACCTGTGTAAAGCGGTCGTCAATTTTGGCGGTGAGCGTAGTATCATTGTGACGAAGAGAAGTCTATCGCGGCTTTCGATGTTACGAGACGAGCGTGCACATTCCCGACTATAGCGGTAAGAGATGTGACGAGACCACTGTGGCTGCTTTCTAACTGCCGCAGATCCACTTCAAAATTGGCAGCATCTAGCTGCGCAGGGAGTTGAGTACCAGCTGAGACCTGCGATCATGCAGAATGTGTGCTAGGAAAGGAAGGTAGCTGAGGGCGCGCAGAGGGCTCGGTATAGATGACACTTCCTGCTCGGTATAGATGACACTTCCGTACACTCGAAGGTCGACACTCCCAACATTACGACAGGCTGAGAGCATCGGAGCAGCCTTTACACCGGAACTGTTTCCTGTTGACTGGAATTTCACTGAGACCCGCATTCTTCATTGACCGCTGCAACCAATACTAGGGACAAAGGCTCCCGACGCACCACATAGTGGTGCACCCGGCGCGCCACACCGCACTGCTCAGCTATTTAAACAGCAATATAATATAATGAAGTTAGAGGGAGAGTGGAGCGTGTGCGATAACAGCTGAGTATGACGCTACGGCGGCGTGAGAGGCGAACGACGTGAAGGCGACGAAGGCAGCGAAACGACACGCGAGCGACCAGTGCACACACTCAAGACAGAATGATGATAGTTCTATAGAGTCCAGCCAAAAGAAATAGCCACGAGTCTGTCACACTTGCACTCTCACGCACTCAGTGTATGGGCGACAGAACCAGAACCTAGACCCAGAGAATATAGGTACCCAGATAGAAAAATAATGGCACGGCGACGCAACGGTGATGGTACCAATAGCCCGATACCCGCTTCACAGCACGTTTTTCTATCTGGGTAGATTATGTACGTAGCGAGTGATCCATCGACGACTGTACCGAATACACGTGGTAGCAAGGGCGCGTAAACACGTGGTGCAATGCGATCGGTGTGAATTAGAGCAAAACCGGCACACTTAGTCTCGTGAAAAAAATAGGTAAATGGAGAGTAGACTTAAACATTTCTTTTCGGACTGAGCGCTAACTGTGGATAGAACAAATCGAACCCCTCAGACATCATCGCAGCGGGGCGCTGCTCTTTTCCTTTGGTTCTTTGGATCAAAGATCGCAGAAAAAGCACATAGAAAAATCCATTGGCACTGGGCATCGGTGCCATTTACTTACAATTAAAGTTAAAGTGATGGGGATTGGAAGATTTGAATCAGCGCGTCTACATCCGTATAGGCTATATCAGTGTAGCTGAACCTTGTCATGATAATTGAACGATCACGTCAGCGTGGCCGCGAACTCTCGATGATGTGTCAGCGTTTGCGTTCATAGCAGGCGACGCACGGCGATGGCTCGTTTCATAATAATCCACGATACATCTACAACATTGTTCAGTCTCTAAACGCAGCTCGTGCGGGTAGCAACAGTGTTTCCGATCATCCGCCTCGAGGCCAATACCACGTTATCGAGAATTGCTCCCAACGTGTCCCAACAATAAGGATTGTGGATCATGGATTTGTTAACGCTGATCCTGACATTTCTAACGGGAGCTCTTGTCCTGTGCTATTTGTACGTTCGAGAATTAGGAAAATTTGAAAAATTCGGTATTATACATATGAAACCATGGACAGCTTTCGTTAACATGGCCCGATTGTTGTTGAAACGGAGCTCGTTGACGGAAGCCATAGGGAAATCTTACGACCTGGACGAACAAGCGGAATACGTTGGCCACTACGACTTCGGAAATCCGGTGGTAATGATTCGATCACCGGAATTGATGAAGAGCATACTGGTGAAAAATTTCGATCATTTCGTCGATCACCACAGTTTCCTTGACGTTGACACAGATCCGATGTTCGCCGGCAACTTGTTTGCACTCAGAGGAGAAAAATGGAAGGAAATGCGTAATCTTCTAAGTCCAGCGTTTACCGGAAGCAAGATGAAATCGATGTTCAAACTGATGTCGAAATGTGGCGAAAATTTCGCCAATTATCTGGCCGAAAATTCTATCGACGAGGCAAACGTATTGAACATGAAGGATGCCTTCGCGAGATACACCAACGACGTCATAGCGACCTGCGCCTTCGGCATCGCCGTCGATTCCATGAGAAATCCTAATAATGACTTTTACGTTCTCGGCAAAAAAGCTACGAAATTTGAGGGTTTTAAAGTTTTCAAATTTATTCTTATGGCATCCTTTCCTCGAGTAGCTAAATTGCTTAAACTGAAGATGTTGGACGCGCATACCGAGAAGTTCTTCGAGGGTGTAGTGAGGGAGACCATAGAGAAGAGGGATCGCGATGGTATCACGAGACCGGATATGATACAACTGATGATGGAGACGCGCGGTAAAAAATCGGTAGGCTCACCTCAACTTACGATTCTCGACATGACAGCTCAGGCATTCATATTCTTCTTTGGTGGCTTCGAAACATCATCGACGGCGATGGCTTTCGCTGCGATGGAGATAGCCGTCAACGAGGACGTTCAAAAACGGCTCATCGACGAAATTGACGCTGTTTTAGAGGAGACGGACGGAGACCCGACTTACGAGGCTGTTAATGGAATGGAATATCTTGACGCTGTTATAAACGAGACACTGAGACTTTACCCGGTGATCCCTTTTCTGGACAGACAGTGCGTCAAGCGGTTCGAACTGCCGCCGGCATTGCCGGGAGGAAAATCGGTAGTCATCGAACCCGGGCAAATCGTGTGGTGTCCCATGTACTCCATACACAGAGATTCTAAGTATCATAAGGAACCGAATAAATTCGATCCCGAGAGATTCATTGGCAGCAGAAAGAATGACATTGAGCCCTTCAGTCATCTTCCATTCGGTCAAGGGCCGAGAATGTGTATCGGCAACAGATTCGCCCTGCTCGAGGCCAAAGTCGCGATTTTTCATCTTCTGTCAAAGTGTTATGTAAAGCCGTGTTCGAAGACGATTTTGCCGATTAAAATAAGCAAGAGCAGTTTCACCATGATTGCCGACGGGGGATTCTGGCTTCAGTTGGAATCAAGGAACACCAACGATGGGAAGAGAAGTGGAAGATGCCTCGACTAGGGATGTGCGACTTGTACATAGATCGAATTGAATCGGATAGTGCTACTCGACGCGAAATTTGAAACAAATTTTACGAAATTTTAATAATCCGAACACCTTCGAATGCCTCGGGTACTTTCAAATACTTGGAATATTTTCGAATACTTCGAAACCTTTCGAGTACCTAGAAAACTTCCGAATGCTTTCCAATACTTCCTAATACTTTCTAATTACTTTTGGACCTTTGGACCACCTGTTATAATTAATTTTAAGACTTTTTATGTCGCGTGATAAATCCGTGTTGAATCGAATTATTCGTATTACGGGGTATGGATCTCCTTTGCCTATTTCCAATCAGCCGTAAAATATTTATTTTGAGTCAATATTCATTTTTTCAATCATTACATAACAAACAATCCATACCCCTGGACCTGTTTTACGGCATCGATGGTATTATTCTCGGGAGATCATGTGACTTCGTAATCTTCCCCCTTAAGATCTTAAATTGCTGAGCACGTTCGGATGCATGGACTAAGCGCTAACTGTGGATGGAAAAAATCATTGGGGCCAGCCGGAGATCGAACCCCTCAGACATAATCGCACCAGGGCGCTGACTCTTCCTTCGGTTCTTTGGACCGAAGATCGCAGAAAAAGCAGACAGAAAAGTCCATTGGCACTGGCCGTCGATACCGTTTACTTGCAATTAAAGCTAAAGTGGTGGTGATTGGAAGATCTGTACCAGTGTGTCTATATCCATATAGGCTATATCAGTGTAGCTGAACCTTGTCATGATAATTGAACGATCACGTCAGCGTGGCCGCGAACTCTCGATGATGTGTCAGTGTTTGCGTTGATAGCAGGCGACAAGTGCCGATCCCTCGTTTCGGGAATTATCTTACCCACGGTGTATCTGTAAGATTGTTCAGTCTCTCAACGCAGCTCGTGCGGGTAGCAACAGTGTCTCCGATCATCCGTCTCGAGGCCAAATACCACGTTATCGAGAATTTCTCCTATCGTGTCACTAGAATAACGATTGTGGATCATGGATTTGTTAACGCTAATCCTGACATTTCTAACGGGAGCTCTTGTCCTTCGCTATTACTACGTCCGAGAATTGGGAAAATTTGAAAAATTCGGTATCCTACATACGAAACCATTGAGAAATTTCGTTAACATGGCCCGATTGTTATTGAAACGGAGCGTAGTAACGGAAATCATAGGGGAATCTTATGACCTGAACGAACAAGCGGAATATGTGGGTCTGCTCGATTTCGGAGATCCGGTAGTAATGATTAGATCACCGGAATTGATAAAGAGCATACTAGTGAAAAATTTTGATCATTTCGTCGATCACCGTAGTTTCGTTGACGTTGATACAGATCCGATGTTCGCCGGCAACTTGTTGGCACTCAGAGGAGAAAAATGGAAGGAAATGCGTAATCTTCTAAGTCCAGCGTTTACCGGAAGCAAGATGAAATCGATGTTCAAAATGATGTCGAAATGTGGCGAAAATTTCGCCAATTATCTGGCCGAAAATTCTATCGACGAGGCCAACGTATTGAACATGAAGGATGCCTTCGCGAGATACACCAACGACGTCATAGCGACCTGTGCCTTCGGCATCGGCGTCGATTCCATGAGAAATCCTAAAAATGACTTTTACGTGTTCGGCAAAAAAGCTACGAACTTCGACGGCCTGAGAGTTATCAAATTTTTTCTTTTGAGATCCTGTCCTCGATTATGTAAACTGCTTAAACTAAAGTTGTTAGACGCGCATACCGAGAAGTTCTTTGAGGGAGTAGTGAGAGAGACCATAGAGACGAGGGATCGCGATGGTATCAAGAGACCGGATATGATACAACTGATGATGGAGACGCGCGGTAAAAAATCTGTCGGTTCTCCTGAACTGACGATTCGCGACATGACAGCTCAGGCATTTATATTCTTCTTCGGTGGCTTTGACACATCATCGACGGCAATGTCTTTCGCTGCGATGGAGATAGCCGTCAACGAGGACGTTCAAAAACGGCTCATCGACGAAATCGACGCCGTTTTGGAGGAGACGAACGGGGAACCTACTTACGAGGCTGTTAATGGAATGGAATATCTCGACGCTGTTATAAACGAGACACTGAGACTTTATCCGGTGATCCCTTTCCTGGACAGAAAGTGCGTCAAACGGTTCGAATTGCCACCTGCATTGCCGGGCGGAAAATCTACTATTATGGAACCCGGGGAAAACGTGTGGTTTCCCATGTTCTCCATACACAGAGATTCTAAGTATCACAAAGAACCGAATAAATTCGATCCCGAGAGATTCATCGGCAGCAGAAAGAATGACATCGAGCCCTTCAGTTATCTTCCATTCGGCCAAGGGCCGAGAATTTGTATCGGCAACAGATTCGCCCTGCTCGAGACCAAAGTCGCGATTTTTCATCTTATGTCGAAGTGCTATATAAAACCAAGTCCGAAGACGATTTTGCCGATTAAAATAAGCAAGAGCAGTTTCGCCATGATGGCCGACGGTGGATTCTGGCTTCAGTTGGAATCAAGGAACACCAACGATGGGAAGAGAAGTGGGAGATGCCTCGACTAGGGATGTGCGAGTAGTACACACATCGACTTCAATCGGATAGAGCTACCTGATGCAAAATTTCAATCGAATTTTGCAAAATTTTAATAATTTTAAACCTTAAAATTTATTTTATTTTTATTTCGTTTATTTTAATCATTTGAAAATGTTAATAACTCGAAAACTTTTGAATGGCTTTCAATACTTCCCAATACTTTCTAATACTCTCTAATACGTCTTTATAAGTGGTGTAATAAATATGTGTGGAAATGAATTATTCGTATTACGGGGTATGGATCTCCTTTGTTTGTGACCAAACAATCGTAAAATATTTACTTTGAGTCAACATTCATTTATTAAATTATTAAATAATAAACGATACCATACACTTGAACCCGTTTTGCGGCATCGACTTGGGAGATCGTGTGACCCTCCATAACCTTCCCCCTTAAGATCTTAAATCGCTGAGCATAGTGTCATAGGTTTTCCGCAGTTTCTTTATGCCCGTGGCAAAAATGTCATGGCAAATGCGATACATGCAGTAAAATAGGTACCATCCTTTCTTGTCCACAAATTTCCACAATTCTTTGCATGTTAATTTTACAAAAAAATCTTGTACAGTTTACAAAAATGTCTGTTCATTTTACGAATATTTTTTTTTTAAGTAAAATTAGCAATAAAATAATTGTGCACGTTTGTGGACAAAAAAACGTTGTTAAATGTACAAATATTTTTTATTGTGCAGAGGGTCAAATCGGATGCGGCCGCCGATTAGCTGTTGATCCGGGCCGACCCTGTATTCGCTATGCGCGTGACTTACACAGAGCTTCCAGTTGAGCGTGTATTGCCGTGTACATGCATTCTATCAGCGCCGTCTACCGGACAGCTCCGACCCTACTTGCACACCCAGCTCTTCGCATGTATACGCAATACACACTCGTCCGGTTAGCTTGTGTAGGTCGTGCACATAGCGAATAGGCGGTACGCTTGAAGACGGTAAGAAATGCAAATAAAAAAAAAAAAAAAAAATTAGGTGTTTTACTCACCGTTATCCCACGCAGCCTCGGTGGTCCTGAGAAGTGCCGCAAGTCCGATGTTGTCTTTGGGCATGACTCTGTTCAGCATGTTGTCCGATCCTTCGGCGTTGGCCATTGCCAATTGATTGAATTCAACAAGATGCTCCTTTATCAGGGTGAATCTGCGAAAAAAAAACGCGTGAATTTCGATGATTTTATTCGAGAAAAGTTATATAGTTTTCAAAGTGTAATGTGGACTAACAGTACGCTGACGGAAATTCGATAGATGGGAGCTCGATATAAAATATACCCCTGGCTGAACGGTCGAAGGTTTACCCGATGTGTGTGTGTGTATAGATCGACGGTGCGATCGGAAAGTTTGGAAAAATATTTGCTACGTCAAGCGTCGATTCTCAAGCCGGGAATAAGGTATTTCGCTCCGGAAAAAGGCATTCCCATCCCATCTTCCGGGCCTTCGATATTCCATACCGAGGCTCGACGTACCGCGCTCCTCCTGCCGAAAACCGGCGAGTAAGCAAGCGCATCACGTACTACATGTAGAATACAATCTCGTTTGGCGATGTGTGGCACGTAAGTCGGAAAGTACTTCCCTCCGTAGCTGGCACCCCCTTTCCTGTCGAATCGGCACACAAGCTATCATCCGCGTTACACCATTTCCCCTCCCTTGCCCCCGCGAAGAAAAACAGGATTGAATAAAAGTCACCGACCGAGAGAGGGAGAGAGAGCGGCCTAACCGATGTGAAAATGGTGCAATTTTTTTTTATTTCATCCGCTTTATCGAGAAACGTGAGAAAAATGTCGATACGTTTTTTTTTTCAATCAGTTCAAATAATTTCTTTCGCGCGAGCCCTTATTTATTTCTCCTTGCTTATAAAGCTTCAAAGGTATCAGTGACAAAGCATCGGGTCGGCTATAAATTAAATTTATATTGAAAAAAAAAAAAAAAAAAACAATAAATTTGATGCAATCAAATAATGCTCATTTACGGCGGAATAGCGAACGATTGTATAAATCGATTGTATAAATGTATGAATGAAAACAATGAAATGCAATGGAACGGATAAAACAAACTTTTCGTGTTTCGTAAAATAGTACAATTTTTTTAAATGGCAGTCGCTTTATCGAGAAACGTGAGAAAAATGTCAATCCGTTTCGTTTCAATCAGTTCAAATAATTTACTTCGCGGGACTTCGGATTTATTTTTCCTTGCTTATAAATCGTCAAAGGTGTCCGTGACAAAGCATCGGGTCGACTATAAATTAAATTTACATTGAAAAAGTAATAAAGTTAATGTAATCAATTAATGTCCATTTATCGCGATATAGCGAATGATTGATCCATTGAATACATGTATGGATGAAAAAACGATGAAATGCAATGCGACGAATAACACGAACTTATTGTGTTTCTTTGCCTTCCAAGTAATTCATATCAGAAAGGTACGTTTGGAGTGAATTTATCTCCATGCTTTGGACTAATTTGTGGTTATTACACTTTTCATACTTTACGATAGCGGCTCCCAAGGCAATTAGTAAACTCGAGCCACCGACCGTCAAGAATTCGTACAATATTCACAATTCAAATGATTGATCGATTGTATAAATTTAGGAATGACAGTAATAAAATGCAGTGAACCGGATAACACGAACTTTTTGTGTTTCTCCGCCTTCCAAGTAATTCATGTCAGAAACATACATTTTGAGTGAATTTATGTCCATGCCTGGGACTAATTTGTGGATATTAAACGTTTCATAGTTTACGGCAGCGGCCCCCGAGGCAAGCATTAACCCGATTAATAAACCCGGGGCGGTAAACCCGGGGGGTTCAGCGAGCCCGGCAAGAATACTTACAAAAACCCGAGAGAGTTGACAGCTGTGTCGTAAAACTGTGTTCGATAAATCACCCGCGAAAACGCTGCGTGAGCCTTTTGGATCATACTATCCATAGATTTCATTCGCGAAGTGTCTTAACTCGCTAGCATTCGCAGGATGCAAGCTTCGCTGAATTGCCTCTGAAAGGCGACTCCGAATCGACGCGGTTCAATTTTTTTTTCGCACGAATGTCGGCCTATAATTATCTCAGGATCTTTATCGACCCTGAGATATTTACAACAGCGGATGTTGAATTAGCTCTGCGGTTCATCTGTAATTTGTCCCGTCGCGCTAATAAGATCGATGTATCGAATCGATCGCGACTGAGCCAATGGGAATATCGTAGAAGCGGCGGAAAGGAGAACTCCGATAGTTCGATTATCATGTTATCGGACAGGGTTGCATTATCGGACAGGATATTGGAATTCCGTTGAGATTTATATACGCCTGCTAACGGGACATTTGAGTTACATGCTTCTGCAGGCGAATTCGTTTTTGTTAGCACATCAACAAAAAGTCTGCTTCAGGAAAAAGTGACGCTTTTTTTGTAACCCCGGCGGCTTCAACCGCCGTACAAGGCCGATGTGGTTAGCACAAAAAGAAAATACCACGGTGGTTCATTGTCAACACTTAACCGACCAAAGAACTGAGCAAACCACGAGCCCAAATGATCCTGGGAGAGCTTGCGGTCTGAGCGTTTTCAAAATAACCACCGTACAAGCCACCGTTCGAGTGAGCTCAAGAGAACTTGCAGCAAAGTAGTTTTGAACTCGAAACCACCGTTGAAACCATCGTCGAAATTTTCACCGGAAACGCCGTGAAAACCACTTGAATTTCGGCCGTTTGCTGTTACTTCCAATGACCGATATGAAATGATAGAAAACATGGAAATTTTCCAATGGTTGTCAGTCCTATCATTTCCGATCGTGCGTTATAAGCTCAGCCAGTCTGTGGTTGAAAATAATTGGTACTGGTGTTACACAGTGATTTTTTCCTTGAATTTTCACTACCCAGAAGTGACGTAGTAGCATTACCCAGAACTTATTTCCTTGGCCCTGGTTTTCACGCTCGTTTAATCGCTTAAGTTTTGACAATAACGGCGGTCTTGGTTTTCAGTAGATCCATCAGTGGTTGAGGGATTTTTTTTCTTTATTCGTTACAAGTAGTGTGTGACACGCGTACGAAAGAACGGCCACTCGACGAAGAGTGTAAAATTAGCAGCGTACGCCTTCAGCTCATGTGGCCCAACGTCACAGGCTTCGCCGAAAGCTCGCACTTTAGCAGCCGTTTCACTCCGAGTACTATTTACACTCTAACGAGTAGTTGAAAATTTTTTTTTTCGATCCTTCACAATCCTCTTATACCGTTTTGCGTCATACCCGGCATGAATGTGCTCAATGGACCAAATTCGACGCGTAAGTTCGCGTCAAGAGAGTATCACGGGCGCTTTGATGGCACTTCTATACAGAAAGTATGGCGAAGCGTGCGAAGTCTCTCGAGCGCGTTGCAGAAAACTGCCGAATGGAAAGGCAATAACACTTTGATGCTGCAGAAATGGATCCTGCGTAGCTTCAATAATAAATATCGGGTCTTATATACGGCCCACAAATTTGTTGTTCGCGTCGACATATCAGCATGAAAAAAAAAAAAAAAAAAAAAAAAATGGTTTCGAACGGTACAATAGATTGGCGATAGATGGATACAAATTTTCGTTTGGTTTATGGATCCTGCGTAGCATCAAAATTAAAAAATCTACCAAAACTATTCAGATTCACGCACAAAACTATTCAGGTTCACGCACAATCGAAACATTTTGGATCGACTCCTGATCGCGATCATCGTACACAAGAATCTACCGAACGAATGTGTTCGGAATTAAGCAAACTGGAAAGCTTGGATAGACATTCTATAGTAAAATTTTAATATCATTTCGATCCGATGATTTATTTGTGAGGTAACGTAGTGCAAACAAATACTTCCGGCATTTTGGAGTATAACTACTTGGTAGCGTCCTTCGCACACTTAAAAAATTTCTTTTAAGTACTTGGCGTCGAGACGCTACCGCGTCTCTTGATAATAAATATCGGGTCTTATATACGGCCCACAAATTTGTTGTTCGCGTCGTCATATCAGCATGAAAAAAAAAAAAAAAAATGCTTTCGAACGCACGATAGATGGGCGATAAATGTATACAAATTTTCGTTTGGTTTATCGAGCTCGCGTATAATATCTGACGAATTGCCGGAGGCATTTCTCAGGGGAGAAACTCGGGGTACCAAGTTGAATATAATAGTTGGCTGCACGCTATACGTTTGCGGGAGAGTCCATCTGCTGGCGCGATATTATATTCAGCAAAGTTTCGAACTGGAGTTACAAAGCTCACGGGCGGCATAAACGTTTTACTCCATTTCACGAGTAAGATCAAAATATCGGTTCCAGACGTCACCGTACGAACATACCAGCGTATCTAAACATACGAAACTTTGTGTATTGCGTTACCGTCGAATTTTCCCGTTTTCCCCCTTCTCGGTCGAGATAGACATTCGCCGAAATACAATACGTTTAGCATGAAAAAGTTTGTCCTCAAGGGTCACGCGATGACCCGGAGCACTTTGGCGTTAACGATACTCGGCCTCGCAGTTTGTTTCAGACAAAAGATATATCTGTTTCAATATTTATTTTTTTTTTATCGGGCAATAAAATTGGTTTCCAGATTGGTAATGCTACTCTAAAAATGTAAAAAAAATTTGAAATCTGTAGATAGAAATATTTTTATGAAATTACTGTTTCTTTTTTTTTTGTAAAAATATCGATTGAGTTTGTCCACAAGGGTCACGCGATGAGCCGGAGCACTTCGGCGCTAACGATATTCAATTACTCAGATTTTATCTCAGACAACAAAAAAATCTGTTTTAATATTTTTTTATCTCGGGCAATAAAATTGGCTCGAAGAAATGCTTCTCGGATAATGTAAAGAAAAATTCAGATCCGTAGATAGACATTTTTCAAAATGAAGTTACTATTTTATTTTTGTTTGAAAATATCGATAGAGTCATTGAAATAATGGAACTCGCTTTAAATTTTAATGTACTCGTATCCGAGCGTTTTTCAAACGTGATCCGAGACGCGACAGGAATGATCGATTGTGGGACATTTTTTTCACGTCGAACGGCTCGATCGCTCCGATTCCTCGATAGGCAATTGCACAAACCTGAAAATGTGGTGAATAGCTAATGAGTAGATATATCAAAAATACATAAAGGTTGCTCCGTGTCGCGTCTAGTCCGATGCTCCCTAACATACTGTGTGTATCCAAACATCGAAGAAAACTTGAAAATCGTCCAATGGTGCGCCAGAAGGCCGATGGCGAGCCATTGGTCAATGGACTCCGAGAATCGGGATTCTCGTCGCATCTTCGAGCAATTACGGGGACATAGTCGGGTCATCGCTATTATCCACTGTCTAAAGTCTCGAAGAGTCGAACGAACGTCGGAAGAGTGGAAAAGTCTCCGGTAACTCGGCGAACGTTAACTGCAGTTTCCGATTTAAAAGTGGCGATTGGTAATTGCAATCGCCACGTGCTTCCCCCCCCCCCCCCCCCCCCCCCCCCTCCTCCCCTCGCCCCCTGGCCAGTCTAGCACTGGGTGTCTATCCACGGTCGGTACGTATATATACGTGGTTGACTAACGTCGGGGCAGTGGTAAAGTTGGAAGAAGGATGGAGAGGCTAAAAGAGCCGGAAATTGAACTCTTGGCAAGTTCACGTCCATCGCGAATTCGCGGTTCAATCTCCGTCCGTTCCTCGCCACCGGTCGCTGAAAACTTTCATACTAAAGATGCCTCGGTCTTACTCGGACTCTTTCATTGATTGATCTCGGGACGGGGCGAGCGGAAGCTCTCAAAAATATTCGCCGCTCCGATCGGTCACGAAAAGTTTACGCGGTGGCCCGAAAAAAAAAAAAAAAAAAAAAACATTTGCTTCAACGTTGCTCGAGTTCGGATTGGGATAGATTCTTTGCTGTCCTGAGTGCGACTTCACCGAGAGGTTAATTCGATTTTAAAGAAAATCATGGAGCAAATGCCTTCTCTTTTGAATCGAAAAATTCTATTGAAAAAAAATGTACCGTAAAAATAAATTGTAAATTCTATGTACCGGAATTTGAAATTTGCTTACATTAGTTACATTAATTGAATATTAGTGTACTTTTTTGGTAAAATTAAAGTATCAGATATCAAAATCACAAATATTTCGGCTCAAGTTTACAAAAACTTTCATGAAATCAATGATTTTTTTTGTAAAATTGCACATGTTCGAAACTTCAGAAACACTTTATGTAAAAAAACTTCCATACCGTTAATTAATTTCTAAATAACTTTTGTTACAGTCTAGTTTACGCTGAGTAATGTAAAATAAAAAATGTAACGTCGGAAATTTGGTCTTTTACCAAATTGTTTCCCCAAACTTTTTTTATTCAATTTTTTTTTTTAAATCTACATCAGATGTGTGCAGAGTTAGAATCTTAACGTCGGATAAGGGTGGAACGCGCAATCGTTCGATTCGCTCGCCCGCAGCGACACCGAGCGTTATTATCCCTCCAGTTACATTCTTAGGCGGCGGTTCGTTATGAAGATATATGCTTTACGAGACATTAATAGTGTGCAGGATATTGCGGATAGGCCGAGCTCGCACGGTGTCAGCGATATTCCGGAGTGGCGTTACCGGAGGACATACTTAAATACTGACCGCGACGGAGAAACGAGATTGCACGTAAGTATCCTAGTGTACGGCTCTCGCTATCCCATACCCGTGGAGTACTTCCAGTACTCCGCGCGCTATACATCACGGTAATGGGCTCTTCGGGCCGCTTACCAAATGATCCTGCACCTGCTGACACGAATGCACCTTCCCTGTATACGAAGTACAATCGATAGCGTGGAGCCATTAACTACTTAAGGTGAATCTGGCCATGGGGACTCGTCGAATCTGACAATTTAATTGCATAATATACGTTTTACGAGTTTCTGCGGGAAATTCGATACTAACACGACTATCGTCGATGTGGAACCCCCTTCCCCGTTTATCCCGGGCTCGGTCGATATCAGAAACGGGAGTCCATTTTTTTCAATAATAATGATAATGATAATTAATTTGTTTAACAGAAAAACAAATTATTGGCGCCTGTTCAGCTGTTAGGTGAAAACGCTAATGAATTGTGCTCAGGCCCAAAATATTGAAGAACTTGAAAAAAAAAAAAAAAGTTGAAAATTGAAATTTTCATATGGCTTCCTCATAAAAGCTGCAAATTGAAATTTTCATGTGGCTTTCTCATAAAAGCTGTAAATTGAAATTTTCATATGGCCTTCTCATAACGTTCCTTTATTTGCGAAGCTTCTTCTATGAAGAAGCATTTTCTGTATTGTTGGCTTCCTCATAGAGGAAGCTTCGTAAATAAAGGAACGTTATGAGAAGGCCATATGAAAATTTCAATTTACAGCTTTTATGAGAAAGCCACATGAAAATTTCAATTTGCAGCTTTTATGAGGAAGCCATATGAAAATTTCAATTTTCAACTTTTATGAGGAAGCGATACGAAAAATTGAATTTCCAACTTGTTTTAACGTCAACGTCGTTTTTGTCTTTTATGCAAAACGACTGGCTGATTCAGATTCAGCGCGAAAAAATAGACGTTTTGTTAGATCCGTGCACCTACTTCAATTAACGAAAATACAGGATTTTGGAAAAAGATTTTTTTTATTATTAAGTCAATTATCCAATATTCACCGTTTTGTGGCCACACGTCTAATGTATTTTTCCCTCACCGATGACGACTCTCCGAATTATTTTACTCCTAGGGCGACACTTGATACATAAACTCGTGTTGGACAAAAAATACAACTTTGTCAAAAAAAACAAAAAAATTCAAAATCTCATAAAACTTAAACGATTAGAACAATTTTCGCCAAATTTAATACCAAACATTGTACAGTATTAGTTCATTCCCGTTTTAAATTTAAAATCGATACCTCCAAGTTTACTCAAATTAAACCATTTTTAGTCATTTTTCAAAAAACTCAAAAAACTCAAAATCCCATATAATCTTACCACTTTGATGGATTTTGACCAAATTCAATACCAAAGGTCTTTGATCAAAATAGTATATTTAAGTGTAGTTTTAGGACGATTGCTCCAAATTTACGCAAGTTAGAGCTACCACAGAGAATTTCCAAAAAATTGATAATCGCATAAAATCTCTATTTGGGCCTCAATGTTCACGAAAATAGCACTGAACGAAGCGACGTGATCGCTCTACTAGTGTACCAAATTTCAACTCGCTGTCTCAAGCCATTTCCGAGTTATAGTCATTTTAAACGATGCAACTCTGTCACATACACACACACATACATCCGGACGCCAGCTAAAAATCATATTTCTCGACGTTTTAGACTATTTTAAGTATTCTGACATTAAAATCTCAATTTTTTTTTTTTTTACGAAAACAAAGCTTCCTCTATGAGGAAGCAAAATGGATTACAATTTTTGTTACCGCCCTAGTAGAAATTTTTGGAGCATCAGAATGAAACCTTTTCAGGGTCTTACTTGACTTTTCCCGAACCTTGTCAAGAGTCGTAAAGCTAGAAAGTTTGTACCAAGGCGACTGAGTTCGTTTCACGTCGCCTTAGGGTGGAAAAAAAAAATTGATCGTCAATCACAGTGTCGCTAACTGACTAAAACGAAGCGCCGATCGATATTACACGTAGATCGTCGGGTACCAAGGTTCGGCCTTTTTATCGTACATTTTTCCCCAAAGTATATTTAATTTTCTATCGACGACGACGAATAAATTTGTCGGAAAGATAAATCGCCGATTTTTGGGGTTACGAAAGATAATCGAGAAACTCTATTTTTTATATACCACGTTCGGAGAAGCTCGTCCCTCGACGCAACGATGAATCATCGAGCGAAAGTACCCGTCGCGAAAATGATGAAAAATGTGAAATCATCGTCGGTGTCCGATGCGTCGTATTTCGCGGACGCGCTCCGTCTAATCGAGCTGAGAAATATCGACGAGATAAGAGGAGGTGGACCGAAGCCAGGTACGAGACGCCGGCAAGGCTGTGTCCCGGGGTCTTCGGGTTCTTCGGGCACAAAAGCCCGGTAGACGGGCGTCTTACATGACCGAGAGTGATGCGGAGACTTTTTTTTCGGATCGATCGCGAGAGCTCGGAAGCCTCGAGGGACCTTACAGGGACACACGGGAGTCCGTCGTACCTTTCTCTCGTTCTCCACTTCCACTTCAACGTGTTTTTTTTATTCCTTTTTTGTAATTTTTTTTTTTCCTCGCAACCCAAGGACTCCCCGCGAATGGGGATTTTTGTCGGCAAACAAGCCGCGCGCTGCGAGCGAAAGAGTGGGAAACTGCGAACTGCTATGTAGAGGGTCGGCCGCCGGTGCAAGGGTTATCGGGTGGCAGAGACTGGCGAGGGAAATAAAAGAGTGTCAGGGAAGCTCGGGTAAGGTGAACCGTTCACTTACTTGGCTGTTCTGTAGAAAATGGCGCATCCGTCGACGTATTTGCGGTCGTTCTCGGCCATCGTCTTCGCCCGGGACTTCGGCGAGAATATCCCGTCGTAACCGTCGTGCTTTAGTTCGGGAAGAAAGAAGTTGTAGAATTGATCCGTCTCCACTTCCTGGAGGCTGATAAGATCCGCGGCGTAATGGCGTATCTCGTCGAGTATTCCCTTTTTCCGATACTCCCAGTCGAGCGCCCAGCTCGGACAGTAGCCGTACATCTGCCTCGTCGCGTACTTGTCGCACAGTACGTTGTAACACATCACTGTGAATATGCCTGGAATCATGGTAAATCAAAAAATTCGTCAAGTCTCGATATCTTGAGGCTGAAAAAAAAATTGATTTTTTTTTTTTCAAAATGCTGTTTTTATCTTATAAAATCCGAGACGCGATGGAACTTAAAATCAGATGATTTTTCATGAATTTCCGGAAGTGTGTATCGCCGATTCTGCTAAAAATCGCCAATCTTTTTTAAAGCACTTTTTTTAAACATATTTTTTTCATCGATCACTTCGCTAATATCGAAACAAAAATTATTAGCCCCTTCCCCAAAATGAATTTCGCGGCTAATTTTTATTAAATGGTTTAATATGATTAAAGTATACGTAAAAATGTTTTAGTCATCCCACGGATTTTTCGAGATAAAGTAAGAAACTTTGAATTCGCGACTTTTTCAATCGCTTGTTTTTCGCCGTGTTTTCAAATGCTGAAACATATTTATAAAAATGCTGCTCAGCAGCTTAAGCACGGTGAAAAAAGTTCAATTTTTTAGTAAAGCACCAACTTACTATTTACCCCTTGGAGAACTGAAGAGAGAAATAAATAAACACAATTCCCGTACGATAAAAATAACGACGTCAGTCGAGATTCATTTATTGGTTGCCGAAGACCATGAAAAATGCATAAATAATAAAATTTCCAAGGAGCAAGCCAGCGCAGGTTTCTTTCTTTATTGCACAAAGAAGCATCGAATTCGTTCGATCGAACTGTACGTTCTCTCCTGCGCAATGAAGAGAACCACTACAATACATCACTTTTATGGATGCGTCTGTCGGCTAACGACTACAGTGATAGCCTACCCTCCGGTATTATCCCACTTTGTTCCGTCCCCGGAAACCTTAAGGGGAACGAGACTTCTCGAGTTGTTTGCCAATTTGCTAGCGGTTACCCCCGTACAACATTTAATTCCCCCGGAGAGACTGACTTTGCCTCTTCACTCTGCAGTCAGCTTCACTTCCTGGCCTCTTCTGCCCATCTCCGCCAACCCCTCACCGCCCCCCCCCCCCCCCCCCCGCTGGCTCTACTCGCAGAGATCTCCGTTCCCGTTGTGCAACGTACTTTGGCAAATCCTAGAGCGATAAGTCTCGCAATGGGAGCGTCGCGAGTTACGGGGTATATACATAAGAGCCACGGCAATGTTCCTGGGTTGCTCTCCGAGAATCGCCGTGAGAGTATACCGAAGTGGCGCTTATGCGGTCGGTTTGCCTGCGGCAATCGCATTTGGGAATAGTCCCGGAGGATCCTCGGATGCAAGGCGTACTGCCGGCTCCGACGCAGCCGGTCACGCCCAGACCACCCATCGAGGGATCTACTAGGAGGCAAACCTGAGCTACGAATAGGCAATAGACCGAGTGAATCGGCATTAAACTCTGGTCCCACTTTGACCGCTTCCATTCCCTTCGTCGGTACGCGGTACTTGTGCATACGTCTTCGGCAAATGCTCGGAGATGGAAGGGAATTCAAACCATCGACGCACAGATGTGTATAGGAGAACACGGAAAATTGATGTACAGAGATATGGGGGAGTTAATGGCGATATCGTCGGTCGGGTGATATTGGCATTGATTGTTAGACCTGGTCGCGGAGTAACCGAGCCCTTCTATGAGTTTTCAGGGGTTCAAGCTCACGGAGCCGGAGTACTCAGTTGACATGGCCAATAAAAGGATTTTTTTTAGCACCATCCGAAAATATGGAATGGGATGATTTACTCATCTGCTCTACGTAAGGTGGGAGACACGTGAAAGGATTTGGATTTTTTTTCTAAGACTAATGAGGCCTTGACGAATCAGTTCATTACTGTCAGGAATATTGCCCACTGTTCCACATGGAAAAAAAAGTATACGTGGCGTATATCAAAACTATCGGTGGTGAATGAAATTTATATATATTTCGGCGAAAAAGAAATCGATCTTCAAAAAAAATAACTCGGTATGAAAAATGACAAACGCACACTTGAAACGCAGACTTTTAAAGACAGCGGACGTTTGACAGTTCCTATTTGAGATAAATAGTTGTGATTGCATTTAATGATATCCGTTGATTTCGCTCGGTCGTTACAATACACTTATCATATAAGACGGGCGAATTTGATATAAGTCGAAAGTATTTTTGACATATTATAATGGGCGGACCTTTCATCGCCGATAACAATGAAAACTGCCATAGGATAGCCATGTCACCCGGCGTTATTATGTACAGGTTGCGCGTGTAAGGATTCAACGGAACCTCCTGCGGACCAGAAATTCCGCACTTCCTGGATCTGCAACCGACGCTCACAGAGAGTTTAACGTCTCGTTGAAGCTTGTTCATACGACGGTTATAGTTGATACCAAAACTTGCTCAGGAAAGCTCGGAGCACTCAACTCTCAGTCAGCCCGAGGACAGAGTAATCGTGCAGCAGATTACACCCGAGTGAGAAACCCAACGGAGGACCCACAGTTTCTTGGCAGTTTACTGCTGTAATGAAATGTCCTCTCGGACCGTTTACGACTCACTTTATCCCAATTCTATTTCGGTACTCTCGGCGTAGTCTTTTGCTTTCTCGTTATCTCGATCTTACGCTCTCTCCTCCCTCTATCGTTACAATTGTTCTTCAAGAGTGCAAGGCATCAACGGTCCTGTACGATACGTGGAAACTGCGCACCGAGTTCTTGTTCTCGTTCTCCCGTATCTTGTTATAAGAATCTTTGCGTATTCGACGGAGCGACGGCATAAAAAATTTATGGGCTGAGAGGGTTGTTTTTACAAGCTGGAAGATACGAGGACGCGCGTCTTGGTAACCAACATTTCGTGAGAATGTCGGCTTTCTCCGAAGAGATCAATTTATGCCACACGAATCGAGCAATTCTGTTCAAGATGGAAAAAAAACAATTTTAATTTTCTTGTTGTTGTCCCCGGTCGACGGCGATCCGTCGAAGAGGCGAGAGATCCACTTCCGGCGCGCATCCCTTGGCCTGGAAAGGACGCGAAGAAGACGTATGCCATATTCCAAAAGGACCAACTTACACTATTAAATATATCGAAGGAAAAAAATAAAAAGGTCCCTCGAATAGAATCTTTGACTATGTAGATATGCAAAGAATCAATATTGATAGACTTGTAAATCGTAGGCATCTCAACAAATATTGATCAGATCATACTTGATCGTCTTATTGATTCGTCAATGTAGGAAGTTCCGTGACGATCGAACACAAATGAATTTTTACCCAAACACCCGTAAAAAAACGTCCCAAATTATATCTTCAACTCTATAGAGTTGTCGTCAAAAATCACACCAAGAGAATGAATTAGCAACGTCATTTTGTCGCCGCATATTGGGCCCCAAAAACCTTACGAGAGAAAAGGCAAAAAAAAAAAATCGTCGTGCAAACCATTAAAATTTTCCACCAATTTTTCTCGAAGACATATCGTCGGAATGAACATCCAAGAGAACTTCTCCAGCATGATTAAAAGTCGGATCTTGGATCTTCGATTTTTATTCTGTCAGACCATCTCCGATGAAAGGACGGGCCTTTATTACGTCTTGTCTAAAATGAAACTGCGAACTCATCGAAGTTCGGTGGACAACAGGATCAGCATAAAGTGAGCTGTCTTAGAGAGAATAGAGAACCGATGTATGCATAAATTGTCAAACACGTCGGGCACGTACGTAAAGTAGTACACTTGCCGATGCCAGTTATCTGTGTGACACGTACGTGGCATGTAGATACGTATATATAGATGTATATGGTGCAGGTACTCGTATGCACTTGCCAGTTGGTAACGAACGCGTGCTCGACACGTGGCATCTCCGGCAAGAATGAATTATAACGCAGCTCTCGAAGTTACCTGGCGGCGAGGAAAACTCGATAGAGACTTTGAATATGAATTAGACGAGGGCGAAGGATACGCGTAGTTCTTAACACGATTTCCTCATAGGAGGAGGAACGTGCTCGAGCACACTTTCTCGCGCGGCATGGTTAATCGGTTTATATTCATTAGGGAATAAGATGATGTACGCGCGCGGAAAGACTCGGGTCGTGTAACAGGGAGATAGATGGAAATTATTTACAACCCCTCGCATAAGGGAAAATTTTTAACGGCGAAAATGTTCGCGAACGTCTTTCGCATTTTTACAATAAAATACACCGTAATGATTTTTTGCAACATTTATTCATCAAAGTTTCTAACCGTCTATAGTTAATGATAATCCACTATGTAAAGTTGCGAGCTCCTTCCATACCGAGTTTCCTTTGTATTTTACATTTTAATAACTCTTCATTTTCCATTCTACTTAATTTTTCTATTTTCTTCTGTTTTATTTGCTTTACATAATTACTTAAGTAATAGAAAGTGAAAATTAGTAAAAAATTGGCAAATTGTTTCGTCAAATGCGATGATAACTGTGAATGACGAAACCATTTGCTCTCGAAAAAGCTCCGGTAAGCGTGTTTTCCATGCGCTCGATCCGGACGAAAATCCTGGAAGATGGACTGATCGAGTCTGGGAGGAGAAATATACGAAGCGAAGTGATACGTGTACGAAGTATCGATATTCACTTCTTGTTATCCCGAGCCCGAGAATTGAGCTCAGAAATCGAAGGGAAAATTCTTCGAGCGCGTTTGGATTACCTTCTTTTTTTTATATTTTATTTCCCCGGCATCGCGGATATTACGGGTCCGCGAGTGTATCGGAAGTCGGCGGGAAAAAAGTCGGATAGCCATTTTTCCTCGATTTCTCGAAATCGTTTCACGACGTCTCTTCGCTCGGTGTCTTTCCACTTTGGTGCGCGGGTTCCGCGAAATATTCGAGAGTTCCGAGAGAAGTAGAGCTGGCTGCTATTCGCGATTTCCGTAGATATACGTGTACGTTCGAACTAATTCCAGTCGGAAAGGGGTCTCTCGCGGCTCCTCGAGAACGATAGACGACCCGGAGCAGTAGAGCAATCGCAGTAAATCAGTGGTTCTATTACCGCGAACGGGCGTCGGCTAGGAGAGCGCGGGGGATGGCGGGTCGAAGGGTGCGCCGGGGCCACGGGGGTGCAGGAGTTTCGTAACCCGGTTATACGGAGTGTAAATAACTGGACTACCCCACAGCGAGAGTTTCTGTGGTGTACGTATCGTACGCGTAAAATTGCTCGGTATCAAGCGGGTATCCAATAGCGTAAGCAGCATAGGGTGTATACGAGAAACAGAGTATCTGATAATCAATTGTCGAAGAAACTTTAGATTCAAGCTTGGGTTGCACGTGATATTCTCGGAAAATGTAGTGCAATTTTTTTTTCTTTTTATTTTTACTAAAATAACGTTCCTCAATTAACTTATTCAATGTCCCTTGTGCGGTATCAAGTGGGTGTGCAATAGCGTAAACGGCATAGGGTGTATACGAGAAACTGAGATTATCTAATAATCAATTGTCGAAGAAACTTTAGATTCAAGCTTGGGTTGCACGTGATATTCTCGGAAAATGTAGTGCATTTTTTTTTTCTTTTTATTTTTACTAAAATAACGTTCCTCAATTAACTTATTCAATGTCCCTTGTGCGGTATCAAGTGGGTGTGCAATAGCGTAAACGGCATAGGGTGTATACGAGAAACAGAGTATCTGATAATCAATTGTCGAAGAAACTTTAGATTCAAGCTTGGGTTGCACGTGATATTCTCGGAAAATGTAGTGCATTTTTTTTTCTTTTTATTTTTACTAAAATAACGTTCCTCAATTAACTTATTCAATGTCCCTTGTGCGGTATCAAGTGGGTGTGCAATAGCGTAAACGGCATAGGGTGTATACGAGAAACTGAGATTATCTAATAATCAATTGTCGAAGAAACTTTAGATTCAAGCTTGGGTTGCACGTGATATTCTCGGAAAATGTAGTGAATTTTTTTTTCTTTTTTTTACTAAAATAACGTTCCTCAATTAACTTATTCAATGTCCCTTGTGCGGTATCAAGTGGGTGTGCAATAGCGTAAACGGCATAGGGTGTATACGAGAAACAGAGTATCTGATAATCAATTGTCGAAGAAACTTTAGATTCAAGCTTAGGTTGCACGTGATATTCTCGGAAAATGTAGTGCATTTTTTTTTTCTTTTTATTTTTACTAAAATAACGTTCCTCAATTAACTTATTCAATGTCCCTTGTGCGGTATCAAGTGGGTGTGCAATAACGTAAACGGCATAGGGTGTATACGAGAAACTGAGATTATCTAATAATCAATTGTCGAAGAAACTTTAGATTCAAGCTTGGGTTGCACGTGATATTCTCGGAAAATGTAGTGCATTTTTTTTTTCTTTTTATTTTTACTAAAATAACGTTCCTCAATTAACTTATTCAATGTCCCTTGTGCGGTATCAAGTGGGTGTGCAATAGCGTAAACGGCATAGGGTGTATACGAGAAACAGAGTATCTGATAATCAATTGTCGAAGAAACTTTAGATTCAAGCTTAGGTTGCACGTGATATTCTCGGAAAATGTAGTGCATTTTTTTTTTCTTTTTATTTTTACTAAAATAACGTTCCTCAATTAACTTATTCAATGTCCCTTGTGCGGTATCAAGTGGGTGTGCAATAACGTAAACGGCATAGGGTGTATACGAGAAACTGAGATTATCTAATAATCAATTGTCGAAGAAACTTTAGATTCAAGCTTGGGTTGCACGTGATATTCTCGGAAAATGTAGTGCATTTTTTTTTTCTTTTTATTTTTACTAAAATAACGTTCCTCAATTAACTTATTCAATGTCCCTTGTGCGGTATCAAGTGGGTGTGCAATAGCGTAAACGGCATAGGGTGTATACGAGAAACAGAGTATCTGATAATCAATTGTCGAAGAAACTTTAGATTCAAGCTTGGGTTGCACGTGATATTCTCGGAAAATGTAGTGCATTTTTTTTTCTTTTTATTTTTACTAAAATAACGTTCCTCAATTAACTTATTCAATGTCCCTTGTGCGGTATCAAGTGGGTGTGCAATAGCGTAAACGGCATAGGGTGTATACGAGAAACTGAGATTATCTAATAATCAATTGTCGAAGAAACTTTAGATTCAAGCTTGGGTTGCACGTGATATTCTCGGAAAATGTAGTGAATTTTTTTTTCTTTTTTTTACTAAAATAACGTTCCTCAATTAACTTATTCAATGTCCCTTGTGCGGTATCAAGTGGGTGTGCAATAGCGTAAACGGCATAGGGTGTATACGAGAAACAGAGTATCTGATAATCAATTGTCGAAGAAACTTTAGATTCAAGCTTAGGTTGCACGTGATATTCTCGGAAAATGTAGTGCATTTTTTTCTTCTTTTTATTTTTACTAAAATAACGTTCCTCAATTAACTTATTCAATGTCCCTTGTGCGGTATCAAGTGGGTGTGCAATAACGTAAACGGCATAGGGTGTATACGAGAAACTGAGATTATCTAATAATCAATTGTCGAAGAAACTTTAGATTCAAGCTTGGGTTGCACGTGATATTCTCGGAAAATGTAGTGCATTTTTTTTTTCTTTTTATTTTTACTAAAATAACGTTCCTCAATTAACTTATTCAATGTCCCTTGTGCGGTATCAAGTGGGTGTGCAATAGCGTAAACGGCATAGGGTGTATACGAGAAACAGAGTATCTGATAATCAATTGTCGAAGAAACTTTAGATTCAAGCTTGGGTTGCACGTGATATTCTCGGAAAATGTAGTGCATTTTTTTTTCTTTTTATTTTTACTAAAATAACGTTCCTCAATTAACTTATTCAATGTCCCTTGTGCGGTATCAAGTGGGTGTGCAATAGCGTAAACGGCATAGGGTGTATACGAGAAACTGAGATTATCTAATAATCAATTGTCGAAGAAACTTTAGATTCAAGCTTGGGTTGCACGTGATATTCTCGGAAAATGTAGTGAATTTTTTTTTCTTTTTTTTACTAAAATAACGTTCCTCAATTAACTTATTCAATGTCCCTTGTGCGGTATCAAGTGGGTGTGCAATAGCGTAAACGGCATAGGGTGTATACGAGAAACAGAGTATCTGATAATCAATTGTCGAAGAAACTTTAGATTCAAGCTTAGGTTGCACGTGATATTCTCGGAAAATGTAGTGCATTTTTTTTTTCTTTTTATTTTTACTAAAATAACGTTCCTCAATTAACTTATTCAATGTCCCTTGTGCGGTATCAAGTGGGTGTGCAATAACGTAAACGGCATAGGGTGTATACGAGAAACTGAGATTATCTAATAATCAATTGTCGAAGAAACTTTAGATTCAAGCTTGGGTTGCACGTGATATTCTCGGAAAATGTAGTGCATTTTTTTTTCTTTTTATTTTTACTAAAATAACGTTCCTCAATTAACTTATTCAATGTCCCTTGTGCGGTATCAAGTGGGTGTGCAATAGCGTAAACGGCATAGGGTGTATACGAGAAACAGAGTATCTGATAATCAATTGTCGAAGAAATTTTAGATTCAAGCTTGGGTTGCACGTGATATTCTCGGAAAATGTAGTGCATTTTTTTTTCTTTTTATTTTTACTAAAATAACGTTCCTCAATTAACTTATTCAATGTCCCTTGTGCGGTATCAAGTGGGTGTGCAATAGCGTAAACGGCATAGGGTGTATACGAGAAACTGAGATTATCTAATAATCAATTGTCGAAGAAACTTTAGATTCAAGCTTGGGTTGCACGTGATATTCTCGGAAAATGTAGTGCATTTTTTTTTCTTTTTATTTTTACTAAAATAACGTTCCTCAATTAACTTATTCAATGTCCCTTGTGCGGTATCAAGTGGGTGTGCAATAGCGTAAACGGCATAGGGTGTATACGAGAAACTGAGATTATCTGATAATCAATTGCCAAATAAACTTTAGATTCATACTTGCGTTGCACGTGATGTTGTCGGGAAATGTAATGCAGTTTTTTCTTTTTTTTTTTTTTTTTTTTTTATAGAAATGTCAAAGATTAAATTTGATATCATGCAGATATTTTCAGAGTCATAAGCATACGAACAAATACGTAAGTTTATCGTTATCCGTTCGATAAAAGTTTGTGAGCCGCCGAATTAAGGGAAATGAATGGAATTCCAAGATACTCGGTCGTTCCTATTACTTTTGCTTTCTCGGTGTATCGTGCCTCCTGATGAGCCTAGACTCATTAGACCTTCGCTATTACCGCTACGACACTGCACGATCCCTAATATTCCCTCGTGAAGATCAATCGTAAGTGTCACCGACGAAGACGCAGCGGCAGCAGCAACACCATCGCCAGCAGCACCAACAACAGCACCATCATCATGGATCGTGGATGAGGCAAATTCGCGGTAGTGTGATCCCGTGCCAGAGATCCTCGGGGCCGGCACTCACCGACATGCCGGTTAATAACCCCTGTGGCCATTTGGAAGATAACCGGCGTGGAGCTATGCCCACAAGTGCATTAGCTTAATTGCAATGGCACAGGCAAGCGCATTGTACAGTGTAGCGAGAAACAGCACACGCAGGTATATATCATCGTTGCCCGGAGGAGCGAAGGCCAGGGGTTGCTGATGAGAGGGTCTCCTGCAGAGGCTGCACCGACTGATCATAATTTTATTAAGCATCGGTAAGTCGCCAGATGGATTCCAAGATTTGGAATCCTAAAATGAGATTTTCAAATCGGAAATGGCGTATTATCGTATTATAATGTCACATCCGGGCGAAAAATGAGATTTTCAAAGCAGAAGTGATGTATTTTCAGTATAATGTCGCGGCCGGTTGAACAACGATACTTTTAAACCGGAAGTGACGTATTTTCGCCATGACGGCGGAAACTATTGACTTTCGGTCAATAGTTTGCTTTCTTTCGGTTTTCAAGCCGAAAGTGACGAATTTCCGATAAATCTTCGGAAATCGAAATTTCCGATTTCCAAATTCCATAGTTTATATAGCGGGGGGGGGGGGGGGGGGGGGGGGGGGGGGGGGGAATTGCCCGTGTCGCTGGAACCTGCTAGTATGTAATAAATAATTTAATATATAATAATATATCTCCGCATATACTTTTTTTTTCCATGGGGACAGACTTTACCCTGTCGGGGTTGGTTTGGCTGGCAGTTACATCACAGCCGGACCAAACGCCACCTGGGTACGTCCTGTTTCCAACTTCAATATCGGCTCTAGCGATGATAATCTTAGCGTTCAATATTTAATATATTTATTTCAAAAGTGGCAAAAACATTGTAATACCGCTACTAAAAACGTCTCACGCGGCAACAGTTTTTCCTCCAACGACTCTATTTACCCTCCGACCCTCTCGAGCCACCTGAACCTCAAGCTTTTCATCCTCTACATGCAGTCTCGGATTACGAGCGTAAAAGAAGAAGACGCAGCTCAAGAGCATCGATATCGCGAAGTTCAATTCCTCGGTCCATCGGAGTAAAAGTTTACCTTGACTCTACACAAACCTCTTTCACGATAGTCGATCGAAGCGAGCCCGCGGTTAAGTGCATCGGGTTCTTCGCTCCGCGAAGTACAATACGATGCGTCCGCGCTTCGAACTTTATACGTATTATATGCTGTACACAAAATCGTGATGCACTTGACGATGCGCAAAATGGACTATCCGATCGGTGATAGTGAAAAACGTCAATGCGGTCGATGCTCCGCGGGCCGTTTTCTCTTATCTCTTATTCGATACTCTTTTCGCCCGATCGTTCGCGAAGCCCCTTCTCAATTCTATATGCTTTCGTCTTATCGAGCTTATCATTACTGCCGCGCAATTGTCGAACTCGCACGTTTCCTATGTCGCCACGTACTCTGGGACAGATCTAATGCATTAGTCGATTAGGCGGGGCAGCAAACGCTATTCACGTCATACAATATAAAGTAGAATCCACTTCCGCTTCCCGGTTGCTCCCAGCCGCAAGTAAGCTTGCATCCTGAACAGTCAGCAGGTGGAGCTAATGTTATTGTTTAACGCTGAAGATGCTCGAGGATAAAAAGCTAAAGAATCGTTCGACGAATACCATCGAGACAATTGCAGGAAGTATCGATATGCTGATTAAATAAAATTGATAATCGCGCAACATTTTGGGCGGACAAAAATCGAATCGCGAAAGAATTTACAATTTTTGAGGAAAAAAAAAACACTTTCCCCTAAAGCAAGGAAAAAGAAAGATGAATTTTGGATTTTTTTTTTGTTAACCCTTTCTATACTGCGTTCTCGTCTGTCGACGTGCGAACTTTACGATTGGCACGAAATTGGTGTTGAGAAATTGTGAAAAAAAAAATGGTCAGACTGAGCTCAAAGGATAATTTATTTGATGGCGCGAAACAATAGGTTCGCTGAAATAATCCGTATATTTTTTACAGAAAAGGACTCACGGTACACGCTCGACTATAACAGAAACAGATACTGCAACGATGATACTGTCGTTTTATCGTCGCGGTTTCGAGATAACCGAACAATAGAGCCCCAGAGACGAGTGAGCTCTTTGCCGAGCAATATACGTCATTGTCTCTATCGTCTCACAGGTTGACGAAAATATATATGTATGGTACATACCGTTTCGACTAAGCCAATGTATGCAGAAAATATAAGGGCTGTGCTCGCCGTCCGGAAGAAGTCCCGGGACGCCCATTAACGGCGCATATCGCACGCAACATCGAACCCGAATAATGCCCTCTTAACACGATCCGCGCGAATGACCCCGAAGAAGCCGTGGGCGAGATGAAAATAATAGTTGCGTCGAACTCGGGTATTCGTTCTGTTAACAATTTCCTGGGCGGGCGCATGGATTGAGCGATTAAACTGGGATAAAACATGACAATTTTAACTTTGTTTGATTTCATAATCAAACAAATTACAAATTACTCGCAGGATTTTTTTTTTCAATTCAAATAAATTTTGCTCGTGTACTTGTATCCTTGTATTGTATGCACTTTCATCAAGTGAATTTTATTTGAATTAAACGAATTCCGTTGAATCGAACGAATCGTTTCTGTTAGGGGAAAAACAAATAAATGTCGATGCACAGCGACTGTTTTCAGTCGGAATTATAGGTGTTAACTCTTTGGTGCCCGAGTTTAATGCGATAGACGAGGATAAACTGGAAATATGGTAATCCGATTCAAGATGGAAAGCCATAATAAAACGCTGGTCCATATTTCCAACTTTCACCGTCGGTACACATATAGAGGATCGGAGAAGCAACAAAAAAAAGTTACATGTCGCGCTATAAGCACGGAAGATTCACCGGGCATGTGAAAAGGCCGAGCACTGTAACGAATAGCTTTTCCCTTTTCTTCCCAGACGATTAATATTTCAGACAATAGCAAGTAAGGTTTTCACGTGTGCAATCTAGCGTCATGTGCAATAACTTAATTCCGAAGATCGTACGCATCGTGCTCCTGTTAAGAATATTATTACTCAATCCAATACATTTCCATAAACCAGGGCAGTGATTCGTCATCAAATGAAATCTCAATAAAGCGGATTTTCTCGTCTTGTCTCAAGAGAAATATTTATTTTTTAATTTAAATAAATAAAAAAATGTTCAAAGCCAATTCATCTCAAGAACTTCTTCTCTCTGATTCAAGCCCAACCAGCGCGCTGAAGTTTAATATCATCCTGGAATATTCTATGTCACATCCATCCTCCGAAGCGTCTCTTTCGTAATTTCGCGCTTCTCTCTTCGCAATCTTCGGAATCGTCGAAACAAAGTAAAAAATCAACGACAGAAGAAAAAGAAAAGTTCAATGTCATTTCATCTCAAGAACATCTTGTCTTTGTTTCAAGCCCAACCAACGAGCTGAAGTTTAATATCATCCCGGAATATTCTATATCAAATCCATCCTCAGAAGCGTCTCTTTCGTAATTCCGCGCTCCGCTCTTCGCAACCTTCGAAATCGACGAAACAAAGTATTTCATCCACGATAGAAAAAAAAGAATCCTTCAGCTAAGTCCGAAGATCGTACGCATCGTGCTCCAGTTACGAATATTATTACTCAATCCAATAAATTTCCATAAACCAGGACAGTGATTCGTCCACAAATGAAATCGCAATAAACCCGATTTTCTCCTCTTCCCTCAAGAAAAATATTTTTTTTTAATTTGAAAAAAAAAAAAAAAAAAAAATCTTCAAAGCCAATTCATCTCAAGAACGCCTTCTCTTCGATTCAAGCCCAACCAACGCGCTGCAGTTTAATATCATCCCGGAACATTCTATATCATATTCATCCTCCGAAGCGTCTCATTCGTAATTTCGCGCTCCTGTCTTCGCAGTCTTCGAAATCGCCGAAACAAATTATTTCATCCACGCCAGAAAAAAAAAAGAATCATCCAACTTGGATCTTCGCGAAAGTCGGTAAAGCGAATGAACTGCCGGGTTTTGGACCGTGCCTCGGTAGCGAGCGAGCCGAGATAGCTGGTAGCAGAGGGATTCTCTAGCAAGGGAGGATGAGGGTTGTCGAGCACGCGAGTGGTGCAGGTCCAAGTCGGTTGCACTCGGTGTCGTCCCCGCGAAATTCCGGCGGGCCGACGTCGGCGAACGACGAGCGCTCCTGCACGCCCTCGGTCTCTGGATACGAATAGGGGTGAGAAGGGGGAAGCAACCCCTCTCGTCCTGTGTGCGAACCAGAGCGGCCTGTTAATCACTTTCAGAGCCGGAAAAGTGTTTACCGTGGAGAAATACGCGGTAGCAGCTTGCCCGGTCGAGGCCGCGAGCGTTCATCTCTCGGCCGCTGATAGCGAACGAGAGAAACGAAGAACGGGCGATACGGAGGACGACACGGAACACACCATTCGTGCTTCCACACACGTGTCGGCTCGCCGGCACCCCTCTCGACAATTCGATAAGATGCGGTCGCCGGTGGAGAAGGATATCGCGAGTCGAGAGCAAAGCCCGGAGTGCTCTCCGCCGCTCTGCCCCATAGACTCGATTTACGATGCAGTAAAGCCTCGCGAGAGAGAAGCCGCACATACACTGTACGCATATACATTGTACACAGGAACGTTTTCCGTTCCATTCTTCCTTTGCTCTTCGCGGTCGATTTTTCTCCTCTTTTTTATTTGTTAGTTTTTTTTATTTATCTACTTTTTGTTTGTTTGTTCTTTCCCGAGCGAGCAAGCAATAGCCCCGTTCTTCGCGCAACGTGGATCTCGGCCGACTACTCTTTATTTCCTCCCATCGGTGAGATCGACTCGATTCTATGTACACTGTTAATATAGAAATAGTGCGACCGCTATCGCCAATGGCGAACGGCGATGACGATGGTAAAGGTCGATCTTGGCTTGTACGTGCTCCATCATCGGTTTATGGCTCGGATCGTCGAAGATTCGAGGGAGTCGAGCGAGGCGCCGGTACTAAAGCCGCTCGAGAGCTATTGTGTCACGATAGATACACGACGAGTGCGCGAGCCCGGGTCGGCACATACTCCCCCGTATCTATAGAGCACTTGTATTGAAGACCCTTCGGTGCGATATACACGTGGAGACCGGGGCGCGCGGGGGTTGTTGCGTGTAAATCGAAGAACGGCTTCGGGTCGCGCAGCGCGTTAAACCTGAGCGACTTATCGCGTTCTCGGCGTCGAGAACTTAATGGCGATACGTATAGGCAGTATGTACGACTTAAATATCTACCACATTGTCACTAAAGGCGGGTCAGCGATCATAAAGGGGCCACTTGTTTCTCTTTCTCACTCTGCGCAAATACGTCACTTCAGGTTTGAAAATCTTCGACCTGAAGTGACGTATTTCCGGCGTGACGTCACTTCAGGTCGAAAAGTGAGATTTTCAAACCGAAAGTGACGCACTTTCGGTGTGACGTCACTTCCGGTCGGGAAGTGAGATTTTCAAACCGGAAGTGACGTGTTTTCGGTGTGAAGTCACTTCCTGATGGAAGATGAGATGTTCGACCCGGAAGTGACGTATTTCCGGTCGAAATTTTCCGACGTGAATTTTTATAAATAGTTTCACACAAAGTAATTTTTTTTGTATAGTTACAGACCGCCGATATTGTCTTACGACAGCTGGCAATAAGGATGCGAATAATTAGATAATAATGTTCTTTGATATAACCGACCGAAAACAGAAACTGGAATGGTGTAGGATTTCAAAGTTTCACCTCCCCTTAATAACGGTATCCGTTTAAGAGTACTATATTTGTCAGATCACAAGTGAAACGAGTCGAGTTTTATAATGAGCTATATATTCCGATCCCTCAATCGTTCACAACTCATGAATCACTGGGTGCATGCATTGCCGCATATACGGTGGAAGTCACGCTTGCGAACAGCTAACGCACGCACAGCATGCGGTCTCTCATTCATTCATCCGGACTTCTCGTCGGCGTCGGGCCGAGCGCATAAGAAATATGTATCTAACTAATGAAGTGGCCCCGCTGGAGGTCGTCGTCTTAACACGAACACCACATATAGATATATACATGTACATATATACAGGGTGGTCCAGAATAAGCAAAAGGTCCGTTTCGTGGCGGAAGCTTGGATTGTAACGAGTAAACTCACTTAAGGATTTTTGAGAATACGCAACAGTATGTTAATCAAAGTTTTTTGATGTCGAACAATAAATGACAAATGGGAAGTTCATGATGTTGCGACGCCGGATGTTGGTGAAGGAGCGATTGGGATCGAGACATCGTCTACGGTAATGCCGGAAGCGATAGTCGTTCTGTCATTGTGCAGTTCTGCTATAATGGCGAGTTCACGTTCAGATCTCGTTTTAAGTCGAAATTAAAGGAACAGGATTTAGGACTTATTTTTGCGGAGAATGCTCGAAGCTTTTCGGACTCTAACGGAGCATGCTCGAATCGTCTGCAAGGTGTGATGGAGATGTACCGAAACTTCACGGCACAACTCAGTGAAGACGATTTTGGCAATAAGGCGAGTGGCACAAGATGAGAATAAGTTGAGTACAAGTTGATTACATGTTACGATTAAGTTGAGTGCAAATTGATTACATGATAAGAATAAGTTGAGCGCATGTCGACAATAAGTTGAGTACAAGTTGAGAATAATTTGAATCATCAATACGTGAATTAAAAATCGCTAAGCAACTTCACTCTCGACGGCCCCAGCTGCCACCACAAAACGCGACATTTATTCTGGACCACCCTGTAGGTATACACATGCGTAGCTATTATACTTGGGACCTGCGTCAGTGCAGCGACCAGCCGCGAAACCAGTTTCACGCTGTAGAAAATCAGTGGATATCAATTAATTCACGTAAGACAGAGGAGAAACAGAGTGTGGGATTTTCCGCGAATTGACGGCGAAGATTTCAAGCGATTCTGCAATATTTTACGGATGAAAAAAAAAAAATTTTGTACACTCTTCATGCACTTTCTGACTCCCTTAAAAATGTAAGGGGACTATAATTTATTACCGCTCTATTATTTCCCACCGGTAAAAGAAGCAACATTCGCTATTGGCATTGCGAAAAAAAAGAAGATAAAAAATGAGAAAAGGTTCTAAAGATGGTTTTTACAATAAGTTCTTCAAACGGGCAATCTTTTTAACAACTATAATTAATTAAATTTATTTAATTAAATTTCGGTGCAATAATTGATTTCATCAAGATTTCAAATGATTCTGCAATAGTTTACCGATAAATAAAAAACACATTTTTTCAAATCTTCAGGCACTTTCTGATCCCCTTAAAAAGTAAGGGAAAAATATAAGGGCACCATAATTTAATCCCGCTCTATTATTCTCCACCGGTAACACTGTTGATACACTGTTGGCGTTGAGAGAAGAAGACAAAATAAGAAAATGTTCTAAAGATTGTTTTTACGATGAGAGTTTTTAAACAGGAAAATCCGTTTAACGGCTGTAATGAATTGACCTTACGAGCGGGGCTTCAATTGCATAATGAAAAAGTTCAGTGCCATCGTTGCGATGTTTGCTCGAGAAGACATCTCGATTACAAGCGGAAGGTCGATTCCGCATAGAGTTCCGCATGGTTTTCCTAATTGGCCGTGAGCATCTACGAACGGAAGCCGCGCAGAGCGTCGACGGTGGCACAGAAAAAAAAAAAAAATAGAAAGAAAAAAATAACAGCGAAGGCAAAAGAGCGCAGAAAAAGCAAACACCGCCTCCGCATACACCAGCGTGCGGGTCTCGTCGTTAGGAAAACCGCGAGCTATAAAATTTAAGCTCGTCGGCGACCCGCCCGAGACTCGACGCCGCAGGCGCAAATGCATTTACCATCCGGTAAACATTCCCGGTACGCTTTTTCCTTCTCGTACTAAAAAAAAAGCTTTCTCTATGAGGAAGCAAAAAAAAAAAGAGAAAATAAAGAAAACGTATAAAAATAAAAATGCGCTCTATTCTAGCGAACATAAAAAAAAATCGTCTAATAAAACCCAAGAAATAAATAGACGTCGCGATAAATAATGAAAATATTTCATCGAATGATAATTCCCGCGGATACAGATATGATCAGCTTTACGTATATACGGCTGGAAAATTAAACTTCACAAAATCCAGACAAACTGCAGCTTTTCCGTTCGATTCCGGTCAAAGATTTTCGGTAATAAATAATCGCATTTGTTAGTTTATCCGATACCAAAATCGCGTCGAACCCCTCGGTTTATCGCGTAATAAATCGCGGCGTTTCCGTAAAAGCCCGCCTATACACGTGCGAATTTCGCACATGGCCCGGGTAGACTGTGCGAAGAACGAGCAGCCCAGAAAGCAAATCGCGCCTATCGAAACGTGTGCGCGAATTCGGGATTGCTCTCGTATTACAACGTCGTTTTGGACGACGGGGAGGGAATGTTTGGTGGTGCGGTTTCGGCACGGGGAGGCGGTGTGACTTTACGATAAATGCCTGTCGGCGGATCGGGCGCGGAGTCGCGTTTCGATTCTCGGAATCGCGATAGAAAACGATCTCGCGCATCGGGCCGGCGATTGCGCGCGACCGTCGGACAAATTCGGCGAAGCGACGAATTTTGGTTATCGCCCTGGCCGGCCTGCACTAATTAACGGACGCAATTAGTTCGCCTTGCGCGAACTCGTGAGAGCTGATACGACGTTTATTCACTCGCGTATAACGAACGTTATTTCTCGGTCGCGCGTATAAGTAAGCTTGTATCTCGATGAAAAGCATACGGGCGATATAACAGCGCGCTGAGTAATTATGATGCATCGTTAGACCGGGGGAGAGACTAATGGCCAAAGCAAACATGTGTTTATTATCACCTTCGATGGCGGCGCGCGTATTGGAAATCCTAAGAGATATAACGCACTCTCGCGTTGACGAGGATTGACGCATTGCCGAGGTCTACCCCCTTCCCCCCCCCCCCCCCTGCGGTATACTAACGTGGGAAACAGGAGATCGATAATCAATAATGCACACCATGGATACAGGCAAGCGCGACCGGATTCTGCGCGCGTTATATCGAGGGAATGTATTCCACATACTGATCGGCGGTCGCCTTGAGGGAACTGGGATATTGATGCGTCGCGGTCGACACATCAGATTTTTTTTGTTTGTTTTGTAACAAATGAATAAGGAACTGGAAGAGTGATTGATAATCATTTGTTCTATCCTTTTAGATCATCGGAGTTCATTTTTTTAATAACTTAAGTTTGATGGAATGATCAATTTTTTATTTTTATATCAAAGTGTTTTATATAGTGCTTGATTCGAAATAGTTATAGTTATGTATTGTATGTCGAGTGTTATAGAAGCACTCGATATAGTTATATATAGCTGTGTTTTTTTTGGACCGATGTGAGACATGAGAAATTGTGTTCATTTTGATTGCCTGAAGTACGAGGGACGTGTAGTGTGTTGGTGGCATCGATGGCGTTAAGTGATCGATAGTATGTAATAATTCCGACGCCAAGCAATCAAGCATTTTTTCTATCTTACTTTTTGTCTCCTTAATTATTTGAGACGCAGCAACTACTTTTACACGCAGCAAGTCCAATATCTTTTCAGAGTAAAATGCAATTAAAAGTAAAAACGTTAAAATTCAAAGTATCGCGAGTATCAACGTGGAAGGATCGTCGAAAAAAAAATACTCATATATATCAGTTCTCATGGCATGTCGCGTACATTTAGTAATTTTTTAGCAATAATTTTTAGCAATATTGTCATATTGACAATAAAAGTACGATATTTTAACTGGACGTGATGGATATGCGACTGTGCTTCAAAGGATGAAATGAAACGCCGACGGGATAAAAAAAAAAAAAGAAAATGTTCAACCCATTCCTTCTCAGAGTCCTGACAGGAGATTGAACCAACGACGACGAACCATGGAAGATACAACTATCGTCCATCCCATTTAATCACGTAATATCGGCCATAATTATTACCCCCCCCCCCCCCCCCCCCCTCGTTATATTTGCCGACACAATAAAGAGTAATAAAGCTCGCGTTATCGTTCTCTGGACTTTGATATCATTATTCCCTCGAATTGACTGTCGTCGGTTCCGGTACATAGGACGTCCGTCTCACGGATCGATTATCCCTTGTATCGGTTTGGCTTCGCACAATTGCTCGGCGGAACGACAAAAAATAAGTAGCGAGCTCGGGCGTCTTGAGGTTCCAGAATCTCGTTAGCTGGCTTCCCGGCGAGCTCGCCAGTTTTGTAAGCCATCGTTTTCTCCTCGTTGTTCGCAGAGCCGCTCTCGCCTCGCTGTTTCCCGTAGCGATGTTCCAACGCGCGTTGCAGTTCCACACGATGTACGGTAAACTCGTGCCTCGCTGTTACCCTCCCGCTTTCATTGGTAATATAATAGGATTGCATTATAAATAATGAATAGGATAAAACTATAATGAAATGATTTATAGTTTCTATTGCCATTGCCCATAGAGCTGACAATGCTTTTCTTTTTTGGGCTGGTTCTCGCGGTTGCTGCGCGGTCGGCAGCAGCCCTCGCACGCAGCAGTGCCTCGTACGGACACGGAAATCGCAACACGCGCTTGTGTGTACCTTCCCGTGTTGCTTGCGAGAAGCGGCGACACAACGTGCAGGCAGGACACTGCTCGGCGGTCCGTGGACCAGACCGCGTAATAAATCTGTCCCAGATGGCGAGCTATTGCCGCAGCGTAGAGAGAGGGCCCCGTAGGCTTCGGGAGGCGAAAGCGCGCACACCGCATGTGCACTCCGGGGGCAACGATGAGAGGGTCCGGGGCTTCGCCGAGGAAACTCGTCGTCGATGCGGTCTGGTAGCTCGAAACGGAACCAACAACGACGACAACGACGACGGTCAAGGTGGCTGCAACGCCGTGGAAGGTTAACGCTTTTGCGTCCTGTTCGTACTCGTATATTTGCAATAAACAGTGAAGGCGAAGGATTGGCACAGTGATTGGCCGGCTTGGCAGAGGAAAGCTTAACCGGTGAGAAAAAGAGAGATATTGGAAGAAACGTATTCCGAGCATTGAGAGAAGTCCGACGATTTTAAATCGTGTTAAGAAGATAGAAAAAAAAAATAGACATCGCTGGAGGCTTGATTCGCCTTAAAAGGCCAATAACTGTACATTGGCTCGGCTTAACTACTATATTAACATTATTCAATAGTGCATTGCATGAATGCGCATACGCGATTACTCGCTTGCTTTCCGTACGTTCTATTAAACACCAACGGCACAGCTGGCGAAGACTCCACGCGATATGTGCACGGTGAAACGTCTCCGTGCCGGAAGTCATCCGGCGACGATGCGGCATGTACGCATGCGCGCACCATGCTAATGTCAAAATTAATGATTCCAGCAGCCTCCCGTTGCCGGCGGGCATCATTTGCTGGCGTCGTTTTGATCTTTGTGAAATTCCTAATCGAAATCGCGTCACCTAAAGAGCGACCGGTGCGAAGACTGGGCCGAGGCTAAGGTTGTATAAGATTCTGATCAGGTATAATTCAGTTTAGGCCCTATTCGGACCATGCCGAAATGGACCCTAATGTCCCGATGATTCTTGGTTAATCATTAAGAGAACCTTGTTAAGATATGATTTTTAAAACAGCCGATAATGTAACGCCCGATTATGTTCTCATCAGGACCATTTTCAACTTTCCACTCGAAAAGTTACCGAAGCTCACCTAATCAGACCCATATGAGGCTTGCCTTCTTGGGCCCTCGGAAACCAAAGTGTAGTGGACAACCGGACACGTTAATATCGACCCAGATAAGTTAATAAAATACGACCAGATAAGTTAAGCTCCCTTCTTACAGTCCTTGTACCCGCTCGGTGGGAAGACGGAACACAAATTCCCTTTTGCTACCTGCGGTCGGAATCATCGCCTCAATAAAAGTGTTGGTGAGGTGATGCGGCGGCAAGCTTGCTGCGAAACAGGGACCGATAGATTCTCCTCATTTGGACAACGATGAAAGGGGAATGAACGAGCAAGACAGCCACCCGGAAAGGGAGATGTTTACACCGAAAGAGTGAGAAGTCTGGTACTTGGGCAGGTGGTGAGAGAATTAACTTATCCAGGCATGCAAACCCCCACGAAGTTAACTTATCCAGTCGAGATACCGGTATAGTGAACCTCGTCTAAAGGCTCACATGCCTGACGCGGTCACGATGCACACCCCAGTTAAATTGCTACTTGGCTGATTTAAATATATTAAAAAATATCGCTTACCATGGACCCGTCTCCGAACTGCAACGATATATTATCTACGTTATGCAATGTCTACCGTTCATCCCCAGGATTATCAATCAGTGGCGTTCATCGTTATTGTTATCATCGTTATTATCGTGGCTATTAGAGCTCGTGCATTTAATAGCGTCACAGATAGGCAGATGGGAGGGGGAGGGGTAAAACAGCCCACAACGAGTTACGAACGATTCCCGGGAGACAGAGGGGTTCGGTTATATATTTTGTTACGCAACGTTTGCTATCGTAACGCATTGTTAGTCGCTGCAATTTCGCGACAGCGATGATGACTCAGAATTGTGTGCGTTATGCGTCATATATCGGGCAGATAACGGGCGCGCCGTTACACCGGCGCGTTATGATTTCGTTCGTTATGGTAATAACCTAATAACACGAACGTTGCCTCCCAAACAATAAGCGGTATTTGATTATCCCGATACTGTCATATATGTGGCATGGCCGGTGTTATCGAAAATTTTCGATGCCATCCTATTGACTCTTCTGTTTCACCGGGACAAATTTACTAATACCTGTTCGAAATCGAAGTCTCCATAGTGCAATAATGCGTCAAATCAATGGATAATTATTATCGATAAATCGAATTACACTCACACGTGGGTCTCGTCCTGTTTGGCCTCGTCAAGGGAATCCATGGCCTTTGCGGCGGATGATTCGCTGTTACTGTAATCAAAAAACAAATTATCGGTCATTACGGGCGGGAAGCTTTTCACGATGGGCGATTAGGCATTGCGCGAACAGAGATATGGGCCCGCGGAGCAGTGACATATTGACAGCTCTTCCGCCGTCAATTTAACGTCAATATTTCAATGAGCCCGATTTCAATTCGGTGCAGATTTAATCGACATTCCGACTATAAATCATTGAATTTTAATGAACCTATCGGGGCATAGTTAACGTTGCGGAAAACGGTGCAGCTGAAACAAAAAAGACATTCCATCGATTTTAATTCACTACGAGCGGCGGGATGAATTTTCTTCTTAAACAAGAGAAATTCAATAAAGCTGCGAGATGGATATTTTTTGACGAAAAGGAAATAATAAAACCACCAGCGTACAATCGCCCTCCGGGGATTTTCGGAATACCGAACCTCGACAACCCGCCTTTATCCGGGGTCTCTCCGCTCTCCGCTTCGTTCCCGGATGAATGGACATCGTGTATACCTCCGTTGTGTCCACGTCGAGTTTGATAGGTATGCCAAATTATCAATTCACGAGTCTGCACGGTTAAAAATTTACGGGCGGTTCGCCGGCGGGGAGCTATCGCTACGGGCTATCGTCTCAAGACGTTTCACCCGGGACGGCGCTCTGGCAGGCTCTTGTGTTTCGGGCATGCGTCTACCGAGACTTCAATGATCCCGACGGTACTCGATGAATAATAAGGTGACGATCCTGTTGCCGTGGCAATCGGCAGCTTCCAGTGAAATATTTTCAAATTCAATGAATTTTCATGGTTTTCCCGGTATAGACCGCGCGTGGAAGAAAATCGCTGGCGAGGGGCTGTAATGGAAACTGGGAAGAACTTTGCATCGGCTTGTAGCTAGACACGAAATATATTGTTACATCAGCGCCCAAGTTAGATTTTTTACACAAAAATATAAGAAACAATAAAAGTTTGATCTTATCGCATAATAAGGTGAGGATCCTGTTCCCGGGGCAATCGGCAGGTTACATTGAAACATTTTCCAATTCAATGGATTTTTTATGGTTTTTCCGGTATAGACTGCGCGTGGAAGAAAATCGCTGGCGAGGGGCTGTAATGGAAACTTGGAAGAACTTTGCATCGGCTTGTAGCTGGGCACGAAATATATTGTTACATTAGCGCCTAAGTTCGATTTCTACACAAAAATATAAGAAACAATAAAAGTTTGACCCCATCGTACAATAAGGTGAGGATCCTGTTGCCGCGACGATCGGTAGGTTGCTTTGAAACATTTTCAAATTTCATGAATTTTTATAGTTTTTCCGGTATAGACTGTACGTTCAAGAAAATCGCTGGCGTGATGGTAATATGGAAATGTACCGTGCCATTCGTTAATGCCTTGACGATCCGGATGGGAAGTGAAATCAGACCAGGCGTTAATGAGCAGCAGTGCAGCTAGTCACGAACTGTACTGTAAATTATCGTCTAAGTTCGATCTTTAGACACAAATATAAGAAACAGTACAAGTTTTAAACAATTTGGTAAAAAAATAATATTCCGTGCGACCATTCCAGCAGCCCTGTTGATAAAAAAAATTTGCATCAATCAACTTTCAGGGATTCGAGAATATTTGAGACAATTGATTCCTACTTTACAGTCCAAAAAACCAAGTAGACAAAACTTTGCTTCTCTGATCCATGATTTTCGAAAAACTTAATAAAATTTGAAAAAGTTGTGGAAAAATGTTCAAATTTTATCCGTGACTTCCTCTCGTGTCATACAGCTAGCGTCTCGATCAGCCCTTCGCTCCGAAAGAATCCAAGTTTTACGCAAACAGAGCAAAAACATCCCCGATTAAAAAACTTCCGATACGTTAGAGACGTCAATTACACTGTATTCGCCGACGGCCCTTTTCCCCATTTACTGGGACCCAAACTTTATCAATTCACAAAATTACTCTCCACTCCGCGTAACAGTGCCAGTAAACGAGTGAGTGAATAATGTTATGAGAAAGGAGGGGGGGGGGGGGCGGAGCAGAGGGGAAAGGGCATACCGAGGGTGGAATAAAGTCCGAGGGTAGTAAGAAAGTGCGGTGCGAAAGAGCGTATAGCCGAAAGCAACAACTTCTTGAAAGTCACGTTAACGTCTCCGAAGTCTGAGACGTAACTCACAAGGCAGCGACGTAAATGAGGGTACATTAAGCTAGGGGGGGGGGGGGGGGGGGGTTGAAAGGTGGCTCGAATACGGTGGGAACGGGAAGAACGAGGATGGAGCGCAAGGTGGAGGAGGATGGAAAAGGGGAGAGGGCAGATAGTGTCGAGAGAAAGCTCGCGAAGGTATAATCAGAATTAACAATTCAGAGTCTCTCGGTTATATAACCGAGGGGGAGAGGGAGAGGGAGTCGGGGCGCCGGTTCGGTCTGAGGGTTGCGCGCATGTTAAGAGGGAAACCTTTCGTGTGGGACAAGCCCTGCTCCCAGACACGGTTTGTTGCTGGTGGCGCGAAAGGATGCCGTAGGGTCGAAAAGGGGGTGAGAGAGCGAAGCATAATCCAGGCGAGCATGCCTCTCCCTTAAACCTCTCACCCCCCCTTTCGCACCCCCTCTCTTTCTCTCTATATGCTCTTCCACGCTCTAACTCTTGCCTCTATCTCGAGTGGACAGAGTTTCGGCTTCGGCGAATATAGCTTTGAACCGACACACACGGCTCGAACTGTCGCGTACGTTAATTCCTGACTCGTAATTTGTTCGCGCTTAACACGTACTCTGCGGCAAGCTGTTTGCATCTCCGCTCCCCCTTTTGCTCCCCCCCTTTCCGGTCCGCGCCGCTTTTGCTTCTCTTCCACGGGGAAATACGTGGTGTGTGCGAAGTCCACGAAACACAGCATCGTGAACTCGGCTACGGCAATGAACATTTTATTATTCCACTGCGCGCAAAGCGAATTATAGTTCGAGGTCGAGGCGCGAAATAGATTATCGCGGGAATTGTCGTCGGCAGCGTTCGGGATTTTTCTTTCATTCCTATTTTACCCTCCGGATACGCGAGAGAGAATGAAGTTTCACGGTGTGAATTGCAATTCGCGCGAAGGAAAAGTAATGAAAAAAAGTCATCGAGTCACGTGATCGATCGAACCGTCCAGATTTTTTTTTTTTTTTTTGGTGAAGCTGTGTAGAAGAGAATGTCCAATTTCAGTTTGAATAATAATATACAACGTATATGTATAAAAATATTGATAAAAATAAAATTGAGTAAAGGTACACTGGGAAAATGTCCGCGGAGTCGATACATTTTTTTTGCGACTGAGCGCCACTCGGCTAATTAATGGCCCGCGTGGTTCAAAAAAGGGCCACCTTTATTTGAACGATATAAAAGTGCCCTGGGCAGAGGCGAAGTTTGAAAAAAGAGAAAAAGAAACTGCGAAGAGAAATAACGTGAAAGGGTGTAGCAGCGAATATTGAAGCACGATTAACCCTTTACCGCACGCTGTCACGAGTAAAGTTTGCACATTTAACCAGAGATTAACGATTTTTGTTTTACTTTTCTTTTTTTTTTTTTGCAAACTTATGAAAACGTCAACCCGCCCATTGAGCCGTTTTTTCCGAACGACATTACCGCCAGAAGCACTATAGCCTCCCTCCGTCGATGGCATTATCGGGAGGTCGCAGCGTTGCGTTACAGTACGAGCGCAGATAACGCGGATATTCACATGGCGAATAGATTGCACACGCCGACGAGAAAACGACTCGGTGCACTCTGTCAAAATAACACACGAGCAAAAAAAAAAAAAAAAAAAAAGCGCTTGCCTGGAGAATTTTAATGCGGAAACACGAGAGAATCTCCATAGAACCGGGAAATGTAAACTCGACGAACTTTTATATTTTCCGGCTTAATTTCTACCGCGCGCTCGTTTTGCAACGTCGCTTTTGCTCGGGCTCTGTCGATTATCGGCTCACCGGGAACCCGCGGGGCAATTTATTCTCAAAGCGGAGTGCGTTCGCGGTTTCATAGTAATAATTAAAGTTCGACTGTGTCCTTCGGCGAACATAATTAGATTTTCGTAAAAGCCGAACGACAATATAGACGACAAAGATTATTAATTAATTATTTAATAAAAAATGATTCTCTATCGACAATCCCTGGTTCATTAATGTATTGATCTCTCGTCAGTGCGGCTTTCAAAGGACGAACGGAAGAGCATCAATTTTTTGCATCATATGCCTGCTCAAACTTCGTTGCTGGACTTTTTTTTCCAATCTTCTTGTTAGTGTATGTCAATAGATCGATGGCTCATATATTGGGTATTGTGTGGTTACACCGATTCCCTAAGGGTTACGGGCTCCTTTACTTTTTTCTCATTCCTCCTTCCTTATCCGTTGTCGCAGGTTCGATTCTTGGGTCCGGAGCTTCGTCGCGCCTTGTCGGGTGTCAGTAGTCTCGGACATATGGATATAGTCGTATAGTTCGTACGTCCTATCTCCGGAGCTACGTCCTCGTCCCTTTTCCTTTCACCTACGGCACTTCAGTCTCGGGAATCGAACCCGCGACACTTTCCAGTCTTTCGGTTTCCCATACCGAGGCGCTGAACCTTTCCTCTGAACCTACTATTATAGTGGGTTCCGAACCACTTTTTTTGCAGAAAAAACACCACAGAAAATTCTTGGTATTTGCCGGGAATCGCATCCGCGACACTTTCCAGTCTTTCGGTTTCCCATACCGAGGCGCTGAACCTTTCCTCTGGACCTACTATTATAGTGGGTTCCGAACCACTTTTTTGCAGAAAAAACACCACAGAAAATTCTTGGTGCTTGCCGGGAATCGAACCCGAGCCTACCACTCGGCCACGCTCACCTCTCGATGGCTAATATAATCGTTAGCGTTATTATTATTTCTCTTAGCTAGTTATTATCTATGTCAGTGTTACATTGATCTCTCAAAACTACGGTTTTTATCCAATCTCCGGATATCCGAAGATCATCAATTTCTTACGTCATACGGTTCAACATTTTTGTTGGATTTTTATTACCAATCCTCTTGTTAACACATATCAATAGATCGATAACTAATATCATTGTCAGCTTTATTATTATCACGGCAACTCGAGTAAGCGCACGACTAACTTTGCGACGAGGCAGTGTGTCATCTCGCCGCTCCTGAGATAGCATCTTGCTGACCGTGTTGCTGTAATTGCGAAGCGATGAGTCTCCGCAGCGGTGGTGGCCAGCGGTTGCTAAAGCTGGACGGTATTATCTTTGACGCAAATAAAGGAATGGGAAAAGAAACGATAAGTGGAGGCGAGCGGATGAGACACTGAGATAGAAGCCCTTTTGCGGAAGAGGCAGTCTTCGTTAAGTCAGTTCGTTACACGAACGGCTCACTCCTCTCGCCGACTGCTCTCTCATTACTACGTATTAATTATTAATTCGCTTGAACAACCTGCACTTTGTTGTACGACGGAGTTCGTCGTACCCGCGACGAACATCCGGGCAATTCCTTTCACAAAGTTTTCCATCTTGGAATGAGTGTACACCGAAAAGAATTTGCGACTCGGTTGCGTACTTGCGTAATCGCGACTCATGACTTTCTCGTCATATTTGTTTTGCCATGAAGATGTTGTCGGGAAATGACTGCGGTCAAATTACGAACGAAATAGACCGATTATAACGTGGCACGACTAATTATAAGTATATTTCACGTCGAAACCCTCTTGAGATTGGAGAGTGACTGCAATCAACTTTTTTTTTACACTACTTTGTAAGATCCGAATTTCACTCGATGCACATTTTTTCCAACCGATGGTTTGGTCTTATCTCATTCGAGCGACTTCATAGAATAACGGAGACACCGCTTTATTGTTTTACAATTTTTTTTTCAATCACAATCTGCGTGCAAGTTTGTGCAGAACAAACTCTTACTCGAATTTTGGCTGATTTTATTTTTTATTTTTTGACAATTTGTTCCTATTGAAGGTAAAGTACCAAAAGGCATGGATGGACGGATGAATTAATTTGAATTTAATTAGCAAAACCACTGTTTATATTTGGTGTACCTTACACAGTACGTTTTATTATGAACGGAAGTCTCATCGAAAAGTTATTGTGTTGTCGGACCGCGCAGACATACAGACAAAAATGGGGAAAATGCTATTTTTGTGCATGCAAAAATGGCATTTTTATTGGATTACAATAAATTCTCTCCTTACATACGTCAAGGTAAAAAAAAGAAGTATTACCAGACTTTATTCCTAAAGGATTTTATTACTAAAGGATATTCATAAGCGACGTGTTTGAAGGCCATGTGGATCGGGCGCGCTGATTTTATCGAGCTTTCTAGCTCGCGATCTCGCTTATGTATACCCGGCTTCGTCCGTAAATTCCTATCGCGAAATTTAGTAGCGTGACTCGATGAAAAGACGACTACGATCCTACGATCTAATTTTTTTTTTTTTTTGCCGCTGTTTCATTTCCTTCCCCGGGTGCGAGTATATTTTACAATTACAGCATACCGACCGGCGACGTTTTATTATATATCGCGTGCGACAAAAAAAAATCAGTACAGCATAAAAGATACGGCCTTCTGATTTACGTCACGCGATGCAACTAAATACAAGGGAAACCTCTTGAATTCAAACCTCCGCCACCGTTTCTCCCTACGTTAGCTACGATTCTTTTCACAGCCAATGTACGGTCCATAGATGGACGATCGAGTGCCTACCGACGAAACTCCCGTAGCCAACGACCCGTTCCGCCACTTCCGTTTTTCACCGACGACGCGTTATTCTGTTCGAATGCGCGAGCGCCGCATCGTTAGCCATCGATATATCTGCGTGCACGCGTTATACCAGCATGTGTTACATAAATACCATGGCAAAGTTATACGTCCATACGCATTTCAAATACATGGCACAGAAGCTGCACAGAAGTCGCAATACACCGCAATAGAAACAAAAAAAAAAAAAAAAATAATAATAATAAAAATGAACGAAAGAAATAAAATAAATAAAATCGTTTCAGCGCATCGTATGTATCTCGATGTTGAAAATGGGCGCGCATATCCAGGTTGCAGTAATGCTTTCCTTTGATTGTCTCGCAAATAAATTATCCCGAGTATTTACTGGCTATCGAGCGATACGCTTATGGGTGTGAGATTTTACGTTTATGTACATGAACATACATTATATAAATATATGTTTATGAAGGGGTTCATATAGGGACCGAATGTACATATTGTAAAACCAGTATACAAAAGTCTAAAATTTGAATTAGAAGTCTAAAATCCTATCGACATCGTAATGTATATCATGGAAAAAATATATTAGTGAATTTAGCTTTCTTATACACTGAGAGAAGGATCTAGTAAAAATGACTATATCGCTTGAGAGATATTACCATAGCAAATAGTAGTGGAGCGCTAGGTCGCCACCTATGGTAGAAAGTACCGGATTTATAAGAATTTTTCTTAGATATTATGGTAACATTTTTTGGATAATCTGAGACTTTCTGCCATAGGTGGCGCCCTGGCGCCCTACTACTACTGCTGTGGTAATTTTTCTTACACGATCGGTACTTTATTACTAGCTCCTTCTCTCAGTTGTACATATTGGTTATATACAGAACCGTTAAAATTGATGGATTGTTACATTTGGCGACCTTCAGTTTGTGTGATAAATTAGGAGCTATGTTATATATATACACGTATAAATATAGATGATTTAATGGCCGTATGGCCATTAGGCCATACGGGCAGTGCGCAAGCCTACATACCCTTCTGGCGTTACATTGCTATATACACGCGTCGAGTTTAACCCACCGTGGTTACCAATACGTATATAAACATTCCGTTAATTCGCACCGTGGCTTCGCGTGCCGTACACGTAGCCGGCCGAACCGCATATTCGTACGTAATCTACACACATAGTCGCACGAGAGAATATAGGACGAACACGCGAATAACCGAGGATACACAACCCGGCCAAATCTACTGCGATATGTGCAAAACGTACCTCTCCACTCGGAATCGCAGCAAGTTAATCGAGGCCAAAGATTACCGGGGTTTCGTTGCGCGGTATTATACAACCGCTCGTGTCGCGAGTTTGGAAATAGTACAAGTGGGAACGGGCAACGAGGTAAAGGAAATGGTACAGAGATGGGGAATCTCCGGATGCAACTGGTGTGCGGAGAACGTTTCCGCCGTAGTGCTTCAACGTCCCTCCACAGTATTATTTTTTCCCCGCTGTTCGCACGGGAACGTAGGTAAGAAAATGTCTGAAAGACGTTACTTCCGGTTTGGGAATCCCATTTTTTGGCCTTGAGTGACGTCGGCTCAAGTTTGAAAATCTCATTTTTCGACCGGAAGTGAAGTCATACCGGAAATACCTCACTTTGGGTCTGAAAATGTAATTTTTTGACCGGAAGTCACGTCATAACGGCGAAACGTCACTTCCGATTTGAAAATATAATTTTTCGACCCGAGGTGACGTCACACCGGAAACATGTAACTTCCGGTCGAAAAATGAGATTTTGAAACAGGAAGCGACGTATTTCCGGTATAACGCGACTTCCCCCCACGTCGCGGCGCCCTCGGGTGGATTAACACATGAAAAGCGTATTATCTCGACGCGTGTCAAGGGTCATTAAATTTGAGCTCTTTTAAACGTCGCACTTGTTTTCGGAGTGTAAAGTAAGACTAAGAAGATCGGGGTGAGAAAAACCGTGGATAAATATGGTTAGTCCGACTATTCGAACTCCTTTGCATAATTGCGAGTCGAGGCAAGTGAGAACGGGGAGGATTATTGCCTGCTGGAAATAATCTTCCTGACAATAATCAAATAGTTTATCCTCCGTTAGGATGGAACAAAGTCGGAAAAGTTGGACGTCGGAGCTGATAGACTTGGCGAGAAGAGCTTAAAGACGCAAAATCTCTCGAACGGGATGAGTCCGTTAAAAGCTGCGATCCGAGGTAGCCGGCAACGCTCCGCTCGCAGTGGAGGGCGATTCCCTGGCGCCCTGCACTTGCCGCACCCTCAAACTGCGCCGTATAGCACGCCTTACTGTTCTATGCAGTTACCACGGCTGACTCTCGAGGAGAAAACTACGAGCAACTCGGATTAGTTAGAAAGTAGAAATATTTTCGCCTGAGAGGGTACGAGAAGGGTGCTTTGTAAGTACCGCGCTCGGTTAGTTCGGTTCGTAAGATTGTGCGGAATAGAATGAAACCGTGAAATCTTGATAAACTCGTCCAAAAACTCGATTATCGCGACATAGCGGTAGTGCACTGTAGTCTGGTACAGAAGATGGGACGAGGGAGAAATCCCGTCCAACCGGGTTAATAACAGTTTCTTTCCTAGCCCGCGATGCCAGAAAGAGATTTCGGCGTGCCAAAAACTATGAGAGGAACCATTAAACGTAATTGAAACTTTAAGCTCTTGTTGTCCGAATTGCGGATACGCGGTTTTGTATGTCAATGAGGATCGTAAAGGCTCGGATGTACTCTGGAGTCACCAAAAACGCGATTGCATGTGGGGATGAAAGTGGTGAATATGGCCCACCCTGACGAGGGCGATAAGCATGTGAAAAATGGATATGGCCATATTCGTCACTTCAACCCCTAGACGTAAAAGTGAAAAGGAACACAAGTGCTAGGAAAAATTAATTTTTATATCGGTGAAATTTGACTGGTGTACTCGGTACAAATTAAAGAAGAACATTTTATGACAAGTCATTTTGTACTTCTGTCACAAAGTACTGTTTTTTTTTATCGAAACTGTGAGTGGCTATAGCACATATGAGCTACGATAAAAAAAGTATGTTTCATTAAGCCTTTCTTATTGTACGAAGATAATACCAAACATGAATATCTATATCGACTACCAACGCTGTCGCAATTCTTCCAAATTTTTAACATAGTCAATTTTACTTCGGTACTATTCGTGCATAATCCTGTATTCGTGCATAATCGTGTATTCGTGAAAAAGTGGATGGAAACAGCTATAGAACGAGACGCATCTAAACTAATCTCCTGATGTAGTTCACTGCTGCGCGACAAATTTCCGTTTGGCTGTTCGCGCCTTTCTCTCATTTGCACGCTTCCTCATCGGTACTCAGCGTCTATTCCACTGCCGTAATTTCGAGGATTGTTGTAATTAAACTTCGACCCGTTTGTACATAGCGAGGTCGATTCAGCCGCTTCTGCCTAGTTTTCGGTACGGATTAACGGATGACATTTTATCGTTTGACAAGCCATTTTTGACTTCTAACCATAAAGAACTCTTTTTTTCATCGAAACTCTGATCGGTCAAAGAAAATATGAGCTACGTCAAAAAAAAAAAAAAAGGATTTTCCATTTTTAGCCTTTCTTATTGTGCGAATGTAAGGTAAATTTTTTTCAAAATTATGAACATAGTCAGTTTTACTTCGGTTCTCCTCGTGCATGATCAGAGGCGACATTAGCGTCTCATTTCGGATGGAAACACCAGCTGAACGAGGCGCATCCGAACGAATCTCCTAATGCAGCTCGCTGCTGCGCGACAGATTTCCCTTTGGCTGTTCGCGCCTTTCCCTCCCTTACGCTCTGCCTCATCGCCACTCAGCGTCTATCGCACTGCCGTAATTTCGAGGATTGTTGTAATTAAACTTCGACCCGTTTGTATATAGCGAGGTCGATTCAACCGCTTGCATGTACCTCCCGACCCTCCCGTGCCCGCGTCCCGGGGCTGAGAGATAATTCTCGAATTTCCCTCGGCAGCTAATGCACCGAGGGGTTTCAACAGCTTTACACACGTTTCTCGTGTTAGCGACACGGTTAGTCATGCGGGAGGCGGGAGGAGAAACGCTATGTCGTACGGGTTTATGACTGGCGTATGGGGAGATATTTCTCTAATGAAACTGCGGTAAGCAGATAGATTGAAAGGGCTGTATCGCGCAGCTATGCACGCTGCGCCTTTACGTGGGATAAGCTTGCAGGCGTGCAACGTTCGCTCCGGAAATAAAATTGTTTATCCATTATTTCTTCGCTCATAAAAAAATATTAAATGAAAAGTTGAGAAAATAGCTTTCTTCGCCGTCGACCACCGGGCTGCGATGCAGTTTCGAACAATTTTGAAACTCGATAAAAAAAAAAAAAAAAAAACGAAGTTTGCCGCACGGGACTTCCGTTCCATCTCAATCCGTTGTAATAAGAAGCGAAGGTTGAGCTATTTCGGAGAATCCGTTCGTCGCGACTCGAACAATTTTGCCGTCTCGCTGTTTCCAAACGGCGGATGGCAAATTATCTCTAGAAAAATGTGTCACTCTTTATTACGAAGTTTCCTCGCGGACGAAAAAACCTTCGAGCCCTCGCGAACGCCGGCGATGCCGCTGGCCATGGTTCTCGGAAGATAATTTTTATTATATACCGATCGACGGATAATTTTGTTTTTTTACACTTTTTCGGAACTTCGCTCTTCGTAATGAAGGTGGACTTTCCAACTCGGATACTTTTATTTCCGTTCATTAAGGTAATTTTTTTTATTTTAATTTTTTTAATTAAATACTCGTACTTTAATAATGTTGGCATTTTTTTTATTTCCTCTGTGAATTACTGATTAAATTGTTTTTTTTATTCGAGCCGTTCAGAATGTTGTAGTGCTTCTCACGTGTTAAAAAAATCGAGAAACCGAAAATTGTTCGGCTTTCGGATTTTTGTAACAGCGAGATGTCATAATATTTTGCAGAAATAAGTGTACAAAACAGGGTTGCTTACTTGACATACAGAACCGTTTTTTGGAGCCATTACAGTCACGAAAAACATTTAAAAATAGGCAAAATATAACCAACTATGCAATTCTTTTAGCGTAAAAATTGAAGGTTTCTAAAAAATGGTTTCCTATGAATATTTTCCGCGTTGAATATATCCGAGATCAATTTCGGCCCAAGATCTGGCTCGATCTCGTTGATCGGCAATCGTTGAAAACCATCGCTTTTATTTTTCTCCCGTTCTCAGCGCGGCTCAAGTTCAACGTGATCCGCTTCAGCCGAGGCCAAAGAACGATAATTAGCCCTGCAACTGATTAATGAACTTTCGTGAGCCGTTGTCGATGAATCTTTAAATCACTCGAGGTATAAACGAACCGGGGAAGGATTGATTGCCGCATCGCAGAGCCGGACGGAAAATGGAAGAGAAGTAGACGAGGGCCGCAGGAAGGATCGATGGACCGCACGTACCTCTCCTCGTAGAGGCGAACTGCACGATGAATCGGATAATTGTAAAGCAAACAGTAAACGCGAGCGAGCGCCCGGAGTAGGAAACAGTGGACACGGACCTAACCGATTTGGCACTGGTCGAGCAATCAAAGTCGAATTCACTTATTTCACGAGCCAACACTCCTCGGCTCACTTGAAATTCAATGCGCCTTTCGCGTGTCCCCCGAAGATAATGAAATGTTCGGGTGATCGAGGCCGCCGGTTCTGCTCGGCAGCGATAAGCTTCACGAGAGGTGAAGATCCGATTGGGATAAAGGACTAAACGGACGGGAAAATCGGAAGGGGAGGAAAGGAGAAAAGCTTCCGAGGGTCGACTCGATATCCGGCGGAAGCGATTTCTTTCCCACGGGTATAGATAATAATGTCCCGCCAATTTGCTTTCGTATCCTGAGATCCTTTGGGACGCTGGCCACGGTCCTCCTTCGTGCGAGAAACAAATAAGGTCGCTCATTTTCCGTTAAGTCATTTAAGCTTTTATAAGTCCCAACGAGTTCGCTCTGAGGTTCTTCCATATTGACCCATTGCCGGGCGTCGTCAGGTTCATCAATTTTTATGTTTTTTACGACTTTTAATCCGGTATACCGGTGTGCGCGGGAATTTCGCATTTATGAAACAAAACTTGCTCAAATCGCGGAAACAAAAAGTTGTATTTTTTACGCGCGTTGCGAACGAAATTTTCGGGAAATCGACATATTTACACTGTAAAAGTAAATTGTAAATTTGATGTACTGGAAGTTAAAATTAGCTTACAGTACTTACATTAATTTAACATTAATGTACTTTTTCGTAAAATGAAAATACGAGATAATTACAAGTCTTTTACCTGAAATTTAGAAAAAAATTTTACAAATAAAAATTTACTGAAATTTCAAACACATTGCACATGTGTTTGAAATTTCAGAAACAGTTTATGTAAAAAAGCTTCCAATACATTTTTCCAGTGTACACTGGAAAAAAAAAATGGTAAATTTATCCTATCGAACTAGAAGTTGTTATGCAAAAGCTGGTACATTAAATTTAATGCACAATTGCGACGAAAAATTAACATATTTTTTCATTGAAATTAAAGTACTTTCATAATGAAATTAAAACAAAGTATTCCCAATGTTCTTAATGCACTGAACATAAATTTTTCATCACAATTATACATGAAATTTAGTACACCAATTTTTGCATAACAACTTCCAGTCCACTACATTAAATTTCATAAAAAATATTTTGCAGTCTAAACGAAACGACCCTTTAAGCAAATGGTCATTGTTTATAAGACACACTGTTGTTAAACACTTTGCACGATAATTCAGCGAGACAAATGTAGTTTTTTTTGTCGCTTCGAATATGCTTTGCCCCCATAACAAGAATATTGCATATCTTCGCGAATGCATCCGCATTGGCAGTCTCATTTCGGTGGGATTGGTCGGACGGCATGACTTACAGTTCAATAAGGAGTCGAGAGCGCACAGGCGTTTCGCCTCTGCCACACGGAATTTATATATTCGTTTTACCGCAGGACAGATGTAACACGGAGCTGCATTGCGCTCTCGATATGCAACGCAGGGACGGAGACGGGACTGCAATGTTTTCGAAGTTCCGCGGTGCACATGTCCCACCGGTCGGGCAAGGCACGACACCCGAAGGTGTGCAACCAGCTCGTGTCTTCTGCTGGGTGCTCGAGCTTTCGTGTCGCATGTGCTCGCGAGCATTGCGAGCTCCCTCGTATTATGCATTAGTATGCAGCCAGCGTCGAGCACAGACGCATAAACCGAAAGTATTATTCTGAAATATGACACCAAATACCATTCGCCTCCGGTTGCACGCACGTCATACCAACGAGTTACGAGTTGCATTACCTTCGGTGCGCCGCGTGTATCAGCGTGCCATTTTTTTTTTTTTTTTTTTTTTTGTCGCCAGAGCACACCGTATCAGCCTCGGTGCGATATCCCGCCTTCCGGCAAGAGACGACGACGTCGCATATTGCCTCCACAAAAGGTTCATCCGAGTAATTGAATTTTCTTCACTGAAGCGCGCACGTAAATCCGTCGAGTTTGTTCTTTCGCATCGCGTCTCGGGTATATGTTATTTTTTTTCTCTCTGGAAAGGAGAGGCCGGAGTTATCTCAATCAACTCCATACAGCGATGAGTTCGAGCGACCGAGCGAGAATATTTTTCGCACGCGAAACGTTACTGCGATAAGATCGAGGGTTCATGAGGAGTCAAGACCAATGAAAATAGACTGCTGTGTCGTAGAGTACGAGACTCAACGACACTTCATACCGTCGTCGAGGTAGTTCTAGATCTCTCTCGTGCGGAGATTTAGCGTTCCGGAGAGCGATAGGCTCGCTGGATCTTCAACAGTAATATTTGAATGTTTTATTTTTTTTATTTTTCGTAGAGCGATATAGGCACATTTGCATATCTGCTGGAAATAAACTTACGAGAAACACAGCGCTGAGAACTGAGGCAAATAACAACCCTACTGGAAAATATCTCGACAATGTCGTAGCTCTATCGTATCAAAAATCGACTACATGGCCACTCCGCTGTGTAAAGCGTAATAAAATTTGTAGAAAAGATGTTAGCGCTCATAAAAGTTTTATGCGTGGGATAAAGGTACTCCGAACATACCTATGCATACATAACAGATACAAATTTCCATTCGATCGACGGTTTACTTTTGGAGATAAATTCAGTTAAAGACGCCCCCCGCGTTCACTCTTATACCCGAAAAAATTATTTGTTTTTCTGTCAAATAAATATTGATTCAGTTAAAATTAATTTAACATGAATTTAGTGGTAGTAGTAAAGGACATTTATTGACCTCGCTTACAATGCTAGTCCCATTTTCTTTTTCTTTTTTTATACTACAATTCCGTAGGGTGGGCCAAGACGTTATTGAACGAAGTCCTTCAGCCCATTAATTTAATAAAAATAGATATTGATTATATTGAAAAAAATATTTATTCAGTTGAAGTAAATATTTATTTGCGGGACACGCGTAATTTTTTTTTTTTTTTTTGGGTTCAGCCCGCATTATATGGCCACCGAATTGCCTTAAGGGGCCAACAACTGTACCCTCAATCCCACTTTTCGTCCGATCGTTACGCTCTGGTAGTTCGCCGATACCCGCCTGAAACGGGAGAACAAAGGGTCGAAATGAAGGTAAGAATACCCCGCGAAAGCATTAATCACGACACTGTGCATGTTTGTTACCTTCGTTCTACCGGCTCGTGGTCAGCGTAGTACTGTAATTAGCATAAGCGTTTGTTTATCTCGCCTGCATTTTAAATAAAAAAAAATACATGTTCATCCCGCTATCGTGTATGGCGCATTACTGCCGCGCATATGCATAATAACTATATGTACGAGAATATAATGCGTGCGTTTCGCCCTTGTGTTTCCCGCGTCAGCTTAAGGCGCTATCTCGAGCCGAATAAATAACGTTCTCCGGGCGAGCCCACGAGTTGGGGGGGTTGAAAAAAGGCCCCTCCAGACACGCACCCCTTGGACGGAAAAAATTATGTGTCTGCGTACATTTCATTTGCAAATTTCGTGTAATATACCACCGAACGTGGCATAAAACGGAGCGAAAAAGAGAAAAGGAAAAAAAAAAAATTAAGTTTCCGAATGGTGACGGAGAGAAAAGTCGGACAGATAGAGAGTTCAATTTAAAAGTTGTTGCAAACAAATTGGCGACGCGAAGTGGCGGAGTTCGGTGTGGCAGGCGACGTCTTCACAATTTTTCTGTAACAAGGTTATATGTGTTTTCGTGTAAGTGGAATAACGAAACGAATGTCGCTTCCGCTGGGTGCTCTTCTGGATTGTTGTTTTCAGAAGCAATCTCGCATCACTCGAGGCAACTTAAAGGAGTTTTGCGGAGCGGTGGTAGAGCGGAGGCGACGCTCTCGACTATTTACTCCGTCAGACAATTGAAACTGCTTTGTTCCATCGTGTGTACCATCGTGAAGCATACTCGGCTCTATCCCTTCGCGTACCTATATCCGTTATGAAAATTGAAGATAAAACATCAGCGAATCGTAGGAACATGAGGTTTTTTTTTTTGTTTAAGTGTATGTTAAATCCCGCCGACGGAAATGAAGTATGTTTCCCATTTTCTCCGAGACTGTTCAAACTCCGTAAGCAGGCAAATTAGTTTTTTTTAACTCCCGACTCACCACCGGAATTTCTCCGAATTTCATTGAAAGATCTCGGAGACCGTACGCAGTAAAAAACAATTTCGTAAAATCGGGATACGAAGTTTTGGGAAAATAATTTTGTTAGATATGTGACAAACTTCTTTGTTCAGGTTTGAATATACGAACCTGTCATTCTATTTGCCATTTCATTAACGATGTTTGTTTGCACTTTTGTCCGTAAAACTAGACCCGCATGGCGGGACCGGAAAATTAACAAACGTCCACAATTTTTTCGGGTGTTGTTTCAGTAAAAACCGTTTGCACTGTTTACAAAAACACTGCAAACGTTTTTTACTCTATAGGTAGGAAGGATTATTACCGACTGAGCCCGGGCGACCGGTAGGCCTGTTGACATTGCATTCAGCAAAACAGATCAGTATTTTTCGTGAAACATCAAAACCGGGATGTTTTTTTTTTTTCATCACGGTAAAAACTGTATCAATCATAGCGGTAAAATAACCCATAAAAGAAAAAAATCGTTTGCAAGGCTTCCAGTACAGACGTCACTGTATGCATATGCCTTTTTATTTTGTCGCCGCCGGCGTTTGTAGATACAGACGCCCACCCACGTCCATGGGGTGGGCGTCTGTATCTACAAACGCCGAATCATTCGGATGTGAATTCTGAATGGTATCGTGTGTACCAAACATTTTTCGTTGCATTCAACGTGCAACAGTTTTCCACCCCCTCAGCTGACCGTCGCCATGGGCGTGCGAACGCAGCCTCCCGTTTCTTTTCACTCGTTCCCTTGCTTATGCTTCAATCTCGTTTTATCGACATTCCCGAGTGGGAGTTAGTTCGCTCAATCCCCCGACGGTTTCGGGAAGGGGGGGGGGGGGGGGGTTAAACGTTCATCCCCTGTCGTCGATACCGGCAAACGCGATACCGGAAATTGCAGGATGAAACTTCGGAGGGTCACCCGGATGTTTTTACCGCGTAGAAACGTGAATTGGTTCTGACGTTGGAGAACGTATTGGCGGCCGGATAACCAACCAATTCCCTCCCCCCCAACCCCCTTTCGACCCCGCGGGTCTTCTCCACACGGAAATTATCGCGGATAGCGAGTTTTACCGTGACGGGGAAAACAGCGAGGTGGACACAGAGGTGATGGATCAGAGGAGTGTCAGCGAGATCCAAATCAACAAAATCAACAAGCGGGGGCGTCTGTGTGCCAATCACTGTAGCGACCGGGGGAGGGGGTAGGGGGGAGGGGGTGTCCGGTGGAATTATGTTACGAAATCCATTCGTTCTTCTGATATCGCATCACTTTTATTTACGTCGAACAAACGTTCGTTCCCGACGGGTCTGGGAGGCAACAGGGTGGATCATCCGATGTGGTGATAGACTGGATGGGGAAAGAACAAACAGTGCAGGGGGGGGTTGGGCACGGCAGTAACACGGCGCTATAGCCAGCGGGTTTGGAAAAGAAATTATAGCGAAGAGAAAAAAGTGGGGAAAAAAATAATGAACGAAGTGAAGTGGGATTATACAGCGAGAGGACGAGGCAAGGGAGGGTTGGGCGTGAGACGAGCCAAAGGTAACTCAGAACCGGACGGAGACATTCCGAAACAAAGGGTGTTTTCTCCCCGTGTATATCCGGTAAAATTCCTTTATTCCGAATCTTGTACCGTGAACAAGCTATTCCTTTGTAAATGCGACATCGCGCTTTCCTCTCTCCATCTGCCAGCCGTAAGCTTCGGCCATGTACGCTTTACGTAATGCGCCTTTGAAAATGGAGAATTGAACATGAATGATGGTAGGAAGTGGGCTACCGGGGAATTTCAATGTATATTTAACGAGGACAACTCCTCTCAGTCTTTGACTGGGAAGACTTCTGGCGGGGAGCCGCGCCGACGTTTCTCGGTGCGTCTTTGTAGTCGCGTTTCGAAGCGTCGAATAACTTTGAACCACGGAAGCGGCGAGACTACCGGAATGCATTTTTTCTCTCTTAATCGCGAGGATCGAAGAGAACCATGAGATAACGGAAAGAGAATGGAAATAATGAGAGCTGACAAACGGATTCAGGCTGCGTTACTTTGGAATCTCTTTTTATTTTTAATTCAATGATTGTAGTGGAAAGTTGGCTCTGGCAACCGTCTCAGTTGACTACCCGTTCGGGCAGAATATTTCAGTAAGACAGTGGAAGGTAGAAAATTGTTTCTGAAAGATTACCCGCCCTTCATCATTGTTCTCCCGATCTTCCAGGCTTTGCGGAGTCTTCTTTGCATCTTTTTCCGGTGAAAGAGACGATCGTGACGTTTCAATTCTCTCCGGGGGTGCTCGAACACCCCGGGGGGTGGCGAGATGAAAAATAAACAGGGTCTTCGCCGGTATTACGGCGTGAGTTTCCAGACGACGTCGTAAACGGCGCTTGTCCGAACTGCCGACGAAACAGTACATCAACGCGGATGCAAATTGTAAAGTGTGCCATTGGCGTGTCGGCAGGACTTTGAGCGCTATCGCGTTGTCCGTAAAACGCGAGGGCGTGACATAGTATCCGTACACGTGTGTGTGTGTACACGCGAGAATTGAGCAAACGGAGCGAGAAACCTGGTCGTACATCCACACGAGGCCAAGGATCGCTCTACCGATCGCTCGTAAATCTTCGAGGGCATAAAACGTGCCACACGGTCATCCATCGAGCTGCGGGACCGAGCCAACAGTCCGTTTGTTCTCTCTTCTTTTCGTCGCGATCTCTTTGACGAACCAAACTGCTCCGGCAATGAAAATTCCAGAAGCACCGACGCGCATAATGGTCGTCCTCGACGCCTACCGCCGACATCGGCGGAACTCACTCCGAGTGCTGGATTGGCTGGACGAAGGGTAAATTACACAAAAATCGTCACGATACTCGATAAAGGGCCAATTTGTCGCATCCGTTCTCCAACCGTTTCAATGACGATCGTAGAAAAAGCTATACGCATCGGTCAATTACTCCATACATTACCGAACGAGGTTCGTGCGTCTTTGAAATGCAAAAAACAGAGAAATGGTAGAGCGAAAAGAGATAAAAAAAAAAGGAAAGAAACAAAAAAAGCATGATGATAGTTATAAATTAATAATTGGCTGCGTTTAACTGCTCTCAGGCAGGGAGCGAACTTTCCGACATTCTGCCGTACGATTCATCGACGATTAAATACCCGAGTGCTCTCTCGTGACGAAACAAAACTAAAAAAAAGGGGAGAAACAAAAACCATGATCTTTTTTGCTCGCATTAGCGGCGAGGCAGAAGGAGGATGTGCGGGCTGAATGATCGAATGAGCTGGCGGACGCGCATGCGCCTCGGAGGAGGAAAGAACGTTTTATCGTCGGTTGAAGCGAGATACGAGCTTGTCATCGAGGAGCCCGAGCGTCAACGTGAAGCCGAGTCGGACAACTCGTTTTTCGCGCATCTCACGTCGAGACGTATCAGAAGAGCCGTGCGTGTTCTTAAACGGTGAGCTCATTCGAACGCGCGTGCGCGCGCATCGGCGCGGCTGCAGCCGCGCAGCAAACAGCCCAGGGGGTCGGTGAGTTGCGGTGAATTACAAGAGGATGCCTGCTTCTTTCTGCTCTCCCCTTAAATCGCCGTCTCTTCGTAGCTCACCTCTTTTCTCTGCTATTCCTTTTTAGCTTGTCCGTCCCCCCATCCCCTCCCCCCCTCCTCCTCCTCCTCCTCCGTGCCCCCCTGCTTGACCCCCATTCAAGAATGTTCGACGGGAACCCCATCCGGATCATCTCTGCACGACGCACCCCAACATGTAACCGAGTCAACGTCAATGTTTTTGCCTCTTCCGGCAGCCTCGTTAATATCGACGACAGCCTCTCATTACCAAGTGGCTCTCGAACATCACGGTTGACCGCGGATTCCCCCGCGGTTCCTCGCACACTGGACACGAAACTTGAACACGCCTGAACATGGAAGCAGGTCTTGTTCGATGGTACATCGTACCCATCGCTATTTTGTTTGTTTTTTTTTTTTTTGTTCGCTGTTTTATATTAATTTATTTTGCAACAAAGTAGATCGTTTATCGCATTTTTTTTACCATAAAATTGCTTCCGGTAATTCAGTGTTGCATAGCGGTCTTGCGCGCTCTTGGAATGGACAAAGATTGCCTCTGATGTAGGTCCGCCGCGGACTATGACATAGTCGAGGAATATTTTTTTTTTATCGTAGAAGAAAAGTTGCTTTTAGGAATCAAAAAGAATTTAGTACTTAGTGGTTTTGTTGGGTCCTCGGTACAGTGTAAAAAATGTTTTTTGGTGTTGTTGTTTGAAAGCTTCCAATAGGGAGCTTTTTTACATAAACTGTTTCGGACATTTTTAACACATGTGCAATTTGCAATTTGCAATTTTACAGTAAAATTGTTACTATTTATTAAAATGTTCAATAAATGTAAGTAATGTAAGCAAGTTTCAAGTTTCGGTACATTACACAGAGAAAAAAAATCAATTGAGTCAACAAAATGTGCGCTTACGGGTGGCGAAACAAATGTTTGGTTGATCGAAAGGAATACCTCGTTGATCGAACTAACAGGCCATCGATTCAAATTTTTCTTTACTTAATACAACCATTATTTCGTTCGATCAACCAAAAATTTGTTTCGCCACCCGTAAGCGCTCATTTTGTTGACTCAATCGATTTTTTTTCTCAGTGTACATTTACAACTTAGTTTTACTATCTCGCGGTAGGGCCGTTACACTTAAACGACTCGGTGAAACGTCACGAAACTTTTATTCCCGCGGTTCCTCGTACACCGGCCACGAAACTTGAACTCGCCTGGACATGGACGAAGGGCTTGTTCGATCGTACATCGTTCCTATTGCCATCTTTTTTCGATTTTTTAAATTTATTTATCTTGCTACAAAACAGATCGTTTGTCGTATAAAAAAAAGAAAAAAATACTTCGACTAATGCAATACTGAACAGCGGTCTGCGCGTTCTTGAATCGCACAAAGATGGCATCCAATGTAGGTCAACTATTCCTCAACTATGACATAGTTGAGGAATTTTTTAATCGTAGAAAAACAGTCGCTTTCCGGATGAAAAAAAAAATTACCATTTGGTGTTCTTCATTGTTGCTCAGCACATGTATTTTTGCTGTCTCGTGGTAGGGTCGTTATACTTAAATGGCACGGTGAAACGTCACGAAATTTTCATGACGTCCTCGGAAAGCTAATATCGTTCCCAAGGTCTTTTCTTTCAATTTTTTTTTTCCAATCAATTATTCAAGGTAATATATTATTTTTTGTTTCGAAGAGGGCGAATGCCTTTGGTTAATAAGGGGGGGACTCTTCCCCTGGTATTAAAGTCGCCGTTGCCATTAGCTACTGAATAATCGAGTGCGAGAGCCTCTATAAAATTAATCGATCTTCGATCAACATTGAATTCGGTCACGGGATTGAGGCCTCGCCTGCGGCTAGACGAGTACTCGTCCTCGAACTTGTAATCGATGAATCATGATACGCCAGAAGATGAGTAGGCTAAATCGATAAGAAACGTTCGATACAGAAGTCTGCGTCCCATGCGCACGAATAGCTCACAATCTAATTTTAATCGTCAACCGGGGAGGCACATTAGCATATTCAATCTGTAAGGAAATTACTTTCGAGCGTGTTTCATCCTCGGGGTATAAAAATTCGATCGGGCTAATGCATCGCGCGTGGATATTACACGGCAAGGGCTTTTCAAGTGAGCCGCTGCTATTGAGCGGTTCGAGCGTGCCGCTCTGCACGAAAACCCTATTTTATACAGTGGTCTCTCCGTCATACATTAATTCACCAATAAAAAATAAAGAAAAATAAAAATCATACTTACTGGTTAATCAAGTTTCCCAAGACGGTGTACAAATACTCTTTAACTATAATACTCTTTTTTATTGTACCACTAGTTGCAATTGCGGAATGTCTATATATATATATTTATTTACAGGTATTTAAAATAATGTCGCCCGTTTCGCGACGAAAATAAAAATGTACTTTTGCTTGTCAATATTGCTAAAAAATATTAATTATTATGATAAAATTTTTATCATTCCGAGTAGAAAATTCGATAATCGGGGCCCGATAAAGTGCTGAAAAAGACTTATCAGGGCCCGATTTAAATGCAATTTTCACTCCCACGTGGAGTGATTGTTTACGCCGTTCTTTTTAATTTTGTTACGTTTTCTTTACTTTCCAATTTTGTTCTCTGACAATATTTCTCTATCGTAATACGAAAATATATAGCGATTGAGGAAACAACGCGGATTAATTGGTACGCTCGGAATATCGCTATTCGCACGTAGCCTCCGGCAATGTGTCAAAATAACAGATAACATGTTCCGTGATCGTAACTAATGGACAAGTGCTCGGAGAACTTTACTCAGCGATATAAATTGTATCCTGTGTTTGCTGAGTCATCGCACCGTTTCCAGAATCTCGGTGGTTGGCGTAACGAAGAACTGTTAGTTGTAATATAAGCATTTGCGACGAATTTATCGCCCTGATGTGAATCCGACAGCGAGTCGAATAGATTTCTTTTTTTAAGTTGAAATTTGAAATCATATCGCTTCCTCATAAAAGTTGAAAATTGATATTTTCATATCGTTGCCTCATAAAAGTTGAAAACTGAAATTTTCATATCGCTTCCTCGTAAAAGTTGAAAGATTATACATAGCGACCCGCTTAACCAACATTTCGCCCGTAATAAAAACAATGTCGAAAGATTATGCGATTTAGCGCTCACGAAAATGAAACTTGTTACTTAGTTCCATGGGAATAATAAAGAAGTTTCGGAAATATATATTTAACGATGCGAAGCGCGCAGGGACAGATGAAGATTCTCAAAGCACTTTTCACTCGATAAATTTCCAGACATGGTTCATTGGATTTACCGTTTACCTCGTTTTATCGAAAGGAAGGAAATGAGATAAGAAAATAACTCGAAAGAGTTCCGAACTGCTTTCCGGATGGGTGAGGTCGACAATAGAAGAAGAAAAAAAAAACACATTTCTTGGTACTCTTACTTCAGGAGTTTAAAAAAATCGAAGGAAAAATATCATTGGAACTTCGAAAAGATCCAATACGAAAGATTATAAAAATTGTCTACCACGCTAATCTGTCAATAAATTACCAATGAGCGACCAAAAATTTAAAAATAATAATTGACCTCTTGCCCGACCGTATATAGTAAAGAAGAACAAAAAATGTCTTCGTAACCCGATTAGTTCGATACAAGAAATGCATAGCTCGGTGACGATTATATAAAAAAAATAGATATATACATATTGCCATGCAGTTTACCTTACCCACATATCGCGAGTTAACGTTCGATAAGGTGTTTGCGAGGTAATCTCCGACAGCGCAAAATCTCACCTGAAACAAAAAGAGGGTACACTCCATTAGCGAATGTAATCGATTTATCTGCGCGATAATGATCGACATCGGCGCGAGTTTGGATTTCCTCTAACGCATTGGCGAACGTTATAAATCGAGGGCGCGGAGTGCTGGCGCCTTATCGTTATTGATGCAGATAAAGCGTCTCATAGGTGTAAAGCAGGGTTGAGCATCGCTCGGGGCGAGTTCGACGATAAGAACACATACATACAGTGATCCTTTGTTCCGCGCACTTTAACGTCGCTCCATATAGATCGGAGAAGTTCGCCGCCGCTGAGTTCACGTTTCCGTGTGCGGGAAATCCATTGGAAATTCGCAAGAACTTCACGGATATGGATCGGACGAGAGGGACAATAATTTTACGGATCCGGGGAGGAGAAGAGCGAGGGACAGCGGAAAAGCCAAAATGGTTTTGTCGAGAGTATGATCGACTGCGCACAAACCCTGCCGGTCGCCTCGAACTCTCGGTTTCTCGACAGTTCGTAGTAAAAAATTCAAAGGGCAAGAAGTACAGCAGGCGCACCGGAGGGAAAACATCGCTCGACTTCCAGTGTATATGCGCTGTTATCAATAATTCAAAAGCCCACCTTCCACATCGTCATCTGCTCGGATCTCCGATTTATCTCCCGCAGCGGGCTCGAATAAAAGTGATATATCGGAGTCTATATTGAAACTAGAAGCTGTTGACAATACAAATATATGTATATTGCATCGTTGGCAATGTTTTTGCAAAATACTAAAATATTAAAGTTTGGAGTCGTAGATTATTATCTGTAAGAATAACGATAAAGAACGTTATTTCAATGTTAACGCGTTATATAAACGCCAATTTTATAATTTGTTCTTCCAGCGGGTTGAACAACTTCTCAATAAAGTGAATTTTATTGCACAAACCACTGTAATGATAAGTTCAGGCATTAGCTCTGCGGGCAAGAAGGTGCGAAGAAAAAAATATATAACGGTATTTAATGTCGATTGCACATTTCTGAAAATAGTGGAAAGTTAGGATACGCGATAGGAGCGCGGTATCGGAAATGAGGAGCCTGGAAATATGTGTCCACTTCGTCGGGTTGGTAGAAGCAACGGACTTAGCTGAAGCAGGAATCGGGCATATACATCTCATTATTTTAATCTCGAAAACATCGGACTGCATCTCCATGAGCTCGAACCGCGCGCCATTTAGAATAGTTGCGAGCGGCGAGCAGATGAGTGAGGCGGGAGGAAAGGGTTAACCAGGGATATATTATGGTAAAGACTCGCGGTCCCTATCAACGATCTCCGCTTCCACTTTGATATCTTGTTGCACCGTGTACACACACCGCGGAACGGCTTTCCCGTGCCCGGGTTGCACAGCGCGGCGAACTTAGACATATCAGAATAACGTCTCTATTTAATGATATTAATGTGTCGGCATCTTGTCCAGAATTTTGAATACCGTATACGTCCTCGATTTTTTTTTGGCTTGAATCTTCGCTCACTCTGTACAGATTGATTTTTAACACTTGCGAAACAAAAGACACTAAATTATAGTAGATTCCCTACGTTCCCTAGGGTTCCGTAGGTAGACCCCCTAAATTATTGAATATTGGGACAACCAAATAATATAATATAATATAATATAATATAATATAATATAATATAATATAATATAATATAATATAATATAATATAATATAATATAATATAATATAATATAATATAATATAATATAATATAATATAATATAATATAATATAATATAATATAATATAATATAATATAATATAATATAATATCGCCCTGGTAGGAAAGCAGCCGTTCGCGAAAAGTGGCAGCAATCAATGATTTCATTCGGGTCGAAAGCGAGAGCTGGTGAGGATTTTGGATGCCGCAGTGCCTTCACGAGACACTGAAACCACCGTCTTGAGAAGTTCGCGCCCATGTTAAATAAACAACTTACACATAGAACTTCGTCTTCAACTAATATTATACAGAAAATGGACCGTACGGCAGTGGAGATAAAGCTGTAAGAACTAAGTACGGCTCATTATATGTGACAATCTTATTCGATGAATTTTTCTTCTCTCAAGATTCTATAATTTTTCAAAGAATATCTGTACAGAGTATTCGTCGAGCAGTTAAATTGGATGCGAACTAATACGGCGATGGGCAAAAAAAAAAAAAAAACAAAGAAACACATCGTACAAACGGGGAAAGTCGAGTCGATCGTTTCTCCGAAAGGCTAATTGATCGAACGTGTCGGAGTCGTCATCCACGAGGCTCCGAGACGATATGAAAAAGTCTCGACGGAGTTCGCGAGAGTGCGTGAGAGAATTTTAGTTGACGAGGCATGTCGAACGGCTTGGGTAAAGAGGGTAGTGCGATGATCGGCCGATTTGATCTTACGAAAATACAGTGATTGGCAAAATTGTATCTCTCTTCCGATTCGACGCAATTTCCTGTCGATGCTATAGAGAAATCATAATTGTGTGAAAGTCGTGAAGACGAACCAATTCGGTAAGATGAAGCAGTGCCTATTCATAAAAATACGGATTTAGAAAAATCAAAAAATTCGGTCACGTATTTGTACTCAATAACAGTGAGGTATTTTAATTGTTAAACCATGCTCCTCATGAGATTTATAAATATCATACGATTTTCGTCGATTTTCATAAACTGCCATTTTTCGTTCCTGTAGTGAAATTGACTTCGTTTACATAAAAACTTGAAGTTCTGAAGAAACTTCAATTCAATTCTGAGTTTTCGAAGCTTTATCTAGACATCCGTAGGTAAGGTCCATTATTAGCCGAGCTCCGTGGACCATTATTACCAAGCATGCGAATAGAAAGCGAAAAAGAACAATGTAAAAGAAAATTTTTACATTGACCGGCCTTTATAGAGGATACTTTCAGGGACATATTCTTTCCAGCGAAGTAGAATCTACCACCGGCAGTAGGACGTGCAGGCCCAAACTTTTCAGTGGTCCGGATTCGCCACATTTACTCTACACATCCGAACGCTTTAATTCCAATACACGTTTGTCTCCCGCAGCACTTCGCCTCACAGCTACAAACACGCGTGCCGACAGAAATAAACAATGCTGATGGTGGATAAAATGTTGGTGTTAAGCGCGAAATACGCGTCCTAATGATTCGCGTGCGCGTCGCCGCACAGTCGCAGACGGACAAATGAAGATTACGAGCTACGCTGAAGGCATGATTATGGGAAACACGAAGCGAAAAAGCTGCTGATGCTCCCGACGCCGGACTCGCACGTTCGTTCCGACTTTACTCCCGAGTATGGTATTATGTGTAATGGGTTATACGGACACGGTGTACGGTCCACGAAAGGAGAGACGGTGAAGGAAACAAAAAAACCCCCGGAAGGTTCACCAGAAAAGTGAGAGAATGGAATATTAGAGGTCATCGTTGCCATGGTATTTTTAATTTTTTATTTATTTATTAGTATTAGCGACGGGACGTACAATTTTTTTATTTAGTGGGAAAGGTACCACTTTTGGGGTACTCAGTATGATGTAACCTTAACTGTACTTTTTGGGTGTCGATAACAGTCGGTCTTCTAGCTTTGCTTCACGGCATTGGAGTTGCGTCACGTCGATTCCTGGCTATAAGTATTGGACTTCTGCTTACATCTATCGACTATCGCACGATCGATGCCAGGAGCTTCGTTGCGTCACAATATTTTGCCCCCAGCAAGAATACGGTACCGGGATTAGAATCCGAGGAAGCTTCGTTGCGTCACAATATTTTGCCCCCAGCAAGAATACGGTACCGGGATTCGAATGATTGGAATTGGAGGAGGCGTGATGTTAATTGACATTTCTTTTTCATTATTTTTCTTTGCAAGCGCAATAAGTAGTATTTCATATCGACGGCCCAATGCCAAAAGGGTTATGCTAATGCAGAGCCGACACACCCTTATGAACTTAGCCCATCGGTGTATAAACTTGTCCTTATGTGTGTTGTGCCTGAAGCAACTTTTATTTTCTATCCACTAAGAATTCGGCAGTCCATTACAAACGGGGCGGTTGCAACATCCAGGCTTGCGCAAGTACCCAGGTAAGGTTTGGTCCGGCAGACAGTTGCGTCCTAGCACTGGCGCGATAGTGGTCCAGTGCTGGGACCTTGACCACCGGCCAGACCAGCCATACCTGGGCACCAGGGAATGCTTCTTTTAGAACTGGGCAAATTCCTTTAGCGCTGGGTAGTTCTTGAGTACTGACGTATTGAGTACTGGCAGATCTGAATTGCTGAAGTTCTGAGTACTGGGCACCGACTCAGTATTTGATACTTCAATACGTACTTCAAGTACTTAGTGTATTTGCACAGCTCTGGTTTTTTTTTTTTTGCATTGATTATTATTATGGGCCCGTATTATATATGAGCCCGAATGACGGATTATGAGCCCGATTGGATTATTCGAGCTGTGGAAGCGATTGATCTATATGGCAACTTCCGGATTTTAAAGTTACCACCGAAACGCATGTCTACATGTTACTGTGCAGATGACAACACAGGCTGTGGGTTACAAAGAGAATTGCAAAAGTGGAAGAGCAAAGCGCAGAAACGTTGGAATTTTGCGTTACATCTGAAGCGTCGAGGACCCTTTATGACCTGTACTGTCGAATGCTCGAGCGTGACGAAACTCGGTAATTAACTCCCGTCACAATGGGCTCACAGCCCTCCGAATATATGCAGTATGTGAGGGAGACCCCTAACTCGCGGTCACATCTTCTCGCTGCCGGTCAAGTACACGCTTTGCAGAATCCGCGAGCTTGCAGCTACAGTGGCGACCACAGCAGCAGCAGCAGCATCATCAGAGCGGAAGTGTCCTTGTGCACTATACGGGCTTACGTGCACGCATGGTTGCTCACATAGAGCTGGTATGTACACTGGCAGTGTAATGCATATACACTATTGTACCGCTGAAAGCTCAAAGCAATGAAGTTATGTCGTATTCACCTTTTGCTCCCAAGCGACATATCGTCATATAGAGTTACAAAGAGGACACGAAGATAATTTAAATGTGAGGTAATTCGGGGGTGATACGGGCTGTCGGGTGATGTGGCAAATTGTGACACCTTCACTGTAAAAACAAATTGTAAATTTAATGTACTGGCACTCGAAATTTGCTTACATTAATCTACTTTTGTAAAACAAAAATATCACATATTAAAATTACAAATCTCTTGGTTGGAATTTTAAAAATATTTCATTAGAGATAAAAATTTTACTGTAAAATTGCAACGCGCATGTGTTTGAAATTTCAAAAATCGTTTATGTAAAAGCACAATTAAAGACAAATTCCAGCTCACTTGTCTTAATAAATTTTTTAGATTTTGTGGTAAAACAAAATACGTATTATCGTTGGAAAATGTGTCTCGACAAATATAGACCGAGGGAGACCGGCGAGGCCATAAGCAGGAAGGGGAAGACGCGAGTGTGAACGAGAAGAGCCGTGGCGGTCCAAGAACCGCAGAACTTTCGGAGACCGCGGCGTTGGCTAATGCCATGCATTTGCTCCAGTTTGTCATCGCCAAGCAGTTCTTGCTCGCAGACGAGGGCCCCGGTGAAAAGTCCAAGAGTGTAGGTGTTCGTATGTTTACTGTAATGGCAGCGAAACTCGTACAGGTCCCACGAGCACTCTCGCCGCGATCCCGTTCCTCGACATTTCCGCGGTGGACTAATTTGGGCATTTCTATTCCTGGAGAGCGCATTGCGTGTAACTATACATACATATTTATACGTATTCGCACATTGGTAGCAGCGCGCCCGTGCCTTCGTTGCTCAATGGACAAGAAGTCGATGTTTCGTCTCTGTTGCCAATTTTCTCATCAGTCTACATTTTTGTGCAAATTCCACTGAATAGCTTAATGTACCGCAGCCCAGCTGGGATTCCGGCTAAATGCTGACTGCCGTACTCCGAAATGTAACAGCGAGCCATCTCCGACTAATGTGTTCAGCCAGAGCTGAGCGGTCGGGCTTTTCAGTACAGTGCCCGACCGCGTGTTTCCTAACTGTGTATTTCCGAAAATCAGAATCGCATAATTCCGAGTCGACCACTTCTCAGGGTCTGTCCAGCTGCTCGTTGGGAGACAAAACACCCCTCGCCGTTACAAGCGCGATGTGAGGAAAGGCACAGTGGACGAGTATTCGGATAGATAGTGACGCATCCAACTTACGCGCTCGTGCTTAATTAGCTTTCGGTTCCCGAGGTTCCAACTTACCAGTGCCGGTTGAATGCAGCGTTCCTGGTTCGAATAGAGCAAACGGCAGTCAGACCTCGCCTTGTCGGTCGATTTAGTCGGTGTTAGCGATTTACTCTGAATCCCGAAGAGCTTGAAACAATAGTAGTCTGTTCATACACGGGAAACTGTCGTGAGTTCCAAGCCCTTTACGAATACCAGATTCCATGCCCTTCACTAATGCCAGACACGAATGAAGAGCGGTGTACAGGACCTTTGGCCTTGGTGGCTATGCCAATGGGCAAACCCCACCTAAGTCCTTAGGATCGATCTCCATCCCAAGATTCTCTTGTCTACTTGTTAACATTCGGAATTACCAAACCCTCCAATGCATCCGAGCGACGTCTTACTTCGGCGGACTCATCGAGAGATGAAACATTAGGCTCTTACGAAAATCTCATGGAAAAAGAAATCGTTGATTCGTTTCTCGCGTATGATCGCAAAAAAAAAAAAAAAATCATAAACGTTTATTTCTACGAGTAAAACACCCGGGCTCGTACAGTTTACAAGTGATTGTAAATAGTGCGTCAAAGCTCTGAGAGGTCCGAGATGCAACCAAGTGTCCTGTACAAACGCTGAGGGGGATCAAGGCGGCTCTCATGCCCGGTCAAAGTCGGTTTTGTCCTCCTCGCAGTGGAAAGAGACGTCCGTTAGTCAGACGAGATGAGCGACGACGGATGCAACGTTTCTCCGGCGCTGCATAACATATCCGTCGTTGTCTCGAGTCGCGAGTGCACAAATTCCCCTCCCGCTTTTGATGTTATACGCGTGTGTGCGTGGAATACCCTTGCACTTTGTACGCCAACGCTGAGATTGTAAGTGCATACGTGTGCGGCGAGCAGACGGCGAGGAAGATTCGCTTTGTAGCGGATCTTCAGTGCCAACCGGTGCGGACGAGGCTTTTGTACGAGCGCGGAAATACCAGAAACACATGGAACTCCGAGAACGATAAGAGCCTGTGTGTGACAGAAGCAGAATAGGCAAATGGACCGCTGCACTCTATGTGTTTCGCGCAATGCCCCGTACAGGCCATCGCGCTTCCACAATTCTCGGTCTTTACTCAAGAAAATAGCTCCAACAATGTTTCGCGTGTTGGGCAAAGCGACGCAGCGGCGACGACGGATCGAAACATATGTGGCACAGACCGTTTAGATCTGTCGCATGCTGATACGCATATAAGATTCGCCTTTCGGAATTCAGGTGCGCGGCATTGCGCGCGTACACGGAGAAATAAAAATCAATTGAGTCAACAAAATGTGCGCTCACGGGTGGCGAAACAAATGTTTGGTTGATCGAAAGGAATATCTCGTTGATTTTTCTTTGCTTAATACAAGAATTGTTTCGTTTGATCAACCAAACATTTGTTTCGCCACCCGTAAGTGCTCATTTTGTTGACTCAATCGATTTTTTTTCTCAATGTATCGCGCATGGCAGGGTAGGGGAGATCGGGGTGAAAGGGGATTGTGGGGCAAAACAAGATTTTCCAATAATTTTCGGATTTGACAGTGGGGCAAAACGCAGCAGGCAATCCGAATGTATCGATGGGCCAAAATGGGTAATCCAAAAATTATTGGAAAATTGAGCTTTGCCCCACCGTGCCGTTTTGCCCCACTGTCGCATTTTGCCCCGCTCTTCCCTACTCGTGCGAAATCAGCGATGTGCGTATCTAATGTAGGGAAATTACTGACGATCTTGTTCCAACACAGTGAAGATATCACCTTAGACGGTAAAAGGTGTTTCGTTCGCTGGCATCGGTTCACGGGATCATCCACACGAGCTGGAGGGAATTAGCTCTGCGGGCGGAAATTCGGCGCATCCGAGCAGAGTTAGTTAAAGGCGAAGAGACAAAGGGATATGGATGCAAGGGAGCAGAAGTATTCATGGATCGGTAGACAGGAATTCAATCAGAAGGCTACACTGACAAAGCGCCAAAGCAGAGAACGGAGACAAGGAGGTGAAACTTCAGTGGAGCTTTCAGGGCTGATGAGCTGTCGAGGGTAGAAGCGAGAATATTGGCTGAGAGAAGACCCGAAATCACCGCAAAAGTGCTGGAACAAAAGGGAACAGTCGGAATTTCATATCTCATGGTACAATTCAATTGACCACTGCGTACTTGTTCGGATACCAGCCTGCCAGATTCACCGGCCAGTGTTTAAATTAATTGAAATACATTTTTATTTTTTTCTACTGTACTGTTGGTACAATATCGCAATTTCCCAAACTTTTTTCGATGTGATTTCAATGTGACTGGAAGTTTGCATGAAAAAATTGGTACATTTTATTTAAAGCACTATTATATTGAAAATTAATATAATTTTTCATTGAAATTAAAGTAAATTATAAAAAATTAAGTATACCAAATGTTTTTAATACACTGAACATTCATATTTCATCACAATTATACGTGAAATTTAATATAACAGTTTTCGTATAAAAACTTCCCGGTAGATTAAATTGCATACGCTTTTTGTTACAGTGCGTTTCTATACACAATGTTAGATATCGCGGTTAAACACTCGACTTTCATCATGAAAACAGATGTGTAACATTTTTATTATCGATAATAATGACAATTTTTTAAATAATAATACTCTTGCCCACGAAGATATTTTCACACAACACAAGCTCTTCGACATGGTAGCAAATCGTGAATATTTAATTGGCGAAATAATAAATTGTCGTTGCACGGAGGTTGCGTCGTCGGTAGAATTTCCATGGCCGTGTGTTTTAGTCACGTGATAACTGCGGGGTAAGATAGAGCCGTGCAAAGTACAGAGTGCAGAAACTATGCAGCTCATCGTCGAGCGGTAAGACTCCACGTGCGGTCCTCGGCGAGCCGGAGGGTTCCGACCATTAATAATTATAGAGAGACACCCCCCCCCCCCCGCCCCCCCAAGCAGCGGCAGCAGCCGGCCTCTGCGGACACCCGGGGACCGTCTGTGCTATTTATTACCGGCTAATGATTATTTATTAATCTAACCCCATCAACGATATCGCGTGGCAAATTTGTCGCGGCTGCTGCTCGCCGCTGCTGTTCTCCCGCGCGTACTTGCACGGATTTCGAGAGGCGGTTTCTCTTCAGCAACGGCAAACCAGTAGAATACACACTGACGCGCGGAGGCGCGATGAAGATAAACACCACTCCGTACAGGGTTTATAGAGGTATTATAATCAGAAGATATGTAGCGGCGAAACGGTCGAGTTAGTTAAGCAGTTTTGCGCTTTATCGGCACGACACAGAAAATTACCGGTGCCATTGTTGAACGGAAACCACACGTGTCTGAAGACCTTTAGGTACGATACGACCAAAGAACATTACCGTGAAACTCAAGCTGAGTCTCGCGTGAGACTTTTATCACGAGAACGAAAACAAGTTTCGAGACTTTATCTACTTCCGTTACCGAGTTACCCTTCATCATCATTATCTCCGCACGTTATCGATTGGTTCGGTCACTGTTCAAAATTGCTTATGGTATTGCATCGTGTTTGCTTGAAATTGACACGCACAACATGCCGCGGACAAGTGCCTTCATCACAATAAAATGTGTACTATCCGTTACTCATTTCGACACAAAAAAGGAAAAATACCCATTTTTTTATGTGAGTTAATTTACCGAAAATGAAACTATTCGGATATGACAGTGACTGAGGAATCTGCTATAGCGACAAATTTCGTGTCTATGTTTCATTCAAATTTTCTGCTAAATTTCACCTTAGTGGGTGAAAACATTCCTCGCGAGCAAGGCAATTTTTCTCAATGTTGCCTTCGGTTTGAATCGTCGACGTGCGTGAAGATCCTCGCACTCGTCGCATTGATGGAACCTCGAGAGGCTTGCAGTGTGTATGCTTATGTGTTCACATAAGGTATATGTGACAGATATATCTGAGCAAATATAAAATATATATATATATATATATATTCGTGTACGAAGAGTATATCATTTATATTACAGAATATATTTTGTCGCGATAAATTGGATATTTGAAATGTGTTTTTAATATATTTTTCGGATATACTTTTTTTGTTTCCTCGTGCGGGTAAGTACAGTGTGCGGAGCATAGCCGATGATTATACACGATAGACGGTATGAAAGTGGCGTGCTCAGCCTTCGGACTGATCGCGAGCAAGGGCAAGGCCGCATCCTGTTGCGTTACGCAACCCGCACAGCCGAGGTCTGCGTCAACGTCGCCATTCGGATAAGCATAATCTCGGTATCAATCTCTGTTGGTCGTACAACAAATTTGCCGTGACTTCTCGACACGTATGCATATCCCATCGACGAGCACGACATCCGCGCCCGGAGAGCGGCGAGCAAGTGTCCGACGTCTGCGTCTATTGTACGAGTTCTGCATTGAGAGTCGACCGGGACCGAGTATAACTGGATAGATCCATGCGCAGAATGCGCGAGTGCCCAGCCTGTTATATCACACACACAGTGTGCAGAGAAGACGTTACACGTTATTGTCCCGGAGTTGGCACAGCAGCCAACGAATAAAGCAGCGCGATATGTCACCAGCAGCGGAGCAAACCGCGACGACGAAAGAAGCCTCCGCTTCGTGCAACGTTTTGCCGACATGCAAACGATAGGCGCGTTTGATAAAATTGCATTTGCACTGCGTCGAACGCTGGATCGCGATGTTAACCGATGCGAGACAGGAAAAATGTGACAGCTTTATTCAGTACGATTTGTTGAAATTACATTTATTTAACCGGCGATGGTCGCTGATATTTATGCAGCCTCGTCTTCTGCAGCCTGTCGCGCTTTTCCACAAATAAAAAAGTAAAAATTTATATACACACTGTAAAAATAAATTGTAAATTTAATGTACCGAAACTTGAAATTTGCTTACATTACTTGAACATTAATGCACTTTTTTGTAAAATAAAAATACCAGATGTTAAAATTACAAATTTTTCGCCATAAATTTACAATGTATTCGTCCGATTCAATTGACATTTGGACAGATTCTTGTTTGCAACATTTTACATCTAATGCCCAGATGATTAAAAAAATGTCCATTTATTTATTAATAAGGAACGACTAAGGTCGTTTTTTTCGTCCAAAGAAAACAAAGACCTTCATCGTTTGTTATTAACAAACAGGGTAAAAATGGTTCATATGGGAAAAGAATGTACATAAGTCGCTCGATGCAATCGGTACGTTTATTGTAATCTCGATGTTACAACAACGTGACATCACTTCGAAGTCCCACGCGTGTGCATCAGCCGATCGAAATCAATCAGATTAACGCTAATATATTCCCACATGTCTCAATAACGGTCGACATTTCGTTACAAAAATCGAGGTGTGGTAGAGGAGCCGTATAATTCCAGAAAGATTACACGCAGAACGAGTTAAACCTCGAGGGGACAGATAGGCCGTGAGTTCGTTAAGCAATCGTGATGAAAGTTTCTCGTTGACCCATCGGAAATCCCTCGGACCATCGACCACCGTGAATTCCGAGACGATCAGTACCGTCGGCTGTTGATTCGATTTTCATAATCCCCTCGACGAGCCGACCATCCCTTTCTCTGCCGCAGCTTGGGACCCGCTCCTTACCAACTGGACGTCAATTTATTCAACTACTGCTGAGGTTCGTTGGCGGACTCACCGGGTGTTTCGTAATTTATCCGTTTCCGTCGCTGGCTAAATTCAAGATGTATTCGAGATACATTCTAGAGAAAAATTAAAGATATTCTCTGTAACGTCACTTAAGCTTTAAGTCTCATTTTTCTACCGGAAGTGAGTCTGCTGTTCTGAAAATTTAATTTTCATCACTCGGTGCGGAAATGGCCACTTTTCCGCCCGCATCGCGTGCGTAAAACCGCCATTTTCACACCTTGTGATGAAAAATTTCGTACATCCCTCGTGCGAAACACTTTTTCTAACTCGTGTGATTACAGCACTCGTTAGAAAAACGTTTTTCGCCCTGGTGGAGCAATGTACTATTTTAGACCGGAATTAGCCTTTTCCCTTATGATGTCACTTTCGGTCGAAAAATGAGATTTTCAAACCGGAAGTGGCGCTGCGGACAATATTTTTTATTTTCCTCTGGGTCGTGTCTCGAATACAGTGACGGAAACTTGAGAATCAAAGAACAAATTGTTACGCAATGTGAAACAAATAAAGAGAAAAAATGTTTGTACCAGAACAAAGTTTCGCTTCGCCTCCCTCTTGCTGATCAAAAATGTTGTACATTGTTTTCGACGACTAGCATCTAAAGACGACTTGGACGACTATCGTCTTACGATAGTCGTCCAAGGACGAATAATCCCTCCCGTAAACGGAATAATCCGTGTTTGCCTCTTTTCTCTTTGGCGCATCTTTCTTCCACAGGAGATTGAACATTTCTACAGGATGGGAAGTTACCCGATCTCTTATTAAAAGCACTTCGTTAATTTCTTCGCGAGTAACGTCGTTTATATACATTAGAAGTCGTTCCGTCGTATGTTTTATACCTATACAGTATTCGTCGGTGTTGATAAGTTTGCTGAACGAAAGTTTCAGCAGTCGGCTCGAGGGAGGTACGTGCCTGAAGGGCGGTGTATAGTTTCAGCGAAGACGACGGAGTAGAGCAATCACACCTCGACTTTTGATTCTCCGGGCTGTTACGCTCCCGTTTTTCCCCGTTGTCTCCGTCACTCTCGACTTCTCGCGCAGACTGCGAATAGAGCTTGCTCCGCACTCAGACATTCGATGCGACGCTATGGGCATTGTTCCTGCCTTCATATAGCGTCGCGGGGCGTCCGTCTCTGGTGGCGTCCGGACGTTGCTCGGTCAACCGGTGTCTTCCTTACAATTCCCTTCGTCTCTGATTCATTCAGCTTCGCTTGTCTGCCCACTCCCTCTTTCGCGAACGTATTGTTTCACTTGAATTTAATTGCGCATTCAACAGGGAATCAGGACGACGCACCATGGGTGGTACAAAAGCAAAAAAAAAAAAAAAAAAAAAAAAAACTGTGTATACAGCGAAAACACCCTGCAGCATTATTAATACTTGATGAGACTGAAAGGCGCATCCTCCGCCCGGTCGCACGTGTGGCCAAAGGTATTCCTCCGAATCCTAAAATCCGGATTACGGTACTCTGCTCTTTTCATTACACATGCCACACATCGACAATTCCACGCTTTTTCCACGAGCCTTGTCGCGGTGTTGGTGTTCCTACTGGTGAAGCACTTTGGGCAGCACCAGAGACTCACAAGGCTCCGATGTTAATCACCGGTACTAATCATAAATTCAAAATCCTGCTCGCCATAATTTTGCTAATCCAGTGTGCCAGGAGAGGCTTTCGTTGGGTCTTAATAATTCTGCTCTATAACGAGCGGCATACCATAATTCTGCAATGAAAATGGTTCTGGCAACTGGTAAGTCTCCCCCGAGTGCATTTCGGGCACAGATAGGCTGATCGGGTTTGGAGCTTATGCAACATTGATGCGCAGAGAAAGCTCCCAATAGTCCGTTTCTGAATAGTTCGGATAAGAGCGGTCCGCACAGCTCCGGAGATTTACATGTTCCGATACTTTTACTAGAGTTCGAATAGAGTTTCGGTCGTCCTGTAGAGCATTTATCTCGATCCTTTAAGCTTGGGAATTGTTAACGAGAATATAACGAAAATGAAAATGACGACATACCAGCAAATGGGCCTATGCAACCAACGGAAAAACATCTCTCGATATGCATAAAGTCCAAGCATCCCTCATACACAAGGTGTACATGGAGAATTAGAGGGTTGCTTATTAGTTTCTATAATGGAGCATGCGGGAACGTAACATGAATAAGTTAGAGAAGATCATACTTTCAGTCTTGCGTCGACGAAATTGAACTCCTGCAAGATTCATGATTCTTAGAGCGTCCTGCGGTTTAACGCTTCTTGAGTTCACAAAGGCAGATTCGAGGCGCGGTTAGGCTGGTAAACACACTGTTCGTGTTGTTGATGTCCGCTCCTCTGCGGGTCTCGGGATCTGAACTATCCGCAGAGGATTACCTGTCGTCCTCAGGGTCGGAGCTGCTTGATCTCGTCGATGTGATCGAAGCACACGGTAGCCACGTGAGCAACCGTGTCGGCGTTCTCGCGGCTCGTTGGACATTGTGTGCTCTAGGACGCGGCTTACTCAGCCATTGTTTGTAGCAAGAACGACGAGGTCAGCGCGTACGTACGTACACGCAGGCAGTTTCGTGTGCGTTATCGACTGTGCTCGTGAACGCTATCATTATGGTCCCCCGAGTGCCACCGAAGGGGTTGGTTGGATAGTTCATGGGTTGCAGACATTTTTGTTTAATCCTGCAGAACATCCTTTTACAAACTTGAACGCCAAACCTTGGTCTACAATGATTAGTTTTTTTATTTGATTACGATTAGGTCGTCATCAATGGATGTTGTCGAGGCTTGATAATTCAGCGAGTTTCCGACAGACAGGGATCGGATACCGCTCATCTTTAAGGTAAAAAATCATATTTTATCAAACGAGCGACGCCATATATTCATACAATGTAAAAATAAATTGTAAATTTAATGTACTGGAACTTGAAATAAGCTTACATTACTTACATTAATTGGACATTAATGTACTTTTTTGGTAAAATAGAAATACCAGATATTAAAATTACAAATCTTTTGCCTGAAATTTACAAAAAGTTTAATTAGAAATGAAAATTTTAATGTTACATTTCAACGCATCTGTGTTTGATATTTCAGAAACAGTTTATGTAAAAGTCTAGCAACGGGGAGTTTTTTTTCGAAAGTGAATACGATAACGGTGGATGTAAGGAGCATGCCTGACGCGGTATACAGAACACTTTATACAGAATGAATGAGTCTTCTATTGCATAGAATAGATGAATAGATAGACGAATGACCACCCATGTAGGATTTGCTGATTGAACTGAATCGGCCAATGATCGGGTGTGCCGTCTTTTACCAAACAGAAAATCTAGCTCGATCGGTTGAGTTCGAGAACACAAATCACAGACCAGTAGATTATTTAAACAAACAAAAGTCTATTGTTCGATTCTAAGAATTTAGCACTAAATAACAGGCTTCGATGCTTCGGACACGCTCCAGCTGTTATGGTATCACGAGCTGGACGGCGTGCCGATTAACGGTAGAGCAAAAAAAAATAAAGATGTAAGAGCTGAAGAAGCTAAAGGCGTATCGCTGTTTAGTGCATCTACACGGCATTCCTCTCGTCTCAGTGTTAACGAAAGAGAAAAAACCGTGACCTCTCCGCAATGAATTTCCATCAGGCTTGGTGGGCAATCCGCTAGCTCATGCCTCTTGAATTCTCGTGGCTGCACGTGCGTCATCGTTCGGGTCAGAAATTTGCGCTTTTGAACGTTATGAGTTACGGTGTACGGCTTAGTGTTAGAGTACTAACACGGAATAAACTGTGAAAGTTCAACGGAGTAAGGGCACAAAATAGAGAAAAAGGAGATCGAAAGAGTGCAGCTAATGCAGTTATTATTAGACGGTAAAGAAACGAGAGAACACGAGTGGTCTGCATTTGTGCAGGGAGGCTGGCAACCGTGAACGGGAATCGGCCGAGAGTGTGTACGGTGTACTCGTGTTTCCGTGACAGGCTCACATTCGCAGGATTATTCAATGTATGCACATTATAATATGGCTCGGGTGCCGTACCGGCAAAGCTTGTTCTACAAAGCTGCACAACATCGCACAGTGAATCGGCACAAAAGACCCCATTAGAACAATAATACATCCGGCAGACCCTTGTTTTTTTTTTTTTTTTTACTAAGAACGACGCAGATTCTTGGACTCATTGAGTTCGCGTTTCAGAATGAAAAATTAGCGACCAAAAATCTCGAACAGGTGCCTCGTTCGAATACCGTCATATTTTCTCGGAAGATAAAATCTTCCATTCCTCCCCATTTATGTCACATGAACGTTGATAGCATCGTCGCTGAAGTGCTCGGTGGAACATACTGAAGCTTCCACAATCTCGTCGTTTGGTGTTTCACCATTCGCGGAAGGCTCTCCCGCCGTTCCAACGAATACTCGGAGCGATAGAGTTTTACACGTCGTCCATTCTTCCCGCACCATGACGCACGGTAGCTCGGGCTAAGGAAGATATGTTTCGGGCCGCACGCTCTCTGGCACGAAGGAGGCGAAAGGAGAACGGCACGAAAGCTTATAAGAGCTTTGAAGGTTTGGGAAGGGTAGCGACCCCACGCGAGTGTTGATACCACGAAAGGATTCCTCATTGTCTGAACACGCAACACGTATTATACTCCCGTCTCTCACTCGTCGGCGTGAACTACCGTCGGGAGTTAACGAGTCAGAGAACGAGAAAAGCGAAGAGACAAGGAGGCAGAGGATTTACTTCTCCACCGCGCATTAACGCCAGTCGCGGGTGATGAGTACGGGGTGCCTCGTGCTTGAATTACAACGTTGAATGCGAACTCACTCTTTATCGCGAGAGATTAGACTATGCCGGCCTGGCATTGAGGCCTCACGGACCCGCGCCTCGCCGTTTCTCTCTTATTCCCCGCTTTCCTCCGGCACGCTCTCTCGGTCTACTACGTTTCTCGGGTCTGTTCATTCCATTCGAGCTTTACTGGAGAACACCGTGGTCTCCTCTCGGGTAATACCCGCCGACAGAGGCGTCGAGCTTTATCGCCGTTTTGCAGCTACTACGAGTATTAGAAGGCAGACCCTGGCGTTATGTACCGGGGTGCGAGGGACTGGAAGTGGAAAGTGGATCGGAGGAACCGGCTGTACTTGTCCGCGATGTTGCGATAGTCGGGATGAAAAGCCTCACCCAGAGATCTCTGAGTCGTCGGTCCTAATTGAGGTTCGCCGGTATAAAGTATAGTAAACCGCAGCAGTAAAGTCGGCTTTGGGGGGCGAATAGAAGTTCATGAAGAGTCGAGTCTTCCGATCGCTGGGTCTGACTTACTAGCCTTCAGACATCGGCAATTCGGTAATCGGTCGGGGAAACATCATACCAATCTCTAATTAAATAAAACGTTCCATGTTCCGGTACGCATCGTAATGAATATGCTTTCCAGCCAGGACGATGGATTATGTCAGTGCATAGTCACGTGAGTTTCGTATATAATAATCTCGCATAACGACCACCGTAATACCGTGCGTTATGGGAAATGTCGCACACACCATGTAATCATAATACGAGAAATCATGATCCGTTTGAGCTGCCACGAACCAAGTACCTCATAACGATTCGCGCATTTGTACCGACTATATCCCCAATAAGGTTCTAATGGACGGATGATCTGCAAGCTCATTGAATGTCTCGTTTCGCATGCCCTTCGTTGTAACGATTCCATCCGAACGCAAGCGTGCACCGATGCAATAAGCTATAAGCCAGAAAGGCTGACCCGCAGCGTCGGCACGCTTGTTAATCTCCTGACTACAGCCTTGAGGTCCCCCGCCCGGGACTGTATGACGTACCATCGCGTTAACGGTTCCAGAGATCAGGGTCCGGCATTCAGCAGGTTTCGCTAACCAGATACTCCTGATCCTGTGGCAACGCGACGGCCTAGCTCCCATGGTTACAAGCCACCCTCAAATACATGTACTCGTCTGCGACTACGCACAGGCCCGAGAGAGATGGGCGCGGTAAACTGGTAGTGGAGCTTAACCAGCAAGGTTTGTGGCTTCCTGGACAGCATGGCATCGAAGGTACCGGACATAGCCCGGCCGCCTGTGAACGCAGGGAGATGGAACAATGTGCAATAACTCACGTGCCCACAGCGGGAGCGTCGGGCTGGACAGGGTGAGTGAGAGAAGACGTGCACTCAACTACAGTCTCACGTGCGTTCACCGATAGGAAGTCAGTACAGCGGCCTACGAAGCACGACCCGAATGCCCTTCCTGACGATGATGCTTTTGATGTTCTGTCGTACGATCCCAAACTTCGTTATGCGCACCGGCATGCTGACGTTAATTTCGCATACTATAAACCATCGAGTCACATACTTCTGCAGTAACATTGTTCACGCGTGTTTCCACCGGTGGTGATATTGGTGTTCGTTAGTTCTGACAACATCGCGACTATAAAAGGGCTACGGGTGTTGTGTATTAAGTCCGGCGATGTGGCACCTATACAATGACTGCTATCGTGTCGGTTCAATGTAACTGGCGAACCAGTTCTCCCTGGATGTGAAAGCGCGACATTTCATCGGGCAGCTAAACGGCAAAGGTATCGATAGTTTGAGTGCAACTAATCCCCGGTTATACGGCGCCCTTGCATCATTTTATATAGACATGTTTATGCAAACTCGTTTACACCTGATCTACATTGCACTGTTGTTGATATCAGCGACTGTGATCGCTGAATCATTTGTCGCATCGTCTTGGCCAGCATTAAAACAGTGGGATGATCGTTCATCGTAAGATGATCCGAACATGGTATGATTGTCGACAGACGAGATCGGACATTCGATGATTGGTTCTTTCCATCTGTTATGTTTCAAACTCGCCGCCCTCTTTGCCAGCCGATCCTCTTGTTTTGATATTGGTGTTTATTAGTTCTGGCAATATCGAGACGATAAAAGGGTTGCGGTTGTCGTTTATAAACTCTGGAAATGCGGCACCTGTAAACTGACTGTTATTGTGCCAAGTCAATGTAACTGGCGAACCAGTTTTCCCTGGATGTGAGAGTGGGACGTTTCATTGGGTAGGTAAACGGCAAAAAGGTATTGACAGTTTAAGTGCAACTAATCACCGGTTATAGGGCACCCTTTCTTGTAACATTGTATATAAACATTTTTATGCAAACGCGTTTACAACTGATCTACGGTGCACCGGCATTGATATCAGCGACTGTGATCGGTGAATCATTTTTAGCCTCCCGTTGGTCAGCATAAAAACAGCGGAATGGTCGTTCATCGTGTAAGATCGACGATGATCTGTGCCAACATGGTATAATTGTCGACGGCCGAGATAATACATTCGATGATTTGTTCCTTCGTTCTCTTATCTCTCAAACACGCTGCCCTCTTTGCCAACCGACCGCTAGTAGGGTTCGACATGTTTATGGTGATAGGACCGGTAGGACCGTGCATTATAAATCAGAAAGGCCGTAGAAGAACAACAAAAACAACGACAAACAAAAAAACAAAAAGTTTCTGGAGTGTACCGACAAAGTAGGTTCATTCGATTCTTGGCGCATCGCGACAAAGTGAGTATCGGAGGCGTACCTCAATCTCACTATAATTGGATCCTCTCGCGGCCGAGGAACGTCCACGACCACAGACGAGGGTAATCGATGTACGGGCGAAAGCGATGCATATTGCGAGCGGGACGCGACAGGGAGAAAATCTCGCGCCGAAGAATCGGAGGACGAAATAATTGGCGAGGAAGCTCCTCGATGTGTGCCCTTGGCGTGTGAGCGTACCGAGTCGCCACGGTCAAGCTGACACTCTCACTATGACACTTGCTAGGGATCTCTTCAACAGAGAGTGTGGAGAACCGGTCAACTTCACTGATAGATGCGAAGCGCAGGCCAAGTACGGATCGGCATCATGGGCCGTGGTGTTGGTGTTGTCGCTGACCAACCGCAACAGCTGCTGGATCGAGTGGCCAAGGTGGCTCATCGGGCGTACCTCGTGTATGCACGCTTTATGCATGTACGATATGTGTAGGTATACCGAGACCAGGTATACATGGTGTGGAGCACATACGTATGTATCGAATACAACAACCGGGGAAGCTGCTGCACGCATGACGAGGCCGCGAATGATAGAGCCCGATCAAACGACCGGTAATAAGTCACGCTCGAGATCGTAATGAATTAGTTGCCTCAGCGTACTGGGCGCCTTTTTGTTTGCGTTCCCTTCTTCCGTATGAGGTTGCCGTGCTCTTGGTAGGAAACCGTCGATGTAGGCAAAGTGCTTATTTCCATTTAGCTCATGAGGAACAGGAAAGACCGGAGGGTCAAGCTACACTATAAGTCGCATTTGGCAATGTTTTGCATTGCTCTGTTTAATCATTTCTATCTCTGCTACTGTACGACAGATCAATGTGCTCTGTGGCAAATATCCAGAGACTGGCTTTATCTGCTCATTGAAAAAAAATCCCGGAATCTATTATCAGTTTCATTGTTCGCCAAGAGCCTTTAGAGTTGCAGGTCCAAGTACGTCGGATGATGTTCTCCGTAAAAACGAAGTCTGCGAGATCTCATGAATATTTTATCTTGTAGAACTAAAAATGAAGATCATCAGAAGAACGAAAGTAGATAGTCATGCATTCTATTTTGCCGCTCTCTGAAGATGCAGGCAAGGTGATTATATTGATTTAGCTAATGCGCAATAGGGCAAAGCGGAGGGTTAAGTTACACTATACGCTGTATTTGGCAATGATCTGCATTATCATTTTTATCTCCGCTTTTGTACGACAAATCAACATGCCCTGTGGCAGACATCCAGATACTGGCTTTATAAAAAATCCCGAAATCTATTACGTTTCATTGTTCGCCAAGAGCCCTTAGAGTTGCATATCCACGTCGGATAATCCCGTTTCTCCGTAGTACCGTAGTCCACGAGAGCTCTCGAATTTTTTAACATGTAAAAAAAAATAATAAAGATCATCCGGAGAAGAACGAAAGTAAAAGATAGTTTTGTGTTCCATTTCGCCACTCTCGCGCTTCAATCTCTCGGGCATTATTCCGTTTTATTTGAGTGTCGTCGAGCCGCCGTAGCCAGCCGTTGGCGTCGGTACTCCGGCAAATTCATTTTCCATCGAACGAAGGGAGAGAAAAAAAATTCGACTGAGAGAAGAGAGATAGAAACGTTGAGGATGCACGGGGTAACGGTGGTGGATTCGCCGCTGTATACGCTCTACGACCCGTAAACTCTTTTATAGTTCACGGCGTTGATATCGAAACTGTTCGCGCACCACGGTTGCGGGGAAGCATCAGCGGTGATGAAAAATTCAAAAGAATATGTATACCTACGTTCGATATAATCCACAAAGCGTTTGTGAAACGTTGATAATAAAAACGAGAGCGGAAAGTTTCAAGCTTCAGCTGGTGCGCGCCACAGTCGACTCCCTTGGACAGCGAAATCACCGATTCCGTTGAATAGTGCGCAACGGTTCGACCCCGTTTATGTATGTATGTATGTATATGTTACGTTACAATATAGTAATAAAAAGATCGGTTTGATCGGTGTAAGCCGTCGGCGATATCCCATTAATTCACGATATTCACGATGGCAGAAGCCCGATGAATATTCATACGATATTTCGACTGCTCTATTTGTACAACGCGGAGGCTCCGGCTTTCGCGTTATAACTTCGTACAGCGTAGAATACAGGCTATTTCCGTTCCTGTAAAAAAATTAAATAGTAATATCCAGAGTGACAAAGCTAATATTCTACGAAGCGTATTACAGGAAGAGAAAGTCGAGATGGTAAAAAAAAAAGAAAAAAAATGCAATACAGCCGGCTCGTTGACCGTAGGAATCGTGTGCATAATCATGAACGTGTGGAGTTTAGTGCTGTTTTCCCGATGCGAATAAACCTATAGCCGGGAGAGTACAGAATCGTGAAAGTGGAGGTGGAATCAGCGAGAACCGGTAATTAGCAGGATTGCAGAAACAGCCGGCGCAAAACCGTGTGCCAAAGACGGCCTCCGCAGCAGTCGTTTTGTTCGCCGCTCTGTCGCGCTTTTTTTTCTTTATCATTCCATAGAGATCGTTCTCTCTCTGTATTTCCATCCCTCGAACTCCTCTGGGTGTCCCGCGCCATTGTTTTTATACGGTGCCGTGTCGCATTAAGGGACTTCTATTAAGGTAGACGGCAACAGCACACATTGCCGCTGGCGGAGCACCGGTATCGGGCGTGGCCAAATTAACGACACGCTTGTTATCTTACCGGGCCGGGCTAGTTCCCACCTATACAGTTCGATCGGTGTACCGAGCGACGGTGCGCTCCCTTCGTGTCCACGTACAAAATGAGCTGCGCAAGTGTGAGTACACGATGAGACACACATCCGTTCTGTGCCTCAGCTGGCTGGGCGAGTGTGAAACGGAGTTATCTTGCTCTCGTAGGTGATTGCCGTGCTATCGGGCCGCCAGCACAACGAGGATCCTTTATTATGTACACACGTGCAGCGCACATGCCCCCCCACCTATCGATTGCTCGTATGCAATTCCACGGATACACGCGGCTCACTTTGAGAACGTGCACGCTTCTCAGGAGTTGGGAAAACATTCGCAATTCGCAGGTAGTCGGCGGAATTAGCCTGAGGGCTTTTGATCGTAATTGCACCTTCTTTCAAAAATGGAAGGAATAAAACGTTCGTTGGTCGGCACGTATTTCCTAGCAGGTAGTTGAGAAGAAGAAGAAGAGGATGAAAAGAATTTAAAGAGTTTCGTTTTTGAAAGACCACCAGTCGCTAATATGGACCACCACTTAATCTCGTTGCAACAGTGACGTTGTCTCAATTGCTGTAAAAACTTCAAGTTCCGAAGAAACTTGAATTCAATTCTCAGTGTCCGCGGTCGTAGCGAGATACTCCTGGGTGAGGTGGATCGTTAGCCTACGCCTGTGGTCCGTGTTACCAAGGGAGCAAGATGGACCACCGTGCAGAAATTGGAGACAAAGCTGTACAAACCCGACCGCGCAACAAAGTGGTCTCGTTGCCCATAACGGTCTCGTACGAAAAGAATGAAACGTCCGTTGACCGGCACGTATTTTCTACTGATCAGTTAAGAAGAAGAAAATAATAAAAAATAGTATCGTTTTTGTAAGACCACCAGGAACTCGCTAATATGGACCACCACTTCATCTCGTTGCAACAGTGAAGTTGACTCAATTGCCATGAAAACATGAAGCTCCGAAGAAACCTGAATTCGATTCTCCGTGTCCGAAGTAGTACCGAGATATTCCTGGGTAAGTCGCATCGTTAGCCGACCCCCTATGTTCCATATTACCGAGCGAGTAAGATGGACCACCGTGCAGAAATTGGAGACAAAGCTCTACAAACCCGACCGCGCAACAAAGTGGTCTTCTTGCCCATAACGGTCCCGTACGATCGGATAGCAACGGCGTTCGACTATCGACTCAATTAAATTTCAAAGTAAAATTAGGAGCCGAAGTGCATACTTCACCGAGGCGTCGAAGATCGACGATCCCGTGGGCAAAGACGCCGTTTACTCCATGCAAAACGCGAGGATTAGCTGTTGGATGTACACGCACGGTTTTGTCGAAGGTGGAATTGATGGAGCGGCAGATTCAAAGTGTACACGTGAGTTTCGTTGAGAGCTTCGGGGGGGCTCTCGGAAACTTCGCCGGGGGAACAACGATCCAACGCGGTTTCTCCGTCTCTCACCTTTGCCTCTTACGGTGGGATGTTAATGCTATAGCTATTAACACTATAGCGCAGTGGCAAACTGGGCGAACCGCGATGGCTGTAAGCTATAGGAGAAGTCCGTTGCCGAGCGGCGTAGCTTGTCGGCCGTCGAGTTTGGTCAGGTGTGTCCGACGAACGCACTAAATCCACGAGAGTTACGTGCCGTTCGCGAATAAACGTTTCCGAGAGATTCATGGGGCAATTCACGTGGTCTTGATATTGTTAGGCAGCGGGAACAGCAACAGCGGGAGCAACGGCGTTGGCGGCTGCTTCGCTGCGGCGAAGTGAGCCGCGGCTCTCCGGCGTGTACGGAGAGAGAAGAGGAAGATACGGAGGGATGGAGAGCCAGAGAAGGCGAAGTATATAGGGGGAGCATGGAATTATCTCACCGTGAATACGGAATCACGTGCCGTTCATCTCTCGCCACTGGTGGTCACTCTACCGGGAGTGAGGGAGAGACCGATACGCTCTTCCAACAGACTCTCCGGTTAACCCTCCACGTCCGCTAAAGGATATATATATATTTCGTCGAACGTTAAACAGTCACGGAGATCTATCGATAAACCGCTCAATCCCGATTAAGCTATGCAGCAGAGTGCAGAGTACGCGGACGGCCCTATTGCTCTCACAATCGACTCGCGTCGATCCTTACAGCTCGAGCCATTCCACGGGTGTACCGTATGGCAGAGTGATTAAAAGATAACTCTACCCGAACCGTCGTTAATGCTGACCGCTCACGTGCGTCCCCTTAAATCGACCATAATTGCAAACGCGTACTGTAGCAAACACGTTGAGGAATTCTGTGATAGTATCCTCAACGATTCGACCTCCCCTGGTAGAAATTTTAGAAATGTCACAAATTTTAGTATCCTCAAGTTATGCACATTAAACACCTGGCAAAAATGTAAAAATCTATCCGAAGACCAATAATAGAATACGGCCATCGTATCATCATAAATTGCAAAAAAAAAAAAAAAAAAAAAAAACAAAAACAGCAATCAAGAAAGTAAAAACATTCGTCGTCACGTTCGTGACACATATCCGTCATTGCGATAATCCGCTTCACCTACTAGTATCCTCAACAATTCGACCTCCCCTGGTAGAAATTTCAGAGCGTTACATCAGCCCTGGATAAGTCCTGACAAGGCCCCGACCAGGTCCCGATGGGACGCTCTAAAATTTCTGCGAGGCTTGTTGACATGAGCTTTGTCGATTCAACGATATGTACAAAGAAAGAGTACGACATTTTATTGAATATTCCTATCTTGAGTCTGTAACAGTAAAATGGTGCTTGAAAAAAAAAATCTGAGGTTTTTTAGACTTTGGGCACGTGGGCTCTTCATTGTTTCATGGTGGCGGAATGCAAGAGCTTAGGTTGAATCACTCTGTACAGAGCAAATGTGGTAAACATGGCTCGGTCCATATATCAATGATTTACGTGCGTCGGTGTGGGCCATATTCACGACTTTTAATCCGCGCTTCGACGGTGCATAAGAGACTTTACCACCGAGGAAGAGATAATGATTTCATCGGCAGCACCATCCAAGGACTTCGTCGTCTCTCCGTATGCACTTGGCCTCGCTCGGTTAGCAGACTTCCTCCGAGCAGCCGTTCGATATAGCGGAGCGTGTGGAGGATATAAGCACTTTAGCATGAACACATAGAAGCATGTTTGTAACACGCCGCGATATCCTCTACTATGTATGGACCGTATATACGTACCGTGGATACATGTTACATTCAATTATAGGCTCGTTATACGACGCACGATCAAAGTCTGCACGTCAGTTATTATACGCAATGGGAGCGACAGGCAGATCATAAAATAATTTTATCTCAGTCTGTCTCCAATCTAATCTGTCATAGAATCTTCTGAGGAATCTGAGACCCCGCAGAAAATAGTTTATATTTACTTTTTCATTTTAATCGAATGCTTGAGTTTTATTTTTTTTTACCCGTTTCAATAAATTTTATGAATATCTCTCTTTGAAAATCACTAAGAAATAGGCGTGCAGGTGTCGATAGGAAAATAATGAAAATTTCCGATAGGGCGATTCATCGTTAACTGCGCGATATTTAATTTAATTCGCAATTAAAAGATGCTTTACTATGTATGGATCGTATGAACGGACTATGTATGTATTTTACATTTAATGATAGGCTCGTTACGCACGATCAAAGTCTGCACGCCAGTTATTATACGCAATGGGTGTGACAGACTGACCATAAAATCATTTTATCTCATTCTGTCTCCGATCCAATCTGTTATAGTATCTTTTGGAAAATCTGCGCACTCGGCAGAGAACAGTTTATATTTCTTTTTTCATTTTAATCGAACACTTGAGTTTTATTTATTTACCCGTTTCAATAAATCTTATGAATATCCGTCTTTGAAAATCACTAAAAAGAGACGAGCAGGTGTCGATTGGAAGATTGTGAACATTTCCAATAGGGCGATTCATCATTAACTGCGCCATATTTAATTTTATTCTCAATTAAAAGATGCTTTACTGTGTATGGACCGTATGTACGGACTGTGTATGTACTTGACATTTAATTACAGGCTCGTCATACGACGCACGATCAAAGTCTGCACGCCAGTTATTAAACGCAATGACAGAGGCAGGGAGACCATAAAATCATTTTATCTCATTCTCTATCTCGCTCTGAACTAATCTGTCATAGTGTCATCTAGAGAATTTACGCACTCCGAAGAAAATTTATGTTTCCTTTTTAATTTTAATCGAACGCTTGAGTTTTATTTTTTTACTCGTTTTAATAAATTTTATGAATATCCGTCGTTGAAAATCACTAAGAAAGAGACCTGCAGGTGTCGATTGGAAAATAGTGAAAATTTCCAATAGGGCGATTAATCATTAACTGCGCCACGTCTAATTTAATTCTCACTTGATCTTTTTTCGCATTTCCACTTTCTCTCATTTGAGGACAATAAACAGTCGCGTCTAAGTTTCCTTCGAATCTCACTGTGTCAAACCAGGCGAGTTTCGGCGTGCGGGTGTCAATTGGAAAATAGTAAAAATTTCCAATAGGCCACATTTAACTTAATGATAATGTAAACTCATACATTTTTTGTAATTTTCACACTCTTTCTCTCTCGTTACGGGATACTAAATTGATCACATCCAAGTTTCCTCCGAATCTAACTGTATCAAGCCTGGTCAGTTTCGCCGTGCGGGCCTCGATGTAGCGGTGAATAACTCGAAGATATTAATCCGGGCGTGTGGAACAGTCGGGAATGGAGATAGTCGGAGGAAGAGGACTCGCGGGAGTTCCATTTCAGGTGCTGTACGCTCCGGATATGGGCCCCTCGGAGAATTTCCAATTGGGTAAAGATTTGCTCTCTCATCGTTGCGCAGCCGGCTCTTATGGGCTATCTCCAATACCGATATATCGCGGGTTTTCGATCGTGCTCCGTATTGTGAAAGCTTGCCCGCTTGTGTGCGGATGGTTCACTTGTGTCGCGAATGGTTTACTTAAAATTTGTACGATCCGGCGGATGTACGAGCTTCCGGGAGATCGGAAGATAAACGGGAAGCGAGGGCTCGAGTCGATACGAGGGCTTCCCAGGTTTAGGGAAACAGGGGATCGGTCGAAGACGACTCGATTAAAAACATCGACGTAAGGGTAGCTGGATTGTCCGAACGATCTCGTAAGACCGTGCTCTTTTCTATCTCGAGATTTCGCCCTCTTATTCCCTTTCCCCTCCTCCCCCTTTGGGTCCATCTACTCACGAATTGGAGGCTTCTCAATTTTACAACCTAATAGCATTACAAGCATCGTCCTCGGGGAAATCTCTCGATATCCCTAGTCCCGGCCTCGATAACATCCCGAGCTCCATTCTCAGGGTTCCTGCCGGCTCATTCCATGTACGAGTGGAGATAGAGACACATCGGTACGACTACCACTATCACCGCTGCTACTGTAATATTGTAGTCTGGCGAGGCACGCAGCATCTGAAGATCCCCCGTTCGAGAAGCTTGTCCTCTTGTCCGAAGGAGTTTAGTACACGCAATGATACGAATTCGACGACTATCGAAAGCTTTTCGTGCTTGCTTTCTCGTTGATGTTTGAAACAAAAGCTCGATGGATAAATAACTGGCGAACCGTGAGCGTGACGATTAAGGTTGCGAGGCGTTGATGTATTGTGAGAGCAGTGAATATCGCCCACGTGTTTAGCAATGCTTCACTGTATAAAAATGTTGTTTGGAAATTAATGAACGATATTGGAAGCATTTTTTTTTTTTACATAAACTGTTTCTGAAGTTTCAAACACATGTGCACTGCAATTTTACGATTTTCATAATTATTTTATGATTTTGAGGACCTTTTCTTTATGCATCGATGAGATTCCTTCATAATCAGACAGGTGTAATTTTTAAACGGAAAATACTATCGGATATCTAGATAGTGAATTCGTAGAGCGTTTTTCGAGTAAGAGAATGAGCCGTGATACATCAAAATCGAGCAAAGATTACGGATTACTCCTTGAAAAAACTGAACGAATATGTACTTTTTCGAAAATTGACACAAACCAGTTAATATTCTTGCAAATCCGTTGCAATTAATGTTTTTGTAGATTAAAGACATCTGCCATAATGCAAATAACCATCCCCCATAATCAACAGATACGTAAAAGTTTGGATAAACGAATAAAAATGTACCACTCATTTAATTAATGTAAAGCGCTGCAACCTCCTTAATAACATCTCGAAGTGCACGTGTACGCGATGGTTGCACGCATCGATCGTGTATCGAAATTGATGGAAAGACGGCCGACAAAAGTTGCGGACATGATATAGTTTACAGAGCGGGCTTCGGGAAAGAGAAACATAAAAAATGTATCGAGAAATGATAGAGGAAAACCGAGGGAATTCCTGCGTAAAGGTAGGGGGGGGGGGGGGGGGGAGGGAGGAGAGAAAAAAAAGAAACGCGATGTCTCTCGAGACCCACGTTCAAAATAGAGGAGAATATTTGACGTTGATTGGAGGTTACTCGCGGTGTTGCCGTCGGTCTCACTGAAATGCGAAACATTTCGCGGCTGGTCCGTTCCGCGTGGGATTCCGAGAGAGACCCGGGCGAAACTTTTATTCGGTCTTTCACGCGACATCGCTCCGGAGAGCCTTTGCACAACTTTTTCCTTTTGTATGTTTTCTGATACATTGTATATTTCTCTCGCTCGACTTCGCCGTCGGGCGCGTGCTTATTCCCGGAGTTTCGAATGTAGCACGACCGACGTGGCACTTGGCCGCTTTTCCCATTTTCGTTCGCGCATCGCCCGTTCGCTTCGAGCGATCTTCCGTTATTTTGTATGTGTATTGTCTTCCATATCTGGACTTCTCCATGTGAACTTGGGAAACATAAATGTCGCGTGTCCGACTATGAAATTCGAGAATATCTTCGATAACGCATCTCTAACATCGTGAGTTTGCGCTTGTGGCTCTCACCGTTATCTTGAGATTGTGTGAAATCCGGCGGTCGGTAACGTATCGGCTGTCTTATTTTCGCCGAAACTACTGAATTTTCGGGAAATAAGCAAACAAGACTTTCATCAGTCTGTCTGCTTTCTGCGAAAACCTAAATTGCTTTTGTCAAAAATATTGACCAGGCGGAGGAAACCGAGAAAGCGAATCGTCAGCGATTGAGCTTCGGGCGGTTAAGATGAGGGTTTTGTTAAGAAACGATTATCCTAATCGCTCCATTGTCATTATGATTATAGTTACATAAAAGCACTTTTATAAACGACAACCTAAATTCCTCTTGTCAAAGATGTCGACCGTGTTGGAGGAAACAGGGAAAGCGACTCGTTACAGCTCCGGTCGAAAGAGCTGAAGTATTTCACTTCCCCTTAACACTTTGCACATAACTGTGAAACGCTCATTCACAACCGTTCTCGCTCACTTTTAGCTATGTTTATGGTATTCTAGCAGAATGCAATAACAGTTGGGGAACGCGACGCAAATTAATGAATGAAAATGAAAATTGACTATCGAAACGGAAGAACGCATCTTTTCTCAGTCGTAGCCGCTTCGGTTGAGAATTCAATACACTAGAAGTTCCTCAGAAATGATTAGGATGGTTCCAATTTTATCTGGAATTTGAAAATGGAATAATGAAAATTTAGTTGTTATTTCTCAGGAAATGAAAGACTTCATTGTATTTTTGTCGGGACTTCCGGCTAGTGAACAGAATATAGAAATGATATTTTTTGAAAAGTAAACATGTATTTTAACTAAAACATTATAGTTAAAAATAGCTTTTGGAAAATAAAAAAACAGTCGGGAGTGTCATCTGTCGGGCTTCAACGTTCCAAGTAAACTTTCGTGTCGATGAGCCTGAAAGCCGGGCACGCCGTGTCTCACCAGCTCGTGCCAGATTCTGAACGACCCGAGCTCGTCGACAGGCCACAACGAACAGGCTTAGCCCATTAAAGGTACAACTCGTGTCTCGAACTCACACTCAGCCGTTGATACTGCGTCGCGGTGCTCGAAGAAATATGTGCTCCAGCTGGAGTTGCGTAGTGTTTCTAGGGTGTAAAAGGTCGACGATGCGAAATAAAAATAAATAACAATTAAAAAAAAATGTGATGATAAAATAGCTTTCAGAGTTGTTTTGACACAATATTAGCTCAACCGTCGACAACTGTATTGTTCTACAACAGGAGTGGATAGTATTTACACCCCATCCTATCAACACAGAAAACATTTTTTTTTATACTCGCGATCGCGCTCGCTGTGTCCCGCGCATTAATTGCAAACCTGCATTTTGCTTTCAATCTGCACAATTTAATCGATCCAATGGTCATCGTAAAACGTATCCACGTTTGAAATATTTCCCTCCTCGCTTTCGATTCCATATCTTGCAATTAACAAGTAATTTCCGATATCACAATTTTTTTACAGATTTGAAATCTAAGTTTTCGACCGGAAGTGACGTCGTGACGAAAATGCGTCACTTTCGGTTCTCAAAATCTCGTCTTTCGACCGGAAGTAAAATCGTACCGAAAATACGTCACTTTCGGTTTGAAAATCTTGTCTTTCGACCGGAAGTGACGTATGTGTCACCATAACATGATTTTGCCACGTATGGTGACACGTATGTGTCACCATACCAGATCGAGTTTTCTCGCGCATCGCGTTCTTGGCTCGTTCGCATCATCGTTGATCGATCACGGCACGAATAACACGAAAACACCTGCGATATGCTGCGATACAAAAATCTCAAGAGTCGACATATACCGTGACAGCAACTTTTTAGGGGTTGATATCGTTTCGCGGGTTTCGCGGCGTTGATCAATGGATTTACAGACCGAGGTTGTTTTTTTTTTCTACTCGCGATACCCAGAGCAAAAGCTGATATCCCTGCGTAGCTAATGTGCAAAGCGAATCGGATAGCTGCGGAAACTCATGTCCGGGTATAAATCTTCCCGCGTCATCGTGACGTCGAACGCACGACAAAAGACTCACGAAGATATTATCCCGACGGAGGTTGGAGACTGCGCATCCGTCGGAGAGTACGATTTATAGTTCAGCACGTAGGAACGCAAAGTGTCTCCTCGTACACCGTCGCGGTTCTTCCATCTCTCTATATCCGCTGTACAGCATCGGGTATGGAAACCCGGCCGGCGAGAGAGCCAGGTGGATGACATTTTGCTCGACCGGCCAGAAGAAATCCTGACGAGGGTCGTTAGCAGAAGCGAGCCCAGGCGAGGTAGGTGCACGGGCTTTATAGCACCGGGAGAGCAAGGATCGAGGGCTTCTCGGGGGATGGCAAACGACGAGGATAGATTGAGAAAGAAAGAGGTGGAGACTGCCGAGGATACACGCGGAGCCACGACTCGTTGGAAATTGAAGATCGATATGAGGCATATATATTGCGCAGGGGGCAGAATAGAATGAACAACTCTATCGGAAAGCTGGGCAACGTTCAAGTTTGGTCGCTGTTTGGACAACAATTCGAGTTTCCAGACATTTTAGAGCGTTACATCAGGGCTTGATAAGGGCCTTATCAGTGCCTCGGAGATCGGTTAATTGTTTATTTATTTATTCATATAAATACAGGCAAACGCCCAATTACAGGTACGATGAGATAAACCCATCGCGTAATACAGAAGTTGTCGATAAACGGCAAAGACATGGTACTGCTCGCGGTACAAATGTCACTCATAAAGGAATTATACGGTTGAAATTTGTCTATAGCCTGAACCAGCCAAATCTTCGCCAAGGTGACACTTGGAAGTCGGACTTTTCTGTGTAGAACCAGTTCGACGATTGATAAATTCTTTGTATAGCCTCGAATAATGGTGAACCAGCACCCAATACCAATACCAACAGTTTTTTTTAATCCTACGATAGTTTACTCTAAGAACATTTTTGTAGCTTAGATTCTTGTAAGACTAAAGATAGAATTAAAAAAAAAACACATGCGTAGTTACCGATCGAAACTATGTTGCGCTTGAAGATGATCCGACAAACACCATTACAAATCGATAAAACAATGTCGGACTTAAAAAATGTTGGGTGTTGGCCGGCCGGCTTTCCCTAGTGGCCAGCTCTAGCGCTCTCCATTCCATTCGGCTCTCGGCCAAATTGAGTGGAAGAAGACTTCTGAATCCCACAGTAAGGTTTCCTCGAGCAGGAACAAAAAAATTGTCTGTACCGCTTCGCCGATCGTAATACGGTTCTCCAACCCGACAATGCAATTAGGCTCATTCGCCATGGGACGAACGGAATTCCTTGCGGATTTAATACGCCCTCGTAAACCTTGATTTATATTCGTTATCGAGCTGCATCGTGTATTTACACATCTATATCGTCGGCGCTTATTAATCGCCAAAACGGGAAGTATGCAAATTGACGAGTAGCGGAGCAGAGGACACGAAGCGTCTGGTCGTCGCATCCGGATCATAAAACATGTAGCGCATTAACCGGGGGCATAAGCCACCGCAATCCCCCTCGATAAGCGCCCGAAGCTGCGCTGTCGGTGGCGGCTGCAGCATTAGCAGGAGAGAATAGCAGCTTGCTAGGTAGAATGCAGATTGCGTATATATCGTTGCGGTTTCTATCTGCTGCTGGGAACAACCGGAGAGCGAAGGCTTCTACTTTTTTACGATTTCAGGCGGCGGGGAGTAGCAGAACTGCTCGTGTCACGCTTGAGTTTTACGAGGGAACGAGATAAGACTGCATTCTCGTAGGGCGGATGCATGCGGAGACGAGGAGACGCCGCGTTTCGAGGCTCGTTTCGCCCTCCTCGACGCTTCCTGTATACAATCAGCAGCTCGGTCGTGTGTATGCACATATAGGTGTGTAGATATGCATATACAAAAAGCGACCTACCTCGACGCGTCGCGTAGAGGAGAGCAGATGTATTACGCTATAGCACTTCACGGTACTCTTTCGTCCGCCGTAACGTGCAAATTGTTTTCACTAAGCGAGATAATCGCAATGACCGATTCACTACGAATGAACACCTCTGTCCGTCCGTCCGTCTTAGGCGGTATGAATAGTAAGATGTAATTGGGTGTAACTGTCCTGGAATTCCGAGCTTCGATGATTGAAACATTATCCTTTTAGAGAGGGAAGTGAAATTCTAGTTCCTCGTTTGATGGCATGCAATTCTCGTAGAGGTGAGGCTCTCGAGACCCCATAAGTCATATTTTGAAGTGTTCCGAGTGTACTGTATATATGAGTATGTCCGTTCGTTTGTCCGTCTTTGGCGGTAAGAATGGTAAGATGCAATTGGGTATAATTTCTGTCTTCGAATCGTGAGCTTCGATGATTGAAACATTTTCTAAAATTCTAGTTTCTCGTCTCGTTTGAAGGTAAACAATTCTCGCAGAGGGGACGCTTCCGAGAGCCCATAAGTCATATTTTGACACCCAAAAAAATTATTTAGTTGACCGGCGCCTCAAAAAATAAATATTTATTTAATAAAAATAAATATTTATTTAATAAAAATAAATATTTATTTAATAAAAATAAATATTTATTTAATAAAAATAAATATTTATTTAATAAAAATAAATATTTATTTAATAAAAATAAATATTTATTTGCGGGTATCGGTCAAATAAATTGTTTTTCTGAGTGCACGTGTTCCGAGTATACCGTATACGAGTCCGTTCGCCTTGGTAAGAATGGTGAGATGCAAATGGGTGTAACTTTGTCTTTGAATTGTGAGCCGCGATGATTGAAACATTTTCCTTTTAGAGAGGAGAGTAAAGTTCTAGTTTCTCGTCTCGTTTGAAGATATACAATTCGCGCAGACGGGAGGCTCCCGAGACCCCATAAGTCATATTTCCAAGTGCTCCGAGTATACCGTATACGAGTATACAGTTGGATATACCTAAGTGTGGTAGTGAACGAGAGAGTTATTCGGACGTACCGAGGGCTGCCATTATGCAAATATGTATTCACGGGTTAACAATAACCGGTGCGCAGTGATCCTCTCGATTGCTGCTCTGTGTGCCGTATCGAACGACAGTAGTCGAAGTCGCGCTCGTGAAATCTCGCTCACTCCCTACCATCAACGGATTCCGTACTATCGAATGCATTTCCTCGGTGAATCACGCCGAAACGGTTTTCGCGGACGTGAAATCGATTTTTTAGACTGCTATTTCATTATGTACGAAAACTTTTTTTTTTTCTTGTCGCTGAAGGACTTTGTACGGGACGTTTCGTGGAGGACTTGCACGGAGATTGAACGGTAAGTGTATTTGAATGATTACGAAATGCCAATACGTCAGAAAATCGATACATCACACGCTGGGTCGTGAACCTCAAGACATGTGGCTTAAAATTTCGAGAAAAAAAGATGGTTGAAAGTTTCTGAAAAAATTCGTAGAGTTACGTCGAAATGTACTTTCTTCAACGGCACCGAAGAAAAATGTCTCAAATAGCAGTATCGCTGCTGAAAAATCAATGAATACACTGCAAAATTAAATTGTATATTTAATGTACCGGAACTTGAAATTTAGGTACATTACGTGCATTAATTGAAGATTAATGTACTTCTTCGTGAAACAAAAATAACAGATATTAAAATTATAAATCTTTTGTCTGAAATTTACACAAATTTAAAAACTGCAAATTACAGAAAAATCAAAACATTTACTGTAAAATTGCAACGCACATGTGTTTGAGATTTCATCAACAGTTTATGTGAAAAAAGCTTCCAATACCATTCATTAATGTTCAACCAAAATTTGTTTTACACTGTACAACTCATTCCATCTCCGGTGGGATGGAATGAGTTGTTTCTGAAGCATCGGCATTCAAGCATCAGCAAAAAAAAAAAAAAAAAAAAATCAAACTCTTCGGTATCTCATCCGAAATCGTCAAACGACGCGGAGCGAACGGTGCAACTATGAACGAGTACGAACGACACAAAGAGCGGCTTTGAGCTAACAGAAGTGAACGAGCGTGTGCTTCGGGACGCGGAATGAAGCCGGAGACGAAGATCGAGAGAAGGTGGTAAAAAAAAAGAAAAAAAAAAAAAAAAAAATTGAATGATAAATGGAAGTACAAGGCGGACAACCGGCAATTCAGAAACAATGTGGGGAATGAATAAAAATGAGATAATGGCAGCGGTGGCGGTCGGTTGCCAGTCGAAGCTGCAGCAGCGGGTTCTCGAAGTTCGAGAAGAGTACACACTGCGGAGTAATACAGGTACTATACACATCGGGAGGATTTCCCTTAGGTGCATCATCCGTACCGCAGCGTGCATCCTATGCACGCCTATGTTCCCCATCCGTCCCTTCCGCACACCCGCCGCCGCGGCCCGCGGAGAGCCACGGTAGCTCTATATATAAAATACACTATTCGCACAGAGAACGGCGCGGGTTCTATCCTTTCCAGCCGCATGCTTCTATCATCCACGTCCATACCTTCTATCCTGCGGCACTTATAATTTTATACGCCATTGTGGCGCGGAACAGCGTGCGGCGAAGAATAGTCAGTAGTTCTCTCGCGCGTTCCTCTCTGGCCTGTGTCTCTCTCTCTATTTGTGTGAGTGTGTGAGTGTGTGAACGGCGCAGAGTTCGCACTCGCTCGTTACTCTCTTTCATTCTCTGAATATTTTTTGCCACGTTCATATTCAGTTCCTCTGTTAGTAAATTTTTGTTATATTTTCTTTGCTTTAAAAAAAAGAAAGAAATCGTTTATTTCTTTTCCAACATTTTTATTTTTTATTTTTCATTATTATCTCTTTTGGCACGAGGTGAACGAAACTTATGGCTCGCTCGGCGCAGAGGGGACCGAGTTCCGCGAAGCTCGAGGGTGTTTTTGCAAGGTAGACACGCCAGGAAAAAACGGGACGACCGTGGCGGTTGGAAACCACGACGGCGAATCTGCAACCCGGCAACGGGAGGGCGAACGTTACGAGGGAAAGAATAATTCTTCGCGTAGGTCGTTGCAAAAAAAAATAAATGAACTTAAAAAAAACCGATGTGTACCTGTCCGACGTCAAATTACGTCACGTATGTCTTTCTTCTTTTACACAGGGTTCGTTTATTTAACTGGGATACGTGCGGAGCACGCGAGATGTACTCTTGACAATGTCTAGCGAGCACTTTTTTTATCATAAAATATTTAAAGTAAAAACAGTAACAGAATTTAAAAAAAAAAAAAAAACACTACGGTTAAGGAAACCCGTATACGCGAGATGACGCTTCGTTGGCGACCAACGATCGGCCGCCTCCGACTGCGTCACTTGGCAACAATTTGCTTTTTTCTTAAACGCATTATTTTCCACAAAATGTTATTTTTTAGTTTTTTAGTTTTTAAAAATTTTTTTTTATATTCTTCTATTCGCCGTAATCATCGGTAACTCGAATATGAGAGTGACGCGACGTTAACGCGAGCTGTGAAACCATTAGAGTAGCCACTGAGAGATAAATTTGCTAAAGCTCGCGGGACAACTCCTAATGGAAGCTCCCGCACCAGTCACGACAGTAAATCATTCCACGAAAATCCAAAAAGTCCGTTAAATCGTTGGTAATTTTTCTTCAAGTTATTAAACGACAGGTTTAATTAAGTGACGTAAAAAAAAAGACAATGAGAAAATCTCGCATCACGGTTACGCCAGTAGCGACTCGGACATGTCCGTTATCTTTGCAGGACTTTCGTTCCAACCGAAACTTCAAGCATATTAAAAACGTTTACCTTCCAGTACAAAGTAAAAAAAAAAATCGCTCGAGCTCATACGATGGGCGATAGCTATGATCGGTCAATTAAGTTCCTCGGTGTCTAAAGAAATAATCAAGCGGCGTAGTTCGGGCGGATAAGAGTCAGAGCTTTGTTGAATCTTGCCTCGACGGTGTTGATAGTCGAGGAGAAAATGACAATGATAGGAGGTGGATGGAAACGTCCATTTAAATCGTTCGTAATTTTACTCCAAATAATTAAACAAATAATTTGATGTGCAAAAAAGTACGATGTGAAAATCACGCGTCGCGGTTACGCCAGTAGCAACTTGGACGTGTCCGATATCTTTGCTGGAGTTCCGTTTCAAGAGAAAACTTCAAGCACATTCAAAACGTTTACCTTTTAGTCGACAATACATTTTTTTTAATCCTTTAAACTCATACACTGTAAGAAATCTGCGGTGTAAACTGCGATGGTGTGAGTGGTAAAAAAACCGGTGTTAAAATTAACACCATTTCGCAGTGGAAAATACACCGGACATGTGGTAAACCGGTAACACGGTGTACTCTAATAAATCCTAACACCAAATTGTGTGATGAATCACGATATCACTTAATGGTGTTATTTTCGTAGGCATCAACACAATTCTGTGTTAACTGATAACATTTCTAAGAAGTGGTGCATTTAACCACGACTTTAAGATTCAAATATGCATTTGATGGTGTCAAATGCGCGCTGAACGGTGTCTTCAACCCCTAAACGGTATTTTTAATCGAGCAGCGTCTTCCATTTCGGATTTTGGATTTTTTGAATGGTGAACTTAAAATCTCCCAAATATTAAATTTAAAGTACATCCGTACTTAAGGAAAAACAAATACTTTAAAAAGGTGATAATTATCATTTAATTGATTACCAATTGTTGATTTGAAGACAAAAAAAATGATGATGTTTCTTTTTAATAGTACAATAAAAGAATATACAAGTACATAATCATGCGGTGTAATCACCTGAATGACAGTAATTTATGACCATTAATTACCGAAGTAGCTTAAACAGAATTTGAATAAGTGAAATTCACAAGTAAGCAATAGCGTAGTCGGCAGCGTGTTAGGTAATAGGCATAGGTAGGTACGAATAAGCATTAGGTAGGTAGTTCGAATCCCATTTCAAGCCATTCGCCATCATAGATATTCGTGATCGTAGCCTTTTTTTAATTAATATTCTTTTTTATTTATAATTATCACGTTGTACAATGTAATTACTTTGTCGGACAATTATTAGTTACGATTCATTATATAAAAACTTTTACATCTGCTTCTATCGCTTAAATCCTTTTTACTCAATTGGGAGTAAGGTTTGGTGTTACTGTACACCGTTACAGTGTTAGAATGTACGTTCTGAAAGTACTACTGATTCTACACTGCATGTTGTACACCATATTTTAACACTGCTTTTAACACCAAACACCTATATGGACCACATGGCGGTGTTAAAGCGGTGTTGAATTTACCACCGTTTCTTTTACAGTGTACGATCGGCAATAGCTATGATCGGTAAATTAAGTTCCTCGTTGTCTCAAGAAATAATCAAGCGGCGTGGTTGGCGCGGATAAACGGAAGAGCCTTGTTAAATCGAGCCGCAGCGGTGTTGATAGTCGAGGAGAAAATGACAATGATAGGAGGTGGATGGAGAAGTGTATAATACGTACGGGGCTAACGAAAATCCAATAACGAAGCTTGTCCGGAGGCTGGTCTGGATTACGTGAGAATCGATAGGTCAATTACGGCGAGGCCGACGAGTATAGCTCACAGACGAGACACTGCGACCCTCAATGCACTATACAGACTCATCTGCCCTCCACCTCCTCCCCACCTCGGATTATACAATACAGTTTACCGTATACTTTGCTGTCCTTTCCCTCGCGTGTATGTACGTCAGGGTGTATCAGCTTTGTCACGTCGGACTCAATTGCCGATTCAACGAGTGAAACGCTCACTCGTTCGATCGCCTTAAACATCGTCCTGCCCGGTCATTTTTTATTCTACGACCTCGACCGACGATTGGTGAAATAAAAATAACACCACCCACGCGCGGTTATCTCGGTAAAATTTTATCGAGAGTATAAAAAAAAAAGAATGTAATTTTTTCGTAACACCGGTTGAGACAACCAATGAAAACGACCATACGGCTTGAGAAAAATTACCATAGCACGTGGTAATACGGAACTGTGGCTCAACCCTATGGCAGGAAGTGCCGGATTCATGAGAATTTTTTGTAGATGTAACGACAAAAATTCTTGGAAGCTTTTATTACCAGTTTCCTGGAAGCTCATGTCAATTACCGATGCAACGAGTGAAACGTTCACTCGTTCGGTCGCCTTGAACAGCGTCCCGTCGCGTCATTTTTTATTCCACGACCTCGACCGACGCTCCGGTGAATAAAAATAACACTCACGCGATTATCTCGGTAAAAATTTATCGCGAGTACAAAAAAACAATCGTGTGGCCTATATGACAAAGACAATGTTATTTTTTTCGTACACCGATAGAAGGGACCTGTAAAAATGATCATGGCACATGCTAGTACGGAACTATGGCGCAACACTATGCCAGGAAGTGCCAGATTTATAAGAGTTTTTGCACAGACATTATGGTTAAAATTCTTGGAAACTCTTATTGCTAGTTTCTTGGAAAATGATGGCACTTTCTGCCATAGGTGGCGCTCTCATTCCATCCTACTGCACTATGGTAATTTTTCTTGGGCAGCTGGTAATTTTTGTAATAACCTCCTCTCAGTCTATTTCATAAAAATTCTGGAAGACCGGGGTGAAACGACACCCAGTGGCAGGACTCAAGTGACCTCTTCCCGCGCTCGCATAGAATTATGGATATTTTCCAAGTCCCTTAGAACCTCTCCATCAATGTTAAAAAATTTCAGCGAGCGCTCGAGCCATGAAAGTATGTATATGATACTAGTGCTTCTGGTGGTTCGCGCTCGCATAAAGAGTCTCCAAAAGACGTGAAATAATCAAAGCCTAGACAGGAGCCCAAGGGGACTTGGAATGATCAGGGCCTGGGCAGGGGCGAGGGGCAATTTTGGGATGAGGGGCAATTATTCTAAGTCCCCACGGGGGACTTAGAATATTTTAGCCTGGGAGGGTGGGGAGCTGGGGGGGTCAGATTCACAAAACGGGAAGAAGCTGACTTTTTATGAAGCTGACCATTTCCTTTACGATAAAAGGGAAAAGGGTCTTCATGAAACTTCATGAAATGAGGGCCTCTCCGTGCACGGTGAAGGAGACCCCCAAGGTTGAAATATTCTGTCCCTTAATTCTTGACACGGCCAGATTTTTTATATATGATATGTGATGTATATTGTTGATGCAAGTAAGCGAACTGCTGCTGGTGCACGCATCAGCGTATCGAATTACACGGGACGCGAAGGAGGAAATTGCTGTGGGTGAGCGAACGAGATAGGGAACGAACGCTCTTTGCCGGGTTAGGTGCAACGAGAGTTGAGTGCAGTGAGAGCGGTCGCGAGCGGGACCGGCGACGCGTGTGCATAAATACGTTACGTCGAGGATGCTTCGCGTTCCACGTCTAATTGGCCCCGTACGTATATCACAGTGGCACAAGGCAAAAGGAAAAACGAACGATGCTCTTCCGCAGCTGGTCGAGTAGACGACCGGGAGCCCAATGGAATTCATTTTACCCCAGTGCGTTACCCCGACGACATCAACTGGAGCGAGTGCTCAGCACGGAGAAACGACCCACTAGAGAATTCAATGCAACGAAGCCAAGGAGGGCTTCGGGTATGGAACTCGATCGAGTAGGAATATATAACATCCGTATTTGTTGGTAACACGTAACTGCAACCGGAAAATTCCACACACGAAGTATATTCTGATGGACATTTTTGAGCATTACACGAAGACCTGATAAGGTCTTCTCAAGACCTCATCAGGCCCTGATTTGACGGTCCAAAATTTTTATTATGGTAGGGTAAAAGTCGTGAATATTGGTCACTAAAAAGTTATGATCTTGAAGGTATCTTCATGACATCAAATTTCATCTTTGGCAAGTTTCTGTCAATGCACTGCTTTAGGAAAAAAAAAAAATTGCTCACTTGTAGAATTTTATTCTCTACGTGAACTTAGCCTAGTTAACTTTGTGCGATGCAAAACACAGCCGTTATAACTTGATGAAACGTTGTCTCATGCAGATAACTTCAGGGTGATAAAAAGTTTGGGCCCGTATCTCCTTTCCCGGAGGTAAATCCCACTTCGGTGGGAGAAGTAGGTACCGGAAAACACCGTTTTTAAAGGGCTGGCAATGATATATTTCCAGGATTTTTTTTTTCACCAACGTCATGCAGTGATCCATCTTACCCGCTTTTTATCGCATCTTTGGTAAAATGAATCATATGATCCATATTAAGACTAATGTTCGACTAATAATGGACCTTACCTACGAATGCCTCGCTGAGGCTTCGGACACTGAGAATTGAATTAAAGTTTCTTCGGAACTTACCGTTTTTTTAAATGTAAATTAAGTTAATTTCAATATTGACTATTGACTATTTATCACGTTACAATTAACGTGATAAAGGGGTCCTCCATACTACCGAACTACGGGTACATAGAAAAAAAAGTTTGTACCTTCTAGAACTCATTTGCCAGAACCGTCCACAATTTTTTTTTTTGTTAATTTTCCTATCCCACAAGCCGGCTCTAGTTTTACGAACAAAAATACAAACTAAAATTGTTAATGACACGCGAAATAAAAGGACAGGTTTGTATATTCAAATCTAAACAAACGAGTTTGTCACTTATTCAACAACATTATTTTTACGTAACTTCGTATTCCGTTTTTACGAAATTACTTTTCACTGTGATGTCTATGAAAATCGTTTGATATTTTTAAGTCTCATCAGTAGCAAGGTTTAACAATAAAAAATACCTCTCTATTACCAATAAATACAGGTCAACGAAATTTTAGATTTTTTTTTAAATCCGCGTTTGTATCGACACGCAGTGGTTCATCTTACTGTGTCGACCGACATTAACCACATTGTACCCTATGGTGTTACATCGAGGGAGAGATCTGTGATATTCTCTGCCACGGCAAAGTTGCAATCATCGCGTGACCGCGAGCGAAGATTTATTCGATCGATCGTAGGAGCCGAAGTGCTACTTTGAGACGAGAGTCTTCTTCAAGCGCGTTGTACTTACACATTTCTCGATCCCTCGCAGGAACGGTGAGGGGGGAGGGTTGAGGGAGCTAGCAGGTATATCTCATTCTATCGCGATTACTAACCGGAGGATATGCAAGTCGATGATCTTGCATGTGATCGAGATCGAACGAGATTACAAGTAACGAGCTACCGCGACAGCGGCCAACGCGGCGGAGTAAGATGCAAATCTCGCCTATGACTTCAACCTCGATCTCGATTCGGACGGCTTTTACAGCTTGACTATAATTGTTGGATTTGATATGCAGGCTTGACGAGCCCATTCATTGACGAGTTTCAAAAAAATTGTAAAATTATTCCCGTATTTTATAAAATAGGACGAGAAAAAAAAATATTTTTTTTTTAACTTTTAGGTCTTAAAAAAAAAAAAAATCACTCTCATAACCTTTAACCATTCGCTGCACGCTCGCTCTTCTCGTGATGAATGAACGGATGACAGGCACACGAGGAGGCTGGAAAGTTTTGGAGAGCACAGAAGTTCACTCGAGTTTATACCGTGGGATATAGAGGCGTGTATGTAGGGTCGTCTCGGAGGGCTTGGCAGGGACTCTCGAGGAATGTTCATTAACGCGAGAATGCAAAGTAGCGAGAGAATGTTTTCGAAGCGGTATACGTACCGCTTCGAAAACATTCTCTCCCGTTTCGCGTTCCGTCACGTCAGACACTTGCCACCTAGCCAAGATGGAAATTACCCTTACGTTTATTCATACGACTTTTTTTCAAACCTAATTCTTATGGTTTAGTTAATATCGTTAACATATATTCGATCGAATGGGTATCCGGCTCTTAAGGATTAAAATGTATTTGTGGAGATGGGAAAATTAAATGACATTCTAACACCTTTTTTTTTTCTCCGATTATTCGACGTTCTTCAGAAATCATTTTTATGGAGTTTCAGCGGCGAAGACTATAAGTGTAATTTGTTTCTACGCACATTTGTCTTGGAGGGCATTTATATTGTCCTGTTTCTCGACTATGATTGATTTCCGCATTTTTACGACATTCTTTTGGAGCGTACTTTGTAAGTGTCCCTCATAATTGCAGAAGAGGTTTGTAATCTAATGAGGATTAAATATCGTATTTGCAAAAAAAGAAAAATGAAATTTACGTCTAACATTTTTCTTTGTCTCTGTCGATTATTCGACGTTCTTCTATCGTGCCGTTTAGCAACAACAATGTTCACTTTCAGTGTTAAAAAAAATTGAAATAGAACTCGTACACAGCCGAGTGGAAATACAGCGAGAAATCATGCTTGTGGAATTTTAGCGACGAACACTATAAGTGTTATTCCCCTCGGAAAGCTTTTATGTTACACTATTGATTTCCACATATTTTACGACATACTTTTATAGGGTACTTTGTAAGCGTCTATAATAATTGGAGAAGAGGTTTGCGTGACGTCCGTGTTAAGTGGGCCAAGTTATGACGCGCCAGACCACAGCCGTGTCTGACCACTAACTGTATCCACTTCGACCGATAGCTCGGTCGCCGCTGACCCCGCTCGAGAAAAGTCGTACATGCACTTGACTAACTCGGGTTCGTCGCATCCCATCCTCGGACGTCCCATCCTTGTGATTCGAGCGAGCAATAACACTCCCGAGCTACCAGCGAGTTCTCCCGTTTCGTGCTTTCTCTCGGCCACGACACTCTTGTTGCCGAGAGCGTGTATGTGTGCACGTGCGGCTCACCGCAAAATCGACGTCGTTACAATGTCGTACGTGACAAACGAGACGTTTCAATCTGCTGGCCGTGGAAATATGAGTTCCCGGGTTGCCGTCATCTCGCGCACTACACGAACCGCCAGTTTCTACTTTATTTTTTTTTTATATTTATTATACAAAGTTTCGATATTTTTATTTGTATTATAAAATTTTTAGTCCTTTTCTTTCGTCTGGAATTGTTCCCGTTTCGACGACTTCCCGGCGAAGTTCCCGGCGTCGAACTTCGACCCTCTTTCGTCCCCCGGAAATTCCGGGCGAAACGGACGACGCTTTCTCGAGTACCTTCCGGCACACACGCGATAGAGCTTCGATGTATTTTGGCGAGGAGGGAAGTACGACGTCCACCGAGGACCGACGCTATTTGACTTTCGTTCAAACTTCCTCGCGAAGTTGTCCCGGGGAGTGTTGAAAAGTTGATACTGCGCGGACTATCTTTTCGCCTCCTCGGCCGGAGAGAGTTCCCTTGGCAATATCGCGACGGAAGAGCGGTCAAAGTTCGCTTCCATCATCCCTGGTACCCACACTGGTCACTCGCCTCTCACCGAGGTCGACGACCGGCTGACTGGTTTGTCTCTCGAAGAAAATAAAATATTATGATGGATATTTGCGTCGTTTTGGCAATGTCATTCAACTTTTTTTGGCTTTATTGGAAACGATTTTTGGTAGATACACAAAAAAAAAAAACAAATGAAATTTTAATGGACTTTCATCGATTTGTGAAAGAAAATTTAATTTGCAATCAAATTCGTGTACCATAATTGCCAATGCATCGAACAAGTAATATTTAATACTGTATGAAATTATGCCAATAAATGTCGGCTTCCTCGTAGAGAAATATTCGTCGATTACAGCAACAGAGTGAAAATCAATGCATGAATCAAATTCGCAGCTGTTATGTTTCAATATCGCGTCAAGCAGCGGCCGAAGCAGCGACGAAAATTTTACGATAATTTAAATATTACATTAATACCGAAAAATTAACGAACACATTATTGGAAATCATTTTTGGAAAATGGAAAAAGAGAAAAGTCTAAATAATGTAAAAAATTTAATGTACTTTCATCGATCGGTAAATGAAAGGGCGAAATATACACTAGGCCCTCGATTTGTGAAGCCTCGGTTTCCGTATCAGTCCCCACCACGGAGCGAATATCGATTGACGCAGTAAGCTATTTGCCATGCTCGACAGTTACATGGGCGGGGCATGCGCTACCTCGATTTTCGTGCGTGTCAGCGGGGGCTGGTCCCGCCGCTGTTCATAAAGTCGAGGGCCTAGTGTAGTGTTAAAAATTAAATGTTCATAGATGCATCGAACAAAGTAATGTTTAATACCGCATAAAATTATGCCAACAAATTCCGGCTTCCTCGTAGACGGATATTCGTCGATAACATTAAAGGAAACAAATCAACGCGCGAACCAAATACGCAGCTGCTATTTTTTAATATCTCGACAAGCCTGCAATCAGAGCAGCGACGAAACTTTTTCGAGAATATCAAAAACCTATTTATAACGAACAATCAACAGACGTTTCGTTAAATTTCTTCGCGACACGTCTGGAAAATTTTCTTAAGCGTACGTCCGTTTCCACGACGAAAAACTGTAAAATATCGTGCCAGACCCGAGAGAATCTTTCGCAATCGATCTTCCCACATGCCGATGCATGGTCCGACTGCTTGTAATACGCCTTACGTCCGATGTCCACGTACACTGCGGGAGAATGCGCCAGTGTACAGAGATTCCGACCCCCGACCTCCGGTATATATTTCTCGGTCGCGTTATTGTGAAATATCGATGTACCAACTCGTGACGGCGTCCACGGCAGAAGCAGAACCAGCAGCAGTAGCTGCAGCAATGCAGGAGAACGGCTCTATCCCAGCTGACAAGCGGAAGCGTGCCCCCCGGGAAGTCACGAGGCATCCTTATCCGATATAGCGAAGAGGATGGATGTGATTCCGGTGTAGTGGCGCGATGGAAATCGAATGATTTCGGCTGGTCCAGATATTGGATTTCCGCCGGCTGTACATTTACTACGTGCAGCGTTTGTAGATGTATTCACCATCGTAGACACGAACCATGGATGTGTTTGCAGCTCATCTCTGGATGACCGTTGAGCGGTGATCGATTGAATCAGTTCATGAACTCATTTTCCCCTCTTGTATTTCCCAATCGAGCTTTCCTCCTTTCCATCGACTTTCCGGCGGAGGCTTTCGAAAGCGCTGGAACAGGAAAATCCTTCCGCGTGTCACGACAATCCCTTGTTAACGAAGAGCGTCCTATCGGCTCGCGGTGATTGCGATCCGTAAAACGTGTACGCCTCGTAAATGTTTGCAGCTCGACAAGCTTTGCGACGACTATCGCACGCTTCCCTGTCAACCCTTCCGTTACGTGGAAATAAAAAAAAATATCAGAGATTCTATACAGGTTATTTTTAATTTGGAGCGATTATATATATATAGAGAGAGAGAGATATGTAGGATCGAGAGAAACGAGTGAAACAATTGTAGAAATTCAAGCGAGTTGAAGTTATAGAAGACGGGATGACGATTGGAATTTGTCCTCTCGTCAAACGGGACTCTCCGCTCGAGTGACTTTCGACACCCGAAAAATTCGCGAGATCAGCGCAAGTAGATTATTCGTTCTCGGACAGCGGCACAAGTAACATTAAATCTAAAAGGGATCCCTGTCTGTGAATTTATCATCGCAAGTTACAAGACACAATAATACAAATCTTCTGAGATTTATAAAAGGAAATGAATACTGCACCGTTATTTTCCCTCTTGGCAATATCAATTATTATTTATTTGTTGAAAGATCTTATAAACATTAATTTTAGTATAGTATTCAAAATGTATCTTCGTTGAATTTTTAAACAGTTCACACTTCGCAAAATAAAATAAAAGGGTAAAGTTTCCAAAGAACAAATTATAAATTTAATGATTTAAATTAATGTTTTTATTACAAGTCATGCTTGGCCGGTATGTTATCGACGGAGCTAAGAGTCTCTATGTCGTTCGAAGGCCGGATGCGCACTCGCCTTGGCCCCGGTGAAAAAGAGGCCAAGAGCCCATCCACTTTCGAGGGTTTTGTGCCGATTGTTATTTCACGTACGTACATTCCCGTTACACGCGCCGTTAGAGGGCTAAAAGGACGAATGCTTTTGCAATCAATCTTGATCATCGGGAGGACCTTCTTACCAAGCCGGAAATTTGTTTGCGTGGAATTCCCCATTGGAACTCGAATGTATTCTTCACTCGTGCCCTACTTCTGACAAAAGTGCTCTCAAAAAGCGCTGCATCGAACGGAGAATAATAAAATTCGATTTTATTAATTTTTTTCACAAGGACTGAAAGATGAATTCGAGTGTATTTTCAGTGAAGGTTTGCAAAATTAAATTAACTCTCGTCGGAAGTAGGAGTCGCTGAAGACGAGTTCGCCAAGAGCGAAGAGGAGGAAGAGGAAGACCGAAAAAGGGGAGTGAGCAAAAGATGTGCGTCTTGGAAACTATGGAAGCGCGGTTTTTTTTATTTTATTTTCCAACGTCTCGGGTAAGTATATAAGAACGGGGAGCTATTAATTCTTGAGTGGGTTGCCTCTTGGTTAGTTCGATGGAGGGCTTTTTCCAGGGGGCGGCAACGAGGCTTTATTTATGCCGAGGCTTTAGCGGAGGTCCGATGACCGTGCTACCGCTGCTCTAACCGACGAAGACTTCTGCACAGCGCAAAAGGCTATTAAGATCGCGTCCAAGCTTCCCGCAGGTGCACATCGATGTCGGTGTTCCGCGGCCCTCGGAATTTAGGACGCGATCCCTGAGCTTCGTCGGACAATTAACTAACCACGTCGACGCTCCGTCAATTAAATTAGCCACGAGACTGATCGGCGGGACGTCATCGAATTTATTCCGAGTGGGCTCCTCCGCGGGCTCGCTCAACCCTCTAATTAAAAAAATTTAATTTTAATTGAATTTGGTGCGACGAAAAAATAAAAATTACGAAACGTAGTAAAAATCGATAAGAAAATAATCAACCAAGCGAGACGGACCGTAAAATTGTCGACCTGGTGGAGATCGGGGCGGAACTCAACCCGGGGGTAAGACGGACCGGTATCTTTTTTATTTTTATCTTATTTTTTTTTTTTTTTTATGTTCCGTGAAAAACTGATAAAAATCGTTCGTTCCGTCTCGGAATTCCGTTTCGCGAGGCTCTCTCGCCTGTGATTAATAAAATTCGCAGTCACAATGGAGTCGCTGCCCAATGAGATACGATTTTGAATGCGACCATTCGGAACGGTCAAATTTACGGAATCCAATATTGATATAAGTGATAAAATGACCGATGTAATAATCTCGTGTATTTCACTCGCTCCGGCGAACGATGGAAAAGTTAATCGAATCGTTTCTGAATAGGGTGGGCCTGCGCGCGCGTGGTCGATTTTAATCGAATCGATGTTATTTAGGTCACTGAACATCCACTGCCCGAAATCGCTTCAGTCTGTATACTTTTTTACTCCATCAGCATTAGTAAAAAAAAAAAAATAAATAAAAAATAAAGAATCAAATAAAAAAAAAAAAACATTGTGATCCGATTTCGCCAAACACTAATTCATAGATGAGGTACAGAGAAAGGAGGATGGGAGGGCTTTGCGCGTTCTAGTTTTACCGTTGCTGGCGCGTCAATAGTCGCAGATTGCATTTAGCCCTCGAGCCTCTCCTTTCAAGCGCCATCATGCGAAAACTTGATAGGATCCCCCGTTACCGCTCTTCGCGTCTCTCTCAACCGCTTCTGGTCTCCGCGCCGCCCTTTCTCTCCGCATTCATTGCCGCACGACTATGTGGACAAGATTAGTCGCGCGGACAGCGCGAGAACTCGGTATCGAGCGCCGTCAAGGCACAAGCCTGAGAGTCGATTTTCTACGAAGCCAATTTAATTTTTATGACCACGCTTGGTCCTCGACTATCGGGAACAGCACCGCGGGAACGTATATCCATTCAATTTTCCTATGCCGCGTGAGTTTATCGACGGCCGGGGAACTTAATTGAGAAGTCGATGAGACTATCGACGTGTCTTTCGCACACAAGACCGGTCTCGGAAGGATTTTAACAACTTCTTGCTTGGAAATATTTATTAAAAAAATATAAAAAATAATCTGTAATCGAGGACGGAGAGACCGAAAGACTCTTGGCTGAACTAGGTTTTATATGCTGCAAATTGAGTCACCCTGTACCGGTTATTCGACCGATTGGGGGTTTCGCTTTTATACGAATGTATCGAGATGAGATTTACGCACCAATTGCGGCATCAAGAGAGTCTTGTACTGGCCCGACGCTCAAGCCGGTATCGGCCCGACCCCGGCATTGAGTCGGACCCGACATATCGGCCCGACGAGAAATGTTATCGCCGGCGCCTTCACCGCGCACAGTATTAGAGCCTGTCCTCTAGTCCGCAGATTCACCGTCTGCGAATGTTATTCGAAGACCATGAATCTGCCTCGGGTTCACTCCAGTGCGCTCCGGAGCCACTCCAAACACATTTGAGATGTGTTACGCGCTTACTTTTACCCACTTTCCTGTATTCCTGCAATCTACACGTCTCTATTGCTGTCTGCATTCGAGATAGTTTGCGGAGAAAAATATCAAATTTACGCTGTACCGGTCTTACAAGTATTTTAACAACTTCTTGCTTGGCAATGTTTATTTGAAAAAAATCTGTAATCGAGGATGTAGAGACGAAAAGATTCTTTGGCTGAACTGAGTTTTATACTATGTTGCAAATTGAGTTACCCTGTACCGGTTATTCGACCCATTGGGGGCTTGCATTTTATACGAATACCTGTATCGAGGTGAGATTCACCTCGATACAGGTATAGCCGTGCCGAAACCATCGGCACGGCTACGGGATCGCACCAATTGCCGAGGGTCGTGTACTCGCCCGGCGCTCAAGCCGGTATTCGCCCAACCCCGGTATTAAGTCGGACCCAACATATCAGCCCAACGGGAAATGTTATCTATATATAGTATATGTTCTATACTATGGACAGGTATATATGGTACATGTGCTATATATAGTATACCTACTATATGTACCAAGCACGGTATTACGGCCTGTCCTCTATTCCGTAGATTCACCATCCAGGAATGTTATTCGAAGACCACGAATCTGCCTCGGATCCAGTCCAGTACACTCCCGATCCACTTCAAATACATTAGAGATGTGTTCCTTTTACCCACTTTCCGGTATTCCTGCAATTCACCCATTTCTGTCATAGTCCACATTCGAGATATATTCCCGACAAAAATACAAAATGTTCTCTGAACCGACAGCGGCGGATGCGCGGTTGGCGCACGGCTCTGGTGGTCCCCCAAGTCAAGCTGATTCGTTCGCGGTCAGTACTTGGATGGGTGACCGCTTAGCCGTGCGCTAGCTGGCGCATCGACCGTTGAGCGGGAGGCGCTTTCTTCTGAGACTTTGGTGTTTCTGCACTTTACTCAAGTGCAAAAATACCAGTGGATCAGTAGAATATGGCCGTCTGTACCGGCACGGGTTTTCCGTAATTTCCCCGTGTCCCCGGCAAATGCGGTACAGTGTAGCTAAGTCGGCTACGGACGCACTGTAAGTTAGGTAGCTTAGCTGAGTGCGGGTAGGGAGTGCTAGGGGGGAATCGGGATGGGGTTCCGTAAAAACCCGACAGGGTATACGGTGGAACTGGAACAACAAATATACAAAATGTTCTCTGTGACTTCACTTCCGGTTCGAAAACTTCACATGTATGCAGTACATCAAGAACTTCCATTTACTTCGGCGCATTTCTTTGCGACCGTGTCACTGGAGGTTTTTTTTTTTTTTTATTGAACTACCTTTCGTCAATCCGGAAAAGCTTAATTCTCCGAAGCGGATTGAAATGAGAAATTCAAAGAGGCTGAAAGACTCGTGTCTCTTTACTCGGAATATCCTTCCCCGGGCATTGAAGCGTTATGAGTGCGACAGGATTTCCATCGGCCTCGTTGAAGCTCGACGAAAAGACGTTGATACGTTCTCCCGTTCATAAATACTGCGCTTTATAGTACACATAATGTCACGTGACTCGAGGGCGGGTATTCCGGCGTCGTCTCTTATGTCATCGTCGGAGTCGTGCCACGATCCTTGTGCTCTTTGCTGCTTCCACGAGATATCAAAGAGCACGCGCACCGCCGGTGCATCATCCGCCAAGCACCTACGGTAAAGGTACACTGTAAGCTCTTCCGAGTTTGCTGCCCGTTTCGCAAAGTGCGCTTTCAAGCCCTCGCGCCCCCGTCCTATCTGACTGATGTTAATCGGACGCAGAGAAGGACTTCCAAAGTGTGTATTACGGTCGCAGAGACAGAGAGTACCGAGGAAATAGTAAGGGTTGCGCAGCGACTACCGGATTCTCTGTGTGCTGGGGAGCGCACGGCGAAACCACAACCGCAAAGCTCGAGCTTTACATGAATATGGCGTTAATAGATTCTCGAGTCCAACGTGTTTTCTCGTTCTCGTACACGCTGCACGTTACGCGATATACGCGTAAAGATGTTTTCCGTACCACTATTGATTTCTTGCTGGGAATCTCGGTATTCATTTTGCAGTCGATGGGTTACACTCGTTTGCTAATGATCTATTGATCGACGAAAAGGGGAGCTTATATTTGGATAGTTCACATTTGTTTTCTCGTTCTCATACGCGCTAAACATTACGTGATATACTTGTAAATATGTTTTTCGCACTATTATTGATTACTTGCTGGGAATCTCGGTAAGAATTTTGCAGTCGATGGGTTACATTTGTTCGCTAATGATCTAGTGATCGACGAAAAGGTGAGCTTACATTTGGATCGTTTACAGTTGTTTTCTCGTTCTCATACGCGCTAAATATTATGTGATATACTTGTAAATAAGTTTTTCGCTCCGCTATTGATTACTTACTGGGAATCTCGGTAATAATTTTGCAGTCGATGGTTTATATTTGTTCGCTGATGATTTATTGATCGACGAAAAGGGGAGCTTACATTTGGATCGGTTACGGTTTGTTTTCTCGTTCTCGTACACGCTGCCCATTACGCGACATGTGTGTAAATATGTTTTCCACTCCACTATTGATTACTTACTGGGGCTCGGTGATGACTTTATAGTCGAGCGTTTATATGTATTTGCTAATTGATGTATTGATCGACGAAAAGGGGAGCTTACATTTGGAGCGTTTACATTTGTTTCCTCGTTCTCATACGCGCTAAACATTACGTGATATGCGTGTAGATATGTTTGCCGCTCCACTATTGATTGCATACTGGGACTTTCGGTGGCAAGTTTATGGTCGAGCGTTTACATTTGTTTGTTAATGATCTACTGATCGACAAACAGGAGAGCTCTAGTAGATCAAACAATTGTATTATTGGGATTACCGCGAATGATTTTTTTTTTCGTTCGTTCGCCTTTTATCTACGAAGGAAGCTGCGACAAGTGGCGAAATCCGACTAGTATTGACGGTGTGCAATTTTTTTTTCTGACTCCTATCCACGTTTTGAGAAATGAGCGATTTTCGAAACTTGCTACATTGTATTTAAAAAAAAGGAGCTGAGATATCCGGCTGAAAGTTTATGGGCTTTCGTCTGCACAGTCGATAAAGAAATGATCTCGGCTATAAAAATTTTAATCTTTTTACAGGTTCTACAATGGGGTTTTAATATTTTTAATTACCCATGGAATTCGAGAAGCCAGCCGAATATTTACGATTCAATAAGTTGCCTTTGATTTAATACTAAATGTCCCCGGGCTATTCGCTTTGCAATCATTGGCTGGCCTCCATTGAAGTTTTCAGTGGAACCGGTGAAATTTTTGCAACGCTTTTTTTCGTTGACCACACGAGAACAGTCGCTAAAGGGATCGCCGTCGCTGCTGGAAAAAAGCGTTTCACGCGAGGCTCGCCGCTGCGAAAAAGCTCTCTTACACGCGAATGGCACAAAGCGAATAAATTAATATGGAAGAAGTACGAAGAAGAGGGGAAAAAATCGAATAAGCTTGCTATCGATCGGTAAACTTGGTTTTGGATTTTATTATTTTACAATGTCACACATTTCTTTAGGCGCACTTGCGCTCTACCTCAGCCGTCTCCGTCGGCTCGGATCTCGAGAGCATGACGGTAATTCGGCATTCCGCGCACGCACGGCGCCGAACGACCAATAACCTCGCGGAAAGCTTCTAGAAGCCCTCCGGGGCATCGATTCGACGAATATTGCGGAAGCCCGGGGAAATCGTTTTGCCATTAAGAGTGGGTATGAACGGGCGGAGTAACGACGTGACAGCATGGACGGAAAGATGAGCGAAAGCTCTATAATACGAAAGATAGAGGAGATAGCGACGCACGAGTGGGTAGACCGGAAATGGGCTTATATGAACATGTATTTAGTACAGGGAAGGCAGAGTGTAAGAACGTGAATTAATATTATTAGTATTTTTATACTTAGTGACGAAATGCTGCCGCGTGTGTTATACGACCCGTTAAGGTAGTTACTGCACGGAAAACTAGTCAAAAGTGTGCTAAATGTTCACAATTGTTTATCCAACATGTTGTGCATTTATGAACAGTAACGGAAGTCGATTTGTATTAGCGTTGGGTAATCAAGGAAACTATTGATAATTATGTTTTTGCAGATACATAAATTGATAAATGCAAATTTCCATGACGATACACTTTCGTTGAGTTTTTTCAAACAACAATCCTTATTTTCCAACCGATTTTAATGTTCTACGGCTCATTTTGTCCCTCAAACTTTGCTCTACGAATTCACCAAGTAGATTTTTTTGATAGTTTTGGATCTTTAGAAATGACAGCGGTTTGTTCGTGCGGAAAAAAAAAAAAATTGAACGGTTTATACAACGAACCGTATTTGTCAAATGGTTAAACCTGAAACAATCTACTTATTGAATTTGCAGAACAAAGTTTTAAAAATATGGATTTTACTTTGAAAAAACCTAACAAAAATGTACTATCATGGAAATTTGCATTTACCAGTTGTTGCTGTTACGGGATTAATATTTTTGTTGGTTGAGGACATGTGCGATAATACAAATCAACCTCGTATAGCTTCAATGAATGCATACAATTTTGGGTAAACAATTGTACAAATTTAGCACTCATTTGATTAGTGTGCCAGGCTACCTTAAATATTTTCGCATGGTGATCCGAAAAAAAAAAAACTATTTGATTGGCTATGTCACCTGGAAATTCCGGGGTGTTGGCCTCATTCCTGTACGAAACGCTGTCCGGCATAGCAATCGTGCCAGTTCGGGCGGAATTTCATTGTGGGTCTGTGAACTTAAGGTGATCTGGTATACTCTCCCATCCATCCAGCGCTCAGCTGGTAACAAAAAACGTAATGAATGCTGCAGTCAGACAGCTGGGGAAAAAGAAAATTGTCGTTCCCTGCCTCTGCCAATTACCCGGGGAAAGACAATTTTCTTTTTCCTCAGCCGTTCGTGGTCTCGCAACGGCATTCATTACAGGTTTTGTTACCGACGGGAATATTTTGCAAAACCTTAAACCGCATCGTGAGAACATATAACGATAAGCCTTATCACCCTCAATTACCCTACACTGTAAAAAAAATGTTGTTTGAAAATGAATGACCGGTATTGTATGCTTTTTTACATAAACATTTTTTTTCGAAATTTCAAAGAAATGTGCAGTGCAATTTCTACAGTAAATTTTTTTATTCTGAATAATTTTTTTTTTAATTTCCGACAAAAACCTTTGCAATTTTAATATCTGATATTTTTATTTTGCAAAGTACACTACTGTTCAACTAATGTATGTAATGTTAGCAAATTTCAAGTTCCAGTACATCAAATTTACAATTCATTTTACATATGCACGCCTCAGATATTGGCTGCTAAGAAACGAAACATGATTCGCCCTTTCGTCTTCTAACGGTCGACATATCGTATATATGCAACATACAGAAATCTTTGGCAAAAATATATTTTCCATGTATTTTTTCCACGCAGATGGTGGCGCGAGACAGTGGGGAGGGAAACGCTGATGGCGCTCTGCTAATGCACCTAATTTCAAGAATATAAGTTCAGCAATCGGAAAAGCTTCCACGTTTCGCGTCACTGTTGCCGAAGATAAATGGCTTTTCCCGTATTCGCAGCGGTGCATAAATCGCTCGAGTGTTCCCATTGTGTATATCTATACAGAGCCGCGCGGTTTTATGGGCTGTACGATCGAATGGGAGAGTTAAGGCTCTTTGGGTGGGTGGCGGGTGAGGAAAAACCACGAAATTCCCTCTGCGCCATTGAAGGGATCCGCGAAGAGAAGAGAACCGAGGGATGAAGAAAGTCGCGATCGCGCTCAACTATATATAGATATATGGGAGATCAAAGTACAGGGAAGGTGACGTACACTCGGGGAGCTTTTCCCATTCGTCCACTTCTTTATCCCTCGCAACGCCGGGGAGTCTCAATACTTTTCGCAGCATCCACCGCGAACACCTTTTCGGCTTATCCGACTTGTCAACCTCGACTTTATTCGACCGCGTCTCGCTAACGGTCTTTTCCACCCCAGTAGCATTAGTCCGAGTAGCCACTCGACTCTTACGCTTCAAAACTTTTCAGACGTACCTATACACTTACCACATTGTTCGTTAAGACTTTTCACTTCGGGAAAGGGAGCGAGTGCCCGTCGAGCCGCACTTAATTCACCGGATACACTGTATCCACGCTGAAGCTTCGTGTTCTCAATTTACTGTGAATTCTGTTGCACGATCCGGAGATTCTTTTCTCAGCAAAATTGCGACTATAACATTTTTTTTAAATCTATGTGTACAGCAACTCCGATTCTCGTGTAACAAGTCAACTTTATCGTTTGCCGTAAGGTGATATGGAAAATATAATTTTGTAACATGGCTATCGCGAAGCGAAGGATTTGCGGCTTTTGAAAATAAATTACGCTCTTTGACAATGACGTTCAGGACGGGTACACCAACACTTCTATGATTATGAAGACATCAAATGCATGAATCAAATTTCATCTTTGGCAAAAAAAAAATAATGGTTCACTTGTAAAATTATATTGTCAGGCCTGAAGGACTCAGGTCGATGGCCCTTTGCCAAGGTGTATAATTAACATAGGCATAAAACTAATATAAGGAGACATTTGTATAAAAATTATTAAACACTGACAATAAATCTCTTTTACTACTACTTGTATTATCTAAGTGAAGGAAGTGCGATGCTTTACAATTAAGAAAATTTATCAACTAGTTATCAAAAAAAAAAAATGCCGATTCGTGTAAAAAAACCTGGGTAGAAACTTTAGAGTGTAACATCAGGCCCCGATAAGGTTTGAGAGGCCCTGAGCAGACCCCAATGTAACGCATAAAAATGTCCATCGGGGAAAAGACGAGTATGAATTATAGTCAACTCAACAAGATTGTCCATAAAGCATAGTCGGTCATACGTCGATAAGAGATCGGGTAGCAAGGACAAATGCAGGATGTCTGTGATGCACAAGTTGATGCTGTAGAGAAGGTCTAGTAAGGTCCTGATCAAGCCCGAATCTAAAGCACAAAAATGTCCGTCAGGTAAAAGACGAGTATAAATTACAGTCAACTCGACTAGATTGTCCCCAAGCTATAGTCGGTCAGTCGTCGATAAGAGATCGGGTAGCAAGGACAAATGCAGGATGTCTTTGATGCACAAGTGGACGCCGTCCCAATCGTCGTCGAGATCGCAACCGGTAATGAGAAAGGGTCCCGACGCGGACTCCCGAAGCCCGCGAGTCTCTTTTAAGGCATTCGCACTTCTTCTTTTTAATTCCGGGTGTACGGATAGCGAAAAAGAAAAAAAAAAGTGCAAAGTCCACGCACGGTATACGAAGATGGGGATAATGATAGAAGGCGGTAAAGTCGGGGCTAAGAGATCGGGGCTAACCGGGTGAGGGGAGGGTCCGAGTAGGCAGCTGTGATTTTTCGAACCTCGAATGCGAGGGTCATTGGGGGACCCTTGCAGACGCTGCGAGAGGCGGCGAGCTCTTTGCGGATTGCGAGGGTGCTGGCGAAAAAAAAGAAAGGAAGCGAGATAGAGACGAAAAAAAAAAAAAAAAAAAAAAAAATGAAAAACCGAGGATGCAACGGCAGAAGAGTCCTAACAGGGTTGTGTGCGAGTATGAAATCCGGAGGTTGGGTTTATTGCGCCCAACACGGTTGCGGCTGAGTCTCGTACCGGCTGTTTCATTTGTTGCACGTTCGCGTCATCATGAAGTCATATTTCACGACTTATGGTAATTACCACCTACCACCCAGAAGTCGTATTCACTGTTGGAAACGGGCGCTGGCCACGGTGTACGAACGCATTGTTGATACCGTGTGTGCGGCAACGTCACGGGGAGTTACAAACACCATCGGAGTTTTGTACAACGTCGGGGGCGCGTCGGGTACACGACGCGCTTTGTCACGAGCCCGATGGTCGACTCTCGGTTGCGCTGTGCGCGGTACTTTCGCCGTGTATAAGTGCACACTGGATGTTTCAGCGCTGGTACGGAGATGGAAAGCGCGTATGGCCGACTCGTCGCACACGTGCGCGAGAAACGACGAGGACGCAACCATCGGAAGCAGCGGGCACGGCAGTCGTGGCATTCGCGCGGCACGAATTACCCTTTTCAAAGGGACGAATTACGGCCATTTACGCGGGGCCGGGGTTACATCAATCCGAGGATGGGCGTGAATGTGTATACTGTTCGCCGACGACGTAACAACGATGTCACTCGCCCGTGCGATACAATCTCCCCGTGTTGCATCAACATAATTAAATTATATGAGTATCGTCAGCCATAACTTCATAGCTTCGGGAAAACGCAATTGGACAAGAAAGTTTTGCTGGTTTATTGTTTATTGCGAACGGGTCATTTTTTTTTTTGTTATCGAATATGGAGTTTCGACTATTCTAATCACTGTTAATTACATAATCAAATTATGTGAACATAATTAAATGATATGAGTATCGTCAGCCATAACTTCATAGCTTCGGGAAAACGCAATTGGACAAGAAAGTTTTGCTGGCTTATTGTTTATTGCGAACGGCTCATTTTTTTTTTGTCATCGAATATGGAGTTTCGAGACATTGAATCATTTTTCATTGCATCACTGACATCGGATTAAAAAAACTGTATATTTTTCATCCAGATTACAAAAGAGTTGTTGGATCAACGTTGAGGATTAATTTGAACAAGAATTTTTTGTATTTCTTATCACATATGAAGCAAGCAAGGAAAAGTAATACAGAAAAATTAGTCTGTCAGATTACAGTCTAGAAATATGCTTTACGTGTCGTAGAATGAATAGAAGCATTTTACCATATCCGTCTTTACGTCCGTCCATCCGTTTGTCTGTACCTTCCGAAAACGCAGTGACTTTCCCCGTGTGTCATCCACATATAAAATGTAATTTTGGATATTGAATTCTGGCTTCATTTGTCGGACCTTTCCGATACTTTTACAGAATAATGACCGAAGACTTGCGTTTTTTTTTTTTCGGCATTCCAAAAAGACGAAATTAGAGTTCTCTTCACTCTGAACGTTGAGACGATGCTCGAGCATGTACGCTCGTGCTTGCCCGGCGGTCATTTGGCTGGAGGCTGCTTCGACCGGAAGTATTCGCGCCTCCAGTGCACTTCCGACGCTCTTAGGTAGACCTCTACCTCTTCTTGAAGGTATAACCTGGGCGTACATTGTCAGATGATAGTGTGGGAGATGGAGAGAGAGAGAAAGAGAGAAAAATAGAGAGAGTTGGAAAGGAGCGAGGGAAAACGCCGGCAGTGCAGCGAAGATGAGGTAGGTGGACAGCCGGCTAGGCTGAAGTGCACGTTTCAGCAAACAGCTCGTTAGAAGTATACTTTAGTGTGGTCGCTCGGTCGGGTATACGCCAACGGTAGTGGCAGTAGCTACAGCTCTTCCGAGAGCGAAGCCAGACGACGAGACCCTTTCCGCACTCTACAGTGTCTAATGGCCTATCAAAATCTAACGCTCGCCCTCGCGTACACTGTGCTACACTGTAGTGTCGTCATTTTCTCGGTATATGACTAAAAAGGGAAGCCGGTGGCACGACTAACTGCGCGACATACTCGTTGAGCTTTCGCGGCTTGTTCAGTCTCACGTAATTCCGAAAGCTCACTTGTTTTTGCAGTACTATGTATTAACAACATTATTGCAAACACTTTTCAACTTGTCCAATGAGGCGGCATTTGAAAATTGAGCACATCCTTTTTCTCTGTTAAGCCTTTAGGGCTAAAGGTGCATTGAACGAGAACTTAAAACGCATTTGATATGTGTGACATTTTTTAAACTCAAAGGGATGTTCAAAGGATTTTTTTTCGAATATAAAGGAAAATAAGCCCGTTGCCGCAATTCGAATGAGGAACGCTGTTCCCGTTGAATCAACAGCCACGAAAATATATTAATAATTCAACTTTTGATTGCACTTTTTTAGATTTTTTTTTTAACGTATATACATTTAGACCGCACAGAAATGCATAACGAACCATAAAATATGTATCGTGATAAACATTAATGCATCAGTCATACACGAGTGGGATTTCACAGTCTTTGTTGGCTAATTGGTTGGTGTTTGGTCAATGGGCGATTTACCCAACACATAGGAATGCCCTGAATTAATTAACATTGAAATTAACAGGGATAGGAATGCCCTGAATTAATTAACATTGAAAGTAGCTACACAACGTACAAAAAAAAAAAAAAAAAAAAATCGCGAAATTAAAGTATATTCTTCTGCTCTTAGATTAAGGAAACTTTATCTTTCTCGAGACTTTTTACTGCACGAGCGTTGTACGAGTTACGAATTCGTAAAGTTCAGTCAATGAGGTCGCGCGTGACATCGCGCCATCTATCCGGCGCGCCCAATTGGCCAAAAAGTTATCATCCCGGGACTCGGCGACTGTGTACTGTACAACATTTTTCCAAAAGTAAACTTCATTCGGCTTTGAACACTCGACTCTACGCTTTTTGCGGTAATTCTGGAAGCACGCGAAGGATCAACAGAGAAGTTCGAAAACGGTAGCCGACAGTATCCCGAGCACTAATAAGGACTTCGTGATGCTTGCTACGCCACATCTTGGCGGCGAAAAAGAAAACAATTTTTTTGTAACGTGACTTCCGGTTTGAAAGTGAGATCTTCAAATTGGAAGCGACGTTACGGAGAAAATTTGTTATTTTTCTCTGGAATATATATCGAACGCAGCCAGTGACAGAAACGTGTGAATTAAGGAACACAGAAAAGTGGGTAAAAGAACGTGCGTGATACACACCGTAAAAAAAAATCCTATGAAATTTAATGTACTGGTACTGGAAGTCTTTATGCATGAAACTGGTATATTAAATTTCATGTACAATTGTGATGAAAAATTATGTGCTTTCGGGTACTCATTTCCTCCATCGAAATCAGATTTATTACGCAACTGGGGCGCCACCTATGAATTTTTACTATAATTTTTACGAAAAATTCTTATAAATTCGATACTTCCTGTCATAGGTGGCGCCCTAGTTCATACTACTGTGTGCTATGGTAATATTTCCCAAGCAATACAGTCATATTTACTGGATCCTTCTCTAGTACACCCAGAAAAATAATTTATTTGACGGCCACCGTTTATTTGGTTTAAGTAAAATATTTATTTGATTTAAATAAATATTCATTTTATTTAAATAACTATTTACTTAATTTGAATAAATATTTATTTAAATGGAATAAATATTCTACTTAAACCAAATAAACGGTGGCCGTCAAATAAATTATTTTTCTGGGTCTCTAAGGTCCATCAATAGGCGAGCTCAATGGTCCATATCACAAAGTATGCCAGAAAAAAAATATCGAAAAAAAGTGAATAAGATGGACCACCCTGTAATGTCATTGAAACGAAATTCTAAAAATATTTGTTTGCCTGGTCCTTACAAGAGCACTGAGAAAAAGAATAGTATTTCCTATTGTAATGGATAGTTCCGAGGGGGAACGTCTATATAGGTAATTTCTTATAGTATATATTCAATTGGTGAAACTATAATTATGGTTGCAACCATGATTTTTTGTCTTTGTCATAACTATAAAATGTAGACGTTCCCCTTGGGAACTATTTTTTATGGTAAAAAGTCAGTATTGTTGCTTTAACTACTATGTAATTTTTTCTCAGTGAGTGTTTTCTGGTACTGATTTTCTCCACCGAAGTCGGATTCCAGTGGTCCATATTCACCACTTTGACCCCATACTCTCAAACACGATTACGGATCGTCGTGCCACGAGGAGGAGGGATAAGGGCAACGAAAGTTATTCATGCATTAATGATGCATTGTAGCCGTCCGATCGTGTCGCCCGCCGGAGACGAGCGGCGTAGGCGATTCGAGTTCTCTGATATCGCGCCGATGCGCTTGTATTTTATCGCTGTAACTCCCGCGCGACCATCGTACAGATTACGAGATACATGCACCGTCATTTGTCAGTGACACGAAGTGCGTGGATCGACGTGAGATGACAATGGGTCTCTTCACGGTCGGTTCTTGCCGATGCGCATCCTCCGCCTCGTCCGATGCTAATTTCGCGCTAACGCAGATCCCGTGTGGCGCGCACACTGCATCGCCGTCTGAGTACGATCAAAAGCTACACACGGACAGGCTACGGAAACGTTAATAAAAATGAAAAAAAAAAAAAAAAAAAAAAAAACAAGCGGGCGTGTCCATCCCGTCGCATAGGATCCCCAAGAACGCCTCGTCCCAGCGCTATTTATTCATAATGATATACCTTGTTTTTTATCTTACACGAAGCGGTGCGCGACAATGGTCCTCGATCGGACGCGGCATCAGTGTGACGGAAAAAAATAAAACCTCGTGAGTCAAAAGGATGTGTGGTTGCCTTACCTGGAACAGAGTAATACGGAACGATTAAGTTTAACGTAGTCGATCGTTTGAAAGCTTCGCGACGACCTTAAGTGGCAAATGAAAAGGGTCCGTTTTCCAGGGCGAAGGTGCGGGAAGCGCGAAAAGAAAGCGACCGACGGAGATAAGCCGGAAAACTCTGTCTACCTGAGTAAAAGTAACGCGGCTGCATGCGACAAACGGTCCGGAAGAACGCGAAGGGATAAAAGTTCCGGTGGAATTTCGAGATCGATAGACGGTGCGCCGGTAGGTTTTATACCTTATACACTCTGGTAACTCCCAGCTACGTATCTGCATACACGCGCATGCTTTCTCGAAACGTCGATGCAGCGTTGAGTTTACGTATGGAATATTTTTATAGGGTCTATTCCTGTCTGCAACGCACCGCAGCTTAGGGGGAGGCTCACGGAAACGAACGCGGCTGGCTTGTCGATCCGATCTAAAATTCATATCGCACTGAGGGGCGCGTTCAGCGGCAACATTCTAACTGGCTCGCTCGCTTTCCCGATTATTAAATAATGCTTTGACGTGTCTGTCGTCCGTAGAAGCCACGATCGACGGGGATGGCTCAGCCATAACGGCCTCAACAAAACCGACATGGATAGAATGAGGATACGCATGAATACGCTGCGTTGTGCAGGTAGAAAAGTTTAGCTCGAAGAGAAGTTCTTTGTCCCGTTATCCATGCAGCGATATACAACGGGGTCGTGCAACACGAAAGGTGGCTCAATCTTCGTATACTACCATCCATGCCTATCAAGCTATCTTTAATTTATTGTCGCTCCCGGAGAGCCGTCTCTCGATCTCAGGGGAAAATCTTAATCCGATTGTCCCATAACTCGCCCGCAAAGGCATTCGCTGCCTCATTTGTCTCGAGACTCGGCTACGTATGGCGATTGACTCCTGAAAGAGAATTGAGATATGCCGTCAAGCCGAATCAGGAAATCAAATTGGAATATTAATTGTACGGGTCTCTACGTTACGACATCGACATCAGTGCGTGAATAACAATTGCCGGTGGGAAATCTACTCGATCCCTGTTTGCTTTGTCCGCACTTAAACTCTGACAACAGTTTTAGAACGTTAAATCGAGGTCTGATAGAGTTCTGAAAAGACCTTATTAGGGCCAGATTTGACACTTAAAAATTTCCACCAGGGAATCCGAAATGGACAGATCTGGACTTTTTCAATTAATATCACTTCGAGGTTGGCGAGTTCGGCATGGCCACCAAGCTGGTCCCTTTTTAACGTCAGTATAGATTCGCAAATTTGTGGCCCTGAACCCTTCAAGAATTTAGTTTGCTTTTGTAAGAAAAAAAAAAAAACAATCGGCCATATCGTTCGTCTGGTTATGTCACCTTGTATTGCTCCACGCGATATTGACGACAAAGATTTTTGTTGACAAACGAAAAAAAAATAAAAGTTCGTTATAGATATTTGAACGCCCGATGGGAATTGGGGTGGTATTCTGACGCAATCGACGGGCTTCTGCCGCGAGCGATAGCAGCCGAGATTGAAGCAGCCGTGTGTCGCCGACTACCCGCATTTATAACTCGATTCGAATGTTTGGCTATCAATCTCGCTGAATCCTCGTTTATCCGATACCGAGCGTTCGAAAAACGGAGAGGGGCTCGTCGAGCTTTAAAATACATACGTAAGCATCAATAACGATGAACGTTCATTGATCGGGACGATGATGGACGCGAGGCGCGTTGCATAACGGAATTCACTATGTTGAATCGCATAGATCGAAAGCATTGTGTCTTATGTTTGACATCCTGCATACGTGTCAGTTCTGATCGACGGATGTCATGTCCACCGTTTATCATCAACGGTGATAGCATCAGTTAAAATGAAACTTGTATCGCGAAATTGAAACAATGGTTTTTCCATAAAATACCAGAATACCCGTAGGGTTCTCCTGCCATTTCACTTCGAAGAACCTCGCGATAGTGGATCAGAATTTTCGAGCGTTAGTGAGAGCGTTGAACGAAAATTCAACCTTAAATTCCAGAGACTCGTCTTCGCCAGCAATTTCCGCACCACCTGTCAAGCAAGCAGCGGATCGTCTCTTGCTTCCTGAAAACGTCACCACGGCACCGAGGCGTCTCACGGCGTGAAGTTATCAGGACGGGTAAGACGGCGCTGAAGCTGATGACGTTTTGTGGTAGGAGAATGCCCTGGGGGATGAAGCGGGGGAGGGGGGGGGGGGGGGGGGGGTTGGAGCACTGTGGTATGAAAACTGGGACGATGGGGATGCAGCAATCGGGGTTGCGGTAAAAGCTCGCTGGTAGACACTTGGGTAATGCCAAGACGGAGACTTTGGAGCTGCTTCGCGGCCTCGGCGTCGTCCTCATCGCCTCCCTCGGGTGGTGGTTGCTCCCGGTACGCTCTCTGAAAGCAGCGGTGGTGGCGTGACGAGATTGGCGATGCTATCGGGTTTATCTCCCCTGATGAAGGTTGTAACCTCAGACGGACCCCATTTATTACAGAAGCGTCCGGCTACAGACGATGCTGCTGTTGCCGACTCGATGCCGCCAACGCGAAACAGCAACCCGTATAGCGTCGGACAGTCCGATGCACCTAGGTACCTTGGTACAAGATCGAGGCGCGAGCTCGGGCGTTGCTACTCTCCGCAGATTGCAATCAGTCATATTAGCCGGACACGCCTCGGATATGTGCGCGCCGAGCCATCTGGCAGGTACAAGAGAGCTCCGAGAGATCATGGTGCGAGGAGGAGATGAGATGAAAGTATTCCGCATGGGGTGGGCTCGGTGCACCGTTCTTGCTGCCAGAAGTAACGGCACTGATGCAATCGTGCACCGGTCCGATGGCCGGTAGGGCGTTGTGGCCTAACTCTTCGTTGCCGTCGAAGTCTTATACATTGGCACTACTACAAGGTAATTCACGGTGATGTGGCTGGTCGGGTGATCTATGGCGAATAGTTTTATCTTTTTGCAAGGCGAGCTAATCGCCCACCTGTTTTCAGAGTTTCAAATTTATAAGCCGACCGTGACATCACAATGGGAGCGATTCGTTCAGTAATTCCGGGTGATAAGGCCTTGGCGGAGGATGCGATAATTTGCTATTTTTCTTTGAAACTCTAACGAATGGAGGATTTTTGTTTGTGCACGCAGTGCCGTTTCGAGAATTTTAACCCCTGGGGAGGGGGGGGGGGGGGGGGAGGGGAGGTTTAATATCCATATCCGGGATAGTTTTTTTTGGGACATGAAAACATTTAAAGAAGTGAATTATTTAACCGATGTACTTGGAGTGGTAAGGATATGCCATGATTAGGCCTACCATGTACGATGCCTAATCACTTTTCAGGACTATCTTTTGACTTTTGACTGCTGTCAATATAGTCGAGCACCCACAAATTCGCATATCGAATTTGTCAATCCTTTTCCAATGAAAGAACCTTTCGTCTCCGTTGTAAAAAAATCCGAAGTCATGAAAATGCGATCGACCCGATCAAAGTCCGTGATGACCGAGAACGCTGATTCGGGTACATTCCTCTCCATCTGATAGCGTGGTAGGAAAACACCACGTCAGGTCTGTATCCTCTGATATAGCATCAACGACTAAGTGCCTCGACAATTTCTCAAAGTATCTTCGCGATTCTACAGCTGGGAGAGATGTTTCTTAGCTTCGACACTTGAAGTGCAGGGTAAAGGTGGCGAGCGTGGTCCACCCCGATTGACGAGGAAATCGTATTCACCACTTTTACCCTGTAAATAACTGAATCTACGAATCATAGAATTCTTCACATCCTTTCTTCGTACACTCTCGAATTCCATACCGAATCCGAACTCGTTCGACATGCAGTACTTTCTTATGGACAGTAGTACCGCGTTCTATTGTTGTAATAGCGGCGCCGGGCGTCTTCGACGCTGCAACGAGAGGATGAATATCAAACCGTTTATGTATAATGTATGAGACCCGAGTTATTAGACGCTGGATGGCGGTGCCGCTCGTCTTCTTGTTCGAATTTATGGATACCGTTCAAGTAGATCCGCGGGGTTACATAACGATCTCCGGAACACAAAACCCGCGGGTGTGCGGGTTGTTGGAAAGCGGGGGCGGAACATTAGAGGCTCGAAGGGGAGGGAAGCGATGCCGCCGGTGCGATCCAAGGGTGGTTGAAAAGAGGGAATAACAGGGTAGACAATGAAACCAGGAAGAAGAAATAGACAGAGATGAGTGGGAGAATTCAATCTTCGGCCATTTAATCTCCGACAGGCTGGCGGGCGCGCGTTCGCGCTTAATATGCGTCGTCATCGTCTGGGGGGGGGGGGGGGGGGGGGGCGAATAAAATTTATCTCATACATATATATGAATATATACCTGTATATAATGGTGCGAAGCGGCAGCGGAGAGGCAACTGTACGCTTCGCATCGTTCAATGCAAATTACGTGCGGAGGTGTTGAACGGATCTTGGGTAGATTGCAAAAATCACGGGCTCACCCCTTGCTGATTAAGTATTCGTCGTCGCGAATTTTAGCATTCAACGGAATTATTCGTAAATGGTCGGATCGAAAGGAGGAGGCGAGTTGGCGTCGGTGAGATAATGGAAAATAAAAATATAATGAAAAAAAAATGATAAAAAAAAATCATCGGGGCATCGTCGATCCTGGGCGACTATAAATTCAGTGGTGGTTAATGGGTCCTTCAATGGCTTAAGAAGCGCGAAAGAAAACTGGGGAGAACTGTACGAGGTGGTCGGGAGTACGAAATGAATTATGCAACGGCCAATTAATAAAATTCCAATCACATTCGTCGGGCTCGAGCGCACTGGCAAGCCACATGATCCGTGGCGTGCGCGCCGAGCTCGCGCGACGCTTTATAAACGTCTCTACGACGCGTGTCGAACCAGAGGAGCCGGGTTAGAAGAATGAGGGAACGAGAGAGGGAGAAGTTCTTCCGGCGAATGTTTCGATTGAGTTACGTTACTCTGCCCTCCGAGTCGCTTTGCCGTAGTTTGAGACGGAACGGCAGGGAGAGAAAGGGTAAAAAGGATCTATCGCGAAAGAGTCTTTACACTTGTCACGGCTCGTTGCCTGCGTACGTTTTCCGGACGTACGGCACAAATCCATTTTCATTTCTGCACACTCGGAGCTTGCGTGTTGATCCACAGTACATCCGAGATCAAAGCTCCCGATCGTTGATCTGGATGAGCGCGCGAATCAGAAATATTTCGCTGGAATAACTGCACGCGTGACAAAATTGAAAGGTATTGATGTAATACATGAATGAAGTGAAATGCTTGGGGGTTTGAAGTGCTATTAAACTAAAATGAACTGAAATACTTGAGGGTTTAAACTGCAATGAACTGAAACACTTGGAGGTTTGAATTGTAATTGAACTGCAATGAACTGAAATACCTGCGAGATTGAACGGCAATTGAACTGCAATGAAGTGAACTACTTGAGGTTTGAACTTCAATGGACCTACAATGAACTGAAATATTTGGGGGGTTTGAACTTCAATTGACCTACAATGAACTGAAACACTTGGGGGTTTGAATCTTTACATAAGTCGAGCGTATCTGGAATATCGATCATGGCTGGAAATGCCACAGGGCAGATAAGGATGACGTGCGAATGTTTCGATTGAGTTGCGTTACTCTGCCCTACCCAGTCGCTTTGCCGTGGTTTGAAACGAAACGACAGGTAGAGAACGGACCGAAAGGATCTCTCGCGAAAGAGCCTTTATATGTCGCAAAACCATTTTCAATGCCGCACACTCGGAGCTTGAGTGTTGATCTACGACACATCCAAGATCAAGCTCCCAATCGTTGATCTGAACGACCGCACGAATCAGAAATCTTTTGCCGAAATAACTGAAACGCGTGACAAAATTGAAAGATGTTGATGTTGTACAAGGAACTGAAATACTAGGGGAGTCTGAATCTTTACCGCTTTTTATTGTGTTTGTGCGGCGAACGTACCTGGAACATCGATCATGGCTGAAAATTATACGGAGCAGATAGGGGTTACATGGCGGAGACGCCCACCAATAACGTCTTATCCTGCTGGTCTAGCAAAGCCTATCATCCCCAAAAGATTACTCGCCGGTCTCCAATCTCGGGTTCCGGAGTTGTCGAGGGAATCCTCTGTTTGCCAGTGAGACTAAAATGTAATATTCCCTTAGCAAGCAGGGGAGGCGGGCATATTTGCAGGACTGTTTGCTTTACGGATTCATAACTCTTTGACCGTTTGCCGCAGTGGTCCTGGCGTTAATTAAAATGTTCAGTAAACCTTGAAGGAAGCTTCCCGGCAGTCGGAACGGTGGTCGACGGTGAATTTAAAGTTCAGTGCATTTCTCCAGACTACAGACAAAAGTGGAATGGTTACTTCAATTCCAAGAAGTTGCGGAAGAGGTGAAGTGGTAGAAGCAGGGTTTAAAAATATATATATACATTAATCATATTCGAGAAATTCATAGCCGAGGAAGGTTTTTTTCCTTCATATTAACCTTTGTACGAGAAACACTCTGCATTTATTTTCTGCACCGTTGATGGCGCACCGGGTTAATGTCGAGGGTTCTTTATTTGCATTCTCGTGCGTCCTCGCGCATAGCGACGTAAAATAGCGATCTAGACGTATACACTTGATGTGCCGGCCGATATCTCATTCACCAGTTTTTTTTTTTCTTCCTTCTTTTCATTAATCGATTCTGTCTTAACGACGTCAGAAAGAGAGTTGGCGGTTGTCCCAGTTGGTTGACGCGGGGGGAAGTTAAAGGGCATAAGCTCCAGATTGCATTCCATCGGGCTCTATAAGTTTCCGAAGCAGGGGAGTAGGACAAAAGCATTTAATGACACACGCAGCCGTACCTTGACACGCTAATGGCGTAGAGCATAAAACTCGGGACATCTCGGGCGCACTCGACATTTGGCCCCAGTAGCAGAAGCTTAAACCCAGCGGCACAAAGGCATCGGCATCGAGCTAGGTAGTATAGTATAGCAGGTACAGAATCCTGGCTGCCGGCTCTGTACGGCCAGCCCGAGCGCTCGTCGTCAGGGATATTGCGCATAAAAGTGTCTAGTCATCGTTTCATGCACCGGGCTCGCACGATAGCCACGTGAAAAATGAAAACCGTACGTGCTCGAGGACCGTCGGCTGGCCGCCGACGAGCTTGATCGTCGAGAGCCAGTTCGGATATGCCGGAATGCCTCCTATATTTCTAGCTGCTGCCGTGTCTCGAGTATTTGGCAGACATCCCGCGTCTGCTACATCCACGTCCATTGCATGTACGCATATAAAACGAGAAAAAAAAAAAAAAAAAAAAAAAAACCACGATGGATGGAAATGTTTAATTACTCGCCGGACTCGCCCGCTCGACTTGCAAGCTTGCAAGACTGTATAGTGAAAGGTTATTTGCTTACTTCTACATTCAATGATATTATCGTACGTATATTCAAATGCACGGCGGAATATGTACGCGGTGGGTTTTATTTAAAAAATACAATTACCGGAGGCCTAAACTGCGCAGGGAAAAAGTTTGCTTTTCGTTACTTCCGATTCGATTTTCCGTCTCAAATATCGGCGGAGGGGGTTTTATAAGTGATGGAATTGGGAAAAATTCTGAAAAAAGCATGTGGGTAAATTTGCAATTTTTTTTCGATGTACTTTTTATGCTCAATACGAATTCAACAGCTTTCCCGTCCCGAATTCAAGTCCTACATTGCCGATCGCGATAAAAATGTTTTTCATTTCCGTCGCGACTCAAGTTCCTCGTAACTTTAATATACGAATAATCCAATTGAAATCACCTTCGATATTTCCGAGTTTCCTACGTACAAATAATCTGGGCAACGAAGAAAATGTTTGCCCAGATTATTTGTACGTAGGATTGACGCAGTCTTTGATTTGCTCAATTTGGATTCCGGAAACAAATATCTCGTCTTCCTCGTAGAAAGAAAAAGCTTCGCGGCAACGCTAATCCGAGTGGAAACGCATACGAATTTCAAATAATTCGATGTTTACTCATTTAAGCTCCAATCTTCCGTGCTGGTGCATTTACTCGATTTACCACTATTTGCTCCAGTAAAATATGGACGTTCCCTCAGGGGAAGATATTCCGTGTAAAACGGGAAACACTTTCGGTCGATCCGTAATTAGTGATCGGATGCAACATACGTAAAATGTTTACGATATTATAATGCGCGATAATGAAACTAATTCAGTATGACGTAAATCGCGCAGCGTTAAAATGTATTTTACGTATAATCATATCGCCAGCAGCTGCAAACGCCAATCGGTCAGCCCCGTACCAATCATCTCGCTAACGCTGCGGAACTAGATGTAGGAAATTCGTACTGCCTTTACAAATCTGTACATATACATGTATATATTTGTGCAAGGTATATGCAGACGCTCCGTAGGATACGCTTGCGTGTACGCCAGAGCCGGCGTGATTAGACTCGGGGTATTGATTTTCAGATATACCGACCTAATTATGATACACTATTTATTAGTAAGTTTCGCGAGTGGCTGCCAGAATGCATACGGCGCAGTGCGAGCCAGTTGGCGTCCCATCTCGCTTTCCTCGTTGCGGTGTAAATGCGCGTGTTTCCCCGCTGCCAGTACGAACATCACCAATAACCCATTCACTATCTACCGCACGCTATCCGGCAGGTGCAAATTATACCAATAACATTGTATTACACGGAGAATACAGATTAATGATAACTCTCTGCTCTACAAAAAAAAGTACCGTGTACTCCCAGGAATTTTTATATTTCGTATAATAGCAAAGCACCGGGCGTGTCCGCTCTTCGTGCATGCGTGAATGTAACTGGAATGCTCATGTCAACATTTTTCAATCCCTCGCGCATTCCTGTAGGTATTTTCTGTTAAAAATTCCGTTTTTTTTCTCCCGTAATTTCTTGTTTCACAAATAAAAAATTCCTTTTGCGTTGTCGCGCACATCGTCAATGGGAATTTCAGTGATTATTGCTAATGTTTTACATTTCGTGTGTACGGCATGACAGAGAAGATCCTCGGATTATTGTTACTTCGCTCACCTTCTGTGGAGGTTGAACCCTCGTCAAACGCGAGGAGCGTAGGCGTTGTCACTCACGGTCTTAAGGAAACTGATTTTAACTTCGCCCGCTGGGCAAATAACGGGAGTTACGCGTTTCATTGTTATGTCCCGACTCGACGGGATTAGGAAGGCGCCAGTGTTCGACGGAACTATTGAAAACACTCAACTGATTTTGGTACACAGACTCACCATAGCCTGATCTACGTCTACGATATTATGTTTGTGAGCTAAGGTGCGGAAATCGATGTCTATCTTTTACACCTCAGCTTTCTGTTCAACGAAGACTCATTTGAGATTTTTTATAATGTGCGAAACCAAGAGTTATTTACAATTTCTCATAAATCCATTTTTTTTCCTGTCTTTATCAACTACACGAGATATGTTTCCATTTCGTCCGGTTGGCGCCGATTGTCTTCACGTCAGAAATGCGGCGGATTCGTCAATAACAGAAATCCAATTTTCTCATTGGCCTCAATTCGTGCGAATGGAGAAAGAACAACACGAATCTCTAAAGAAAGATAACTGTCACAGCAGCTTGGTGGCGCGCGAAATGGGTGGTTAATAATCGCGGTGGACAATAAAAACGGTGAACAACTTTTCCACGCGCTCTGGTGTTTACGGTCAAAAGAAAGGTCTCACAGAAAACTGACCTGATGTTCTCTTCCGATAGGATTTTTTTTTTTTTACCGTCGATGACAGAGCACATGACAACAGTTGTTCACAGTTTTTAATACCGACCGGGTCTGGGCTAGGTGGGCAGAAAAGTGGAGGCATAATCTTCAGAGAAGATTGGCTCACCTTCTAGACCAGCGAGTTGAAGAGATACAGCGTCAAAATGGTCGGAACATTTTTTTTCTCGAAAATCAACATTTCTCTGCCTCAATAAATTACGGATCCCTATTGTCGATTCCAAGAAGCTGTTTACAAGTAAAATGACTCCAATAATTTTCACGATAATGCTTCAATCTTTGGCCTACACTTTGAAGTGTCCAATTGACTCGAATGTATTTCGCGAGCAAGATTTCTGTGGTTTCTTTTGTAATCTACCTGTAAATCAAGCTTCGCGCTCGATTCGCGCTTGACGATGTAATCGCACCAGTTTGTCCACTCGCGAGTGGCACGAGGCAGCGTGAAATTTCCCGGACAGTCCCGACGTCTCATTCGCTAAATGGAAACTTGGAAGTTGCATTCAGACACGCGACCGACGAGTCCGACGCGACTCGAGCGCGTGCTCAATGTTCTCCTTTTCATTCCATCGGTCACACCGACACCGAATGAGAATGCATGTATTCCGGGTGAGAATTCGCGCAGGCTTCCGCCTTCGAAGACGTGGCTCTGATCCTCCCTGATCACGATGTTAATTCCGCATTGGCCGCTAAGAGGATTCGCGCACTCCGATGTTATTTCCCTTCTCGCGTCTCCGGCGGGTTCTCCCTCGCCACGGTCGACATCGGCACGTCTGTCGTGAGATCTCGCGGGTAAGCGGATACGCTTGTTCCCCCCGGTAATTCGAGTATGCAAATGGATCGATCCCCTCGCGAAGCTAGTAGAGCTTGTATATTACCGAGCTGGTCTACAATATAATAAAGTACGATGTCTATCCTTGGACCCTCGCAAAGTTATTCATAGACACCCACCCAGAAACACACAGAGATCCGATGCGAACGCGCGGGACACGGATAGATTCTCAATTTGCGAACTCGAGCGATTTGTGAGCGCAAATTGTGTTTCGGCAGTTGAACGCATCCGACGGAGATATCAATGGAAACAGGGTTATGCTAATTCCTCATTTTCCTCTCGAGAATTTAATAAAAAAATTGCCCCCATTCTGCATGAAATCCCTGATAGACCGAATACTTTAACTCTCGATACGTTTCGCCTGTCCGCCTGGCAGGCTATTCATATCTGAACGACGATAAGGTTTGGTTTTCATTTCTTATTTTTTTTTGTTGACGAAGGAATAATAAAATGAGAAAATCCACCAAGGTTGTTAAGCTTCGTGCTCGATAGTCGTGTGTAAGGAGCAAATACCCTGTGCGCCAGAATCGCTGGCGGTAATGTGCTTTAACCGGTCATCTCATGTGAATGTAACAAGTTATACGGATGGTTATGGCAAGTGTTTTTTTTTTTTTTTTTTTTTTTTTTTTTAATCTGAATTGAGAAACGACGACGAGTGTCCCAAGGCTGTCCACTCTGGCTCGTCCGCCCGACGCGGATCCTCTATTAAAGCCAGATCCGACCGACGAGGTTACCCATTATGCCAAGTCGTTGGGATCCATGTATGCTTAGTCCTAACTTATGCATCACGGAGGACTACTGAGAGGATCCCGCCTCGTGAGGAGACCTAAGTGGATTAGATTACCCGTCGCGCGCTTTCCATCGTTCTTCGGCTTGCGCTACTGGCTGTGTGATGCTGCTGTTCGACACTCCCAAGCGCTTGACTTCACCGTCCACGCAGGCTTTACCACCACGTCTCACCCGAGCGATTACCCGCGAGTAGAGCTTTCAATATGAACAGCATATGTCGGGGCCATTGATGCACAAGTTCGTTCAAACGCCACTCCCGGCAACCGGCAGCAGAAGACTTTTACGATTATTATACACGATTAAAATGATAAATCGAAATATATATACATAAACATATGTATATAGTAACAGGTTGTTGTGATCTCGCCGCTTTGCTCCCCCGCCATGGAAATATTTACATTTTCGGAGATTTACCGTCACTTCCGGTTTCGAAGTCTCGTTTTTCCTTCGGAAATGACGTCATACCGGAAAGACGGCGCTTCCGGTTTGAAAGTCCCATTTTCTTCGACCCTGTGCCGTCGTACCGGAAATCCATCATTTCCGGTTTGAAAATCTAATTTTTCGCAAAACACCGTTGTTATGTCGAGACTCTTTATCACGGATGGGTTAATTTTTTCCAAGAGCGCTTGCTTCGTCGGACACATGCACAAGTCATCGGATCCGGCTAGATTGTCATGCTCAGATTTTTCGATTTCTCGTTCACGAACGTAGATGGCTCGAAGATATTTATACGTCTCCGAGAGAACGAAGACCTCGGGTACGACGACGGTTTCCATTTGACTTGGTCATGTAGGTCGGTGCTGGTACGAGGGCGACGAGAACTCTCGGTACGACGAAACGCTGATTCGGGATGCATGTTGTTTGCCAACGGTTGCTCGGGGGATGAGAGAAACGGGCAGAGTAGAGGGCAGATAGGGCAGAGGGAGGAAGGGGCGCACAGAGGGCCAAGGCGAGAACCGAGGAGGCAGGGGTGATACGCCACCGAGGGAAAATGGTGAACGTCGGCTCTTCGTGTCTGGCGAGTATTACCCCGTCGTAGTGGGCGAGAGGTTGACTCAGCCGGCGCGTTTCCGGGCCTGTACAATGGGGTACCGGCAGCACGGCACAGCACACACAGCTTGTATACTGAGGAGCAATGACAGCAGCCGAGGAACTCTTCATTGCGCCCAGCGGAAAGAAACGAAAGCCGACGTTTTCCACCGTCCTCGTCCATATAAAACCACTCAGAAATTCCATAAATTCTTAAAATGTCTCATAAAAGTTGAGCTTTTTAGAGCCCGAGCGATAGGGATGGACGAAGGCAATGGCGATACTCCAGCGTGAGCCCGCAAGATCTCGAAGGCATTCGACCAGAAGCGAGAGAAAATACCCGGTCCTTTTCTACTTTGATGTATCGTAATCCCCTTCTCTGCCATATTGCAATATCTGGAGATCTCCTCATAGAAATGTCTCGACTCTCAGTGTATGGGATTGACGTTAACGGGATATTGAGTCCGTCGTTATTGATACACATCGATCCATGTAGGTACACGTTTCCTGTATAATACGGCTGAAAGGGTTACATCGGTGGGTTAATTCCATAAGGGCACACGGGCTGCGGATAAACGTGGCCTACATGCCCTGCTGACGTTGGACCATCGATAATAGAAATGAAATATCATTTTGATGTTCTTTGGACGGCAGATTTAGATTTTTAAAGTCCAACCTATCATTGTTATCGACCCATTTACTTCGGTATTTATTTCCGGTACGTGAAACATCAGTGTATTCAATCTCAAAAAAATGTTATACCGATAATCTGAGATAAAAAAGAAGACAAATACTTTAAGATTGTTCAAAAATCAAATATCAATAGATCACTCGATTATTTTTGTGATCGTAAGCGGCGCGTAACAGGCAACAGAAAAATATTAATATCTGTTGTCTAAAATCTAAAAAATGTTATCTAAAAATGTACATTTTTTTGTATATCATACAGATAAATCTTACACGGATCAAGGGCCTATCTTCTATGGCGGTGAGTATCAAAAAGACGCAAATTTTCGAGGGACATCGTGTTTTTCGGAGATACGGAAAAGAACGATAGGGGATCGAGAGTGTCTAATCTCACGGCGCGTTAAAGCCCTCGACTTTGCACTATCGGTAACACGCGCTCGGCCTCCGTCGCGCGCAATTCCATTTTATTATCGAGTGCTACGGGCAGCACGCGAGCCAGCGCGTTCGTCGGTCGGCGAAGAGGAGGGTGCAACGACTCGGTCGCACCGTGCCAGGAAGGGACCGCAAAGCTCCCTCGGACCGCTATCTTTATTATTATGGAGGTCTATCGGTTAGGACACGGCGTACCTTCCTACATCGGCGACGAGGAGATAGGACCGCGCCTCCCCCGCCAGCTTGCCCGGGCTCTACCCACCCGCTCGGGCTACTACTTAATCCAATAAAAAATGCACCGAACCACGCGTAGGTATTCCTTGGCCCAAGACCAGGGCGGACTTAGCGAATCTCCGGGGCCCTACTGTGAAAGAGTACCAAAACTTTTTTTATCCCTTATTTATAAAGCAGTTTTCGTTGTGGGAAAATTGCTAAGTCGCTCGGCGAAGAGCATCGTTTCGTCGTAAAGTGTTAGTTTTTTTTTTTTCTCTTTATGTAAATCTGATTATTTGGGGGCGCAATCCTCTGGGGCAAAGAGCACTTTTGAATTTTTAGCAATCTCAAAGTTTTCGAAGTTTTTAATAACGAAGAACTATATTTCCTGGTAATTGCATTAATGGTTTCGTTGTGAGTTTTCCTATGCCATGGAGAGAAAGTGTTGTAATCCTGAACAAAAATCGATTGTCGTAAAATTGGAGTCTAGAAGCATGTTTCACATATCCTAGAATACGAACAAAAGAATTTTTCCATTTTCTAACTGTCCGTCAGTCCAGTACGAAGAGATAATAACTTTTCGAAGCGATTCCCAATCACAGCGAAACTTCCTGCGTACAAAAGGATGTTTCAGTACTGGATATCGAACTGATTCGTCAATCCTTTCCGATATTTTACCTTAAAAGTGACAAATAAAAGAACGCATCGCTGAGCAGATCTGCATTCAAGAACGCACCCATGGTGTGTCCCAGTCTATCCTCATCTCTACGTTCATTGAAGTGCAAATAAGACTGCGGTGTGTGTCGATCTCGTTATGATCGAAACGGCTCATTCCCTTTTCTTCATTGTAGAATGAACTTGGCTCGAAGCGCCAAGATTCGGCTATTCGCTTTCATAGAACGCGAATAGCCAAAAGAAAGTGTGAGTGCTAAGTGGTTTACGTCTGTGTGGCGGTGAATCTCCTCTAAAAACTAACCACGGCAGGATTTTACCCAGGAAAACCGCGAATCATCGTTACTCCGCCTTAAACTCCTGCTCACGTCATTTCCCATTTTCGCTTCATCCCCGAAGCTGGCGGGACACTTCAGTTTCGTCTCGTCAACCTCGAAACGGACCGGGACCGATCACGAACCATTACTTGCCTGGGGACGCCGCGGCTCTATCTCTTCCCATTTTTATCAGGGTTTCACGGTAGTCGTACTGGCTATACTATTTTCCCCAGTACATTACCTTAAAAGTGCGAAAGAAGATTATGAACGAATGGCGAAAAATGGTGAGAAATTATGGTGAAAGTTAAAGTCTCCTTCGCAGACAAAATTATACCAAAATGTGATTTTGAGAGTGCCCGCCTGAGAATCCAGGGAAACACACCCTACATTATTATAATGCATATGTTACGAGTTTCCGAATAAATCAGACAACTCTCAAAAAGAGTCACACGTCTCACTTCCAAATTATGAAATTCCCCTTTTCCCCGTGTACAAATAAGATTGCGGTGCGTGTCGATCTTGTTCTTATCGCAATTGCTCATTCCCTTTTCTTCACTTTTGAACGAACTTGGCGCGGAGAGGCTACCGCACTTTTTTAAAAATAGAAAGAAAGTGTGAGTGCTAAGTGGATTACGTCTCCGCGGCGGTGAATCACCTCTGGAAACTAACGACGGCAAGATTTTATCCAGGAAAACCGAGAATCTTCGTTACTCCGCCTTACACTGCGGCTCACTTCATTTTCCACTTTCGCTTCACTTCGGCACTTCAGCTTCGTCTCGTCAACTTCGAAACGGACCGGAACCGATCACGAACCATTACTTGCCTGGGTACGCCGCGGCTCTATCTCTTTCCATTTTGATCAGCGTTTCCGATGTACTTGCACTGGCTATACCACTGCGGAACGCTGACGATGGAGATGCTCTCCCGGGAATATATAACGCTACAGCGCTGGTCGATCTCCTTCTCAACTATATTCCGGAATAGCGTTAGGGCCTCGATTTACATATTAACGTGGAAGAGCCATCTATTGCGTGTGCATGTTGCGGTAGAAACGACCCTCTGGGTTCCCAGTTGCATATATTTATAGCCGCGTCTTCCGCTGCTCGTCTCTTCGCATTATCCGGGCAAACGAATGGAATGGACTTTCGAGATGTTAAGTGAATTTTTTATTTTTAATTGAGCCTGAGATCCGAGACTCATAAAGTGTTTTGTGTCGAACAATTTTGCAATCGTCCCTTTGCGCGCCATGTTTTTCACTGCCTCGCTCTAATCTTAATGGAGTTGAATAGATTAGATTTACAGGAAGACAAATTGCACTTGGAGCATCGCAGATTTTGAATGTGGGGTCATTTTTTTTAAATATCCTGCGACTTTTTCTTTTTCGAACTTTGATCGCCCGTAGAAAGTAACACGGGAGCTAATAATATAGATCATCGGAACGAATTGATCTAAATTAATCTTTTAGTCGAACGCGTCGTTGGACGAAGTTTGTAAAATGCTGCAATTGGCCTGCTGCAATTTTTTTCTGTGAAAAAAATTAAACAGAAATAAAATCTTGTTAAATCTGATTGGTGGAATTAATATCGATAACTCATCGATTACGGTTCCGATGGTAGATCGGAATCGGCTTGGTTCTCATCCCGCAGACTTCTGGAATTGGAATTGGAGAAGAAAATAAATAAAAACATACGAGAGGGTGAAGCGATGAATGAGAAGGTACTTAAATCGAGCAGGTTTATTAATTTTTAAAATGAAAAATAAATAAATAAAATCCTGTTAAATATAATTGGTGGTATTAATATCGGTGAGTCGTCGATTGCGGGTGCGATGGGCGATCGGAATCGGCTGCGTTCTCATCACGCGGACTTGGAATTGGAGAGAAGAAAATTAAAAATAAAAATTACGAGAGGGTGAGGCGATGAACGAGAAGGTATTTAAATCGAGCAGGTGGCCGTGTGACATCGTGTTATATACATGCAGGGTGTCGCGGGGCTCGCTGGCGATGGAGTACTCCATTACATTACGCGGCACCGTCCACAGGTAAGTAGCCCGTACCGGTCCGGGCTGCAGTTACTGCATTGCACCGCACGATCCGTGGCACCGTGCAAGACCATACCGGAGCGCAGCCCACGGTGCACTTATTCAAATGGCGTTGCTCCATTCTTCCGCATAAACGCAATCGCGCTGGGTCCCGAGCAGCGGGCTGCTTCCCGACTCTCCTTCGTTCCCGCTAATCTTGTATACCAGTTCACCGTCTCTCCTATTGCTTCGCGTACGAGTACACCCACTGCCTGTATACAATTTTTCCGGCAGCCCGCGCTGCTTTTCTTTTTACCCCCGCCCGCTCGTTCGCGGACTCTGCCTCTCGTGCTCCGTTTCTCTCAAAGTTCGTCGACACCGATTTTCATAAAATGGCATTAAGGGAAGTTCAACATAAATTCAAACAATTACCGAGCTGCTTCTATTTAATTTTTTTTTTTTTTTTTTTTTTCGAAAAATGGCCTCACTGAATCGGACTAACGAGGCGGGACCGTTTGCGTAATTGGTAAGGCGCTTGAAGTAATTCATTAAAAATAATGCTAACTTACTCTCGTTCCATCTGTTCGACGATCACGCATCGAGTTGAAGTCAGGATTTTCGGCGTTATAAAAAATTGTTAATTTTTTTTTGCGCTAATCGACATCAATTTTCATAAAATGGCATTAAGGGTAGTTCAACATACATTCTAACAAGTAGAACATCAATTTAAACACTTCTACTTATATTTTTCTAAAATGGTTTCTGCCTAATCTGTAAGGCGATAAGTAAATTAATAAAAAATAATGGTAACACAATTTCGTTCCGTCTATTCGACGATAACGCATCGAGTTGAAGTCAGACACTTGGCGGTCATAATTTTCGGTACTGCCTTAGAAAAAATGGTGTATTTTTATTTGCGCTCATCTCTCTCGCGCCAGGTTCTTAATGTGGCCTCGCAGAGCCTCTTGACTGGAGAAATAAAAATAGAAGTTATTTTCGTCGCTCGTTAATTGAATGAAGGCCTCTCGCGGAAAGGGTGGAAGACGGAGCGATGCAATTAACTGAGGGCCCTTGAGGTTGCTCGAAGGAAAAACCGATAAACGAGAGACGTTACTCGTTGAAGAGACACTTACTTATTTATCGGTGATAATAGTTCGGTATGGAAATGATGGCCCATCGACTTCGGACCGTTATGAGTCGAACTCGACTCGCAACGCCGCGATGGCGGCGAATAAAGTGGAATCGACTTTAAAATTGATAGTGAATTTATCGAATATCCCAGTTATTGAATCCATTCAGCACTCGAGAGGATGCCGATACAACCGCTTACGATAAGATTTTTCCGATTCTTTTCCATTACTGAAACTCTCTTCCTGCATGTATGAATATTTTCCTGAGCCCCGGTCCGATATACGTGTAGAAAAGAATTATACCACAAGCGCAGAACACCTCAATTGATAGTGAGAGGTAACGACAAATCAAATCGTTTCCTCCGCGCAGAATCTTTTATCTCATTCAGCCATTACCGTTTGATTCGTCGGATTACTCGGAGAGACTTCTTCGTCTCTGCCGAGCAACAGTCGACGCATGTACTTGCTGTTGGCGAACATCCCGTCCGACCGCGGAAGAATTTTTCTGAGCCTTGGTCCAATATATGAATCAAAAAAATTATACTATAAGCGCAGAACACCTCAATTGATAGTGAGAGACAATAAATCAAATCGTTTCCTGTTCGCAGAATCTTTTATCTCATTCGGCGATTATCGCATGATTCGTTGGATTACCCTGACGAGTGTACTTGCTCCTCGGCGAGCATCCCGTTCGTCCGCGAAAGTACTTTTTCCGAACCTTGGTTAAATATACGTATATATAAAAAAAATAGCACAAGCGCAAAACATGTCATTCGATAGGTGAGACGTAACGACAAATCAAATCGTTTCCTGCGCGCAGAATCTTTGATCTCATTCAGCGGTGATCGTTTGATTCGTCGGATAACTCGGACGGGCTTTTTCGTCTCTGCTGAACAAACCAACGAGTCTACTAGCTCTTCGGCGAGCATCCCGTTCGTCCGCAAAAGTATTTTTCCGAACCCTGGTCAAATACATGTATAAAAAAAAATTATACCACAAGCGCAAAACATCTCATTTGATAGGTGAGACGTAACGACAAATCAAATCGTTTCCTGCGCGCAGAATCTTTGATCTCATTCAGCGGTGATCGTTTGATTCTTCGGATAACACGGACGGGCTTCCTCGTCTCCGGTGAACAAGCCAACGAGTCTACTTGCTCTTCGTCGAGCATCCCGTTCGTCCGCGAAAGTGCCCACGCAGTCGTTTATCGCCCCCAAAGCAATTAGATGCGAAGAGATAGTGGCTAGAAACGTAGGATCGAGGCTTGTCGGCGTTGCAATGCTTCTGTCATTTGGTCATTGCCGGAGGGGTATCAAGAGTTTGGATTGCTGGAAGAGGCGGCGTACAAACCGGAGGGAAACCTTGGCGAAGTCGTGAGGAACGGACGGAGAGAGTTGAACAGGAGGGTAAGGTTATCTCGACGGAATTCTACATTAGCGTGTTGGTTCCCGGGGCGGCGTGAAGTGGGTTGGAACGACCCGAAGCTAGGGGAAACTGTAGTTAACGGGAGTGCCCGGATCCGCGGTTATCAGGCTCGGAGGTTACATCGGGTAATCGGTTGCGCTTGGGAAACATAGGTACATCAATTTGTGCGGCTGGCCCTGAAGTTCCTCCAGCTGCGGGTACCACTGAATTCGCGGCTCGACTAACCGGGTTCGACTATCCATACCGAGCACGGTTGCTTTTCGTGTATATCTGTAGGATGTATACAGAACCATGGCTGAGCAGCGAGCGGTCAGTGTGGTACAGTGGCCGGGCCTGTCAATATTGGCCAGACGTGAGATGCCTCGCAACGCTTTCTCACAGAACGTAAATATAGGACCGGGGGATGTAGGCTAACGAATTACCGATCGATGCTCACTGACCAAGAAACGCGTTTACCCTTACTCCGCGCACCCTCCATTCTGCCGATAACTTCGCAGTCGATGCATGGATCGGAAATATATGTGCGAATATAATGTAAAACGTATCTTTACTGGAGGTTTGGATTTCAGTTTTCGTTCTGTAAAGCACTTTTGCTATCATCTGCAAACGGTGACTTTTAAATTTGGTGTTACTTTAGTGGTAATTGTCGACAGCGTGTCCCTAAAATATGTGGCAAATGTAAGCAAAACATATTTTTACTGGCGGTTTAGATTTCAGTTTTCGTTCTGTACTGCTTTCAGCTCCGATCCGCGTTTTTAAAAATTTGGTGGTATTTTAATGGTAAATATATCGGACATATTTACCTTTTAGGCGTTTCGGACTGTGTAATATACAAATCGAAAAAGCCAGAGATTTCCATGCGTAGGATATATTTTTCATACACTGCTCGTTACAATTATATCCACCTGGAAACCAGGCATCCTAATCATTCAAAGTTGAAGGTCCAATTTTTTCCACAAATACATATTTTTTAACTAAACACTTGTCGCTCTCAACAATCCCAACAATAAACCATTCCCAACATCGCGATATATCGTTCCGTACAAAAATAAAAGATTAAAAAGAAAATGTCAAAGCCGGCGCGCTTTAAGTACGCGATCTCCGCGGTTAATATACCACCATATATTGCTACAGAAAACGATCGGTCAAGGCATGCGTAATGGCACGCTTCGTATAGCGCCGATCGAACTCCGAGATTACGCCATTCGAGAGTTACGATAATAATCTCGATATTGGCTTCTGCCTATATGGAGTCGCGGCGGTGCGCGGCGCGGTTCGTGCATCGACAGCCGGCTCTGTACCCCGGTTGTACACGTACGTACAACAGATACGTTCGGTACGTATATAAACGAAGCCAACGTACGCCGCGTCTCTCGCCGGCCGATCAGATAATTAGCATTCAAGCCGGTATAGAAGATCGGACGGTCCTCTCTCCTGCGCGCCTATCGGGGCTCTTCATCTCGCTTTTAGAAATGACTCTCGCTCGGCGGCCCTCTCTCCCGAGGTACTCGCAGAATATCTACGCGCTCGGATGCCCGCACGTCCTGGCCAAAGAGACGCCGGTTTATTCTCCGGATATATCGTCGAAGATTGGACAAACGATTGACTCTGACGTTCGACATTGTTGTATTAGCTCGTCGGATCGGTTTCGCCGATACGCTTTAACCGAGCCCCGGTTACACGTTACTTACTCACGTTTGCGATATATCCACGGCGGTTGCCGGGCGTCAACCGGCAATGATAGTTCCAACGGAGTTACGTGTACATCCAATCTTCGATTGGCTATCGTTACACACTCGAAGCTTTTGCCCGATTGATTTAGCCTTCGACAATTTGTTGCCACGAACGCCGAGTACGTTGCCCCAGCGTCTTCGAAGCTTCGAGTTGTTATTCCTGTCGAAAGACGGAAGGGCGAAACTCCAATTTTTATTTAATGTACAATTGCCATGAAAAATGTTTAAAAAATGATTAAAAATATTGTTATCGTAAAATTAATGTTAATGATTAAATTAAAGCATTTCGAAAGTTTTTAATATACTGTACATTAACTTTTTCATCACAACCGTGCATTAAATTTCGTACGATTTTTTTTTACAGTGTATTGTATATACAAACATATCGATTGCTTAATACCATAACGCCATATAGGCTGCGTATAAGCATTGCCTATATGCCTTTTTGATATTAAACCCTCTATATATATATATATATATATATGTATATATGTATTTATTCTTACACGTATACACCTAGGGTACACCTGCCCTGCCTATACACTGGTGGAAGTTCGATACGCGAGTTAGTCGTGTACACGCATTCAATAGTGAATGAATATTGATAGACCGATAATTATGCCGGGCACATTCGCGCCTCGTTGTCCGTGATAATCGAACGGTAGACATGGAATATGCAACGATTCTGCCGAGTAAGGACTCCGATCGGCCGGGAAATATTCCTCGACGCAGACGCGAGCTCTGTCTATGGCACCGAGAGAGCTCCGGCCTGGGGTTCGTCGAGCTCCCCCTATCGAGATTGAGAAATATTCGCATAAACATTAGGTGCATTGTGCGACGGCCTTTCTCCGAGATAAAGAAAACAAAAGCCCCCCCTCCCAGACATTCGGACGGTCGGACATGTGTCGGTTCACCAGGAGTTTATATCCTTCGGTGACAGGGATAAATATATCCTTCGCTCAGAAGTTCGACGATACGCTTTCATGAAGTGAGCACGCGACGCGACGTACTCTTATCGACGTTCCTTATCGAGGTTTTCTTTTAAAATTCAAGTGACCCTCGGGCGACGTCGTGTTCACCCCGTGCACTGGGTCATTGAACACCCGAGGCGCTGTTCTCATCGTGAAAACGAAGGAAAATAAATTGAAGAAATAAGAGAAGCTGACGCCGCGACAGCATGGCCTTCGGGAGGAGCGCGTGAGACTCTGCTACTTCGTGACAGAGGGCACACCGTGACAGTCCAGTTTGCGGGACATCTATTGGCAGAAAATCTATGAATTATTTATTAAACTTCGGTGATGTAAAAATAATGTTATCACCGGAAATAGACTGTCCGACCAGACCTACGCGACATTGTAAAATAATGATACTGCAATTTAGTCACGAAAAAGTACACTTTCCGTCGTTCTAATTATTTTGCGACGTTACTTCGTACAAAGATTTTTCATACACCCAGAACATTTATTTATTTGACGACCACCGTTTATTTCGTTTAAGTAAAATATTTATTTGATTTACATAAATATTTATTTCATTCAAGTAACTATTTACTTAATTTAAATAAATATTTATTTAGATCAAATAAATATTTTATTTAAACCAAATAAATGGTGGGAGTCAAATAAATTTTTTTTCTGGATCTTTTTACGAAGTAACTACACTTCGTAAAAAGATTTTTCATAGTTAATTCGGAGAATGCATGCTGCCTGTCATAACGAACATGTGTACATCCTGCCGTATTTATTTCGCTATAAACGACCTCAGAATTCAGATTTTACCCAAGGAACCACGCAAGTCGACAGGTATGCAAATCCCATGCCGTTCGTGATAAAAGTTCAACAACTTCAAATCGAAGACAACGGCGCGACGGTCCTCTTTTTCCATGTAACAGTCGAGTTTGCGAGCTATCTATCGGCAGAAAGTCACTGAATTGTTTATGAAACTTCGGTGAAGTAAAAATAATGTTATCAGCGGAAATGGACTGTCCGACCAGACCTGCGCGACATTGTCAAATGATGATAATGCAATTTAACCCACGAAAATGCACACTTTCCATAATTCTATTTATTTCTCGTTCCATTTATTTCTCGTGCGTTACCCACTTGCTGTGGCATAAGCCCTTAATGATAAAAGTTCAATAACTTCGAATTGAAGCTACCCGCTTGACACTCCTCTTTTTCGGTCCCTGGTTAAAAATATCTCTGTACAGGAGTGGCATGCCATTGGCTTCGAACCGAAGCCAACGGCGTGCCACTCCTCTTACTCGGCCCGTGGTTAAAAAGGTGTCTGGTCTTTGAGTATTGATATAATGGGTTTGCTTGTTTTCAGAGTAAGCTGGAGCAAAGCGCTCGATTGTACGTGGAAGATATATCTATATATATTCAATAAATGTATCCAATAAATATATTCAGTAAATATATCCAATAAATATATCCAATAAATATATCCAATAAATATGTCCAATAAATATGTCCAATAAATATGTCCAATAAATATGTCCAATAAATATGTCCAATAAATATGTCCAATAAATATATCCAATAAATATATCCAATAAATATATCCAATAAATATATCCAATAAATATATCCAATAAATATGTCCAATAAATATGTCCAATAAATATATCCAATAAATATATCCAATAAATATATCCAATAAATATATCCAATAAATATATCCAATAAATATATCCAATAAATATATCCAATAAATATATCCAATAATTATATCCAATAAATATATCCAATAAATATATCCAATAAATATATCCAATAAATATATCCAATAAATATATCCAATAAATATATCCAATAAATATATCCAATAAACATAGATACACTTTCCACGTAAAATAGAGCGCTCAGCTCCAGCTTATTCTGAAAACGAACATACCTAATGATTTTGTTGCTTTAATATTATCAATGACAGCTTTTCGTTGGTCCACTCAGCGGTGGGAGACGCCCGGCTGTATCGCTGACAGACCGATATTCCTATTCCACACGCAAAGATCCCTCAGCTTGGAGTCGCGAACAACCAAGTCAGCTTCAGAACCAACGGACCATACAACCAGGAGATTACGACACGCTAACCGGATCACGTGCATTTGTTAGTCGTCGGCTCGTTCGCAAGCTCCCGCACTAGATCGTCTCCCGTACCACCCCTGGAGCCCCTCTTCGTCAGGCTGCCGTGAACAGCCCTCGCTGCATACGAAACAGCATCGTGGAATTCATTTTCCACTTTCCTTTTTTTTCCATTCGACGATGAACGGTATTATTCTTTTGTCTCCCCTTCGAATTCGGAGGCGCGGATAGGAGAGCTAAAACGATGCGGCGCGCACCGTGAAGCTGGCTGGCTTACTGGATCTGGTTAACTTGCCGCGTTAGACTCGGCTTATGCCGACAAAAATTCCGGGTAGGTTGAACGAGCGACGGTAAAAAAAGGAAGAAAAAAAAAAAAAAAAAATGAAAAAGATTCCGTGATTTCATGAGCTGGCGTTACATCCGCGCACAGGCGACGGGGCGCTTTGTGCGAGAATCCACGAGCCGGTGATATGAGAGCGATGGAGAGCGGGGAAATATTTCCCGAAATTGTTAAACCCACAGTCTCCCGGTTTGTCGGAGAAGAGGACCGTACAGGAGAGCCGACAGAGCGCATAGCCACGTCGGCGATTCCACCCACGCGATAGCGCTATACACTCTATACCCGCACCGCGTTCACATAAATTACCGGCTTATTACGTAGGAATTCCCGTGTCATACGCGCATACAGAATTTTAATTGAACGCGTGAATCAGCCTCTCCGCCGGGGCATCTTGATCTCTTCCCTTCACGATCCGCGTATATATTCCACTATCAGCGAACGTGGCTATGCGGGGACTACCGGGAATTAATAACGGAGTATCGCTTGTACAATATTCGGTTGGGCTGTCGGCTCGCGGAAATGCCGATTCGAAATTCAATTACATCGGTGGAGGCAATCGCGCGGGACAGTTAGACGCGTATTTTACCTAATATCGTGGGATAAACGATGTCATTGATAAACCGCGAGGCAGTCTCTCCGCTCTCTGATTAATCGACCGTTTCAACGGAGCAAAGTGAGATTAAGCGGGCGATGAGGGCTAAATGAGATAAAACGGGGAATGAAGAGGTGCGTACATGATTTTTCATTAATTTAGCGCGAGACGGAGGAGAGATAGTTTTGATTAAACTATAAGTAGCAACCACTTCGTGACCGCATTTAGTATCATGAATCTTGTGCGCAAGCCCAGGTGGGATTCTGCTGTAACTGGAAATCCTAAACATCGCTGGCTGCCGTTCGGCGAAACGTCATATCGGTTCTTCTCCGGCCGGTGTAACTAGCCAGAGCGAAGCCGATCGTCTGACGAGCGCTAATAAACACGGGGTAATTATAATGCGCGATTGCTGCGTAAAGAAAAATTAAGAAATGTCTCTGAGACGTCATTTGTGGTTTGAAAATCTTAGTTTTTAACCGGAAGTGACGTCATATGGGAAAACGTCATTACCTGTTTAAAAATCTCATTTTCCGGCCAGAAGTGACGTATTTCCTGTTATTTTTATCAGGTTGTCCACTGTATACAGGTTATTCGCTTTTCGTAATACCAAGGGACACATGAAAAAGAGCGGAACTCCCCGCGGCATCGCCTAGAAGGAACGGTATCGCGAATTGCCCGTAAGACTAAAACTTTCGCCTAAAACCCCATACAAAGATGAAAATAATCGTCCTGGAACTTTAAAACTTGTGTATTTTTAACAGGTAAAAAAACATAAAAATAAAACTCCTCTCTCCCACGAGAATGTTTTTCCCTTTTTTTAATCTCGCGTCCTCAGAGACGTTGCCATCGCTGTTATTCGCAGTTACTTTTTCAACGATGCTTCCGGAAGTGCTCATCCTCCCAGTCTTTTTTTTTCCCGAAGTTATCCCTACGTTCCAGAAACCCCACCAGCTCCACCGGGGAGTTAAACAGACAGTGCAAGCGGAGAAGGCGATGACGCGAATGGACTGGAAATATGTACAGCTCTCGGTTCGAAGTTAAGTTGTCCGGAGGATAGAAACACACGGTGAGCGGTTAAGTCACCGGTGTTATCGCGACACATGGATCGTTGCATTAACCCACCTGCGCACATTAGCTCGCACGCCCCGGCTCGTTCCGTTCGGCCGTGATCTCGCTCTATCTATCTGTACAGCGTACACATCCAGTTTCTTCGCGCGTTCCCTCTTAAGTACCTGCGCGCCGTCACTTTGAAACTTCGAACGGCCATGGCTGTATTGTAGACTGTATTTAAGTGCAGTTATTCTCAGTCGTATGAGCTGCGAGTAAGGGAAGAATGGGGCAAAATGGACTTGTTCGCGAGACTCTCCGACTCTCCACGCTCCCTACGCACTGAGAAAAAGAAATTGTTGGAATAACTAAGGATCGGTCACATACGTTCAAAGGTGTTACTTGATACAACAAAAATGTTTATTTGTATCGGCAAATTTTGAATCGATTTGAGCAAATAATCGTTCAACGAATCAAACATTTATTTGCACCAAACAGTAGTTTTGAATGTATGTCACCGCGATTTTTGGTTAACAGACATTTTTTTTTGCAAAAATGTTCTCGCTATTCGAATATAATTTCAGAATAATCTAAAAAATACCTGATGGGCGGGGGGGGGGGGGGGGGGGTAGTACATTTTTGCTACGTCACTTTTCGTATATCAAGAATTCATATTTTACCTGGAAAATAATTAAAGTACAGCCCATAACTCATAAATCTTTCAGAATCCAAAGTGATCGATTTTCACTATAATTTCTGGATGATCTCGCCCAAATAAAGAGAAATATTCCTGTATCCAAATGAACGTGAGAGATTCGATTTGTGATTTAAAAAAAAGTTTAAATACGTCGTGTTAATCGAAAAAAACTTTCCGAATCACTCAGCCCGTCAATTTTTCTCCGTTCTCCCCTAGTCGAATTTAGTACGGCTCTTTTCACATTTTTTACACCTAGCTTGATAACACCCGTAATATCCGGGAACAACGAACGAGCTTCTTGATAATGACGCCTCCTCCCGAAGTTTCTCCACTTCATTAAGTAAAGTATAAGCTTGCATTTCCCGCTTCGAAAGTTTGTCCGTTCCATCCACTTCGTCGTTGTCGAAATTCGAGCTTTTGTACGTTAATAGCATCTTGAATGACGTATATACAGTTATACAATGGTTATCGGCACGCCCACTCGACGCATTTTAACTTCAATTTCACCTATCTTCGTTAGTCCCGGCATCCCCGACTTGGCTTCGCTCGGAATGAAAGATTGAATAAATTTGCGCTCGACGTATAGAGTTTGCACTCGTATGGAGTTGAAGTGGGCGGAACTTACAGCCCGCGAGTGTGTCCCTCTTCCACATGCTCGGCATTCCGCGAATCGTACGGAGCTTTTGCCCCGCAACCCTTTTCTTTTTCTACCCGAATCGCATACCTCGGCCACAAACTTGTTCACTTAAGAACTTTCCTTGATGCGCGAACGCAATGTGCAACTGAGCGCGCGTACATCCTGCCTCCTCCGCTTTCCTTCGACGACGCCGGAGCCTTCGCAACCCCCGAGGCGTGTGTACACCCGTATAGTTGCACGGGTGTACAAACGCCGCTCGACGGCGGGTAGGAAAGACGACTAATTAAAATGATCGTGTCAGCGCGCTAATACGAGATGAATCCGCATATTCTATGATATTTCAACGAGTGCTAACCAATTAAATTAAATTTGTTTAAATTAGGAATTTAAATTTATATGGAGGACCTCTATATAATTATTTTGGTTGCTCGGAGTTTTGCGTGCATGCGAGGCAGGAACGGCTATGTTAACTTTGGATGAGCTAGTCGACTTGGGAATTGAATACGAGCGAGGAATAAAACGAATTGCCCAATTTCTGGGGCAGCGTCTCTGACCCATGTGAAACTAAAATTATCGTGGCAGCGCGATAATACGAGATGAATCCACGTATTCTTCGATATTTCAACGAGTTCTAATCATTTGAATTAAATTTGTTTAAATCAGTGATTTAAATTTATATAGATTTGAATTAATATGGTTATAATTGTCTGCCTCTTCCGTTTAAATTTATGTGGATTAAATTATATAACCTCTATATAATTATTTTTAGTAGTCGGAGCTTTGCGTACATAAGAGGCGAGAAGGCCTTGTTAACTTTGGGTGATGCAGGCTGAATAAAGCCAGAAAAGAAGCCCAGCGGATAAGAAACCGTCGAGAAAAATTATGATAGGTGAACAAAAAAAAATATCAGGTCGATGGAAAACCGACTTTACGCACCCATTCTGCCGTACGTCACGACGAGTTAATGTCGCCAGGCGGGAGCGACGGATGCCGCGAGCTCACGCGAGTCAATTTATGATCGGGGGTTTATCTGGGCTTTTTTTGCAGTCTTTCTTTCCGGTGTTTTTTTGCTATTTTTCTTTCAGGGTTTTTTTGCTATTTTTCTTCTAGGGTTTTTTTGCAATTTTTCTTACAGGTTTTTCTCAGGATTTTTTCTTCCAGGTTTTTTCGGGATTTTTTCTTCCAGCGTTTCACTCCGGGATTCGGCTATCAGTGACTCGGACTACAAACCTTTTGGCTGTTTCATCACTGTCCGATACTGGTTAATCAGACACCCAAAAATCCGTCCATATTGCGCCGCTCATCTCAGGCTCGGCCGTCTTTTGGGCGATCTACCGCGTAGATCGCAATAAATTTTCATTTTCCGTTACAAACGCATGCGTTGTCCGGCACATCAGACGCAGCGGCTTCTGATGCCCCGGATATTCATTATCGTATCCATCGCCGAAGGCTGTTACAATGCAAATGGTGCATGCGAACTATGCATAGGCCGATGTAATACCGCGAGTTCGGTTTAACTATGCTGTAAACGCGTCCGGCTTTGATCCCGCCCATCAGGAATCCCTCAATAACCCGGAAGTGCGGGTAAACCTGTGGATTCAGGCCATAGCCTGGTTGCGACTACAGATATACAGGATAATTGCATCATAGCTTCGGGGCCTTTGTCGAAACTCTCTCGTACCACATCGCAGCTTTAGCTATCGCGGGCTTCCAAAATTATTCGCTCCTCCGCAAGCCTCTCCAGACATGCACGGCGGGTCTTCATGCGAGAGACCAGAATCATGCGATCGATTGATATTGCGAACGGCTGGATAGTCCTAGGTAATTGCGAAACTGAGCGAACAACATGAAGAAGGGGCGACCGATTGCATTCTCGCTCGACATATCTTATGGTGGGTCCGAAACGTCTGGTTGGACATGCGAGGTTCTTCGCTCGCGTTTTGAGCGTGATGACGATTGGAAACTGTATGGGTGATGAGGTAGAGAGAACATCGAGTCGCAACAGAATAAATCAAGATTTGTCTGTGGAAAAAGCTCGCATATGCTCATTTTTACCATCTTTTTTATTCCGCCAAATATTACGTAATATTACGAGCTTTATTAATTCCCGGACGATCTAAATAGATCTGGTGGATAGAAACAGACCGGAAATTATTGAAGGACTGTAATCCCCGGTCGGTGAAATAAATACCTGACAACACGCTTTACGAAGGCCTGGCGATGAATTATTTTTAGGGTTTTTTTCACAGAAGTCGCACGGTGGTCCATCTTGCTTACTCTTTTCGCATGCTCGGTAATATGGACCATAGTGATCGGCGAAAAAAGGACTCACTTACGGATGTTCGGATAAGGCTTCGGCTACTGAAAATTAAATTGAAGTTTCTTCAGAACTTAATATTTTATATGGAAATTAAGTCAATTTCACTGCAGTGACGAGCTGACCAGGTGGTCCACATTACCGGCGGTCTACGATAATTAAGGAAGCTCATGTGATATTTTAAAATTTCATCGGTATCAAGGTCTGACAATCAAAATGCCTCACAGTTATCATTACAAGCACGCGAACGAAGTTTTAGATTTTTTTTAATCCGCATTTGTGTCACGCGCTGGTCCATTTAACCTCATCGATTCACAAGTTTTACCCTATCTATCTCTAAAAATTCTCGATTAAACTATACTATTTAATAAAACAATACTTATTTTCCTTAGAAAAAAAAAAAAAATTGCCCTTAGCTTTTGCACTCCACGAATGACAAGATCCAAAATCGACCGATAATTGCATAACGCCTGATAATTCCCAGATACATCGCGAAATGATAATTGATCACGTCACCTCCGTGTCCCCGGACTAGGCGGCATTCGTTCGTACATAATTACCGCACGTACGATATAATTCAGGCTTGCTCCACGACTTGATCCACGATAATAATATGCCGTTCTGTATTCCATACGATATCTCATGTTTAACAATGTAATTGCCGCATGAATTCAATAGCGAGGAATAATGGCGTACGGAATTGCTCGCGCTCGCTCCAACCTCGCCCGACTACATTTCAAGTTTATCCTAGTTTCCGATTTTATAATGTTCCGGTTATCCTTGCGTGACTTGGTTCCATGCGCGATTCCACGCTTACTCTCGACATGCGCAATGAGCTCTCTCCGCATACGTGCAAAAGCCTCTCGAGTGCCATGACCTCACACACGGCTTCGATGTGGTCACATTGAATGACAGCCTCGCTGTACATAGGCCTACGTTGCGTTTATTTTTATATTAAAGTACCTTATACTATATATATGTATATGCACAAAAGCGTATATTGTGCACGAATACGAGCGGCGAGTGCGCGCCATGGGGGAGATACCTATCTTTGAGTGATCCACTTACGTCATGTCACAGTAGGCAAAGGCTAGGAGAGTCGCGTGAGAACGTAGTCGGCTGAACCTTGAGCATCGCGGGCCTCTCTTTTGTACTCGCACCGAGTGCAGAAATAACTCTCGCAAAAACTATATCCACTGTGTATGCCCCGTATGACCAGACTTATCTACCTCTCCGTATTACAGACTTACGCGTTGGATATATTATAAGCTTTTCCGAGAAAACGTCGCGCCCGTTCCTTCTCCATAGTTTTGCGTCCTCGGGACACACCTCGGATCTCGGCGAGATGACGAGGATCGGATTCAAGGCGAGCGCTGCGCATAAGGCTCGGACGACTTGTTACGATAAACAGAAATGAAGGAATTAAGTATTTCCTAACGCATGCAAAAATCCCCCTTTCGTTCCTGTGTAGGGAGCGCAGAAATTCACAAATAAAGCATTTTTGTGACTGTAATTCGAAAACTGTGTCGCACACAGTGATTCATTTCGTCGAAGGTGAAGTTTCCTCAATTGTTAATTGTAAATGCGTCCCTACAAATATGTATATAAATTCTGAAACAACAGTGGAAAACAACATCACACTATAATATACCTATAATAAATCTATTTCACGATTTCGTCTCGTCAATATCATTCAGATAAGCGTTCTCTCCATCTTTTTTTTCATTTTATTTTTTTAATGCGCTGCCCCGACTCGTTTTTATTCCATCAATATCTATTCGCATTGCCGCTAGAACGCCACGGGATTCGAGAGACATTTATCGCAATCACGGTGAAAAAAAAGCGACGCGAGAGTTATCACTTCGGACTCTCAAAACTGTATCGATTATCAATAAATCTTTTTTTTGTATATATAAAGCATCATGCAAAAGTCTATGGTTGGATTGTTAATCACTCACCCACGGTTGAACGGGAATCCCGTCGAGTAATATATTTACTGTATATACATATGCATATATATATATATATATATATATATATACACACAAACATATATATGGCAATATACGAAGGGACGTTTCAACGAATGAGCAGACGGGAGAGTTACATACCTGGAACAGAGAAGCATAAAAAATTGTTTTTATTCGATTCATGTTAGCACAGGAAGCCGAGAGTATTTCTTTAGGTCACGAAACAGCGCGCGAACCACCAAGGGAATTATGTTTGTTCGGTACGTTACATACATACATGTACACATATATATATGGTCTATGTATCCAGGACCAAGGACATGTAGACGGCTGTGAGTTAGCGTTGCCGCCGGGATTTCTTTGAAATTCGAGGTCAGAACAAGGATGAGATTGCCGAGACGGGAGGGATACGTTACCGCGTACGTTTATCTTACATAGTAAAGAAGGTATACCTGGCCGAGGTAACATTCAGCTACCTCGACCTCCGCCCGTAAGCAGCGAAAACAGTCAACATTAATTTCGTTGGCTTTACTGGAAATACCGGCATCAATAAAATGCGAGCGTTTACAAACGATCGCGAATAGCATGCACTAAATAACGCCGAGCATTATTTAGCTGATAGTCCCAAACGTTCCATCGACGCTTTTAATCTCGGACAATGAGGAGAAGGTTTTTGTTATTTTCGAAAGTTGCTTTTCCGTAAAGTTAAACCGCGCTGAAACTCTATTTGAATGCATCGCAGTCCGAGATGAGCACAGTTTTTGTCCCCTGATACATTGGTGAGTGACGAGATATTTTATCGAAATTCCGGAAAGTCTCGAAATGCGATAAAAATATATCGGATTGCGAGCTTTGCATTGGTTGTCGTTCAATTAAGCGAGCAGATTTATGATCATAACGAAATTGAAATATTTAGAAATCAAGCATTGTCAATCAAACAGTATATTTGTCCGGCATTAATCAAATCGTACATAAAGTTCAAATTTCGATGATGTATCGTAATTTTATTTCCTGAATTTCAAAAGGAGGTGAAATAAATGTAAACAAAATAAATGGTCCTCACGAGAGCGCTGCAGCGTCATAAACGCGCTCTACTACGTTAAAAAATGCAAAAGGGACGCAGTGCAGAATTCGTAGCTTTGTAAAGAAAAAAAAGCATGTTTTTAAAATTCTTCGGTGAACGAGCTCTGCGACCTCAAGATATTACTGCAGCATTTCAATCCCTTGAAAATTCTGAGCTGCGCTTCGTGAGAATATATAAACATTCCTCAGTGTTACGGTGGAATGCAGAATCATGAGTTCATCTTTTCATTTCGTAGGATTTCGGACGCTCTGAAAGGTCTGACCTTTTCCTTGCGAGTCGTGCTCCCAGTTTCCATAACTCTTGAGCCACGTATCTTCAGAAAATGTTGTACCCGACCAACAGCTCGGTGCACATTTCCACCAAAAAAATTTCTATCGTACACCCAGAAAAAAGAATTACTCGACGGCCACCGATTATTTGGTTTAAGTAAAATATTCATTTGATTTAAATAAATATTTATTTTCATTCAAGTAACTATTTACTTAATTTGAATAAATATTTATTTAAATCAAATAAATATTTTACTTAAACCGAATAAACGGTGGCCGTCAAATAATTTTTTTTTCTGGTTGTGCTTCACAACCTTAAAGTCATAACAAAAAACCGTAATTGATTGATCAATTATTGCTATTGCAACAAAAAAAAGTAATCGATTATTATTTTTTATTGATTTTATTTCGACAAATAAAAAGTAGGCTGTGATATCCACTCGATGGATGTAGATTCCAGCGCGCAAGCACATGCGTCTGTGCACCGATATGCCGATGCAAATTTGCCCGGTGCATCCAACGTACTTAAGAGCGGGGATGCTCTTCACGTTTTCGATATAGCGAATCGCGCGACGACGAACGGTATTCCACACGCGCGGCCTCTCGCAACAGCAAAAGCACCCTGTATAGATATTAATACACACAATTCAATACATTTGTTTAAAGTACGTATAGTATGTGTATACATATATGTACCGAGATGCGGTTGGCCGAAGTTCGAAGTACGACCGACACTTGGCCGTAATGCGGCAGCAAGTTGGCAGCCGGCGATTGGATCTCGACTATGGTCCAGCATTGGCCGAACCGTCGATCGCTGACCGTGCCGACATTGGCTGTAGCTGGCGCGACCCTGGCTGCCAGTTTTGCTGAGGCTGGCGTTTCGCCCTAACGATACGAGTAATTTAAAGTTCCGCGCCGATAGCGGGGCGACGTTGGCCCAGTTCAGTCCACGTCGATTGAAATATATGATATAAACAATAATGAATCAAAAAAATTGTCAAACCGCGCGTCCGCTGAAAAATCGTTTTTTTATCATTCCGAATTGCTTCATTATGAGTTTTTACCTGCGGTACTGCAATGCGGACGGCCGACCTGCCGTCAGTATTATATTCAATAGATGTGGACGGAAGTGACGAAAAAATAAAAATTAGGTCAAATTAAGCAACCGATAAATAAATATTAAGCCATTCCGGAGTTCTTCGTTTAAAAGAATGGAATACAAAAAAAAACTGATAAAAAAGCTTTGGCGGTTACGCGGATTGATATAATTGTTTTTTTTTTCATTGGCTCTTAATATTTTTTTAAGCAGCCGATACTGGGCCACCTTCGGTTAACGAGTTAACTGCACTATAAAAACAAACAAATTCGTATGAAATTTAATGTTCTGGTACTAGAAATTTTTATGCGTAAACTACTAAATTTCATGTACGATTGCGATGAAAAATTAACGTGCAGTATATTAAAAACTTTATAAATACTTTACTTTAATTTCACTGTAAAGGTCCATTAATTTTTCATCCCCATTGTACATTAAATTTAACATGCCAGTTTTCGCATACAAACTTCCAGTCCCGTGCATCAAATTTACAACTTTTTCAAACAGTGGACGCCAAATATTGGCAACCAGAGTCGCGCTGTATTTCGAAATTTCCAAAAGTCGTCTCCACATTTTACACAGCGTTCACAGTCACTGAACATCACAGCAAATCATCATGCAGATAATAGTAGTCATAAAGTGGCCAAGAAATGAAAAGCCGAAATAAAGCATAATGAAAAAAAAAAAGCTCAAACAGAGCACTTCGGAGGGTTTACAGTACTTTTTAATGCAAAGCTAGCGTTAAATTCCACTTTGCTCCATTCATGCATTTATACCTCGAAGTTGAATCCGCCGAGCGCAATGAACGCGAGATATATAGCGAGAAGAAAATAGAAGACGGATACAAAGAGAGAAAGAGAGACGGAGAAACGAGGGAAGAAGGAAATTTTATGAAAGCCATGCAAAACTGCACAAGCCCGAGGCACTTCGGTAACACAACGATAAATAAAGTGATAAAAGTGGTGGAAAAAGCGTCGAAGTAGCCGCCGGAAAGATTCTCGTCGGGCATACGAGTGTATACACGTAGTACAAGTGCGGTGTGCAGAAACCGAAGTGCATCGGCAGCAATCCCTCGATAACTAAGCCCCGTTCTTCCCCTTCCAACCCCCTCCGAGCCATTTTCAATCCTCGCAAAGTTTACTCAGCAGGTCGACGATTTTTCTGTTTACTCGTACGCGAGCTCGTTCGATTGGCGTCACTACTTCGCCATTCGTTTATTCGCCAATCAATCACGGCACTACGTTGCCCTTTCTATCTTTCGTTCTCCAACACACCCGAAAACACACGCATGCGGGCGCGTCCACGTTGAGAAAGAGGTTCTTGCGTGAACATTTTATACCCGTGCACTTTTCTATCCGGTGTCTCTTCTATTCGCTTTACGTACACTTTTGACTGTACACGTACGAGCGTCAACGGATGGGTTCGACGATGCGGAAACTTCGGCAACATTTTTCATTCCGTTTCACGCGACCGTCCGCTTCCCGCTAACGTGTACACAAGCAAATAGCGTATTCCCTTAGCCAGTTTGCACCCAACTTTGTGAGAGCTGTGAAATTTGTTTTTCTTCTGTGAATTCGATGTATGAAGTATTCCAATGCATTCGAGGGTTACTGACGATGGACGAACGTACTTTATTCCGACTCTTGGGCGAAACTGCAGCGGGACATTTTATGACGCAGCTTTTAAAAAACCTTTGAACTTGTCCCGCGGCCATCGGCATGGGGGAGTTTCAGACTATTTGGCAAAATGGTAGACACCGAGAACAATATTTGTTTTTGCTCACGGGGCCGATTTTTTACATCAAATATTGAGCTGCAGCTCGACTTCCATGAGAGTTAAATATTCGACGGATTCGCAATCAGCGGTGGAAAAAAAAAGATCGGCTGTGGTCTTCAATCGGTGAGCCGGGAAAGTCCGCTGCAGGCCAGATTTTCTATTTGTATCAATTTTCTATATTTCGAAACGACGATATCGTTCCATCGTGTTTATCGTGAAAAAGGTGTTTGTTCTGCGAGAAAATACGCACAAAATGTAAGGAACTTGGTGGATTTTAAAATAGTACTTTGCGATACAAGTGCGGTAAAGCGAACTTTATACGCACGCTGTAAAGCGATTTTTTTCCCTTAAATCGAAGGTCCCAAGTGATGTTGCGGAACGCATAAATCTGAGTTATTCCTCCGCTGAAAAGGAATTCGATACAAGTTGTACCACAGAGTCGAGCCGGAAATTCGGCAATTGTCAAAGTAAGTTCCGGTACGGCAATTGCATAAAGAGCTTCAAATCGATCAGAAATTCATTTCACGGTGCGGAAAGCTCCTCCGCTGCAGCAGAGATAGTTGGGATGTTAACAGCACCGATAGTTTTTACGATTGCCGGTGCGTATATGGTTACCAGACGTACCCATGTCGTTGCCGTCCTACTCCACACTTTGCGGAACAACTGGTGGTTTCCAGATGTGTCGCACGTGGGTGTCGCCGATAGTAAACTCCAACGGCATTCCCTCTGCTATAATAGCCAATTAAAAGCAACTTCGTTTTTTTTCCCTTTTTTTTTTTGACGATCGTCCATTTTTCCCATTGTATAATTGGCATAACGGTACCATCGCGCACTCGACCTCGGTATCAATTGTACGGATAGTCGCACAGAGAACATCGAATCGAATACTATAAATACCGAAGCGAAGAATTCTTTTACTCTGATGAGTACGAGTGTAAGTTTCTTGCCGAGGACAAGGCGTCCTTCGACCACTCGATCGAAGTCGACGCTCTTTTCGTTTTATTCGTCTCACTGTCGTACACTTTCCCCGCATCGCTGCCGACGCGAATTTTCTCTCGAGGAGTTTGCGTCCGCGTCGTATCCAATTTTTCTCTTCCTTTCGCGTACTCCGGGGAGGCTCGGCAGGCCGGGGATTCAAGGGAAATAGGAGTGGGTATGCCGAATGCAGTATGGACCGCGGCCAAGACGTACCGGCGGGTGGGCTCGCGCACATAAGAAAATCGAGGGAAGTCAAGTAGATGGGTAGCGCGAGCCAGGATCATGATATGCGTTGCTTCTCCTGCCGGTGCTGCTTGTACCCCTGGAATCGGGCTTAGCTCCCCCACGTCAGAAACAAAAGTCGTTCCCGGTGAGAAGGGGCTTGCGCATGAAAGTAATATCCCACGGTCGTCCCCGGTAACACAAGAGCGGCACAGTTGATGCCAAGAAAATAAATATATACGCGTGACGACTCCGAATCGAGACTCTTCTCGAAAGTTTACTACTTTATCCCGAGCGCCTGGAACGAAAGTATCGATGACGAAAATAATAGAGAAAAAAAAAAAAAATTGAGATTTAATCCCTTAATGGGTATTGAGATGAATGTAATTTTTTTTTTAATATCGAGTGTGCAGAAATACGTCTGTGCAATTGAACGACCGAAAGTATGAAGAGGGTCAATAAATACGGAATATACCGATATCAGGACGAATATATTTTTTTTTTTCACGTAATTTCTTTAAATTATCGGGTCTTTGCCGAAATAAATATGTGCAATTGAAAGATCGAAAGTACGAAAAAGGGTCAATAAAAACAGAATGTCACGACGAATATAGCGACGAATTTTTTTCTTCCAATAATCACCTGGAAATTAGTATTCAGGTATAAGCTAAATGTACGCTGCCATTTGGCGGGTTAAAAATTCGTCGACAAGTCTGTTTACATTATAGCCGAAATTCTACATTGACTGAATTTAATGTATGTATAGTCACGAATCGCGTCCACTCCAGAGCACTCCGGATCCACCCCTAAATATATTTGAGTAAATATCACTCATATTTTTCCGCACGTTTCTGTCACTGGCTCCATTTGGGATACATTTCAGAAAAAAATAAACATGAATTTCTCTAACGACACTTCCGGTTTGAAAATCTCACCTTTAAACCGAAAGTGACATCGCGCAAAAAATGTTGTTGTCACGTCACCTCCAGTTCGAAAATCTCATTTTTCGACCGGAAGTGACGTCATACCAGAAATACGGCATTTCCGGTTTGAAAATCGAATTTTTCAACCGAAAGTGACTTTATGCGGAAAATACGTCCCTTTTGGTCGGATTGGACAAACACTAACGAATCATGTTTATATATATATATATTTTTTTTTTTTTAATATTTTTCTATTTTTCCACCGTATACCCTTCTGGGTTTTTACGGAACCCCAGCCCGATTCTCCCCTAGCACTCCCTACCCGCACTCAGCTTAGCTACCTAATCATGTTTATATATTTTTATCATACCTCTCATCTTCGTTGTTGAAAGGACGTTACACATCACACATCCCACGGAATTACACCGTCCTTAACTATTTCGTTTAGAAGTTTACGATTCAGTGAAATAATAATGTCTGCTAGAGTGCAGAAGCTTCCGCTCGAATACGGAGATATATTCAAGCGTTTGGGTATGCAGGCTATATTTTTTTTCTCTTTCTGTCTATTAAAAATTCTATGCATCCGCGAGCGACTACACAATGGAGAAAAATAATGGTCGATTGGAAGGCACTATATACATATATGTGCTTGCTAGATTGCCACTGCGAGGGCGCGGAGAAAACATCGCGGGTCGGGAGTTAACTTTTATAGCGACGCAACTGCGAGAAAGACTCCGTACATATATGTATGTATATGCTCACGAAATACCCCATTCGTTTTATCGAATATCCAAGAATCCTGTTTACGAGCACTCTCGTACATTTTACCAAAAAAAAAAAATCACGACTATCTTTCAGCATCAAAACATCAAGCCCGATCCCCGTGTATTATAGCGCAGAAACATCGCGTGGTCGAACCGGTCGTGACAATGGATCATTCTCGTTTCGCATTAATGCAACGGAAGATCGCGACGCGATGGGACGGGTTTCATTCGATGAATCACAAAAGTAAAGAAAATCAGTGACTAACAAAATTCAATGCTAATCAGTGCGCGCAAAAAGCCAGCGGGCGAGACATCGCATAAGTCGATTTTTTTTTTCTCACCAAGTTCGTTGACTGATATCGTGTGCAATATTTGGTGCTATTGTGAAGAGAAACATGAAGCAAAAACATGAAGAAGACCACACTCAACCGTTCGTATATCGGCTAGTACAAAATGTACAGTAATGAATAACAGCACGTTTCGAAGAATAACATTTCTACTGCAAATTTAGCCGCAGCGCATTGGCGAACGCCTTCTAGTTTCCGAGTTTATCTAGTTACCGCACCAACCATACCATGGTCGTAAGCATTGCAACTCGATTGACTAATTTGCATTATCCTGAAACCGCTAAGATATCAGAACTAAACAGAATATGCAAGTCGACAACATTGGAAAATTCTTTTTCCTTAATCGTCTTGTACAGCTTTATAGTTTTATATAAACGGTAAAATAATTCGGATCCAAGAGAGACGTTCTCGATGAACCACAGTCAATCGTTCGTATCTCGGCAAGTACAAAATGTACTTGCCGAGCAATGAATAACAGCACAGTTCGAAGAATAACATTTCTACTGCAGATTTAGCCGCGACTCATTGGCGAACGCCTTCTACTTTCCGAGTTTCGTGACTATACTTTATGATCGAACCACTGAAGGTGTAACAAACGGAACCAGTTATTTGTGGCTGCACGGCGCGTGAATACCAATCATACCATAGTTGGTGCGGTCTCATAGTCGTAAACATTGCAACTCGATTGACAAATTTGCATTATTCTGAGACCGCTAAGATATCAGAACAAACCAGGACATACAATTCGACAACATTGGTATTTTTTTTTTCCTTGATCTGTTGTACAGCTTTATAGTCTCGTATAAACATTGAAACTCTCCCATTGCAGCTCCGTCGACAAAAGCTCCCGAGAACGATACAGATACGTTATTTTTATCGATATAATCGAAAGGTGTAAATCCGGTGGATCGTCGAGAAACTAACAATACACTCTTCGAGAAGATTGTTATTGAAAGATACTTCGGGGAAAGTGCGCGAAATTTGAACCCCTGCTCTCTTCTTCGTTTTCCTCGCCTTTTCGTAGGTCGTCTAACGCGATACGTCTTCCCTCCCTTCCTCTGGGTAAGGGCATAAAAATGCCATGAATCACATTTACTACTAGCGATATAGTGTGAAGAAACTCGTGTTTCGTCTTCTCTTCACCCTCACCTATGGTGTACCGCAATTGAGCGAGTTCGCTCAACCGAGAAGTTTGCACGTCGTCATTCGGACAGTTCGGTACGTGAAGTTGCGTGAAACTTTGGATTTTCTACTGAAGTTTATTTTTCCGAGTCGCGGGTTTCCCGTCATATTGCGCCCCGACGTTCGTGCGGAAAAGAGACCATCACTCCATTTATATTCTTCACATTTCCGCCATTCTCCATTCTCCCTCGCGCCGCCGTCCTTTTTACACGCTCCTACCGCACCGAGACTCTTTCTCGGGTCGGCTAGTGCGCGACGCGCGTCGCTGTTCCGACGAACAAAATGCGGAAGAATTTTTCATCAACGGGAGAAAAAATAAATGGTCGTCGGCCAATTTATGTTTACCATGTATATAGCTCGACGATAAGGTATTTCGAGAGTAGTTTGATGAGGTGATAACCAGACCCGAAGGGAGACACGAGACAACGAAATATATGATAAGTGTGTTTCTGGGTCACAGAGACGCGGCTTCATCCCACCAGACAGTGTCTGCTCGGCCTCCACCAAGCGGAACCCAGCATCCTCGCAGATATAGGATATGTCCGGATGAGTCATCGTCGTCAACGACGTCCTCGACGGCCCCGGACATTTCCAACCTTACCCTTTTACATCCGCGTAGACGCGTCTGCTGTCTACTTTACTTCGGCCGCTGTTGGACTATTCTTGACTCCGTGCAAGAATAGTTCCTGGAATTATGACCCTGAAGATATTCCTGAAGTAAACAGTTTTATTTTCATCCCAAAGCAGTGAATTGATAAAGACTTGCCAAAGTTTTCTCTAACAACGCGTTTTCCCTCCCAACTCTGTAAAAAAAAATTCCGCAATGCTTATGACTAAGGTCGATCAGCGATTAATCCTGATCATAGTTCTCATCTCGCGAGAATCGTCAATCTGCAAACTTCGAATCGTCCGTTTGGCAACAGAACAGTTCGTTATATCTGCACTGCCGTTAAGGTAAAAAGAGCGAGATTGACAACCTGCAATGTGTTAATTGTGAGCCGTCAATTGATTGCGAAAATTGTGAAGTTAGTTGGAACTTCGAAGCTCGTTAAAACTGGCTCAATTATTTCGCTATTCCGTCCATCTTATTTAAGAACCGATTGTGTGTAAAGTTTGTTAGACGCGAATGAAGATTGATCCCCGTGGAGGCAAAAAGTGCGAGAGATTTATCGAGTTCTCGTACACTGCTGTCGTAGATTAATCGGCAGGCGGGAGCTGCGAGCGAGAGGGCTGTTCCAGAAGAAAAGGACTCGTTGATCGTTACTTAGCGATGTTGTTTAGTGGAATAGGAAACAGGGACGTCACGATCCGTTTTGCACGATCGCCTTTCGCGAGTTCTTGGCCTGATATTCTGGAACCCTACTTCACTTTCTTTCTACATTCACTTTTCTTTTCTTCATTTTTTTCCCAACCGAGTGGGACAATGAAGAAAAGAAATTGCAAAGTGCGCAAATGGCTTCCTAATTTTCTAGTGCATCGCGCATAATTTCTCTCGAAAGGTGCAGTCATATCTCAATCTTCATGAAAATTTCATTGATTTCATGAAAATTTCCCTGATTTCATGAAAATTTCCCTGATTTCATGAAAATTTCATTGATTTCATGAAAATTTCACTAACTTCATGAAAATTTCACTAACTTGATGAAAATTTCATTGATTTCATAAAAATTTCATTGATTTCATGAAAATTTTATTGATTTCATGAAAATTTTATTGATTTCATAAAAATTTTATTGATTTCATGATAATTTCACTAATTTCATTAAAAATTCACTACCAAAATTGTACCAAATTTGTAAAATTATACCAAATTTCAAGTAGCCATCTCAAGTCGTTTCTGAGATGTTTCAGCCTACGCAAATCTACCGCACGCACACACACATACATGCGAACGCCACCTACAACTCGCATTCGACGACGTTTCAGACTATTTCCAGTACGCTGCCACTAAAATCTCGAAAACTAATTTTGTACGAAAACAGCTTCCTCTGTGAGGGAGCAAAAGAATTAATGCAAATTTCAACGTCTCTCCGCGTCTCGCTCTAACGCATGACTGGAGGATAGTCAAAAGGTGCGTCACAGAAAGTGTCCGATCTCGTGGCGCAGCGATGCTAATACGCTTCGTTGATATTGCCCAAGTGCTGTGTACGTATCAATTAGGACAGTACGTACGGTGGTTCGGTGCGCCAGCCCGAAGTTGGAAACCAGTGTGGGAGCACCGGTCTTTAATGGACCAGAAGAGCGCCGTTGACCGAAGAGGACCCGGTGACACACTTCTATTTTCGTGACCATTGGGCCAGACGGGCAGCAGCTGGTCCACTCCTTTATTTATCCCTCTTAGCGCATGAAACCTCTCGCTTTTTCGATGTATTAAACCTGCAGCGATCTAATCCGCCATTGCCAGACTCAACGCTGATCGCACTTTGAAGGGAAGCGCGTTGAAACAACACGCGATGCACACGCTAAGAGTGTTGCACCAATTGTCAGATGGTATTAAATGTACAACACGCTTCGTAGTGTATTCTTCGAGTCGATTGCATAAGGCCGACTGCAAAGCACAATCTTAATTCCGTTTTCAGCGTGTTCGCAGCTTAGGAATCGATCCATGTGGGAACGCGTTTCTAGATGTGTCGCAAGGTAAGATATGAAGCGTGTTGTTGGAAATCAACACGCGACAAAAGGTATTCAATGTAACTGCACGATTATCTCGGGTAAATGCAACTCGTGTTGATGCAACACGTTTGTTTTTGGCGTGCGATCTCATGGTTACCTTAACACAGCAGCAGTAAGGCAAAAGTATCAATGGCCGGACACCTAAGGGAGCATTTTGAGCCCACGGAAATGCATGAAAAGTCGTGTTTCCATCTTTCCTGCACGTACGCTTTGTCCGGCCACCGGGACGCGTTTGGTCATTGGGACGTTACCGTACTGGCACCGCGTCGGCCAACACGGTCCTGTCCGACATTCCCATCGGCGTACTGAATCTCGTAAAATGAAATTGTATTTCGCGGAATTTAGAGGCAAAATTGCAAGAAAGTATTCGTGACCGATTCATGGCGGTTGTAAGCTAAAATTCGTGGTCACTGTTTCGCCACGGTGCCAAAAGGGCCAATTCGGTGGCAATGACGATTGTATTTGCGCAATGCATTCGGGAGAACGGGAACTCGACACGATCGGTATATGTATAACAATGTTCAGCGGCATGAGAAAACGTTCTCGTCGCATTAGACAGGAATTTCGGTACGTTCGCGGGGCTTCTGTTCGGTACGTGTGATTTACAGATGCGGTACACAATGACGTGGTCCTCGGGTACACAGAATGTGTTGAATTGTGACGCGACAGTCGGTGCACTGCCACCGTCGCGTTTATCTGTGTACCGTGGGCAAATCTCGAGTTCCTGCATTTATGCTGCAGTCGCTGCCCGTGGCGCGGCGAAGCTTTGGCAAAGCTTTCGCAACTATACGCGCTCGTGTAACTTGCCCGCACTGTGCGACTTCCGATTAACAAACGAGACTATTTTCACGTTAAACTTCTATTCTCACGGAGAAATCACGAATTCACGGAAATCGTGCCGTTCGGCAAATTGCACAATTGAAACTAATGTTTGTTCGAGCTTTGTCAATTGACGTGTTTAACGTTATAACTGTAACAGGCATAATATGGCGCGGCTAATTAAACCTTTGAGCATGTCAAACACGTCGAAGTATTTTACAAAGTGACTAATAACGTCACAACTCGAAACGAACGTTGAAAAAAAAAAAAAAAAAAAAAAAAAAATGAAAAATCCTCAACCGCAACTCCCTTAAGGGAGTTTATTGTGTGCGGTTGAGGATTCATTAAGACTCTGGTAACGTTTCATTAAGATGTCAAGAAGATACGGTGTTTTAATCTAGTCGTAGGGATATACTATCACGCTTCAAAGAATTGCCTAGTTGGTGTTAAGAAATTCTAACTGCAATTTCACAATTCTTTTTTATCGCCTTACGTGTCTCAATGAATATCAAATATTCGCTTTTAACCCGTTTGCTAACGTGAGTTCCGTGAGAGTAGCGACAAATTTCATGTAACGTTTTTGTTTTTGTTAATGAAATAATTTCTTTTTGTCACAATTACCGACGGCAAGGATTTAGTGAAATGTGGAATTGCTTAATAATGTTTGTCGGTCTCGAGTCTAATTCCGATCTCTCGCGGTTGATGTGCTAAGCACGCCTGATGAGATCCTTACGGGGAATCGCTCTTTGCTGAGAATTATCGAAGTTCTCGGGGAAGATGAAGAGGAGGGAGTGACTTACGTCAGTTGCATCGTTTCGAGTATTAGGGAATTCGAGCATAAGGTCTAATCAGTGCGCAATTAGGATAGCGACCATAATAGCTACAACTCTCCGGGCTTAAGACAATAAATAAATACCTTGTCATCGAAGCATGTTCACTGCACCCCGTGAACATGCTTAGTGCTATTTCTAAAGATCATTAAGTGTCTAAAAAAAAAGAACGGTTCGTCGGTGAATGGCGTCGGAAATCGCAGCTATTCGTCATAGTATCGATTTCGGATTTAGCGTATCGAGAGCTCGTCGGCAATGCGGCAAAGAGAACGGGACGATGAAGACAGGAGCGAATGAAAAGAAGAGGATTTTCGAAGGGGACGACACTTTTCGCTGCGAAAAACTCGGCCGACGATTATTCTCGAGCGCACCAAAAGGATGCGAATTCACTGAGTTCTTTGCATCAGCTCCCTCTTTCTATCCGTAATTTGACAGGTTTAACCCTAGTCATTCATCAATTTCATTGCCGTCGGGCAATATTCCATTTTTTTATATATATAATAAATGGTACAGACTATCTATAGGCTCGACCTAAATCGTAAAATCGATAGAGTTTAATCTGCTCTCGTCGAGTTTATCGGTGGCTTGCGAGGGAAACTCTACCGGCTCGTACGATGTGCGTTGTAGAAACGAAAAAAAAAAAAAAAAAAAAAAACACAAAATAGAACCGAAAGATGAATTTTTCCAATTTCTTGGCTGATGGTCGAATGAAGATTGTGGGACTATCCGAGATAGCTCTCGCAATAATATTGATCAATTTGGAAACGTTTCGCGGTAAAGTCCCCGAGCCTCGGAGGGACTCCACGATCGCGTGACTCAGAGCACCGGCGCGTGGGTTTCACTTTTTTTTTTTACTTCCTCACACGCGAGGCATCAGGTTACTTGCTATTCCTACTCGGGACGAAGATCCAGACTCCTTCGCAAACTGGACGCTAATGTGCACGAATATAACTGGCGTGTTCTCCGCTTCGGCCCCGAGCGTTCCACTGACCCATATTATATTATTGGCCGAGCTCATTTCATTTTTTTTTTGTTTTACTCAGCGAGAGGTATGTGATTTCGGTGTCCACTTTCGGTGAAGGTCGTAGTAGTGAAATCGGGTTCGTCGACTTTCTTTTATCGTAGGTGAAAAGATATAAATGCGTTAAAAAAATGTTTATACAAATATATATATATATATATATATATATATATATATATATATATATATATATATATATATATATATATATATATATGCACTAGCACATCGCTGTGGCTCGGTCGCTTCGCGGCCCCGCTATGGACTGTGGAATTTCGGATTGTGAGGTTAACTGCCTGTTAAACTGACCGAGCCGCACAGAATAGTACCAGAATAGTACCAGAATAGTACAGCAGGGGAATAGTTATCAGGGATTGCGAGGGAAGCATCCTGGGGTAAATGCGTCACTACCGGTTTGAAAATCTCACTTTTGCGAGCGGCGTTGACGTCATACCGAAAGTACTTCACTTCCAGTCCAGAAAACTCGTTGTCGATAGATTCCACGAAAAAAAGTCGTTGATTACACGAAAAGCAGAAGAACGAGTCTGTGTATACCAAACGACTTCGTGTCAGCACCCTGATTGTACAAAGTTATTTTTTACTTTATGCCAAAATGTATACAGTGTATAAAAAATTGTTTGTACGCTGCCCTTCATTAATGCCTCGTCTCTTTCCCTATTGCAGCTCTACTCTGGTCGTCCGGGCATCAACGCAGGGCTTGGTGCACATTTTCAAAGAGAATCTGCTCTAAACCAAAGTTGACCCGAATTTTATAAAATATAAAAATCCTCATTAATATACAAAAAAAAAAAAGTGTAACAACCAATTTAAAGGAAAAACACTATGTGGAGTTATCTACGAGCTTCAACGTCATCGTACATCGCATTGCATGCACCCAGTAAAGAAGTCTTCCCAGTGTTGTGGAAACGGCGTTGAGGCGGGTTGAACGAGGAAGCGGCGAGGATGGCAGATACGACGGCGATACGAGGAAAGGCAGATGAAGAATCGAGAACTGTGTGAACTCGAGAACTATAGAGCCGACGAGAGAACGGTAACAGCAGTAAGGAGAGAGATTGAGTCATCCGAGAGCCTCGGGGGTAAAGAAACGGGAAGAAGCAGCAACGGCTTGTGAAGTATTAGGTACAACTCGCGTTCTCTGACCCCCGGGCAAACTCGGTGTCCAGATGAAGCCAGATAGAGAAAACGTCGGTTGATAATCCACCAGAAGCGACCGACGGCAGTGACTCTTGGCACTGCAATACCGCTCCACCGTCGCTCCTGTCGCCGGAGTACCGTTGGTCAATCGCGACACTCTTGCAATCAGTGCGCTCTAATCAACGACTCGGATCGAACTATCGGGGCACTTCTTCGTTACATGCCCGTTGACCGCGAGGCGACACAAAGTCGCGATCTGTCTGGCTGTCGTACGGTACAAATTGTCCTTGCGAGGGAACAATGCAGACGCCTTTGCTGTCTCGCGATCGGCCCATGAACTCCTGGTGCATATTATATATATATTCCATATAGGCTGAGATTCTCCGAAGTCAACGTTATTTTGCGTCCTATATCTGCAAATTGGGAAAAAAAAAATAACAGCAGGAATAATCAAAAGTTTCATTACGAAGACATTGCGCAGCTGCCAAGAATAGCTTGTGACGAAAAATTTAAGTAGGACACCGACGACCAGGCTGTCGCGATACCCTTGCAATCTGTGCTCTCTAATCAACGACTCGGGTCGAACTATCGAGACACTTCTTCGTTACATGCTCGTTGACCGCAAGGCGACACAAAGTCGCGATCTGTCTGGCTGTCGTACGGTACAAATGGTCCTTGCGACGGAACAATGCAGACGCCTTTGCTATCTCGCGATCGGCCCATTAACTCGTACATATATATGCCATATAGGCTGAGATTCTCCGAAGAGTCAATGATATTTGGTGTATCTGAAAATGGAGTAAAAAAAGAAAACAGCATGACAAATCAAAAGTTTTATTACACAGAGATTGCGCAGCAGCCAAGAATCGTCTCGGGCGAAAAATTTAAGCAGGGCTGCGTTATTTTTTGTAATTTTTATTATAATGTTTGTTTTCTCTGCCACAAGAAAAAACAAGACTGAAAGACCATTGTGCGAATGTTATGAATTACGGTGCTTCGATTAACCCCCTCACAGTCAGTTACACCTACGGGGACGAAATGCGTTTCTCCGACAGTAAAGGGGTGAAATTATCAGACCGGTCAGGAGAAGGTGGAAATAATGCGCGCGGTAATTTATATACTGGTTTAACGAACTAAATATACGACCGAGGAGCGCATGATCGACTGGTACGAGCAACAATTTCCGAAGTCGTGCATTTGTACGAGGGGAAAAAAAATATATGTATTTACTTCTGGCTGTAAAAAAAAAAAAAAAAAATAAAGGTATATCATTATGCATATGTGAGGCGAAAGATTGCCGGTTGAATTTGCCAATGCGGAACGACGTTAATTCAGCAATAATGACCGTGTCTCGGGGAGCCGGCAGACTCGATATTGGGTCAGATGTGACGAGAACGATATAGCGAGGCAGGGCATTTGCGTGTATTCCATTGCGAACCCACAGGGTTTCGCGGCGAATATGGAGCGAACCCGAGGCGGTGCCATACGTGACACGCTTTGCCCAGGCTACACGCTGGTGGTGCACGCCTAACCACGTATTATTGCCAATACGACCGACGTTAATAGTCGAAACGGAGTGTTATGCTCGCGGTCGATAGCTGCGGCAACGGCCGGAGAGTACACTCACCCCCGCGATGAAACACACCGGTATGCACATGCAACAGCAGCAGACTGCGGAGGGAATCATTTATGGATGGCCCTCGTGGCTAGCATGGCGACTACACGCGAGTTACCAACGGAAAATAGCTTTGAAGTAAACGGGCAAAAATATTCCTCGAATATTGCTGGAAGCTACGTACTATAAGGAGGTTACGTGATCTTGGAAAATAATACGCGCCCGTCCATAAAGCTTCACGAGGGGTTTTGGAAAAAAAATTGCTTGCAGAGGTCATGCCATCAATCGAGCCTCCGAGCGTCTCGTCGATCGACATTATAGCGGGGGGAAACATGAAATTGGGCTGGTGAAGATTCCAGTTTGAGAAAGAGGCGTACGGTATTCTGAATCAGAAATGATTTGGAATTCGCTGTTTCGCAAACTTTAAACCAATCGTTCGATAACGGGATACGTTCGAATAATCGTGGAAGAATGTGTGGCGTAAACTGCGTTACTCACTGAAGAATGTTTCACCATGTGAAACATCTTCGGTACTTTTGGAAATCCCCTTCCAGGCCGCGATTATTCCAAGTCCTCGCCCGATCAAAGAGTCACTATGTGTCCCTATATGGCGAGCTCAGAATAATCAGGTCCTTGGGCGACTTTTTTGTGCGGGATTCCACCCCTCACGTCACCCCAGACGTGAGGAGACTTTGAACCTATCGTTTTTTTTTTTTTTTTTTTTTAATTTTCGCTTGAACTCGGCGGCTGCGAAATCTGATGAAAAAAATTTCCTAACATTGCTACGAGCACGTCGTTTTTTGCCTGTAACTTTGAAACGGAAAATACTATCGAATATCTAGATGGCGAATTCCTAGAGCATCTTTCGAGGAAGAGAATGAGCCGTAATACGTCAAAATCGAGCAAAAATTACGGATTATTCTTGGAGAAAACTGTACGAATAAGTACCATTTCAAAAATCAGGAAAAACCAGTACATATTTTTGCAAATCCATTGCGATTCATGTTTTTCTAGGTTGAGGACATCTTCTGTAACACGAACAACCATGCACTACAATCAACAGATGCGTAAAAGTTTGTATAAACGACTTTAAAATGCACTACGCCTTTGACTGGTATGAATCACTCCAACCTCCTTAAGAGATCAATTTGGCTTTTGGACGGGCCGCCGAGCTTCGGTGTGGCGGTCTGAAAATTTCAAGATTAGATATTACGAATATTTCCTGACAAACATTTGATTCCCCGACATTTCCCTGATCCCCTTCAAGCCTGAATACTATGTCGTTTCCAGGCTTTCCAGCTTTTCCCCTGCACTGGCCATCCCGTTAAAAGTCCCGCCTTAGACATTTTCACATAAAAAATTCGACCTCGAAGCGGATCCATTGAACGACTCGTCCATTGCAAATACAAAACAGTACAAGAAATAAAATAGATTCAACAAATGCATGCACCCATCGCTCCGATGCTAATTCAGTCGTAATTAGACAAATTGCTAGGTAAGTTCAGTGTACATATATCCCGTGTAGCGCGGTCGGAAATGAAGAGCTATCAGAGCGCGGTGATCGCGTTAGATTAATGGAACGACCGTTGAGCGTCCGGGCCAGTGGCAATGAGGTTTCCCGAGTCACGGGTGAATCCGTGAGTAGGCGTAATTGAATTAGACGCGGGAACGAAGAATATTAGAAAGATCTGGTTGTCCCGGGCCCGGGGAGCGACTCCCGTGCGGCCGAGGCCGGTTCCGCCGGTGAACGGATGGCGTCCTCAGTGGGTCAGGAAATCGGGTCGTTCGGCGAGTCAGCATCAAGAGCAGCATGGGGAAGCTAAGAGCAACGCTCGGGCGAGCGAAAGGGGCGAGAAAGAGACAGCCCGACGGTCGTTCCTGCACCTGGACGGAGTAGGAGATCGGTACCGTTAACCCGTCTGCAGCAGCTCGACGCCTCGTCGTCGCCCTCGGTGCTTCTTTTTGTCGACTGCGATATCCCACACAGACAGGCGGCAAAAAATCGTTCCACAAAGCCCCGTATAGCCGTGAGCGAAACGTCCCGAGGCGTCTTACTTCCCGTGAGGCCCGCGTTCCTTCGTCGCGCTGGTCCGATCACTCGTTAGTGCGTATTGCCCTGGAACTTTGGCCGGAGCGGTTTTCTTGTGGCCAGATCGGGCTGCGCTCTAGACGTAGCGAGGCTCAAATCAAACTGCTTTGAGAAGAAGACGAATGCGTATTGCTCGATGCAAGCAAGACCGATCGGCCGAAAGTGGTCAGGAAAAATATTGTTTTCACGATCGACCAACTTTACGCAATCGTAGCGAGGTAACGACCGAGCGGAGTCTTCGGAGGATTGATCGTGGCCGATGATGTGACGGCTGGTTCAACTTAGAATGTTAAAAAAATTATGGTGACCGCCGGGATTCGAACCCGGTTCAGTCGATTACCAATTATGAGCGCTAAGGTCACCCATATTTTTCCATCATTCCAGTTACCCACACATACGTAACGCTGCACCGTTACAGCGATAAAAAAAAAATGCAACGAGGCGACAAATACCCGCGAAGAAAAAAACGCAGAAGGTTCGCTAAAGTTACAAAAATATCTGCGCTCGAAAGTCTACCGACGAAATGTACCGCGCACGCAAGCTCTCCAAATCGTACATACGAAAGCATCGCTCAAAAGTTCCATCGCGTGTTCGAGGCACCGTTGCATTCGATCGAAATGTCCGGGAGTTAACGTCACGGCAAGTTTCCGTTTGAGGAACATACGATAACCAAAGCCGCCCGAGCCTCTATCGGTTAACAAGGTAAACGATTTGCCTATCGCAAGAGCGGCACGACGGGAGCGTGACCCGTCAATCGGCGGAGTTTCGTGCAATTTTCATTGATCCGTCGTTGTGCGCGCGCGGCGGCGAGTGCACGCGAGCGAATTTACGCGAAAGGCAAACGCGATTGTTCGCATGATTATTTTGACTGGTGGGGTAACGCACGAGCGATCGCCGAGGCGAAATCGGTTTCGCGTCCGTGCGCGGTGATTGATTTTGCGGGGAATCAATGACCGTGCGCCGTTCGAAGGCCTCGGCCGCGGAAACGTCGGCCCGCCGGAAAGGTTGTATTATAACAGCTCGCGGGTAAAAACCCAATGATCTTTGTCTTGATTATGGGAATCAGAAGAGAGCAGCGAGATCCGGAGGGGTAACCCGGCCACCGCACCGACCCCGATTTTAAATCCGATCCGACCGCAGAGTTGCAGCCGGTAAAAGGCGCTCGCGCGCGTAATAAGTTCCGCGGACGGTGTAGCGAGCAGCATTGGCGTCTCTCGCTATAGCGATGGGAACGCCGCGCAAGATCGTTTATCTCTCAGCCTGCTGGTTTATTTAACCAATAATAGTTATTATCGTTGTTAATCCGGGGATTAGCCGGACCAGAACGAGGAGAGCTGATGGAGCAAACCCGAGCGCATTCGAGTCCTCCCGCAGTGCGCTCTTCCTTATCGCGGGGCGGAACGTAAACGGGTAGCTCATGATACGAAAGACCATGTGTGGAGTCGTTAGATCGAGATAGCCAGCTTGACATAATTATTTATCTGGTTTATCTACGGTTGATCGATTTGTAGCTTTCCGTAATAAAGAAGAGAAAGCAAAAGAAGTTTTTTAAAAATATATAACAGTCAATAAAAATAAATAACGGCAACGAAGCTGCATCCAACCGCGAGTATGAAGCTAGAGTTTCATCGGATTAGAACGGAATCGTTATTATTATGCCTTAATTCTCCGCGCTGCCTCGAATCGCGAAAAAAAATCTCGAGTCCCGGCCACGATTTATTATTCGCTGGCGAATGTATCGCGTGATGCTCTAATAACATTCTCGGAACGACTCTAGCTCTGGTATACCGCGTGTACGTTCAGTTTGTTCGTAACGATCCCCGCGTGCGAATTTTGGCCGACAATTGCGCGGCGAACCTTCCAATATACAAGTTTCGAGGAAAAGAAGAAAAAAGAAATATCGTTCGTGGTTCGCATTTTCGATCGCGTTCACGAACGGGGTAGTTGAGTGATCCGACCTCGACGCAGCCTCGACGCCCATGTAGGTTTTTGCCGACGGAACGGACGCGGCCGATGGTCGGGCTACTGTTGGCGTGGCGATTGTCGAATCCCGAACGCTCGGCCAACGTTCGGCCAAGTATTGGCTCGCCAATGGTTGGATTAATCATTGGTGGCCAATGCTCGGCCGCGTTCGACTCGCCAATTGTTGGTTAGTCGATTTGAGGCCAATGTTCATATCGATATGCCAAGTTCCATATCGAGCAAGATCTTCTTGTTTCTTCTGGCTTTAAGCTTACGCCAAGTGCCATTTATCAAGCAAGATATCGACGAAAACCAGGCATCAATGACGGGCAGTGTATCTGCCCACTCTCCCTTCCCGTACAAAAACTTGGAGCAGGAACTATTTGATAGACAGGTAGACGAACTCCTAGAAACGGCTGAACAAACTTTCCCGTGCTTTTTCCAACTTATCCGATGGTGCTTTTTCTAACTTATCCGGTCGTGCTTTTTCCAACTTATCCGGTTGGTTAAACTTATCGTCATGCAACTTTCTCGATTGTCAACTGTAGGGGGGACCGGGGCAAAATGGCACAGCGGGGCAAAACGGGACAGTAATGGTAAAACTCAATTTTCCAATAATTGTTGGATGTCCCATTTAGTCCTAACGATACATCCGGATTTTCAAACCTGCTTTGCCCCACGTACCACCATCGCCGCCATCCAAAAGTTATTCTAAAATTGCGTTTAGTCTCATTATCCCGTTTTGCCCCGGTGTGCCATTTTGCCCCGCTCTCCCCTACACACAATATAATGCCGTTTTTTCCTAGGTCCGTTTTTCCGGAACCCGGAAAAACGGACCTAGGAAAAAACGGCCGAGAAAAAAGAAGCCGGGAAAAAAGGCCTGAGGCAATAAAGTCCGATTAAATCAGAACGTATCGATAGAGAAAATATGATTTTGCATTTCAAATATACACGCACAAACGCACACGCGGCCAGGTATTCAGGGTTCGTTTGGTCGAGTCCGTCCATTTTTCCGTGACCTTTTTTCTTCGACCATTGTTTTCTAGTACTCTGAAAGTTTTATCAGTTTTTAAAAGCTTTATGATAATTTCTATCAGATCCTCTTAGTGTAGTAGTTAGATACCATCACCGGAGTTGCTGTATACAAAACGACTCGGAATCGTTTAAAAATAATTATTATCTCTTCCCTTTTTTTCCCTCCCGTCGCATTCAACTCCCATTAACTAGATACCTCCATTGCACCTGGCGCTCGAAGGGATATCCCAGAACTCGCGCTAACGAGGAATGAGAGGGGGGGGGGGGGGGGGGGGAAGGGAAATACTTTGGAAAACAATTTTCGCTCAAGCAAGCCCAAAGGTTTGTAAAGTACAAATATTTCACGATGCCGGTTGCGCAGCGTTCCGCGAAAACGGCGCGAGGTCTCGGTCCTAAGGGCTTCAACGTCTAGTCGTTCCCGGCTACGATGACTGCAGTCCACGTGCAAATAGCCTCCCCGAGTTTCTAATTACGTTTCGCCAAGTTAAATACTTACCAATTAGTTTCCGCGGCGTAGAATGTGTTGTACGTGAAGCACGCGCTCGAGAACAGACCGAGAGTACAGCTTCCAAATGTATTTTACTATGTTGTGTACCTCTGTACATACTCCTATATATACGTGTATATGTGTGTGTGTGTGTGTGTGTGTGTGTGTGTGTGTGTGTGTGTGTGTGTGTGTGTGTGTGTGTGTGTGTGTGTGTGTGTGTGTGTGTGTGTGTGTGTGTGTGTGTATAGAGTATTACGTGTACACGCGCGGAACAAGAAGTAATGGCCGCGCGGTAGGTACAAGCGGTGAGAGAGTTCCTGTAAGCGTCTCCGCGCGGAATCCGATGACAATGAAATACTGACCAGCGGCTAGCGGCTATATGGAACAATTACGATTCCCACTAGAACCCGCCGGGTACTCAATGGTCCCCCCCCCCCCCCCCGCCCCTCGTTCCCCGTCGCCCCTGCTAATACGATAACCTGCGAGATAAAAAAAACCGCCGCGGCAAGTACTCCGATTCAACCGAGGGAATTTGTCTCGACGACTTTCATTTTTTGTTGTCGTTGTAAATACCGTTTCGACAAATTGTGCAGTATCGAAGTTCCGACGCTCGGCACAGCCGGCACGCCACTGTCGCGTCGAGCCGCTGATACGGATATATCGACGGAGATTCGAAATTTATCTGGCGCGTAAGAGGATCAAATTTCATCGACTTTCCGCAATTTTTATCGAGCCTCGGCCATCTGTTTGTGTTGCGTACGATTTGAGCGAAAAAAATGTATTGGACTCTTTTTTTTTTTTTATCGACGCTCTGGCGATCGTGCAACGGAGAGCCATTTGTTTTCTTGAAATTGTTGCGTTTTTGTTGGAAAAATTGTTGACGACGGAATGACGAATAATTGGATATAAACTGCATGAAACAAAAAGATTTTTTTTAAAAAGTTGCCCGATGCGTATAAATAAATGCCGAAGCAAAAAACGTACACATCGAGGCTCCTGCTGACATTCAATTTCCTAAATACAAAAGGTTGATTATACCGTCGGAAATAAACTACTCGCGCCTCCGATGAATGGCGCAACTTCTCCGTAGTCCTCCATTTACGTCAATCCGAATTTCGCACGATGTTTCGTGTAATCAATGAAGCGCGAGTAATGCGCGGATAATGGCACTAAATTTTTCCCCTTTCGCGCGTAGCGAGACGTATGCGTCAGGGGTAAAAAAAAAAAAAAAAAAAAAAAAAAAAAAATTGAACATTACACATAATTAAAGAAAAAGAAAAGTGAGAAATCAAAAATATTGATTACACTTTTGGCAGCAAAATTGGACAGAAACTGCATGAAAAGAAAAATATATTTAAAAAATGTGTCCTTTGCGTGTAAATAAATGCCGAAGCGAAAGACGGTACGTATGGAGGCTCCTTCGGAGGTGCAATTCCCTAAATAAAATGGTTCATTATACCGACGCAAATAAACTACTCGTGCCTCCAAACGAATAGCGCAGGCTCTTCATACTCCTCAGTCGGCGCCGATCCGGATTTCGCCCGATGTTTCGTGCAATCAATGAGGCGCGAGTAATGCGCAGATAATAGGAGCACTAACGAGTAGTTTGCCTCGAATTTTTGTGCGTTAGCTTCGTTAAGCGTCGAGTCGACGTGATTTATTCGTTGCATAACAGCGTCGGCATTGCGACAGTGTCAGCGCTCCTAATCCTCGTCATCGCACAGAGCGCGCATGCCAGCTGTAATTGGATATGTTTAACGAGCGGTAATTCGAAGCCAAACACGACCTTTAATTTTCCCCCACCGGCAACCGTCGGCCAGCCTCCAAGTTGGATTTCCCGACGTTCGAAAAGCATGAGCATTTCGTCCCGTGTGCGCGAGTGAATTGCAGAAGTGTCTCGAGGCGTGCTCTCGAGACGCGAGAGTGGAACGGGCGGGAGGGAAGCGCAGGGGATGCTTTGGGTGAAATAAGAGTGAGGGCGAGACTGGGCGGATCGAGCACCGAGGATCGAGAGAATGCGAATGAGGCAAAGATGGAAAGATGCAGCGCGAACGTACGAACGAACTGGCTAAATCCGCTTTGTTACTCGAGAGACCTTAAACTCCGAGTCATTCGGTATTCAGGCGAAAGCTCGTCGGTGCCGCCGCCCTAGACGTTGGGAATTATTTGTCTGAAGAGCCGTTATCGTTTCGGCAACGTGCTTCAACGGAACTCGAAGAAAATCTCCGCCAAGTGCCGAGTGAGCGACGGCACACCAAGTTATCGCTCCAGCCGAAACCCTCTCGAGGAAATAGCGAGCTTTCCTGACGATCGTACATCGAGCTGTGCGAAAAGCATACCGGAACTGCGTCGCCACCACTTGTTCAGTGAGGAGGTCTGCTCTTTGCGATGTGCCTTTTGACTCGCGAGGAGAAGAGGAGGAAAAGAAAATAATGATATTATGACTGCTGGAAACTCGGCATATTGCTCTCGAAGGAATTAATTTGTGTCCCGTCGCGTATCTTTGTGCGCACTTGGCCTTCGAGGCTTCCGGCTTGGGATTCAATTACGTCAATGGGAGTTTATCGTATTCATCGCTTTGCGGAGGTAAATAAAAAATTTTAAAAACGGACACTTCGTCGTGACTTTAGTACCCATTCTTTTTGGTGGCTAGGGATTCGTGTATACCAATAATATTTGTATGAAGGAACAAGAACCGTTCGATTTAATTTACTTTGTAACAAATTGAAGTACAATTTTTTTTAAAACTATTTAATAATCACCGCAGTGCTATTTGTCGTAGGCGATCGCGCGAGCCGCGACGTGAATGTCGACTCAAAAAGAAATAAACGAAAGGTACAACCCCAAAATTAAATTACCGATAACTTCGTCAGGTTTAATTTGGTCGAAATTTCAGTTCTGGCTTTAGATTAAACAATACCAATGGGGGTTTATCATATTTATGGCATAGCGGCGGTTTAATTTTTTTTTAAACGGGACACTTTTTCGTAACTTTATCGTTTATTCGTGTACCTAAAATATTTATACGAAGGAGCAATAACTGTCCGATTTAATTTACTTTGAAAATCATTAAAAAACAATTATCATTTTTTTTATACGATTTAATAACTACCGCGGCGCTCTTTATCGTGGTCAATCGCGCGAGCGTGAACGTCCGTGCAAAAAAAAAAACAAACGAAAGATATAACCGCAAATTTTAATTATCGATCACTTCAGTCTGATTTAATTCAGTGGAAATTTCAGTTCGGTACAGGGAACATGTTTCCCACGACCCGTGCATCCAATTTCAATTATCGGAAATAACGAAGCGGCGCAATGTAATACACGTTGATGCGAGATGAAAACCATTTCCCCGAATCACGATGGAAAACCGGAGGGCAAGTTGGATTAGCGTTTTGATTAAATGTCTAAAAATTCCCCCGCAAAACGTGGATGTGCCAATGCGTGCGTATAATTGATAAACAGATATACGCCCCGACGTGGTGTCCGATATGCGAGAATCAGGTCAGCGCAAATTACAAGGACACCAAAAAACTGTTGGATCACATTCGGACGTGTCATTCGCCAGTTTCGGACGATCAAACAACGGTCAAGCAGGTGCGAAAAAAATTAATAAATTTAAAAAATCTCCCCAACATAGCCGAGTAACTCTACGCCCGTACAATTTTTTTCGAGCATGGAAGATACCACGCGTTAAAAAAAAAAGCGGCAGGCCGCAGGATTTTCTTTCGCGCAAAAAGCTGTGCAAAGCGACAAGGGTATAGAATTCAAGTGGTGGCAGAAGAAGCAGACTAAGATGAAAAAAAAAGCAGAGTTCTCTCGTTTAAATGAAGCAAACCGAGTTTTCAACGCGGAACGGAAGCGGGCGGAGATGCGAAAGCCAGAAACGCAGGGAGGCTGTCAGCGGACAAAACATCGCTTCAAAGGGGGGAAATGGACACTCGCGAAGGGTGCATACGCGGAACCACGTCCGACTCGCTCGTCCGACATACCGGGGAAAAGAGATATGGATTTTAAAAAAATAGAGAAAAAAAATTCGTTCCCTTAACTGCAGCTCGTGAATGCCGTCCGGTCCTAGAGTTGGGATAAAAAAAATTCATTTCTCTTTTCGCGCGTCCGCGTATCTCTTTCTCTCCCGTTCTCCATTACTCTCGCTTACCCACGTGGGCGTCGGTTGCCTTCAATGGAGCTTTTCAAACCGTGGTATCTCGGGCGAGTGCGAAACTTACGGAAATGAGTCGCCGTTCATTTTTAAAGGAGGAACGTCACTCCTCGAAATGAGCCGTGGCTGATCCCCGTACGGCTTTGTACTTGTCAAATTATAAATGGTCTCAAAGAGTCTTTTGACGAGGAAGTTTTCATATATAATTTTTTCGGAGAAAGGAGGGCTTTTTTTTTTATAACGGTCTTTTGCGCGAGATCCTTTCTGGGTCTGATCGCTAGTTTTCCGACGCGAAGTTCCTCAGCGGCGGTGGCGGAGTTAGGGCACGGTCGAATCCGAAAGGAAACTTGGTCGAGCCAAGTTAATCCGGCAAAACGAATGGATGTCTCGCGTGTTCATCGGTGACTCTCACTCGGGCTCGTTTCTTTCCACGTATAGTCGGCTACACTTTTCCACCCTCTCAACGAATAATCGTCTTACGGGAAACTTAATCCACTCGAGGGTTTCTGACTACGGAGCCTCCGGTAACTCGAGCACGAACGCTCGTGTATTATCGACAGTAGGGAATACCTCTCTCGCGACGAATCCGACTCTGTACGATGAATTTCGGTTCAAGGCTCTCGAGGACACGACCGAATATATTAACCCCCTGCACGAGAGGCGACGAATTGCCGTGAATCCGATTTGAAATTAATCCAACGAAAATTTTGTTGATATCTTTTTTTTCTTCAATTTATCACTCAAGTCTAGTGCGTCGCGTTTTTATTTTTTGCTTCTTTGAAATTTGTCTTTGCGTCTTTGAAAATCTATCTTTATGATACAAAATTCGTCATTGCACAAGGAGAAAAGATAATTCGCATAAGTTCAATGCCATTATTGGTATCGGTGAGCTGAGCGATGATTTTTTTTTTTATTAATTACGCTTCGTTAAATTTTCATCGATATCAGCAAACTCTTGCTGCGAGGAAAATTCATTTGTCAAATCTGGTGCGTGATTTATTAAATGTTCATGAAATTTAATGCATCCCTTTTTACCGTGCAGAAAGCGCGTTTTCATGGTCTGAGGAAAACCGCGAAGAGACTGAACCCTTTCAAAAAGTCATCAGGGTCGACGAGGACAGTTCGGGACGATGTTTCCGAAAGCCGAAGGAAAGTTCGCAGTAAGAAGATATTGTGCCCGGCCTGCAACGCCGAATCGGCACCGCTGCTCTTCGAGAAGCGTTCACGAAAATTCGTCAGTAATTGTCGTATCGGTGCGATATGCCTCTTAGGGTTTGTTTCACCACTTGTCAAGCTGTAAACATTACTCGAGCACACATTTCCATACGCAATTTCTTGCCGCGCGAACAGGGTTAAAAAAATGCTAACTCGGAAAAGTGATAGGGTAGAACGGGGCAAAATGGCACAGACAATCGGGATATATCGATGGGACAAAATGAATTATCCTAAAATTATTGGAGAATTGGGTTTTTAAAAACGTTTTCAAAAACGCAATTTTCCAATAATTTTAGAACGTCCCATTTTCCCCCATCGATGCATCCCGATTGTGCCATTTTGCCCCATCGATGCATCCCGATTGTCCTATTTTGCCCCGCTCTCCTCTACCGAATTGTCGGGGTGTTGTTCGGTGTCGAAGTCCGAAAACAAATGTGTTTCCTTTTCAATTACGGTTCCCAAAAATGTGTTAATTGCGGGGCTCCGAACGACCGGCGGGTGACCCAAAGTACTTTTTCCCACGAGGAACAGTAACGGGTGCTCGTCACATAGCGGCGTGCAATTTCACGGGAACGCACACTCACATGCCGGGAACACGTGAGTAAAGCGTACCCTCGGTATCTCCGTTTTCAAGATAGAAATCGTGGTGGACGTACGTGCTCGAGGTGATAGCCTGCCATTGGACTGGACCGTGGGCAAACGTTTGCTAAATTACGTGTGTTTGTGGTGGGGCTAACCTCGCCACTTTCAGATGTTGGCCACTGTGCTTCGTACCGTTAATGATAAGCCGCGATAAGAGAGTACGTATGGTATGTCCAGTGTGCGGATACGATTACGGCACGTACGACGTGAGAAACGCGAAGGACTCAGCGGTTATCGTTGATTCTGCCAAAACGCTTCTGGGAACGACGGAAATTCCATCGGAAACATCGAGGATGTGCCATTGCAACGAGAAAATTATTCCTGCGGATACTTGCGACCAATCGACGATTGTCGAAACATCTGTTGCGAAGAAATTTGATGGCGTTCACGATGCAGAAATGCTGAAAAATGAGCAGGTTTCAGAATGTTTTTTTTTTTTTTATGTCTTTGAGGTGAACAGCTTGAATACTGTTTTTGGTAAAAAAATAGCTACAGTAGAAAAAGTACAGTGGAATATTTTTATATTCATTGATTTCGCGGTACGAGTCCACACAATTTTTTATGAAAATACCTCTTACATCGATTTCCGGGTTAATTAAGCGACTGAAATATGTTTTAAATAATTTATCGCTATACTTGATATTCAGTACAACATCCTCAAATGTACAACTTTATTGGCTCTTCGAGTACGTTCGCAATTTGACGTAAAACGCCTCGTATATCAGACTCGCTCGTAAATTCCCCTTATCTTCTTCTCGATCGACTTGTTGGTCCGTTCTCATTGAAGGCCAGTGCGAACAAGATGTATGCCGGCTTTCCGACATTGGTCCTTCCACGTATTATGACATAGATTATTTTTTTGCGAATCACGTGACATTGACAAATCGCATTTATATGCATACCGCTATATGCAATAAATATATGAATACGATATTATTATCAGGGAAGATTTAACCACCCTCGTTACATCATCCCTTTAATTTACCCTTTATCTTTCATTAAAAATTAACTTCTAACTTAAAGAATATATCACTATGCCTTTTTTTTTGTTAATCTCTATATTGATTTCCGGTTTAATTACGTGATTAAAAGATACGAAAGAATTTATCGCTATATTTGATACTCAGTAATACATACTAAATGTTTTTGTTGGCTCTTCGAGCACTTTGTTCATTCGACGTAAAACGTTTCGTATATCGGACTCGCTCATAAATTCCCCTTATTTTCTTCTTGATCGACTTGTTGGTCCTCGTTTTCCTCACTGCTATTCTCATTGAAGGTCGGTGCGGGGAAGATATATTCCGTTTTTTGGAATTTTGTTATTCCATGTATTATTACGTAGATTATTTTGTTGCGAATCACGTGACATTGACAAGTTCGATTTATATGCATACCGCTGTATGTATGAATACGATACTTTTTCCAGGTAGGATTTAACCACCGAGAGGACCGATTCGATGGGGCAGTCGAATGCACGAAGAACGAGGGAAGCGTGAAGGAAGCGGAAACATTTCCGACCGAACTATTTGATTATGCAATCGAGCGAGTAAATCGAAAAATCCAACCGATGGAAATGGAAACATGCGAATTTTGTTTGGCCGAGGTGGATTCGGATTCCGGGAGCTCGACGCAACGGCTTCAGAAACTATCGGCTCGCCATCGGCCGATATCAAAATGTTATGAGGACCGGGGATATTCAACGTTTCGTCGACGACGCCCCGCGGACGGGAATCCAGTTTCAATGGTCTGTCAACACGCTCGTTGCAGCCACGAAAATCTTAACGACCGCTGTAAATCGAACGAAAATACGAAAGCTGCCCGTGATGGAATAATTTATCGGCATCGCGATGAACGACCGTGCGTGCGCTGCGACGAATGGATGAACAAACATTCCCCACCGATCGCGAACGATGAGAACTGCTATGAAGGAAATTATCGGCAAGATTGAGAATAAAAAAAATATCAACGATATAACGAAAAACGTGAACTTGCATAGGTCCGAATCTCGGCCGAATTCCGTTTTCCTCTACTATCGGGCGGGGACAAAATCGATTGGTTGGACGGTAATTGAATTTAAAAAAATGAATTCGAAATTTTGTCAATTATTCTGACTTTCAATTCCAGATTTCTGCTTCCTTATTTGCCTGGCTTTCAATGCCAGGCAATGTGCGATTTCTTGCACTAAGGATTTTTCATATAAAATTACACGTTCATCGACTTCCGGCTATATTAAAAAAAAAAAAAATTTTACGTCCGTACGAATCTCGCCGGCCACCGAAAGCCGAAACTCTCGCAAAAAGAATGTCGCCGGTGCGAATCTTCGACTGCGAGCAATGGAAAACTATAAACCAGGTGAAACCACAAGCGACGAATGGACAAACAAACATTCCCCGTCGACCGCGAACGACGAGAACTGCTATGAAGAAGGAAATTATCGACAAGATTGGGGATAAAAAAAAAACATCAATGATATATCGAAAAATCTGAATTTAGACATTTTCGAATCTCGGCCGAATTCCATTTTTGCTGTACGATCGGGCGAAGACAAAATCAATTCGTCAGACAGTAATTGAATTTTTTTTAAAGTTGTAAATTGAAATTTTCATATCGCTTTCTCATAAAATTGAAAAAATTGTCAATTAATGTGAAAATTACCCGTACACCGACATCCGGTCGCGTTACAAAAAAAAAACCTCATTATTTCCCGTTCGGACCTCGCCGGTCACCGAGTGCCGAAACTCCCGCGAGAAGAATGTCGCCGGCGCGAATCTTCGACTGCGAGCAACGGAAAACGATAAATCAGGTGAAACCGCAAGCGCCATTGCGGCAATTAAAGTTCGTCTGAGCTCCGGGCTGGCCCCGACGACCGGTAGCCAATGCCAATAACAACGTTCTTCCGATTCTTTTCCTTAAGTTGGAAGATTCTGTACCGAGATGGTATATTGCCACGGGGTCGGGCACGGATATGGCTTATAGCTTAGATAAGAGATGCCAGATAGATCGTAACAGTCTGACATATAGAGAGAGGATACTATTTCCAGCTGTCGAACTTTTCCGACCGGCGTGAATCCCCTTGCACAGGAAACGCAGGGGGAGGAGCTCTGATTCCCGTCGTTTTCGTCGTTGCTATCGTAGACGGTTACGGGACACGTAACAGGCATAAAATGATGAAAGCAATCTCGGCGCGCTGATCTCGCGATCTCCGACCAGGAACGGAACACCCGCTCTCGAGAATTTCTTCGCGTTTATACCTTGTACTTTGTCATTTTTTATTTGTTTGATTTCTTTTTTTTTTATAGTCTCTTTCGCAACTAAAATCTACGGTCGGATAACTTCTGTGATTCCTTACGGATCCCGACAGATCCACGAAAGCGATTAGGTGCACTGCTATATAGAGTGAGGAACGAGAAACATATCGGTTGGCTTGGGGAAACGAGAGTGGAGGCGAAAGAGGAGAAAAAAATGAGCAGAAGAATATCAGTAAAAAAAAAATGGAGCGATAGTTTTGAAAGAACGAATTGTAGTAGAAACTGTGCTGATTAATTATGATGAATTGATAAGTTACCAAAAATAGCCGTGACACAGTTATTGTCATTGAGCTCCCTCGCTCTGGCAATTATCTTCGAGATCTACAATTTCTCTCGCCTCAACCGCATTTATATGAAATTCTACGATTTTTTTGGTACAATTTTTATCTCGGTGTTTATTCTTAATTGAGTAATTCTTTACATTCAATTAAAGATTTTAGAGTAATTATTCGGGGTAAAATAAAATTGTTTAACAAATCTCCCGGAAACCTATCTTTTTTTTATGAAAATGATTATTTCACTTTCTGACTACGTATGAATTTTTTCAAATTTTTTAATTCACTTTCATTCTTTTTTTAATATGAGAAAAATGTGCAGAAAGTCACAAAATTCAAAGTCAATTTAAAAATTTGAAAAAATTCATACGTATTCAGAAAAATTGAAGAATTATTTTTATTTAACAAAAATTCGGTTTCCGGCTGATTTGTTGAACATTTGTATTTTTCATCAATTCGTTGATAACATTTTGGAATTATTATTATTAGACCACCTTAAGACATGTCCGTCTTAGCTTCACAAAAGGTTCAATCAATACCGAACAATATTCAATCGTTCGCGTCTTCAATATTTATTTGTCGAGACGAATCAACAGTGCAAACAATGCGCATCGATTGATGTCCATAAATTATCGCTCTTCGACCCCGGCATGGAAACCCGATAGTCGGCGATCGCTGCAATATGCCATTATGCAGACGGCACGAGAAATAGCGTGCAATTGTAGCATTGTTAAAACTTTCACAATCGATACGCTCGATTCGGCCTCTCCTCTGAGGCACGGATGGAAAACGAACGAAGAACGTGGACTATCAGTGGACCGCGGACTCACCCAGACGTGCATTCAACTTGGATGCACCTCGTGTCCTGATGCTTCGACCCGAGAACTACAGTCGGCCACTGAACCGCAAGGATTCGAGTGAATAATCCGCAGCTGTCGCGCATCTTCCCTCCAACATCTCACCGCAATATATGAACAGTGCTAACCTCTCTTGTCCAAGTTTCATTCGACACTGCGGCGATGCAACGCAGTCGTATAAACGCGATACAGAGATGCACGACCGGCGCACCGGACCGACTATGCCTTCTCGAACCTCCGCCGAGGAAAGCGAACGTTTCCGCTTGGAATTGTCGATATTCCGTGTAAACCAAGAATCCCGATTCTCCGACGATTTCATGCAAATAAGCTCTGTTTATTCGACGAGTAACGATCTTGTGACGGCCCATTTTTTTTCCTTTTTTTTTATCGCTACTAAAATCGTTAAATCGTTCCACGAGTGTAGAGAGACCCGGAAGGGAGGAGACGCGCGAAACACTGGCAAAGACAGTAACAAAGGCCCTCAGGTGAAATGCTAAAGAACACTGACGAATTCTGCAGTCAACCGCAACGGAGAACGCTCCTCACTTCGATGATAATAACAATAATGATAATAGAGGTGGTCTCAGTGCAGCGGGGTCTTTGACGCCCGGATTGCCGGTCGATACTGTCGGGCCTGTTGTTACGGTTTATTAATTTTCATACTGTGAACGACGAGGAAAATGTTACGACCACGGTTTTGTCGAGCAACGGGATATCAACGAGACGCCGAAGAATTAGCGCGTAAAGCGATTATCGTGTTTATGGTAGCCAGTGTTCTCGAACGCTTATGACATCGTTTGCGAAATAAAAATTGTTAATCTCCTCGTTGTAAATTGATGAGACAAAATGTTAAACCTCGCCGTTAATTAGTAGAGTCACAGAAGGGCACAGATTCTACACGCGTTTGAACTAGAGATTGATGGCGAAAATCTGTATTCGTCTTATGACATTGTTTCCTTGATGAATTAATTGAAAAAAAAAATCGCAAATACGGAATGATTATGAAATCAACGAGGGAGAAAAATTCGGTTGAAATCAACCTAGACTGCTAAAAAGTTGACGAAATTTGTGACAAAAAAATGACGTTCAAATCCCATCTAGATAGATCTTTTTCGCTGCTTTGACCATATGTGTAACCCCGAACAAAAATGACGGTCATGGCACAACAAACATTCTCCGGAATAAAAAAAGGACGGTCAATTTGCGGTCATTTTTTGCTAAACTGACACTTACAAAAAATTACCATCACGACTCATCGGTAATCTACATTTCGAACGGAATCAATGCTATAAGAACGAAAGTTAAGAAAAAACCAAACAAATGCAAACTAGAGATGAAGAAAGGGCGGAGAAAAAAGTTTATAACGATGGTTTGCTGTTTGTAAAAAAGCGTGCAAAGTGATTTGCGCAATTACTTCCTCATGTTTTACGGTTTTGCTCATAACTTCCTCTATGATAATTCCGTCGTGCCATTTTGGCTTCCTCGTAGAGGAAGCTATAATTAAAACACAATAAAAACAGTTTTAAGGCAATTTTTAATCTAATCTTCAACGCTGATTACGAAACCATAACTCATTTTACTCTTTGCTTGATGTTTGATTCAGAAACTCCTGTACAAAAAATTTGAAAAATTCAAAATTTTCAAAACCCCATAAAATTTTTGGCAAATTTAATGCGAAACATTGTACAGTGTTAGTCCATTCTTGTGCCAAGGTACAAAAGGGGAATTTTCCTTATACCATCGAAATATCACACAAGGTCTAGTTTTGTGAACCTTGTGAGTGGAGAAGGCTGGGGCTGCTGCCGATTGAACTGGACCGCGAACTAAACACCTGCACCGAATCTACAGCGACTAGGTGAGGTGTATGGAAACACAGTGGAACTCCAAAGTTGGTCTCAGGACGGTATTAAAGGGTTATTAATGGTTCGGGGATTAATTAGGACATTAATCTTCCCAGTCGAGTTAGCCGTACACGCGGGAGCTACCATTCGGTACGAAGTACGATGCATCTTCCTTGTTTCCCCGGCGTTCTCAAAAAAGGCCGGTGGAAGTCGGTGCAGAGATGCGCCTCTATATCAAGCACTTTTCTTTTCTCTTTTTGCAATTTCTTTTCATGAACCATTTTAATTCTGGATCGAGTATACTCGTGACGCCAGAGCCATCTCTGGGGATTTATCCTTTTCCCAAATACCTCGAGTTCGAAGCCCCCTCGAAGACCCCCTCAATACTAAATACCGCAGTCGTTGTGAACTCGACGACCGCGGCAATTGACCCATTTTCAAAGCACACGGTTTGCTGTGCGGACTGGAAGAAGCTTTAAATAAAACGCGAAACCGTCGACTCCGGGATTTTACGAACATTGCCCGATTCTGTTGCAAGCTTATCCGCTTAAAATGATTTAATACAATTCGGTCGATAACAAAAACGGTGATCGGATTCTCTCCGTCACGGTTGATCGGTCGGATTAAAAGCAATAATAGTGATCACCGACTGACAATGCTTTCGGGCAACGTTGTTGTCTTCTGTCGTACAGATCGACCACGTCGGGGAGATTCCGATTACAGTTTTTGCTATCGACAGCGCGGGTCGCATGGATGAGAGAAAGGGAGTACCTCATTCCCTTAAAGCCACAAGACCTTCACGCAACACACACAAAAAGATATATCTATTAAGATATATTAATCAAGAATAAATTTTATTCTTAATTGAGTTAGGAAAACTCATTTTTCTACCGGAAGTGACGTTATTCCAGTAAATCTCCGAAAATTTAAAATTCCGTTCTCTAAGTTCGATAGCGAGGGCCGAACTACAATAACCTGATAGTAACATAATTGTTTTCTTATCACCACGACTAATTAACACATAGCATGTGTCGAATATTCTGAATGAAGTGCTCAAGATTAATGCCCACGGAGTTGCCTAGTACGAATGCCCGATCCAAATGTTGAGGCTGTACCTACAATTTTTAACTTTATTATTAACGGTGCGATATCACCCGGAGTCACCCTGTTACCCGCGGTGGAAGGCGATGGTCCAGAAATTGTAAACTGCCAATCGTTAGCTACTCTGGAAAATTTATAGATATCGATTGCTTCGTCGGTTTGTCAATAATTATCGGTCCAATGCAGCCCAGCCGTATTTCCACATCTCGGGCACAGCTGCGTTGCAATTATTAATCGACGAAGCTCGGGCGTGCAGAGCTTAATGGAACCGCATTTCCCGTGTACACGAGCACTGCCGCACCTCTCATTCGGATAGCCCCGGTGGCCTTATCATTCTCGTACGTATTCTAAATTGAAGCCCCTGCTCGGCGATATACGTACACCTATCCGCGAGCACACAATTACTGGCTGCAACGGTTTGGCAAAACTGATAAAACCAGTTTGCCATTTTCCCACGATTGTCGAATAATTAACGGACAAATTTCACTCCGATAGCCGATACAGTTTACTCGTTATCGATCGTTAGTTGCAGATGAAATCTAACGGGGGATAAATAAATTGATCGGTAAAAAATTTACCGACGAGATTGTCACGCGAATAAATTAATTCAAAACGGAAAGTAGAAAAAATTAATCTGGTCATTCGGGACATTTTTCTTGGGTTGGGACTGGAAATGCTGATTATTGAAATTTTGCGAGAAGTGGAAAAAATTGAAGAAAAAAAAAAAAAATCACTCAAATATGACTTTAGCCATTAAGCTTGTGCGTTGAGAACATAATTGGCACAGCCTAATTAATAAAGCCGTACCAATCAAGTAGTTTTCATCCAAATGTACAAAGTTCATTGAAATTACTTTTCACTTTATTATTTTTCTTATTATTGCTCCATGAATAATGCGATTCGCCGGTTTAATGAAATAAAAATGGGAGACAAAATCAGCACCGAATGAGACGATGGTTTCAACGGGAAGGTAAACGCAACGTTGATTACCACCTTTTGGGTATTCCATCGAGACACAGGCATTAGACGCGCGGAGACCTAGCGTGAGGTCGAAACGATCGGGATGCGGAATGAGCCTGACGGAAGCAAAAGGGGGTTGAACGAAGGTTAACCTTCCGGCATCTCCCCGGCATCTCCTCGACTTCTAATTAAACCGGGGTTGACTCATTACCGACGGCGAGATTAGGTTACCGGAAAAGCAGGACGGAAGCAATGTACTCCCTTCGCTTCACCCGCTCTAGGGAACATCCTTCCTGTCTGCCTTGTAAGTCTTCATAATATACGAAGCCCTATCCCAAAGGTATTGGGTTCAGGTATAGCCTGCAATGACGAGGTATTTGCTGACACTTTATTAAAGCGCGTGCCCGTCGTACCGGGTGCGTAATTGCATTAGTCAGATGCATCAACGACTCGTCTTCTTCCTTGTACGTGTACGTGTCCCACTATACTATACAAGTGTCAATCCTCGACTAGGGTTTGCACCAGCTCATGGAATTACTCGACCCGAAAAGCCACTTGAACGCTATTGTCGGATTGCATTCTTCGCTGACTTAATTGCGAGTTTGGAACTGTACATCGCGGAGTGTTTAATTGATACCTTTTAAGGTGGGTGGAAGAGGATGTAATATTCCTGTACATTAAGTGTAAGAGCAATTGCAATTGGAGTTTCAAACAAATCTTTGAGTCGTCAATGTTCGGCCGTAATGAGCATCAACGTCAAGTGCTATTGTATTTGGAGTTGAAATGTCAAAAAAACCTAAGCCTGAAATAAGTACCTTTGAGTCGTCAATGTCGGGCGTTAATGAGCATTAACTGATGTTTGAGAGGCTCATCTTCACGCTCTATAGAAAAAACTAAGGATGTGCGGCATTTTGGTACGTACGGTAAACGCGTTCTTCATTAACGTATTTCAATGTGCACATCTTCTTTTTCATGTTGGATGAAGGGCTTGCTACTTCAAGTTAATGAGGTACACTCGCCCGTCTATCCAAGCCGCGCCATCGGTAGTAAAAACTGTGATCCAAATCTCTCCTGTTCACCCGATCCACGCCCCGTCGACAGCGACAATGTAATCCGAATCTCTCTGGCGTCGATCCGTTGGACAAAAGTCGAGGACAGCCAACATTCAGGAAAATCACAAAGTACGGGGCTTCTCGTTTTATTTTATGCTTCTGTCCTTCGCGTCAGAAACCCACGTATTCGCGGGAGCTTTGAAAATGAGTCAGCGATATGGCGAAATTTTAGGACCGAATACTGTTTGGCACGAAAGTCGTACCGGTCTGATTGTAATGTCACTGTGGGCTCATAAACTGAAACCCCTGGAAACGGCAAGGCGATTGGCGCGCCTTGTAAAAATATGTAACGTTTGGCCAAATCGAACCGGCAGGCCGTTTCGCTCCGAAATACCCTCCCTCGCAAAACTAACTCCGATCGCAATTTCTTCGATAGATCTATTTGCATGATACCGTTTTCATATCGTTAACCGATTGCACCGTTGGAATAAAACCGGATGGATGAACTCAGCAGGAGTTTGGCGCTAATTGACAAAATCGACCTTGCGAGCTTGCAGTCTTGTGTTAATGACATGTAAAATGCCGCGGTCGATAATAAAAACTGTAATGCAATTTTTTCAGAGGTCGCAGAAACTTTAACGTTCACGGGAAACATCAGCCCACCTTAGAATTGACAGACGCAGTGGCATTCCATTTCCGTTTGACACTACAGTTTCAGCAGCCTAGGAAAAAATAGCATAAGTTTAAAGGGTGGATGTATCGCATCACCCAAAGAAATGGAATTGAGCGGAGATGTCGGGATTTAAAAAAGTACACTGATAAAAAAGTTCAGTTGAATCAACTAAGATTCGGGCAGGGACGTTCAAATAAATATTTAGTTGGTCGAACAAAATATTTGAATGACTCAAAAATATTTTTGTGCAATCACCCAAAAGATTGTTGAACTAACCAATTTTTTAGCTGTACCAACAAAATATTCAGTTGAACGTCCCTGCCCGAATTTTAGTTGATTGAACCGTATTTTTTTATCAGTGTATATCAAAAAGACAACCCGTCGGTTTGTGACAAAAGGAAATTCATTCGTCACAGAGGAAATGAAATAAAGAGCGTCAGGAGCCGAGGCACGGATGAACGTTACGAATCGCCTGTGAATTCGCATCACGTTGAGCTCGTTCCTCGTAACGAAGAGCTTTCGGCGAATGGGGCAGGAAGCCTCGATGGTATCGTTGTTTCAATGTAACTTCGCGATTGGCAACATAAAAACACGACTTTCCATTTGAAATTCCGACAAAGCGAGAGACGAAAAAAAATTAAGCTGATCCAGTCGGTTTAATTCGATATATCGGAAATTTACATTGCCGAGCGAGAGGCGGAGGGGAAGAGTTACCGGAGGGCACGAAAAGTGGATTAATTGAATTTCTGATCCAGGAATGACGGACACACGATACGATATCGCCTAACGACGTATATTGTGCGCAAGTACGGTAAAATCGTTTCGCCGGAGGGCGAATGGAAATGTTATACGCCGGTACGAGGGGGATCGAGTTAATGGTTGAACCGGACAAGGGTCAGGCTATGGGAAACGAGAAGGAGAATAATGTTTGCGGATCGCGGGTTCAAGTTGGTCTTTCCCGAAGTTCCGATTCAGCCGGATGGGATGGTTAGGTTTACGGCGTGTAGCTTATTATATCGCATTTCATTGCGGAACCTTCGGCCGCACGGTCGGAGCATTTCGATACCTCGCGGCAGATGAGGCCGGGATGTGGGTCAGATCGGTGTGTCGGTTTAACCCACACCGCCAATATCGGATCATCGGGGAGTCCAATAATATCGGGTCGGGAGTAAACGGACCGGGTATCGTATACACCCCCTGCACTTTCGTTAATCAAACGATTTTACGAAGGCAGTGTGGTGTAGCTCGTTTCTCGACGTGTCTCCTCGCCGTTTCGTCGCACCTTTCCCGCGCCTTTCCATTACCAAACGCAACCGCGAACCGAAGCTCTCCGCTCACTGCCTCGTAAAAGCTCGGAAGCTTCGCGCTCGTATAATGAAATACAAGTCGTGAGCCCGCAGTCAAATGTCCACAAAAGTGAAATTATTGCCGGTCGATCAATGATGAGAAGAAAAATGTCTGCATGATCGATGAGAACAATATCGATACGCCAATATAGACATATATGTATTTATAAACGTATAGACATGCGCATCTATATATTAAAGGGTGAGTCGTGGCAAGTATTGGAAATGGATTAACGAGTGAACGGGTATCCGGGCAACGAACGTGCGAGCGGGACACATAACGCAGTGAGCGAGGCGGGAAAATTAATGAAAGCTCGCAGTCGAGTTGAACCAATCGAGCGTAACAGGCCGGCCACCCTGGGAAAATACGAACGGAGAACGATGGGCGAGCGTGGGAGCAGGAGAATAAAAGAAAGAGTTGAGGACGAGGATCGGAAGGGGGGGGGGGTGGAGGGGGGGGGGGGGGAGAGGATGGGATCGATGGGTACGGTGGTCTCGTTCGATAACTCGATAATCGCCTCGCAAGCAATCCGCTTCGAGCTTCCAGCACCGTTCTTGCACTCGCGAGCTCTCCCGGCCATTCTCTATTTATCACCGGTACGGCGAGGCACACGGGAGTGTGCATGAGTGCGAAAGAGGAATGTGCATGTCCTCCGCCGCCGACGCAATGCCGGGGCAAAGGTGCTGAATCGCGGGTCTAGGGGTAGGTTGTTCGTTGAAATAAGAAGAGAAAAAAAGCGGTGAGACTTGACGATATAGCGGAGGGTACAAGAGCGTGCGAGGTCATCTACCTGCACTTTTGCATCGTATTTGCAAGGACGAAGAAAAGCACTTTGAATCGGCGGGCCGAATGGCGTGGAGCGTAACAGCTGCGACGATGTATGCTCCCGAGTCTCGAGGCGATTCTGTGTCGAAGGGTCGTACAGTGAATGGCTCTCTAACGGAAAGCTACAAGAGAGCGTTGCATTCCGTGGAAGAAAGTCGTAGACTGAGAAAAACAGGGATTGGCTGGTCCGGTTGACTTCTTAGTGTTTCTAGAGCCAGACGATTAATTGGTCGTGCCAAAACAATGTATTGATTGTGTTGACAAATTACTGGGTTGCGAATTGTACTGGCCGTTTTTGAAGATCGTGACGACCGATTTCTTGTCCGGCGCAGAAATTAGCTGTGGCCACGTAGGCGTTTTTCCGTTCAACGATTCCAACAAAATTGTGACACTTTGCCGATTCAATAGGACGGGTGAGAAATGCCGGTTGTCACTGGACAGAGTTCCGTCAGAGGAAGAGGAACACGAGTGTGCTAATGTTTGTATTCCTCAATGTAGTTTAGATAGGCCGGAATTGTATTGCTTAGCTATACTTTGTGAAAAGTTGGCGATATCAAACGCTTAAAACATTATCTATATCCGAAAAGACGGATGTAAAAAGGAACTAGAATTTTACTGTCTATAACTAAAAGAACAGATCTAAAACGGAACTATCGAAATCCTGTTACCGACTTACCGCCGTTCTGATTGGCTGACGCGCCGGTTTCGATAGTATCGAACGTACTGGTGCGGCAGATAAACACGCCTAACCTCTGAAGTAGGGAGAGCGTGCTGTAGCGCGCCCTTTGGCAATTGTCGGACACATTTTTAAGGTAGTCCTTGCGGACAGCCTGAGCCCACGTGAGTTCAGAACGAATTGAGAGTGGAATTGCGAATACTTCGCGATGAGATAAAAATCTGAAAAAAATCAACCATATGGAAGGTACTGAAAAGATTGATTTTGCATAATAATAATTCCAAAATGTTATTAACAAATGAATGAAAAAAAAATTGTTCAACAAATCTTCCGGCAACTTAACTTTTTGTTCGTATAAAAACAATAAGTTAATCTTTTTGAATACGTATGAATTTTTTCAGAATTTTGCCTAATTTTTGAAAATTGCGTTTTTAGTTAATAAAAAACCGTGATGTTCAAAAATTAGATAAAATTCTGAAAAAATTCATACGTATTCAAAAAGATTAACAAATTGTTTTTATATGAACAAAAAGTTAAGTTGCCGGGGAATTTGATGACTAATTTTTTTTTAATGCATTTGTTAATAATATTTTGGAGTTATTATTATGTAAAATCAATCTTTTCAGCACCTTCCATATGCTTGATTTTTTTCGAATTTGTATCCCATCGAGAAGTGGTCGCAATTCTCTCTCAATTCTCTCTGAACTCACGTGGGCTCAGGCTGTCCGCTAGGACTACCTTAAAAGCATAAAAGAGTACGCACAGAAGAAATAAGGAAAAATTGATTAAATGTTGAAAATTTAAGCACGTGTACAGTTTTACATATTTCTTTCATCTATTTTTTATATATCTGTACGGATCCTTCTAGAAATTTCGTTCGATTTATAAATTATCTGACTCGTACGTATATTGCGCAGAGAACTCAGCGTACAGCTGCAACTTTGATCGTCGAGGCGTTATATCGATTGATGCTCGAAAATCACCTTTGAAGATTCCCGACGACGACAGAAAAAAAAAGAGGAAAAAGGAAGCGTCCGAGTTCATCATTGAGGAAATTCCGGAGCTCCAATTAATTGTTCTTTGATGTGAAAATTTAACCCAGTTGTCGAACGGTGCGAAATGGATCCGACAATTTTCGAAGACGAGAATCATTTTCCCGATAGAATCCTTTGTAGCCTGTCGAGCGAACGGGGCACTCGAAGGACAACGTTATAATGCCGTTTCGTGCTCTTGCATTTATAACGAAATTCCTGCAATTTCGTGAACTCATCGTTAACGCTCGAGACACAAAGGGACGATGGATACAACGCCCGTTAGGGACATTCATCCGGTGTTGACCGTGTCTACATGTATTCCATTCTGATGTAGAAATTCTTTTTTAATGGAAAACATTGATTTCCTATAATTGTGTCAATTCTCAAATTCGTTCGATTCCAGCTCGTCTTCGTCCGAGATTTTTCAGACTGCTCGAGCATATTAATATCTCTGGCAAACTACGTTTCGCTTGGTACTCGGACTGTTAAAAAATATAGAATGACAATTAAGCAAGAATACGTTTGAGATTGATTTTCTGTGCTTATCGTACGTCACTTCTTACGCTCAATCTTGCTAATAAGAAATAAACAATTGGTCCATTATTTTCGCAGTATATTGCGCAACATAATTCTACCGAATTTTTTATCTTTGCTTTGCGCACAGAATAATTTTTCCAGCAGGAAAAAAAAATATATACATTCAAATCTAAAAATTCGATGTTCGCCCATTCCTGCTCCGTGCTCGGAATTCCCCGTGGGAGTAACTCGCGTCAACCCCCGGTGTGTTGTTTGTCTTTGAAAATGATAATTCGCGACGTGTTCGTCGCGTATCGAGCTACGGGTTATTGGGAGGCTCGGGCGGTGTGAAAGTGGCATGCCGATGCGAACGTGGCAAATTTCAAAGCGAAACAGCGAGTTACGTGCGCCCACGTTGCACAATCAGTTGCCTACGTGTAGTAGACTTTATACCCTTGTATACGAGGCATCCAGATCTTATTACGATTTCTCTGTAAATGCGACCCGTGCAATAGACGTTGGCCTTCCGATCTTCCAGTGGATATATCCGCCGGTACCGATTTTACGCTTCGAAGTAAACGATTTTATTTCCATGAGCGGGAGATCTCGGTAAACGTGACTAATGGTATCGCTCTGCCCTCCTCGAATGCACAACGTCGACTCCCCGATGCCTACCGGTGCACACCGCCATTATACGTATATACCGCTTCATTGCATCTACACACGCGCGTACTTTCACGTAAACCCTCAGCCTGGCCAATCGTAACTTCGCGGAGGGGTTGGATCGTGCTATGTAAATCCGGTTGCTCGGTGTTTACGCAGGGACGAGGAAAGGCAAGGTGGAGCGTTATTGCTACGGGCATCCTTCGGCGTGGACTCACACACGCGCTCGCTTGACAAACAACCCCTTGTATCGAGAAAATAGTATCGAATGAAAAATTCACACCGGTGTCGCCAGCTGCATCGCGCATGCGACGATAAACACATCGACGACCTGATGCCAAAAGAGCGAGCAGGCTACAAATGTCGACAGCCGATATGCCCTTATGGAATTAGGGCGTCGATATTCTTGCGTGCAAGAGAAATATCATCGAGCATTAAATAATATGGACGAACCGTGTTTCTGTGTTTACGATCTCTGTGTTTACTGATTTATTATTAATCTTTATTAGACATGCGATTACGGTAGAATGAATCTCATTAAAAACAAAGTCCCGTCATGCCGGAAATGCGTCACTTTCTTTTTTGGAAATTTAATTTTTCGACCGGAAGTGACGTCATACCGAAAATGACGGTTTCCCGAAAGATTTCACTTTTCTGGCTGTTTAGGCCGCTTGAAGTCATCTTCGTCACAACGTGATGTGGTTGTAAAATTTCGTGAATTTCCATATGATCTTCAGGTGACATGTTAATACTTTCCAGACAAGACGTTAGCAACTGTAATGAAGATGCGTACATACCGGACACACCGAGCATGGTAAAGCTGACTATCTTACCGCAGTAACGGTCGCGCGATTCGTAGAAGTTACATACCTGGAACAAAAAACAAAACAACTTACGTTAATTTGACCGACAATTTTATTGGTCATCGGAGTTTATTATTATTACTAATATATTAATGGATACGAACGTTGTAAAGTCACGATCGTAATGTAATATGGAGCGTGGATGTCCATGTCCTTCAAATAGGGCATCTACATGTTCTATCGTAAAAATTAATTTATTGACCATTGGCTCGCGTGCAATGCAGCAGACGCGTCGAACGGAAGGCGGTCTCTAATAATGTCAGCCCGCTCATACGAGTACCGCTGCTCCGCTCGCAATTTATCAACCCGCGGACACGACACTGTAAAATTTTAAAACCCACCGTCTCCCGAGGGACTGACAGTCCGTCAGTCTTCATCGCGTCACACGGGTTCATTATATCCGCGCGGTACCGTCATACGGGCGATCCACGCTCAACCAGCGACCGGGCGTTGCGGCGCATTTTGGCGAATTTCAAGAAAGAAAGAAAAAAAAAAAGTAACGAGCAATACAAAAAATGAGGTAAATAAATACCGATTTCGATCGATGATTCCCCGATAGCGAGCGTCCCGAGTGTCGTCCAAAAATGACATTGTCTCTCGCGACCTTCGAAGATCCCGTATCAAAGATAAGACGAGGAAGCGAAATAAGGAACGGCTGGATGGCGAATCGATCCGCAAAAAATTTCGATGTAGGTCACGCCGTTGTACGTCGCTCGAGGGGCGAAGGGTACGAAGCTGCACTGCATGCATTTTGCTATAGTTTCGTTCAGCTACACGGAACGACAGCGTCGACGGGTCTTGGCCGCACAAAAAAAAATTCCTCGCCTTTAATGGAATTCGAGACCGCGGACCGTAACCGTGGACTATGCACAAAGCAGTTTGTTTAAAATGCGTTACGACCGCAGCCGCAAGCTGTGCCTTTTTAATTAGCCTACGTTAATAACAACGGTTCATAGTTGGGTCTCCCCCCCCCCCCCCCCCTACCTCAACAACCCATCGTCGTCGTCGTGACAATATAAAAACCGGGCACTCGAGCTCTCATTCCATTTGCGTTGCTTCCCCCTTGGTCGCAGGTCGAAAAAATGCTCATGGGAGCTTCGGTGCATCGCGATGCATTAATTAAAATAAATTCCATCGGTCCATCCGAGATCATCTCTCAGCCATACGTCCATTCGCGTGCTACGCTCGATTCCAAAAAAAAAAAAAAAAAAAAAAAAAAAAAAAAAAACACTTCGTGGCAACCGGAGAAAGCGGCAGTCGACGCAGTGGTGAGTCGGGGTTTGAAATTTATGAGCAGTTCGCCTGTTCGTGCCCACTGCACGCTTAGCAGCTGTGCATGCCGCGCCGACTGTGGTGCAGCACAAAGCGATATATATATATTCCAACGATCTTTCGGATTACTGTAATTTGGGATCGGACGAGCGAATTATCGTGAACGCAATCGGTGAAACTTTCCTGGTTCGAATTATATCCTATGTTAAAGAGCATAGAGCCATCCAGAGTTAAAGTCGCTTTTCCGTCATACCGACTCGCTCGCCACTTTCGATCCGTCGCCCCCGATCTGTATCGGTCGGTCGAACGTTGCTAGGGCAAAAAGGCTTCGTTGTGAGCATATGCAGTATTTTTTGTTTCAGAAAACCCCGCGGGAAACGAAGAACGGAATGGTGAAACCTACAAGTAAATTCCATGGCGCAAACGGAATGACGGATGGAGACTTTGAACATGCGATCGGTCTCTCCGCTGTGCGGAAGAGGCCGCTAGACCGTTTTTTTTCGGCGGAAAGGTTGCCGGAGAAAGGAGGCATCGGTATAAGCATATCCAGCATTTTAATTCACAGGAAACCCCGCGAGAAACGCAGAACGCAAGGGTGAAACCTACAAGTGAATTCTACGGTATGAACGGAATAACGTATGGAGACTTTGAACATGCGATCGGTAAGCGAGACGAACCGAAACGATCCGCGACTCCCCGACATCGATCGGAGACCACGGGACTGTCTTCGGTTTGCGGAAGAGGGAAAACACGAAAGCCCGAGAGCATTAGCAATGCATCAACCGTAATTAGGGTGTACATACCGGTGCGAGATAGCAATGAAAGGAGATCCCAGGGTAGTGAGAAAAGAGCGAGAAGCACGGTCACTCCGTTGACCCACAAAGCTAATCCTCACGCTTTCGCTCAACCGTCACCCTGTATTTACTCCTGGCAAACTCGTCCGCCCTCAACCGGGCTCTCCGGGGCTTTTCCGGCTCTTCCGATCCTACACCCATTCCGGACGAACATTCATATGAAACAGAACACCGTGTGGTCCGCCAGTTCTCGGTATGTACGCTTCTTTCGTGATATCAACCTGTACGAGGCAGAAAGTGGAATATGTGAAATTCCAGTTTCGGGTGGCGAGCCATTGCACGGCGGTGTACGTAATCCTGGGAACAAGTTCAACTCGGTTCTACAGTGCGGCTCTAATATGCGCGAGGGCTGGAAAAGCCCTCCGCCGAATATTACGCCACCGAGGAGGGATGCTCGGTATGTCCCGTGTGCGAAAAGGCGAGCCGCACGGTGATGCGAGGACCGAGCCACTTTGATGTTTAGCATTTGGAATAGTACTCTCCCGAAACGCTCCTAGGGCTCGGCATTACGGGTTGAGGAACTGTGGGAGCTTCGGTGCAAAGGGAATGCTGAGGGACACCGAACTCACTCGCCATTCAGGCCCGCTCCGATTAAAACCTGATTTCATTAAAGTATGAACCGAACTCGCCGCAGCGCTGACAAGGCATGGCGAAATTTATTTGAGGCTTCCATTCACTCGCTCATCGGAATCTACCAGCAAACTCTGGTGGAAATGGCCTCGTCGCAATCCCAAGGCAATTGTGGTCGACCAGCGATGCGTTATCCAATTCCCGCAGTCAAACACATTTGTCCGAGAGAGTTTCATCATTTTGTTTTTTCATTGTTATTTTATATAAATCGTTGTTTTTATTGAATCGTTGTAATTGTAAAAGATAAATCTACGAGGTCTTTGTTTCTTCAAATGGGATTCTAGGAAAAAATGGATTGTCGACCATTGAAGATTAATTGGTAATTGGTTGAGCGAGTCGCGGGTAATTTTATCCTGTTACCATCAAGTTTTCCCGTTGACGAGAATAAAGAATTGTGTAACTTGTAGCCAATCGATTTATGACATAACTCGAAACTGAAGAAAAAATGTACATAAGTGTAACAAGAATGATTTTACGTTAATTCGTCGATCAATGCGATTGGGATCGCGTAACGGGTAATATTTTCCAATTACCATCAGATTTGACCATTGACGTATGTAAACAATTGTGTAACTTGTAACCAATCGATTCCTGACGTAACTCGAATGGTGAAAAAAAAAATGTACAAAGGTAAAACAAGAATGGTTTTGATGTTAATTCTTCGATCAATGCGATTGGGATCGGGTACCAGCAAGCTTACGAGGAAACGAGATCAAGCCAAACGAGAGGCACGTTTCTGGTATGTACAGTACACAAGCAACATGTACCTTTGTTGGGTCCGGCTTAAAGTGCACGTCCAGTAATAAATTCACGTTCGAATAAACACGATGCGGAGCAAGCGGAACGAGAAAGCCCCGATTGTACAGTTATACCAATAAACGATTTGTGCGGATTTGTGCTCGAACGTGACTCCAGTTACTTACTGTAATGATACAATCCCCCTGTTTCGAGCACGAACGTGCACCCGGTTAAGTTATGCGAGAGGGGGTGAGTGTCGGTGCACTCGCGCGGTCCAAACTCCGTAGATTTACTGCAACGATTTGTTGACATATATTCACCATATGACTCCGCGAATTCTCGATTCGCATGCATTACCCTCAATGCACATGCGTCGGTTGCACATCGAAGGTTTTTTATCGGCGTTACGCAAGTTGTTTTTTTTTTTTTGCATAAAACGAAAAAGCTCGCGATCACAAAGGGGGGTGCAAAAACTCGATACCCATAAATAGTCCGCAGTACACTGAGAGCGGGATCCGATGGAAATTACCATAAATCTGGTAAAAACCGACAGAACTGTCAGGTCATATGGGAATTACAGTGACATCATGGTGAACATTCGTTTTAAACTTAACACATTCTGCTAGAAAAAAATTGACATTTTCACTATTGCAGTACCAGCCGAATATCCCGTCATTTTTTCTAGAATATAAGTTCCTCTTAGTAGAAACTATAGTAATCGGTGGCCTCGCGACCGCGAACCGTTTGTGTTGGATTTGCAGGTTGTACCGTCATATTATGTGGATCAAATCGTTTTTATGTATACATGTATAAAAAAATTTGATCGCGGAAATTCTTAGTTTTATGCACGAAATTCTTAGCCAGAAATTCAACATTTTGCCGATCCGACTTCTGAAGAAAGTGACCACATAGGTTTGGTAAAAATTGCTACTGCCCCTGTGAAAATTCCACATATCGCTAGTGGTCGCGACAGTGTACGATGTTGCCTGGTCGAAATTTACCACACGATTCGGTAGTTTGGTAGACAAAAAAAACCACATGTCAAGTAACTCTTGTTCCCTAAATTCAGCAAACGAAGGTCCACTTTTGAACTCGCCAAAATCCTCGTGGACCACAATCGTTGTTCCGATTTTCCAACGTTTGAGGATCATTCTCCGTCTCTCACCCCGAGTACATATGAGTTCGTGCCCGCGCATCCAGTCCATTTAGTAACGGGTTCGGATGAGCCGGCGAATAAGGTGCATTATCCTCGGGCACACACAGGCCACACTGCAGCTGTTTCGCCACGGGCACGAAGTTGTAACGAGGGCGTCGTCGTCGTCGTCGAACGGACGCGGACGAGTTAGGCGTCCGTTGCGAACCTGACTGCTTGTTCGTTGTGGCCCGCGAATTCCACCACGAACTGGGAACGGGTCGCGGCCTCAACGCCGCTCGATCTGCACCGTCCAGCATCGTTATTATTACTGTATCTGCACCAACATCATTTCGTTGCTATACCGAGCGGAACTTGAAAGAAAAAAAATTGTATCACAAATAAATGGCAAGCAATCCCAGGCACAGAATCGCCGGAGTATCGGGTATCACTTCTGTGTATGAGACCCGTAACAGGTGGGATAATTTTTTTCCACTGGGCAATTCGACGCGACCGTTAGAGTCGTAAAACATAAAAATTGTCGATCGCGGTGCTATCTCGACTCTCGGATAGAAACCCGCTGGTTAGCTCTGCGATTTCGAGTGCCGGAAACCTCTTATTCTATGCGCGCTCACGATATCGGCGTTATTAAGACCCCGTTGACGTATGCGCCGGAGGGTATCGTTGGCGTTCGCAGATGGGACCTCACGACGAATGCACCGGGCATGTGTGTGCGTTCTTTTTGCGCCGCTAGATGCCAAGCGAGTTCCAGTCTCTCCGCGTCTGGGATTCAACCGAAGAAACCAGAATGAGGGAATAAACGTGCATGACCTCCGCCAGGCGAATGCGCTCTCACTTTATGGCCGATCGTTAATAGCATCGCGAAGGATTCACGCCAAGTTGAATAATAACATCGCAGGCATTCGTAAGAGAACGGAAAAGAGGAAGAGATACAGGCATGGGATATAAATGGAATACCTATTGCGAAGCGGACTTGTGGCGCGAGAACTCGCACTACGCTGCCACAAGTTGCACGGAGTTTAGCTACCGCTCGTGGTGCTGATGGAAAGCGTCGATTATAGCTAACCAACCCCCGGAGCAGTGCTCTCGGCTGTTGCTCGATTAATCGAAAATCACGCCGTGATCAAGCCCTGTACCGGCACAGTCGAGAACAGTGAAACCCTACAGCCTCCGTCTCGTTATACCGGGCGTCTGACGAACTCGTTCACTTTAATTCGGATTTTCTCCCCCGGGGCGTCTTGCAGGAATTCATTTTGGCAGGAAGCAACCGCTCGTCTTACCGGATTGGCAATCTGTATGGCGTCAGTTTCATGATGCATGAATTAAGGGAGCTCGGAGAAAATCATTCGAGGAGCCTCGTCGCTTCATCAAGATCGACGGAATTCGACTACGACGGGAGGTCCTGCAGGGATGAAGGACCTCGACGAGCAATGATCTTCGGAACTGCCGTGCCGATTCCGAATGGGTCGGTAGAGTTTCAAATTTCTCGACTCAATTTCTCCGTGATGTGCGTTTTACCAGTCCGCTTCGATAAAATGACCTTCCGATGTGGTTTCGCAGTGGGAAAACGTTTCTCGGACGCACCTAGAAACTGTACGACCATTCTAGCGGCTGGAATGTCGCACGCAGCCTTATTACCAAGCAATTGGATCTCCTCGACAAATGACATCGGAGAGGCGTATCTTTCTTTCCATGATTCGCCGTTCGAGATTCCCAAGGTTCATGGGAAACATCTCGCCGCTGAACGAGGACGGGTCGATGATATCGGCGAGGTTGGACAAATCCAACGCCGACGAGACTCTTCCGCTTCCGCGGAAGTTCGACGAGGGGGCAGCGCGCTTTCTCAGATGTTTCGATTTAACCGAGCGCAAGGGCAATCACACTGAAGTTTGCTCTCTTCGTTGCACCGATTGGTTTCTTGCCACGTCGAGCGAACCTCTCGATAATTAACGCCACTTCTCATCTGGCAGGTTAATAGCTGTACAAGCATGGTATTCGTTCGGCGTATAGGTGCCACGATGCCGCTGGGAATTCGAATCGGGTATCCCATACTAAAGTTTATTATATGTGTACATGCATGCGAGTTCGATGTTCGACGCCGATGCTACCGGTACGCTCATTCCGTAATATAATTTCCGAGCACCCTTGCGATAGTTCATCGCCGAGGCAGACGTCGGTGTGCTAATAAGGTATACTTCCGGCAAACTCTTCTGCTCGCTGCTATTTCACTTGGTTATATCACCTCGCGATCTGTTAGGAATATTGAGATACGATGAGACGCGAACCGGGGGAATAGTCTACTGATTCTCACTCGCTCATTATGAGCTCTGAAAATATATCCATCGACTACATGCAATTGAATTACCCCTCGGGCTGCAAACGAACTGATACTGCTTTAGGGTTAATGGCGTTAATTACGAAAAAAACCACACATACACTGAGAAAAAATATTGTTGGATTAACAAAAAATCGCAGTGTGGTTCGAAGCTGTGGTCCGTTTGGTACAAATACAGCATCTCGTTTTGTTGAACGATTATTTGCTTCAAACTATAAAAAATTTGTCGATTCAAACAAACATTTTTGTTGTAGCGACCAAATAACACCTTTGAACGTATCTCACCGCGCCTTGGTTAGCACAATAATTTCTTTTTCTCAGTTTACGGTTTTCGACCACTTTAACGCTGCACGCAGGTCCGGCCAATCTGGGGTCTTTATGAATGCAAAAGATTAATTTCAAATCATTATATTCTAGTTCGATTTTCGTAAAATCATTGCGACAGCATGCAGGCAATGTGTGTGTAGAAGTGCCATGGGGATTGAATCCGCGATACATCGATAACCCGAACAATAATTCAAAACTTTGTTGGACAAACAGTAAACTCCCGGTCGCTTCGCTGGACTGGTGGGTCTTCTTCCAGAGTCAAACAATGAGTAAAGCCATTGAAATTCGAATATCATCCTCAGGCTCATCAGTAAGCAAATTCCAAAGACAAACGAGATCGTGGCTCAGCGCTCATAACAATATCAGCTCCGGAAACGTATCCATCGAATTAAATAAACTCTAGTGCTATAAGCGAACTGTTATAGCTCCACTGTCAATGGCGTTAGTTATGGAAAAACTACACATATGGTTTTCCGCCACTTTGGACCAGGGGGACTTGCATGATTGTAAGAGATTCGTTTCAAATCATTGTATTCCAGTTTGATTTTGGCAAAATCATTGCGACAGGCTGCAGGCAATATGTCTATTGAAGAGCCATGGGGATTGAATCCATGATACATCGATAACTCGAAATTTTGTTGGACAAACAGTAAACAGTAAACTCCCAGTCGCTTCGCTGGACTGGTGGGTCTTCTTCCAGAGTCAAAGAATGTTAACACCCATTGAGATTTCGAATATCATCCCCAGGCTCGCCGATAAGCGAATCCCGAAGACAAACGAGAGCGTGGCTCAGCTCACTGTAAAAAAGAACGGTAGAAGCGTACCATATGTGCTCCCCTGGCCTCTCGATACAGAAGTTTACGAGGGAAGACGTTGGACATGGACACGAAGTCGTGAGTTCGCGAATTGGAGAGCACACGATCGAGGATGCATGGCCACTCAGAAGGGGGTCGTTGCGGCTAGTTGTTGGATGGTTGGAGAGCGCTCGGTCACCGACGTTGAGCATCGTTTATAACCGTTTGACGTGCACTGTCGAGGACAAGGGGTAGGGGGGGTTCAGGGAGGAGGGGGGGGGGGGGGGGGGGCTGGAGGTACCACTGGTTGGCAACACACGTATGTATACCGATCAAAGGACACGGAACACGCGCGGACGATGCGGTCGCGGTTACGTCGAACTGGCTGGCATCGCGGCGAACGAGAACTCCAAAGGGTGCCCAAGCGGCAGTGTATCGTTGTGGTCGTCGCGAAGACGGACGCCGGTCACCTAACGGGAGGACAACCTCGGCGGTCCCGGGAGAGCAGCGGCGTGCACCTCACCGTCGCCGCGAGATCCAGGCCACACGTTCGGAAGAATCGCCAGTTAGAGACGAGGAAAGAAAGTAAGGAAGAACGAGATGGAGGATTCAGCTGGAGTGTGATCCGGTCAGACTCCGTCACTCATCACTCGTACGAGTTAGCCGTACAGTTTGTGGTTACCTGCATTGCCTCCTAAATTAATGCCAATCCTGCATGCTATAATGTATGCAGTGACTGACAGTTTGTAAGCGGAGGCCAAAAAAAAAAAAAAAAAAAAATTATTGAGATACTCGTGTCTGGTATATCATGTTCTACCCGATGTGGTTACCTGGAAAGATTCTCGCTCGCTGGTGGGAGCTCAGTCGCCCGGGCAGGCGTTGGTCCGGCTGGCTGTTACATCTCAGCACTGTCACGATACTGGCCGGACTGCCGGGCTTGTCGCGGTCTCGGTCCAGTGCTGGGATGTTGACCGGAAGCCGGACCCACCACACCTGGCCAGCTTTGACTAAACGATGATCATACCATGTAATGCTTGAATCAAAACAGTGATACGTGGATAGTTGATTATAGAATTCACGTCCTCTTGCTTTTCAGCTGGAATATCGTTAGTGAGATTAATCCGTGGTAATAGCTCACGCTTTATAGATCTGAAATCGATCCGATCCATACTTTGAAATTTTCATACACTGACTGACGGATGTTCAATTGGCTTTCAAAAAAATGTGTATCCTTGCAGAAATTCGTATTTGATTCGTCGGGCCCTTTTTCGAATCTTCTCGTCCACTGCGTCGGCAGTTCGTCCTCCCCGTTAAAGGAGCAGCGCACAAACACCGAGCCGATAAGAGACTCCGCTTTCAGCTTGTTCCTCCGTTCAGGGTCCCGACTGCTAATGGGTTGCCGGGACCTTCTCACATTGTGATTTTTTTTTTTTTTTTTTTTACAAATCCTAGCCTTCCGCACGTTCATTTTATCCCGGATCGATTGCTCAATCGGCACCGGCGTTCTCGAACGCTTTAATTGCGCTGGGCACCCGGACGCTACTCCGGCTCACTGGAGAAGTACACGAGGGAGAGAAGGCGAGAGCGAGACGAGACGAAGAAGAGGAGCCAGAGGTGGTACAAGGATTATACCCGAAGGTTCCCTCTCGGAATCGCGTAAAAGAAGAAGAAAAAAAAGTTATTCTCTGCGTTCCGCCTGCGCGAGAGGAGTCGATGGGCTCGATAATTCATCCGGAGCGTCCGTTTGCTACTGCGCTCGTTCACCCGACGCAGCGCGGCGTCTGTACGGAGACTTTTTTTTTTTTTTTAATCCGCTGGCGCTAGCTCGCGCGTTCACATTTCACGATTATGCGATAGGGCGGCAGCGAAAATACGTATACACTATAAGTGTAATTGCGCGCCGGATCGTTCGCACGGTTAAATTAAAGCTTATAATCTTGACAAGTCGATGATTCATTTGCATGGAAACGAAGAAACAGAAGGAAAAAAATAAAAATAGAGAACATTTCTCGGAGACAAGCAACGAGTGGAAGGGAAAAACTTCTCGTCTTGCGAACGCATCTTATGGTGTTATTTATATGTGTTCGGTCCAGAGGGGTGAAGATAGAAGAAAAAGACATGCCGAGAAAAAAAAGATGAGGAAGAAAATAAAACGAGAATATTTATACACTCTGAAGTTGAGTGCGAGACAAGTTCAGCATGAAAAATGTTCGAGTCGTGTGATTCCGCGGCAGAATAAGAGTATCTTTCGCGCGGCCCACACATGTATGTAGCTCCACGGTCGGAACCCATAGCACTCTTGCAGCTGGGCGACTCTCTCCCCTTCTCCCTTTTAGCATTTATCTTGGTCCAAAGTTTTCACCCGATATTATGCCCAAGGGTTCCGGAATATGGAAGTCGGATATACTATTCGCTGAGCACTCCGCACCCAGCCTTCTGCTCCGCTGCTTGTGGCAGTGCCATTTTTTTTATCTCTCCTCTCTCGACCGCTGCCGCACCGACTTCCGTGAGCTCTCGACATCATAAATAGCAATTTTGTGAAAGCTCACGGCCGAAGAAGCTTTGACTTCGTTAGAAGGGGCTCGGCGGTCCGAGATGCTCGCCCGATCCTCAGGTTGAGGGGTAAATAATTAAGGAATCGGACTGACCGGGAAAACGTCACTTCGTGAGTCCGTTTTATGAAATACCGTAAGCTCGCCGATTACGTGGGTTTCGGGCGGAGCGTTAGTAAGATGAAATTTGCTCGCGAGCCCAAACTCGAGACCACCACGCACGGAAAATAAATTCTTCTCAGGGCTGATCCAGGTGGATCAGCTTTGGTTCAAAGTGACCATAAATTCGTTTGGTCCTCGGCGGACTCTTATTAAAACGAATTTCAACCGGAAACGGAAGGATCATCCTTTAATTTTCTTCGGCTGCACGTAACGCAACTTGTCTAATTTTCTTTAAGTAGGCTCCCATTTCGCTTTTTCACCTCGTTATTCTCTCTCGCGCCCGCGAAATCGTAAAACACGCCAAGCCACGCCGGTTGTCCGTCTTACGGAAAGAAGGTGTGTTCATGCATTCTCCTGCGCTGTGTGTAATGGGCGGAGGCTCATTGCCGCAACTTCGGACATTGCGGAAGAAGCAAGAAGCAGCTGATACATCGCCGGGGCCCAACCGCGCTATATTTCCAAACGACTCGGGGAGGAAAAAATTTGATGAGCCCGGCTAAAAGCTTCCGAGCGTTCGCAGCACGCTTTACGACCGTTTCAAGCAAGGTGTAGGTGTATGTGGCTTGCATGTCGCTGGATGCAAGTTTCAATGAGGGAATCGCCCAATAACGGTTCTTTGGAAAGTCTCAGCATTAGATGTTCGATCGATGTTCACCGTGTCGTCGAGCAAGCGCCGCGACAACTACGATCTTTCCAGAACGCGTCGGGATTCCAAATAAATTTCTCGTTCGTTTGATTCTCGCTTGATTTGGTCATCTTCAGACAACTGCCAATTTGGAATTCAATGTTTCAAAGAAGTTTGAAGTTGCTCGGACTTCGAATGGATTTATCGCGTTTGCCCGCCGTTATCGTACTTTATCGTACGACGATAAAATACTGAGGAGTATACTTCAGGAGCTTACATGCAACGAATCACTGCATCTTTCCAAAGCGGTCGCTTCGTCACACAGAAAAAAAATGATTAAAAAGTGGACGTGACAAGCGCGCACTTGGAGTTCTACCGTACCCACCATGCGTACGAAGAAACACGAGTTCAATCGGGATGTTCAAGGTACAGCGATTGTTTATACACGAAACTGAAAATCACCGAGATCAATTAAGTTTCGGTACTCAAATATCGTGAGTACATGTACGCATTCTCTGAAGTAAAATGCAGATGAAGTTCGAAATTAACTTCATAGTCAGGGTTGATGCTTGCGTTCAGACTCACCTTCGAAATTCCGTACGAGCTTAGCCCAGAATATTTAGTTCGAACTTTGGTCCCTGAGCAACATAGAGATCTTCGAGATCCTTGGATCTGGCAGCATTCGGGCTGTCCGTACCGGAGACCGGATAGCGGCATGACGATGTGAATCAACAGCGCATAGTTTCGATACTCTTGTTCTTGCTCGCTTGTTGCTTCAGGAATACTTCGCGACAACTACCACGAATTTCACGATCATGCTGCAGCTATTCGATTACCAATTGTCGGGAGCGGATGCGCGATTAGACTAACGAATGAGCGACTTGAGGTGCAAACTAAGCAGACCACCGACGACGAGTTTACCCGTTTCATTAACTTTTTCTTTTTTTGGTCGAAAACTCCTTCGTATAACGAAGTACACTTGTTATTCATTGCGGAGGAGTCGCGTCCGGGGTAGTTTCATTTGCATTTATATTGTATTAATTTAAGGTCCACGAGAGAGCGATAGAGATGAGATAGAAAGTGGGGAGGTTGGTGGTTCTGTTGCCGCTGCTTGGGAGGAAGAGCAGCGGGAGGGAATGAGAGAGAGATATGGTGAAGAGTGTAGCGAGAGAAGTGAAACGGAAAAATAACAAGGAAGTAGTTTACCGTGGTCGCTTCAATTTTCCAAATTGCGAGCGTTAAAAGGCGTGCCCGGGAAGTGGGCAGTAAAAGTTGAGACCCCCATGAACCCAACCGCGCGCCAAGTTACTGCCCGTTTCTCAAGACATCGCAATGTCAAAAGGCGCCAGCGGAACCGCGACCGCGAGGAAACAAAAGCCAGAGACGTCGGATAGAGAACTAAGATCCGTCGTTGACGTGAATTCTCGGTACACCCTTCTTGGAACTGTCGTATAACCCTCGTCAAGGACCATTTCTGCGAGGATTTTTCGCGATACCGTGGACATCGTAAACTCGCGCCACTGCTGGAATACCAATGGAATTGAGAAGGAGCCAACCGTCACGGAGGCGCTGGTAGTTCTCATTCGGTCGAGAGCTTTTCCATCTCGTTAAAGGTAAACAACGGGGCCGCGAAAACGTGAAGAGCCGTCTTACATCGGGCCGTCAGCTATGTCAAAGCGGAAGTGGCGTATTTCCGGTCAACAGCCGAGATTCTCAAACCGGAAGTGGCGTCACAACGACATTTGTTCATTCTTTTGCGTGACGTCACTGCCCGTTTAAAGGTATGATTTTCAAGTCGGAAGTGACGTCACGGAGAACATTTTTCATTTTTCTCTGGAATGTATCTTGGAATAATATTTGCAGACCATGATTTTACGGAATGGCGCACAGGTTCTAATACCGGAGCTGGGCAAAATGCACTAAGTACTTGTATACGTATTGCAGCAAGTTATTTCAAGTACTGAGTCAGTGTCCACCATTCAAAACTTCAAGAATTTAGTTCTGCCCAATACTCAATACGTCAGTACTGAAGAACTAACTATCGCTCAGTACTTCGAGTACTTGATACTCTAATACGCACTTCAAGTACTTAGGGCATTTGCCCAGCTCTGTCTAATACTGTGCCCGATACAGGCGCAGCGATAACATTTTTCATCGAGCCGACGTTGTGTCCGACTCAATATACCTTGAGTCTGCTCCGGTCTCGCAGCCGTACCGATGGTCAAACCCCACCTGGCTATTGTTTCCGTCGATCGTTTGTGAATTTTTATTCTCGTCTGCAGAATTGTGTACGGAAAAATGAGGAAACGCGAGTTTGTAGAAAAAAGTGGGAAGCCCTTGGTCTTGATACTGAGTAGAATTTCGTTGACAGACTAATTGTTTTCCAGCAGAATAATACACACATGACAAATGTATGGAACCTCCCCGGGGGGTTGGAGGGGGGGGGAGAGGGTTGGCTGACTTCTACTCGGAGTATGCTGTGCGGTACGTTGGAGGTGAATTATCGTGACAACGTGGCGGAGGATGTAATTTCCTCGCGTTATTGCAAGACCTTCCTCATCCTCGCACCCGCACGAGGCCGCGGCTCGCTGGGGGATGTAGATACACCCGAGAAACGCCAGAAGCTAAGGACGGATGGCGAGGCAGGGAGAGGGTCGTCTTATCGTTAACCCTCGAGAATCCACCGGTGCAATTAGTCGAGTGCGCGGTGCGACGCTAAAGCCGCACATCGACGTAGTTTCGCGGAGAACGGTAACGTGGTGGTAACACCGGCAAGCCGGTACACACACACACGCACACACACCCACACACACACGGACCGGTACTGTACAGTCAAGAGTTCCCGCAGAACGGATTCTCTCAATTATTCAACATCGAAATTTTCATCGAAACATGGGTGTGAATTTTCATATCGTCAATTTCCAAGTGGCAAATCGGACTGGCAATTAGTCCGCTAAAACGATCAGCCACGGATAGGTTGATCGAATTGGAATTTACACCTCCACTGCAAAGAAAAAAATAAATAAATCGATATTAATTTTTCAAGTCCAGAGTCACTTCAGCTTTGTTCGGAAGCAATTGCACGGAGAGCGAGCCAGTTTATAAATCGCGACGGAGCCACAACGAGTTTCAACGTCCCCTCGCAGATGACTCACCATTGACACGTAAATAGCTGTTTTCCTTGCCATAAGGAGATACACTGCCAGGCATTCCCCTTCTTTATCATAATGCACCCTTAAAAAAAAATAATAATAATACTAATAAAACGAGAGTATGAAAAACGGACAGGCTGTAGGTAAACCGCTATCGGGCGAGAGACGTAGATCGAGTGGAGACTCGCGTGTACCAAGATACGAATGAGAGCGGAGGCATACTCCACCCTGTAACTACTCGAAACTTCCGAGGGGATGATGTATGAGGAGCCACGAATTTGCGAGCCTCTCACCAAAACCATGAGGTCGGTGGCTTGAAATTTTTTTGCGCAACGTTTGCCACATCCTCGACCAATCGATCAAACATCGTCACTTTTTAATCCTGCCATTAGATCCGAAGATCTTGTACGTGATCCGCTCGACACTATTGTTGTCGGGGCTCGAAGCCAAAAAAAAAAAAAAAAAAAAAATGTATTCGACGGGCGGTCCCGTAAGAAAAGCTATATTTCATTCGAACAAATGTTTATTTAAATTAAATAAATATTTATGTGACTTAAATAAATATTCATTTTTGTTCAATGAATATTTATTTGTATTAAATAAATAGTAGTAGTAGTACGAGAATTTTATTGGTCGAATATGTTTACACGGTAAAGCGGGTATTTATAAATTTCTCATTTGTGTTTTCCTTTGCCCAATGGCCCATCGATCGGAGTCCTTCAGCCCGCGTAGCTCCCACTTGTTTGCTTGTTTGCCATTATATACATGGCTTATTTTAGGACGATTAAATGCGACTATACGCTGTGGAGTATGTTCCGGATTCCTATTATCGTGATCGTCGGAAATTTACATGGATATGTATTTGAATTTAATAAATATGAATTTGCCGGGCAGCCGTCAAATAAATAACTTTTCCCGATGCACGTTCACCGCACCGCAGTCGCGCGAAATCGGCGTACGAAAATTTGGATGAATCTGGATGAATTCTGGCGAAACTTGGGAAGCATTAGATGCAACAGCTGCACTCGTGTACGGGGGTGAAGGAGTGCAGCATCAGCAGCGGTATCATCATCATCATCATCATCAGTTGAATGCGAAGGGGAGTGCCCGTCCGAAGAATTCGCTGGAAGTATAGTGGCACGCGCTCATAGAGACGTCACGGTTCCTCGGGTGAATAAGGCCCCCGTCGTTGTAAGAACACGAGGGGGACTCTGTACGGGCTCGTGTACAACCAAGCCAAGTACACCGAGGCAAGTCGAGAGGCGAGTATAAGAACTCAACTTGCCGAGCCGTTGCCGTAACGTCGCCAGTTAAGATAGTCCAGGCTGTAACATCGCCGATGCTCAACGTGGCTGCATATATAGCGCTGGTAGGCTCGTGCACGCGTGTGTGGGAGGTAATTACCCGGGACTGACGAGATCTTCATCGAGGGCGCCCCCCGGCTCATTATCCATTCAGCATCTACCTGCGATCTTGTCACCCCGCCTAGCAGGACATGACTGCTACCTCGACGAAGCCGCGTTGTCCGCCCCGGGATACCGTCGGCTCCGTTCTATCTGTTTCGCTACATGCATATCGGCTCTTAGCTATACAGTATAGCGCTATGGATAACGTGCGGTCTTTCTTCTTTGCCTCTTATGAAATATTATCTATATTAAACCTGGCTCGGGCAATGATTATTCTACGATCTCGTCAAGAGATCTACTGTTACCTTCTAAGACGGCCCGGCGAAGCGCTAGCAAAGTTTTGGGAAAGGCTCGATGCTTCGGATGGAAATGGGAAAAGGAATTGGAAGTCTCTTTTATCTTCAAAAAGGTTTCGCGTAGATATGAGATACCATTAAAAAGAGCCAAGCATCGTGTAGTTATATTGACCGTCTTCATTGTCTGCGAAGTGAGCGAAAAATTGATAAAAACAAAGAAATATTGTAGTATTGAATAATCACCGAATAATTAAAAAATAATAATAATTTTACGCGCTCAACCCAACTTATTATTTTTTATTCTTATCGAAATTAAGAATTGCATTTTTTTCCGGACAGGCAGGATTTTTTTATCAGCGTAGAAGAATGATATTTGTAAAAACCCATGCTTTATAGACACCGTCCGATCCCACGCTCGCATCTGACATTCCCGATGCATTCGAGTCGGTGCACCGGTGTCGACCCCCGTTGATTCTGTGAAAATTGACCGAGGCGATAATCAAGGAAGATAAGCGACGGATAAAAGCAGAAGGGACGATGGGTTCGGCGGGCACCCGGTGCGCGGAGTGTGCTTCTCTCGTTCGTTCGGTCGTCCCTCTTAGCGCGGCGGGAGCTCGTCGACTGGTATATATGCACACACGCTCATGTGAGGTGAGGAGTGCTCCGTGTGAGCCCAGCGAGAGACGACGGGAAGGTACGCGCCGTGTGTGCCGTCGCCGCGGCACACGCGGTAAGCGCATAAACATGTTACCTGAATGGTTTCATTCATTCGTCTCTCGTACGTTCCTGCGCCTCCTCCTTCTCCTCCTCCCACTCGACCGCCCGTCGTACCTCGTTCGCCATGAGGTTCTCCCCTCGCTGCTCCATCTGCTTTATTTGTTCCTCCGACTCGCTCGCCCTCACGGTATAATTTCTCACTCGCGAGCATGCCAGAAGATTGGAGAACGCACGCGGACAAACTGGCAGCCGGTGAGGAGAATCTAGGGCTTGGCTCGTGCCCGACCGCCGAGGCGCACCCGCGATCTCCAGCCGGTTTCCACCGATTACACCCTCATCTCCGTCACCGGTACTCTCGCTTGTGATCTGGATCCTTGCGGATCTCCATAGATGTTTCTCTTGCAAGGTGTTGGACTATATTCTACGCGAAACGCGACCAAGTCTCATCGCAGGCCCCGCAAGCTACGAAGGCGATGCAACGATGGCGAACAAGTGCTACAACTCCCCTAGTAGAAATTTTAGAGCCTTAGGCTGGAACCTGACAAGGCCCTGAATAGATCTGTTCCGGACCTCATCAGGGCCTGATGTAACGCTCTAAAATTTTTACAAGGTTCAGGGCAGTAATACATCCATGGTAGAATCTTTAAGGCGTTATATCGGATGATTGGCGAACGCATGCGGACAAACTGGCAGCCGGTGAGGAGAATCTAGGGCTTGGCTCGTGCCCGACCGCCGAGGCGCACCCGCGATCTCCAGCAGGTTTCCACCGATTACACCCTCATCTCCGTCACCGGTACTCTCGCTTGTGATCTGGATCCTTGCGGATCTCCATAGACGTTTCTCTTGCAAGGTGTTGGACTATATTCTACGCGAAACGCGACCAAGGCTCATCGGCAAACTACGAAGGCGATGCAACGACGGTGAACAAGTGCTACAACTCCCTTAGTAGAAATTTTAGAGCCTTGTGAAGATCTTGTCAGACCTTTTCCGTACCTCATCAGGACCTGACGTAACGCTCTAAAAGTGTTACCAGGGTGAGGGCCGTAATACTTCCCTCCTGTCTTTGAGGCGTTACATCCGATCCTTGACTGGGCCTTGTTAGGGCCTTGTGTAACGCTCTAAAATTTCAACCAGGGATACTGCTGATCCGTCAAGAACTGTTTTCACTTGCACGAAGTTTCCCTAGTAGGTGCGACATACAGTCGGCCAGTGTCCGCCCAACGTCGGCCAGCATCGATACTGTGTGACATCTCCACCAGCGTTCCGGATCCTCAAAGTAAATCTTCCTCGAGCCGTTTTATTTTCATTCGACACGATCGGACGATCACAGACGAACGAGATTCCGGGGGCGGATTGGTTCGAGAGACCTGCGGATGTTGATCGGTAAGTCGGCCGAAGGCTTCCCCTATGTGATACCGAGACGGAAGAATGAAGACGGAGAATACCGGAGAGATGAAAATTTACGAGACGATATCTCACTCGGCTGTTGAATATGGCGAGATCGAGGGGGAACAGGTTTCGATTATAACGAACCGCGTCCGTGTCGCGTCTCGACGATCTTCTATCTTGTTGCACTGTCGTTGGTAACGCGCGACGAGGAAGAGCTGGACGTTGCGTGGATCACACCGCGCAACCTCTCGGCGTTAACCAACCTATAAGGCTGAAAAAGAGTTTACGCCAGCGCTATGTCGCAATAATTCCTCCTGCGTTCTCCCCTATCGTTGGTCTAAGGTTAAATCGTCGACGGTTTGTCGACATGCACGACCGAGTCGCGTAATAACTTTCGTTATCGTGCGGACCCTCGGGAGCGCCGCGGAGCAGCTATGAATCACGTGAGCGTCCCGAGATCTCGCGCGGTCCCCGTACCAGTGCGGCCGTACCGCGTGCAATGGGCGGTAAATATAAATGGACTTACGATAACCGTACGATCGACGCCTGGTACTAAAGAGGTATTTATCTTGCTGTATATATTTTTGCAAATGAAAATAACAACGGATGTTCGAGTGGCTTTCCGTCCCGTCGACGACCACAGATTCATTGCTTCTAACTTTTTTTTTTCTTATTTTTTTTTTTATCAAATAGAACCGTTTTATGAATTTATGGACAACGTGGACTTTTAGCCTTCCGGGGTAAAAGTGGTGAATGTGAGCGACTAAAAAAAATTTGGACGGCATCTCCCGCTCCCGAATGCAAATCCCACTTCGGTGGTAAGGACAGGTAGATGAAAACATTCTTTGTAATAAAGGACTGGCGGTAAAATATTTTTAGGATTTCTTTTTCAGTCGTCGCGCGGTGATCCATCTTGCCTTTTTTGCGCATGCTTGGTAATATGAACCATAGAATTTATAAGAATCTACGAATTTTTCGGTAACGCTTCCGACACTGAGAATTGAATTAAAATTTCTTCCGAATTTCAAGCTTTTTTTAAAATGGAAATTAAGTAAATTTCGCTATTGTAGTGAAATTTAGTGAAATAAAAGGTTTGCCCATGTTACCGAAGTACGGTTGGTTTACGAAAACCACGTAAGCTCCTGTGATATTTTTAAACCTCATTCGGAGCAAGGTCTAAATCTCAAAATACTTCACCGTTATCAATACAAGTAAGCGAACGAAGTTTCAATTTTTTTTTTTTTTTTATTCCCGTTTGTTTTTCAACTCCGCGGTCCATCTTACCACTGACGTTCACCAGTTTCCCTCTGCTCTTCGGTGCGATATCTGGAGCATCTTCCAGCGAACGCGTCGAACGTCATTACCAGATTGACATCGTTCTCGGTAAAACGGATGAAAAAAAAAAGAAGTAGCGCGAGTAAAAAGTAACGGGAACAAATAGACGCGCCACCCGAGTGTATATGTAGGCGTTACAGGGAAACCCTTCACAATGCAAAGAGATAAGAGACCTCTGAAATAAAGTAAAGCGAGAGAGTCGAGCGGTATGACAAGAATGGTGAGAGAAATGCGATGGGAATGAAAAGCGACTAAACGATGCGGGGAGCTTTTTCTCGCATCTCACCGAGTCTCCCCATTCAGCGTCTCCACTTCCGCGATATTCATGCCGCGAAAGTCACGTAACCCAGCGTCGCTCTGGTTACAAGCACTCGCGCTTTACTTTTTTTTTCCCCTAATTCCTCCGAGAAATTTGCATGACAATTCGAATGCTCGCGAAGGGGATGAACGGGGGTTGGTCCGGGTGTCCGCGACGGCCACCGAGACGGCCGCGTCGCGCCCTGTCGTGGTCCGGCGGCGAGAATGTATGTGCGTTGGCTTGTGCACAGAGACATAAATTCGCATACATTGTGCGGGAATGGTGTGCGCGTGCACATAACGGAGCTTACCGGCGTCAAGTTGCACGCGCGTCGAAGCGGACGCTAAAACGCCGGGCACGGTAGACACACGAGCCCCAGGTGTCTCGTAATCCAATTTACGGGCACAATGTACCTACGCGAGAAAAGAAGCTCCACCGGTAAACCACCCCTCCGCCACTGTCGCCCCCGTCGGCGTCGAGCACAAAGATTCTTTGCCACCGGCGCACCATCAGCCGGTGCTTTTCCGTCTTCCCCTACATCTACAAACTCGCCGCTTCTATTTGCGTTGCGATCTGCAATGTTTGCCGAGATAACACACACTCGTTCTTCGGACGTTGAGCGCCGCAGTGAGAACAGTGAAAAGATAACGACAAAGGAAAGAGCTTGGAAAGGAAATAGAATGGAACAAGGACGGAGACCTCTCGATAGTCGTAACTCTGGAGATAATCAGACATGAATTTACAACCTTGTTTTCACGCTTGGCGTACTTTGGCGTCGAATAAATATTTTTCTGGTTGATTAGAACGCAAGCAACCAGGCATGCAAGCAACTTATTTGTCAAGGTATCACGCTCATGTGGCAAATAATTTACGAATTGAATGCCCGGTTCTGCCAGACCCGCGATCGCTCGTCCAGGTTCGGGATCCAAGAGCTCGGTCCAATAGTCGTTAAGAGATGTCTCGACCTATACTTAAGTTAAAGCTGAAGATGTATTGAGAGCTCGGGACTGTTGCGCAGAGAAATCCCTGGTAGACATTTTTGAGCGTTACATCGGAGCACAATGAGGCCGGATGATGTGACGCTCAAAAATATTTGCCCGGGACATCGAGGATTTTTATTGTGTGGACTTTTCTGGCAGCGTCTGCCAGCAGAGCCTTGAGTTGACAGTTATTTATCCTGACAACTCTCACCCTCCTCGTAATGGAAAGTAATCTCTTATCTCTATGTTCGTTACAATATGTATGACGTTACTTCCGGTTTAAAAAACGAGATTTTCAAACGGGAAATTATGTTTTCCCGTGTGAGGTCACTACCGATCAAAGACAGAGATTTTTTAACCGAAAGTGATTTTTACACCTTATGACGTCACTTCCGGTAAAAAACGGAGATGTTCAAACCGGAAGTGAAGATAAGGAGAAATGTTTTAATAGCTCGCCACACAATAATATAATCGCGATACGGTGGACCACCAATTTTTTAAGAGTGCGTGGTGTTCCGAGAGCAGAACAACGGAAACGGCTATTCATTGAAGGTGTGGAATTAGTATTCGATTCGTTCAATCGTAACTGCATTCGTCGCTATTCATCCGATTCGCACCGGGATCGCGCTGATTCGGTGACGAAATTACTTCGCGGCTATTAAAATCGTTCGTCCAATAGGCAAACGTATCGACGTATACCTTTACAATGATATGTTACAATAGATAGGCAATTCGATACGGAAGGGGCGGCTATATATGAATTTGCGAAGCGATTGAATCCTCGTTAAATATACGTTTCCATGCGAATTGATCGACGATTCACGAGCCGTAAACAATTGTGAACCGATGGAAGGGCCGCGGTTACGAGAATATTTTCACTCGAGTTATTATATCGCCAATGAAAATTTCCCGTCACGTACGCACCGGATGCGCGCTTCGAGGCGAAGCTCCCGCGTTATACACAATGTTGCCATACGTGCCTATACGGAAGCGACATAAATCATCGTCGATGGAGCCGGTTAGTAGTTGGCTTCGGCGCAAACGAGACTTTATCGTCGCTGCTACATCAACGCCGCGGAAAAGAGACTCAACGTCCGCTAATGTCTCTATTGTTACTGACACCGCGCACAGAGCGTTGTGGCAGAAAGGAGCTTGTGGGCTTTCCTTTGGAACATCGACGCGGTGTAGGCAACTGTTTTACAACTGCGGGCGTATTCTTCTCCGTACAGTAGTTATGTGACTATACACAAGGTGGGCATTTTTTTTTTCTCGAAGGATACAGGCGCATCAGGTAACGTTGCGTTTCTGTCAACTAATCAGACAGCGAACATTGGCTGTCCGAGGCTTTCACGCTCCGGGTACCGAGGATTCGCTAGGACAGGCCTTTGCAAAAACACACGGATTTTCCAGGCATTCTGCGCGAGCGTGTGCAAATAGAGGGCGATAGAGGCGAATAGTGAAATAAAGAAAGGTTGAAAGATAAAAGTGTATATATTTATATAGATGCATTATCACATATATGAGCGGTTATGTTGACTTCCACGCTCGCAGTATCCGTGTGAGTATCTGCGTGAGTAATTGTGAGTTTGTGTGAGTAATTGTGAGTATCTGTGAGTAATTGTGAGTGTGTGAGGTTCTGTGAGTAATTGTGAGTATCTGTGAGTAATTGTGAGTGTGTGAGGTTCTGTGAGTAATTGTGAGTATCTGTGAGTAATTGTGAGTGTGTGAGTTTCTGTGAGTAATTGTGAGTATCTGTGAGTATTTGTGAATGTTTGCGCGAGCAATGTGTGGGAATCGGTGTGAGTGTCCAATCAACATGAACCTTATTATTATGTAGATATATAGATGCAACGCGCACAGAGCGTTGTGGCAGAATGGAGCTTGCGCTTTCGCTTGGAGTACCGACGCAGAGTACTGTTTTACAACTATGGGCGTATTTTTCTCTATACAGTAGTTATGTGACTATATACACCGGGGGCATTTTTTTTCTGGAAGAATAAAGGTGCGTCAGGTAACGTGGCGTTTCTCTCGATTAATCACACAGCAAACATTGGGTGTCCGAGGCTTTGACGCTCCTTCGCTTCGGGCACAGAGGATCCGCGAGGACGGGCCTTTGCGAAAGCAAACGAATTTTCCAGGCATTCCGCGCGAGCGTGTGCAGATAGACATCGATAGAGGCGAATAGTGAAATAGAAAAAGGTTGAAATATATATATATATATATGTGTGTATATATATAGATGCATTCGACCTACGCAATCATTCCGTCCCGTGACATCAACAAATTCGCAATAGGACGTGATTTATTTCTCCATTCACGTACACAATATGCAAATGCGACGTGGAACTTTGGTGTGAGAGCTATTGCTGCTGCTGGTGCTGCTGCTGGTGCTGCTGCTACTGTAGATCCTTTCACCCTCTCGGCTCCCTCTGTACATACGCCTCTATACATACTTATGTACACCCGCATGGTGCGTTTCGACGAAGTAGGATGAAGGCGAGCTCGGTGAATTCGGCGCTGCGAGGGAACGTCCGTTGGGAGCATTACTGTTAGACGTGGAAGGATATTCTTGAAATAAAGAATTATGCACGATGCTGCGATGGTGGAGTTGAGCTTTTATGCAGCATTGTAAAATAGGTTAATCTTAAGAGGATTGAATAAAAAAATATGAAAAATATTAATAAGGTAAAAGTTGTGAATATGGCCCACCCCTGTAGGCACGTAGAAGAATGATCGATCGGATCATATTCACCACTTTTATCCTACCTACAGGAGAAAAAATAATAATAATTCTGTACACGAACAAAATAAGAATGACTGTTTTTTTTTTCAGAAATGTTTATATTCCATACACTGTCACGGCAGGTGGCACGTCCGCTGGGTGTCGATGCGTGAATATCACTGGAATGATTCTGTAAAAATTTCCAATCCCTCATGCATAGTCGGATGTATTTTTACTCATAAAAATCCCGCGGTTTTTCCAATAATCTCCGTGTAGAAAGAAGGTAGAGGGAGATTAAAGATATTTGTTTTGGAATTAAAATACAGCGCCCGAAGTTTTCCACAACGATCGATGAACCAATCGAATTGACAATATCCCGGAAACAATAGTGTATAAAAATAATAATAGTTGTTTCGGGATAAATTTTCGACCAACGAATTCGTTTCCACGAGGTGGGACGATTGATAAAAATTCAAGGATTAATTGGAACTTTCGTCAATTACGCAAGCCTGCAGTTTCCGGCTCCTGGGTCCTGTTTTTCTCTGAGGAGATTATAAGAATCGCGGAATACGCTAGAAGTGTACGATCGAAAATAACCGCGTATGCGAGGAATAGCGTTCCGATTTCCTCATCTCGGGCGATATCGCGTGTGTACCGGCTTGAGCCTATTCGTGCCAGCAGAGCCGAACAATACGAGTGGCAGTGGAAACCGTCCGAGAGAAGCCCAGGCGAGCAGAGCGTTCTTCGTAAATGCGTGTACATCGAGCGATAAATCGCCGGAGCGAAAGATAGAGAGAACGGAACAAGGGGACGAGGGGGACTTACTGAGCCGAATGGGATTCCCTTGATTTATCTCGACGAGATTTCAACAGGGATAAAAATCTTCGGGTCTCTCGCAGATTGAGAGGCATTGCCGCGGCTAGTCTGCCTCCACACAATCTCCCATACCGGCGTAACGTAGGAATAATAATATATAAGGATTTCATCTCGCGTAGGTCCGCGGGCGGATTTTCTAACGACTTGACCCAAAGAATTGCGCAGTCATCGGTCGGCGTTCCCCTCCTAGATCACGCCCGATCGATGATCCGTAAAAAAAAAAATGGAATGTGGATTGCTGCCGCGACCTTTGGAAATTTCGTCAAGGTGAGAATCGCGAACGCGCCAGCTAACGATATTGAATCGGATGAAATATATTCCATGATATATTCAAGTAAGAGGTTTCGCTGCGCTCCTCTGGGATGGCGAAACTGGGAATATATTAACATCTGTTTCACGAATGATTTGTAGAATCCGGCCAAGGAATTGCACGTCCAAATAACACTTTCCTTTTTTACTCCCGACTGCCCGCTAGGGCAAAAAGACGGGAGTTATGCGTTTTTTTATTCTACGTTTAGTTATTTTACTTATTTTTTTCCTTGTTCTTTATTGCACCCGAGTATAGTGAGGAACGTGTGCGCATCTTTAGCTCAGAAGAGGCTCTCTGATTTACGACTTGATACCCATTGATGCAAATTTCTTGGTGCAGGACTTACATCTTTTATGATTTACGGCATTGGGCATCGACTTCGCTTCTGATTATTCGTTTTCATTGAGGATTTGAAGCAAAATGGGGACAAAGTCTTGTCTTGAACGCGACGCACGCGCACTTCTTCGCTTATGATTTTCCAATCCATCGTCGTACATTGTCCGAATCGGTGGACTCCGGTGACTCGAGGAAATTCTCAGCTCGAGAGAAAAAAACGCAAATCCGAAGATCGGTGTGTTGAGTATACACGACAGGATTGTTCGGGCGGGATTGAAATTTATCTTGATTTTCGAAGTAAATTTACATAATTGCTTCGACCTGACGATGTCTGGGCGTTTCTTTCAGGATTGTCGCTGCGGAATGAGATCGGTAAGCGAACAGAGGCTACCGTTCTCCTCGCATTTAGATCGGCAAGGAGAAACGCGGTTCAGGCGCGTCCTCGTGATATTGGTTTTCACCGGAGCATCGGTAAAAAAAACGCAAAACGATCTATAAGAAGACTTTCCACTGTAATATAGTACGATTGTATACAGAGCTTGTCGTTTCACAGCGTAGAATCGAAGCAGCAAGAGGGTATTACTGTAGATCTTTTACTTGGTCGTCTGGTGCTCGGTGAAACAGAAGAAGTTGAGAGAGGGGTGGGGGGTGGGACGAGAGAAAAGAGAAGAAAGACGCAAGAGTTCCGGTCTCGGGCGCGGAAACTGAGAGCTCCTCAAAGGCCTCGATGATCGGCTCTACCTTTTCCCGTGGGACCATTATCTTCCGTCCGACTCGTCCCGAAACCCCCGCTTCACCTTTCGGTGGCTTTTCCAAGACTTTTCCACTTAATTTTTTTTCTCGTTGGAACAGGAAGTCTCGGGATGTTATAGACGCTGCAGGGGAATGAGTTACTTATTGGAGAAGCAAAAATAAAATTAATGAGGATGTAACTGAGAGAAGAATCTCGGAAAAACTACCGAGTGATATGGTAAATTTCGACCAGGCAACATGGTACAGCGCCACCATTAGCGATATGTTAAATTTTTTGATAGGGGCGATAGCAATTTTCTATCCAATCATATGCTAATTTTTTTCCAGAAGGCAGGTTGACAACATTTTGCGTAACCGGCTAAGAATTTCGACGATTGAAGCTGAGAATTTCATGAATAAAAACTGAGGATTTCGGCGATCAAATTTTTCCACAAACCTAACACAAACGGTACGCGATCACGACTAATTACTCTAATTTCTGGTAAGAAGAAATTGTAACAATAATAACGGGATATTCGTGTAATATCTGCGACAGCGAAAATTACCATATTTTCTAGCAGAATGTGTTAAGTTTAATACGAATGTGTGCCAGGATGTCGCTGTAGTTGCCATATAGCTGAAATTTCGGTCGCTTTTTACCACTTTCATGGTAATTTCTATCAGATCCTTCTCACAGTGTACTCTTCATTATTCGAATAGTTGACCAGCCCAGCAACATCAGCGCTCCTCGCGTGTTCCACAACACTTTGTACATGATAAATACAAAATAAATATTTTTTTTTTTTTCCTGGCGCGGAGGCAACTTTGATATTTATGTGCAGCCCAGGCCTTCAAAACGGTGTTAGCGTCGTCGCGATGATGGTGCATCAACGATGAATATGAGAGAAATTAAATTTACAAGCGCCTCGTTCGCTCGGTAAATGTCGCATCCGTTAGACTCCAGAAGCTACGCGTAGATGCGGTGGAGCTCGTACCAGCAACGACAGCACCGAACAACTTTGAGCGGACCCTCAAGCAAGGGGTGAACCGGACTCGGGGAAGCCTTCGGGCGGTCTTATCGCGTGCTGTGTCACCCAAGAGTAAATCCGTCAAAACGTCTGGCTTCTTCGTCGACAACTAAGAGTCTCCCATGCGCGGTGGGAAAATGAATAGGAGCGCCTGGAGGGAAATCCTCGAGGACAGCGTTTAATTATCGAGACTACGCGTCGTCGTGAATCAAGCTCTATGTCGACGGCGGCTGTGATCTACGAGGAAGTGTGCTGCCGTTCCCCCGTTTCTCCTCATCCTCCGACGTACCAACTTCCACTCCAGACCTTTCAGCAAAACACTTGTGAATAATATGAGGAAAGTCTCCTCCACTGATTATAATCCTCTTTCTGACTTTTTCATTACTGTAAAAGGCGGATGGAAGGCGATTACATTAAAGATGCTTCGTGTCTGGAATATTCCTTACTTGGTCAGCTGGACATAGTGTCTGACTTGCTTCCTCGCCCAGCCAGCCACCAAATGTCACCGCAGACATAGGACGTTGAGACTTGCATGCTGACCAGGTCAGTTAACCTAAACGTGTAAAAATCTATTGTAGTTACCGTTATCAACGGCAGTAGAACTATTCCGTGTGACTCATGAGGGAACGAAGAGGCACCCGCATTATAGTGACCTGTGACAGGTATCAGGAAAGACCGAAAGCTAAAGATAAAATATTTTCACGAATGATGTATGACGGGTATTGGAAAAAAAAATCAAAATGCTGGGCGCGGTTGATGTATTGATTATTGATTATCACCAATGAAAGAACTCTGCTATGAGATATCGATATGCAACAGCATCTGGCTTTAATATTTTCCAAATTTATCGTAAGAAATCCCCCGCCGTATGTCAAGTAGTCCCGGGTGGAATCGAGTTCTTCCATCAAATGTAATAGAGGTTTGAATTACTGTTCAGATTCAGGAATAAACATCTGAATGCAGAGCCTGAAAATCCTATATGCGTGTTATTTTTGTTCCTTAGTTGCATGCCGAACAAGTGGAGATAAAAAATCCTCATATAACGTGTAGAAACATTCGCCGTTTTGGCGTTTTTGCAGAGCTTTTTACTGAATTTTCCATTTTATGTAGAATTCCATCAAGGTTATCCCGGTCGGAGGTTGTGTTTTCGTTTCGCGATGCAAATCGAATCGAGTTACATCGGGCAAGTTTCTTCACTACCCACCGACGAGCACGGTGAAAGATCTGGCATCATATTAAGAGTCGACTGGCATTTGTGAGAAAAGATAACGAACGTTGCTTTTGAGAGGAAAGCGAGACTTTTGATGGATTTCAGTAAATATCACCGTCCTATCGGAAATTCTCTCGGTCGAATCTGCAGTTTTGCCTGCGATGATTGTGCGCCTTTTCTTTGAAGATGCTCGTTACGAAACGTATGAAGAGATTACGAGATGAAGTAACTTTGGATGTCCTACAGTTCAATGGATTTTTCCGAGCCGGTAGGTTGAGATTTTTTATTTGTTTATTTTTAAAGCCCGACTGCACCGAAAAAATATCAGTACACTAATTTGACAATTCCAGTGAGTTTTCTCGAAATTCACCGTCGCGAGAAAAAGTTTCCGCAAATCGAAGCTGATGTGAAAAATTTGACTGACTGAAAAAAAAGTGCGATTCGGTTATGCCACGCTGACAAATAATAATTCGTATAATTCATGTAATTCTAGTGTGCAAAAAAGGCGTGCATGTATTACTGGGCTCGAACATCGACGGACAATACGACTCAATAAATAAGCTTTTCCGCAAACAGAAATTAAAATGATAAAAATAAAAAAACTATCCGACTGGATAAAATCGATAACGAACCCGGAGCGAATACCAAACGAGTTAAAGAACCGGTAAAAGTATATTCATATCGTCGATTTATCCGCGTCGCCTAAAATGCCAAGAATGCAGCGAAGAAAAATCAGCATCGAAGAGGAAAGGCCGTGAATCTCACAGCGACGATGAGAAATGCAGGGGAAGAATAGAAGAGAGTCTCCACGGTTCGACGCATTTTTCGATCGAGCCATCGATCCCCCGACGTGACTTGGCAGCGAAATGGAGACTTGTTTCTCGGCGTCGAGCTGAGTAACTATGTGGACTGTCATTCATTCACACTGCGACGATGCGGCTAAAGTCCGACGTTTCCTCCACGTTCAACCAGGACGAAAAAGCTCATTGCAACCCGTCTCTCATCTTCGCAGCGGGGTCGAACCGGAGAGCAAGTTGAGTGGAGACCCGCGATATCCGCCACCAGCCATGTCCGTCCAGTTCTTCCGATAATCGTACCGGATTAGCAGAATCGTTGAACCGATACACAAACACACCTGTAGATAAGCCGCAGATTATAATGTTTGGATCGAGAGAACAAACCCTAGTGGGAGTAAACACAGGACCGGTACTGGTCGACGTTGGCCAAACACCGGCCGACGCCGTGCCAATGCCGACGCTCCCGCCAGCCAACCGAGAGCCAGCTTCAAATCGCTCTCGTCGTTATACATCCGAAGGGAGGAGAGCCCTCCTCGGGTACTTTGAACTCGATGAATTATTTACTAAGACGCCAGCATGACACCGAGATTGTGGATGTATCTGCGTTTCTCGATCTTGTCGCCGGCCGAGGTATCGCGGACCGGCTACGAGCCTCAACCGAACGATGAAAGAACCGAGAGCGAAGGAGGCGAAATGAAGAAAAAAAAAAAGCGACAAGTTCCCGGTCGTACATATAATGCGAACGTGCGCGCGTGCCTCACGTATCCAACGTGCGTTCCACGTAACTTATACCTCGGCTCGTATCGCATTTTACGCGCCAGAAAAGCCAACTCGAGACTCGCGGTCCACGCGCTGCGTCGCGTACAAGAGACGAACGATGTTTCCGATGTCGCGGTATCCCTCCGACGGCCATCAAAAAAAAAAGTTTGGAAGAGCGACAAGCTACATCGTCATATTGCCGTATTTTCAATGAAAAAGAAAGTTTTTTTTTTTTTTTTTTTTTCCATTCTATTATCGTGTCCGCGAGAGCACAAGAGAGCCAGCGGTGCAATGGCTGTTCCGCATGATTTAGTATGCGAGAACTTAATGGATGGCTCACGCAAATTTAAACTCTTATATCTCGTATGGAATAAAAACGCGATGGGTCTTTATAAAACACGCGCGCCGGTCAGGATAATTCTACTTTCGGTGAGCGCAGAGCCGGTCGCTCGCATTGTTATTCATGCCCGCAATACGCACCGCCAAATACGAGTTATGCATAATTCAAGGGTGGAAGGGCCGGAAATCATGAATATACCCGGTAATTGAACGCTTTGGATAATTCGCTCGTAAGTTCGTGTACGGATCCGAGAGTCCGTGGCAACGGTAAGCAGCTACATGAAAACACTGCGTGGGTCTGGCAAATGCGCGGTAAAAGACGAAGGGCGATTCCGGCCCGCAGAGGGATGAAGTTCGCGACTCTGAAAATGCACGTTATTTAAATGCGACGCGAAGCAATAACGCGGGAGAAGGACCCTGAGAGGGGGAATCTTTTTCGGAAATTCCAACAGTGACTTGGGTAGGGTGTGATGTCTGCAAGCACAAGCCTCAAGAGATTCCACAGAGCGAATATTTACGCGTCATTTGAAATCTGGTATAAGGCTGACGGTTTTTTTTTTTTTTTTTTTTTGCTCGCCGGTCTCTCACGTTATGCGACACTAGCAGTGGTAATCGCGAGAGCTTAAAAAGAGGATGAATGGCGAAAGAGAAATATCTTGACAGGAAGGGATGACGGAGGTTTGAACGCGCGAGGGGCGCGGATATTCTGACCATGGGAATTTCATTCGTGTCATACGTCGCACGTGCCTCTCCCTTGCGCGTTCTCTCCCTCGCTCCCTGAAAGCCAAGTCCGCAGGGATCGAAGGGGTACCGCGAGATATTGGAGTGACAGACACAGAATCTCGAGGACTCGGAGGTGGACAAATATTCTTTGGCTCTTAGACAGGCCCGTGCCGCACCAAAACGTTGCCGCGGGCTAATGGGCGGTTAAAAAGGTTCTGTTTACAAGTTTTTCAGGAATATGAATTTCGATTTTTTTTTCTCTATTTTCCGGTCGAAAACAGAGCATTGTATAAAATACAGTCCCGGAAAGAATTTAGTTCTTGGGTCATTGTTATTTCTTGTGAAGGGTCGTATTTTAAGACGTTAGTTTGAACTTAAGATCGATTCCATTTTGAACTTAATTACGTCGTTAAGTTTGATCTAAAGTTTGATCTTCAGTTCAGACTTAAGATCGAACTTAAGCACGAAATCAAGTTCGAACTGGGTTCGATCTTAACTTCGACTTAAAATAGATATTTAGCACGCAATGAAGTTCGGGCCAAACATCGATCTTGAGTTCGATCTCAAGAGCGATCTTAAGTTCAAACTGACGTCTTAAAATTCGACTCAAAGTTTCAGAAAATCGTTGAGCCAATCGTCAAACCTCACTTAGAACATGGTCGGATGCTGCGAGTCTATTTCAATGCACGCTTGAACTTTCGTCCCGACAGATAAGTGTGCAAGCCACTGGCGAGTCTTCGCTGCGGCACAAAAGTAAATCATAACAGTTATCCAACAACGCGCACCCTGCAATACCGAAACCCAGAACCCGTTGCCGCTTGGAAAGCGGTATTTAATTTGTCGACTTAGCGATACCACCTGGCGATTTCCAGGACTCAACTGCCTGCTGTTATACCTCCGTGGAGAATAGAGGATGAGAGGAACGGCCGAGATATACGGCGAAACACGACCCCTCTACGCCCGCGGAGTGAAATAGACAAACGTTAATGACCATTTCTTTAATTGGAACTCAGTTAAATTGCCAAGTTCATTAACTATTATGCATAAACAGAATGGGATGTTTCATTCCGACATCGCGGCGGTCGTGGCAATGCCGTGCATACTCACAGTATTTATGTATAGCGATGCAAAGGGCGAAAGCACGGAATGCGGAACAATGAAGCACATGGGTCAGTGGCTTCTTGATATCGGAAAGAGGGACTAAGAGGAACGGCGGCGAAGAAGCCAAAAGGATGGAGTGGAGTAAATGGGGATGGAAATTCCCTAGCGTTAAGGTGGAAGGATAGTGGAAGGTTACAGCTTCCGTTGTTTCGTCGGAGCCTTCTTCGTAACCTATTTTTCGTTTGTTTCTTTCTCTTTCGCTTTCTCAGTCCTTTTCTCGGGTTTCGTTCCGATTCAGAAGGTGCATTGCCGGCGGCCCACCATACGGATGTCGGTCCTGTCTCTGGAATGCATTTTCTACTTTCGGCGGCGTGGTGTAAGATTGTACATACTCTGAGAAAAAAAAAAAATGATTGGATTAACCAAAAGTTGCGGCGACATATGTTAGAAGCTGTTATTTGTTTGGTACAAATAAATAATTGTTTTGTTATACGATTACTTGCTCCAATGAATTCGAAAACTAGCGATTCAAACAAACATTTTCGTTTCAGCAACCAAATAACGTCTTCGAACGTATGTCACCGGGCCTTAAAGCGGTTCGATTGTTTCACACTAATCAAATGAGTGCTATATTTTTAAAGGCGTCTGTACAAACTTGTACGCATCTATTGATTACAGTGGCTGGTTATTTGTATTGCAGCATATGTTCTTAATTCAGATGAATATTAATTGCAATGGATTTGCAAAAATATTAACTGGTTTGTGGTAATTTTTGAAAGGGTACATATTCGTTCAGCTTTTTCAAAGAATGATCCGTAATTTTTGCTCGATTTCGATGTATTGCAGCTCATTCTCTTCCTTGAAAGATGGCGTACAATCGTACACTATCAATTCACCATCTACATATTTGATAGCATTTTCTGTTTAAAAATGACATCCTTTTGTTTATCCATCGACGAAATACCTTCATATGAACAGCTGTAAATTCCCATTCAATTTTCTCAGTGTAACAGAAGAGCAGCGAGCCGGTCCTTAGAGCAGAGTTATTCGGTGACTATTGGCCACCGATAGTCGCTCGGTTGCTGAGGTTGCTTGGCTTTCGTTGTTGCCGTTGGTGCATTCGCCTTTTTAATGATCAAGCGGAGAGTTTGAGACCTGTAGATATCGCTATCGCAGATGGACGAGCGAAGTATCGAAGAGAGAAAACGTATCGTGATCAGCGGGATTCGAAGCCGGATTAATCGTTTACTGAGTAAGAGCGCTAACTGCCGCGTTAAGTCACCTATATATTTCTCTCATTCGAATCATCCTCTTACATGCTATGCAGGACCGTTACACCTTCGGACATTAATATATCTGCGTTTGTGCGGATGTGGGCTCGGCAACCGGCACGGACTAAGAGCTGCTCACTGGACTCCGGGTGAACAGCGGCACGAGCAGCGGCTCCTACCTCACGCTCCTTTATCGTGAATTATGAGCGGCTCTCAGGCTGCGAGAGCGTCATGCGGAGCGAATAACCATTGCACCGGTTGACCAGTGGCTGCTGCAAGTTTTTCTTCCACTCCATAATCGACTCTGAATTATCGGGCCGTAATGGAGACTCCGCCTTTGCAACTATTTATTAAGTTTAAATGAGAACTTAGAAGACACTGTTGTTTAGCAAACTGTGGAACGAAGGAGCACTGCTCGTTCCGGCGATGAATCTTTTACGAACTTTGTGACGCCACTTTCAGTCGAAAAATGAGTTTTTCAGTCCAGAAATGCCGTTTATTACGGTGCGTTTCTGCGCCGGCAGACCTTCTGAATGCACATAAGATATGGCGTATTAGTACGTTCTCGGCAAAGAGCGGTGTACGTGTACAGGACGAGATGAAGCTCGCAGCCATCGCATGGGAGTTAAATAAATGGGAAAATCGTGCGAGAGCCTCTGCCGAATTAATCACGTGAGCTTAATTGACGTCTTACCACCGTTAAACGTGTAAGTCGCGGCTTGTCCAGCGTCCCCGGCGACTCGTTTCCATCAAGCTATATGAGGTTACTGGTTTATGTTGAAATACGGATGCTCTTGAGGATCATTGAGCCACTAGCATAAGGATTTGACCCAACAAACAGGCCGATTTTCAACATTTCTAAAAAGTATCCGATCACTCGATAGTTGTATTGCTTTTCTAAAAGTACAATTTTGGTTGTTCAAATTGACCGAATCAATTTTGTGTATTAACAATCAGCCCGTTGTTAATTGATATATATTTTTTTTTTTTTACAAAACTTCATGACATCTTGTACTAACTGTGTGTAAAAACCCGCCCTTGTCCGGCCAATATCTGCGTAAATTTTTTTAGAAATTCAACCTGTTTTTTTGGACGAAATCCTTATGCTAGTGCCTTACAGCAAGCAATCACGGGATTGAAGTACAACGAGGAATGGTCCGCGGCTCATGAGCGGGTTCGATGCCATTTGGAATTTCGTGGGTTAATACATAAATTAAAAACGTGCTTCGGTTAATTAAAAGTTTTGCAATTCGGCTGTTCATAAAGTGGAAAGGGGAGCATATTTCCTATTGAAGTAGCCAGGCGAAAGTCATAAGCGACTGCACTATGCATGCTATAAAGTACATCTCGAACATGATGGCGGAACTTCGGTAGTGAGAATTGTTCGCGGGTCACGAAAGGGTTCGATGCCGTTTGGTATTTCGTGTGTCAATATGTAAATTAAAAACGTTCTTCGGTTAGTTCAAAGTTGTGCAATTCGGCTGTTCATAAAGCGGAAAGCGGATGATATTTCCTGTTGAAGTAGCTAGGCGAAAGTCACAAACGACTGTACTATGTACGCTAAAACTATATACGACATGAATACACGACTGTACTATGTACACTATAAAGTATCGCTCGAACATGATGGTGGAACTTTGGTAGTCAGGATGGTCTATATATGGCGCGTCGTCATCCGGGTAGACGGTCGTGCGGAAATCCCTCTTTCCCGGCACAGCGAGTGAATGGGGACGGAGTCATTCGAGAGTACCTAATTATGGCGAGCCCCAAGAGCTCTTCTCGTCTGCTTTGGGGTTGAAACTTTACGAGACCCCGCCGGGACTCAGCGTAATGGAATTGTAGGATTAACGGGCTCGCACTTGTACGGCCATCGTGGTTATCGTCATAACGTTGTCGTCGCCGTCGGTGAGGTTTTCCTCGTGACCGCTCACCTGACGCCGAGCCACTCAGCTCGTTCGACCACAAACTCCACACGCTATCGTCGTATATAAATAGAACTTCGGTACTTCGGACGCATCTTATATTAGGACAATCTTCTGAGATTCATTCTTATTTCAGAAGTGGATTAACGCGATCCGCAAGAATTACTTTGCGCTTATGTATTATGGCGGTTAGGTCCATCCGTCGAATTCTGTTATAATAGTATATTAAATATATATATATGTCCCTACTGTGCACAACACCCCCTAAATAGAATCCATTTGACGCGAGAGGATTCTGTCGTAGCAAGTGGATTGTCATTTCCGGCATATGGAATCATGTTGCATCGAATGGATTTTATTTAGTGTGCACTTTATTCACGAATGAAAATGAGCGCTCGATTGGTTAAGTCGTTATTCGGCGCTGACAGCGAAAAAAAAAATGCGTTCACCCAATCGTCACGTGAACTCCTTTCACGTTGCCCCGGATCATCTGCTCCATAGTCCAGATGGGATGTGGAAATAAAGGTTCGTGAAACGAGAGCTCGATTCTCTGTTTCGTGCGATGCGCTATACTGGGTTTAACCGGGATGTGCATGCTACGTTGCATTAAAACGAATCCCAGCGTTATACGACTGGGCGAACGAACACCGATTCGACAACGTATTTGACGACAGATGAGGCGAACTCTATAACCACGACCGGTCCGAGAACGAGCGGATCCCAATTCCCGTGCAGTCGGATCGTATTGCAATGCGTATTATTCGGCGCTAAAAATAATCGTCCACGTGTTCACGAGCGCGTTCAATGATCGAATTAATTGAACGTGCTTTTTTCCCATGCGAGAAAGTTCATGCCGCAATTAACACATCGATGAATTTAAATCGGCAAATCGACAGAAATATCACGGTAATATTAGCCTTCCTCGGCTGATATCCAACTTGGATCAAGAAAACATAAGTATATGTTTATACTTATTTTAAGTATAAGTATCTTGGTCGCTTTCGTGGCATACGTAGACTAATGAATTTCAATGATTTTCAAAGATAATCGAGAAACAAACGCTTGTACAGTGTTTTCAGGCACATTTATGCGTCTGTGTATGTGAAATCTGAAGAAAAATGATCCGTCAGGTCCGTTACGGTTATGCTTGGCAGAGCACATATTTTTCTTTATAATACCTATGTTTATTACAAAACGGAATGTTTCCTATCAGAAATTTCAGAGCTGAGAGAAAAGGCGTTTTCGAGCCTTTTCGGGAGCTTATCCAAGGCCTGCCGTAGCGCTCAAAAATTTTCGCCCGGGTTCTTGCTAAATGATGACCTACATTAAGTCCAGCTTTCGTTAGGTGGAAAATAATGACAGCGGATGTTCAACCAAGTCCCCCGATTCGCCCGGTTTTACCCTACCAATGCGTGTAAATCAAAGTTTACACGGACGTCATGAAGACTCCTCAATTACACGAAATTCGTCGATGGACCGGTTAGCATGGGGCCTCGGCAAAGAAATTATTTAAATGGGATCAGCGAAAAAGCACCATCCATTGGCGGAGCCCATTTTTTGTTCACAATACCTATGTTCATAACAAAATAGAATGTCTTCTAGCATAAATTTCAAACCTCACATGGGAGTCTGATCAGGCCCAGAAAACGCGTGTTCAATAGTTTTCAGGTGCTTATCCAGGACCTGACGGAGCGCCCTGAAATTTCTACCAGGGTTCTCGCTAAATGATGACCGACATTAAGTCCAGTTTTTGTTAGGTGGAAAAAAATGGCAGTGCAACCAAGTCACCCGTTTCACCCGTTTTTACCCGACCCATGTGTGTAAATCAAAGTTTACATGGCCTTAATGAAGACTCGTTAATTCCATGCGATTCGACCATGGAGCTGTTAGCACGGGTAGCTCGGCAAAGAAATTATTTAAATGTGAAAAGCGAAAAAGCACCATCGACCGTGGCTGTGGCCAGGGAGCCGAGTACGGGGGAAAACTCTTCTCTCTATTTCTTTCTGTGAAGGCGGACAAATTGAGACTGGCGAGGTGGAATCGTGGCCAGTCAGCCAGGCAAAAGACCACGGGCTCGGCCGAGCACAGTAACTGCCAGCTCGGAGGGCCCCCGAGGTTGCTTCGCTCTCTCCACCTCTGTGTGCCGGTAAAATTTCTACATTCAATTTCACTACGAACGGTCTCATTTCCATTTATGTGCCCGATTGCCCTGTGCAACCCGCCCACCCTCATGACAAACCATACAGCCGACATCCCCGGTGGAGGAGAATTCTACGCTTCGGGTACGTCGATGATGGTGCTGGTGAAACCTCGATACTCGACAAACGAAATTCACAGAATCACCCACTTTCATTGGTATACGTTGAAGTGCCGCACCAGCCGAAGGAACCATACATTTTTCGTGAATTTACATACCTCACCTATCAGCACGACCCCGTTACGTTATCGCCCGAGCCTCCCGCGCTAGAGGAAAGCGATATCGTTGAGTCCCGTCAAGGGAAAAATCCTGAGTGAACGAGCAGAAACTTCAACGCGAACATATCAACCCGCCGGAGCATGAGAGATCGTGAAAAATAAATAAATCGGGATGAGGATATGTCTGAGAAGTCGCATTCTCAAGAAAATATATTTCTCGTTATTTCATATTTCACCCGTTCGAAACAAACAAGTAAACAAATGAATGAAAAATGTATCGATCCTTCGGGGCTCTCGATGTAGCGTGAAAATAATGAGGCGCCGAGAGAACGACAGTTCTCGATCGTCTTGGCGGTATTGTAGGTATGTCGTAACGAGAAAAATAACCAGCGAAAACACAGAGAGGGAAATACATTTTCTTGTAAATTTACGCTACGATAACCCCGATGATGTTCATCGGTTCGCGGCGATTGGATTCGACTGGAACAAGCGGAAAACAGCGTTTTTCCTTTTTTTTCGAACGAAAACCGGTGCCTCCTTGCACACATCCGCATTACACGAAGCAAAAAAAAAAAAAAACACTAACATTCACGATCCATAGCGAACGAAAACATTTACCTCGACGAATAAACACAGTGGTAGATTGTATTGTCATGTCTTGAATAGGGATAGCGAGTTTGATCTGAAATAATCGTAAATAGCAGTCTGCCGAGTCAAGGCGTCAGCCGTTTACTCTGGGACGAGGTCCGCGCCGTACATGGACACATGGACACACGAAAGACTTTTTAGAGCCTCGAGAGGCTAACAGATGGGTCAGATGCATGCAAATAAAGGTATAAAGGACTTTGCTTAACCCCTTCACTGTGGGATAAACATATTTTCCTATACGTGTTGATGAAGAGGTTGAAACACTCCCAGTTAAATTACATTATTTACTATCAAACATTTAAAATGTATGTAATTATAAATCAGAAAAACAAACATATCGTCATGTTTCATATTTCATATTCATATTTGTCGAATCGTTCGTACGACGTCGAGTTCGGACGAACCCATCGTATACAGGCAAACGAACTTCGTCGAAGTCGTGATCGAAAGCCAACAGAAAAAACTGTTGGACAAAGCTACCCAGAAAGACTATAGCTCGTACATATATACGGAAAATCTGCCATGGGTCATTAAAAACGCGGGCGGAGGGGGAGGGTACAGCTCCGTATAGCATTCAGGGGTGGTTTAATTTGAACCTTCCAAGGTAGGCAGGCTTTCATCGACGACGATTACCAATCCGTTTCCCCTTTTCTCGTGAAACTGATTAATCCTGCTCGTGGATGAAACGATGAGGGAGGGGGGGGGGGGGGGGGGGCTAAAAAAAGAAATGCGAAAATATTCTCGTTACAGCTCTCGTTCCGCCGGATAGCCCGGCATTGCCAGTATGGCACCAACGATGATGTACAAAAACTCGCCGGGCGACTAATAACGAGCGGTCTCTCGTTGCCTATGGCCCGGGCTCGCCCTCGACCGTAGCACTGCAGAGAACGAAAGCGCCGGCGGAGCTCATTATTTTCACGAATAATGAGATAAGCTCGAGGGACGAAGGAAGTATACGGAGGGAAACGGTGGCGCTAGCCAGGGGTGTACCCGGCTCCGGTACCTTGACGCAACCAAGCTTTCCACTCGCTTTTGTTTCTCGACAGTTCTGTTTCATTTTTTTTTCTTCATTTTCATTCCCTTCTTACGTTTTTCATTTGCCCGTGGAACTTTTCAGCTTTTTCCAGCTTTATTGCCATCATGCACTCTGTTGTTCCATTCGGTCATAGAAAGACGTTAATATAGCTTCTGGATAATAGAGCTTATTCGTACGAATTCTGCAGTGTGGGATGTCGTATAATTCGAGAACACGCCTCAAGACACTCTTTGATATGATTTACTACATGCATGCACACGAGTTGAACTTTCAAAATTAAACTTTGACTGAATCCCGTTGAGACGCTTCAGCGACGAAACAGTTGAATTATCTAGAAATGTAATCCAGGTGTTTTGATAATTACAACACAACCCTTTTGCGCTCTACTGTATTGCTTTCCTTTTCTCCCCTCGCGCTAAGCGGTGCAAACGAAACGGGCGACTCAACGGCGTCGTTGTTCAACTAATCCAACTCTATTGATCCAAAATAATTAAATTAATTACCGTGGGATTCACTTTTGTACCTCGTATCTCGCTCACCCTTTTCCAACATTCGGCTTTTCGCCCTACGGGCAAAGTCGAACGTCGTTTATTTAATTACTGGGAATTAAAAAAGGGATTCGAAAGAGCTTTGACGGAGGAAGCGACGCTCTTTTCGGTGCCAATGCTAGAACCGTATGCGGATTTACCGACGACGAACAGATTTGGCGAGGGTTTGCGAACGCTACATTTATTATGTTGAAACGTCACCGGGTTTGATTAATCGTCAAAAACCTTTTGAATTCAAATTGCAGAATTTTTGAAGATTAATACGACTAGGCAACCGTATTATATCGCGCTGCCAGCTAACGCGTTATCCGTAATGTGCCTACCTTACCGTACCGCGAAATCGCAAAATGTGGTTGAGGAAGTATCACTAAAAAAAAAAAAAAAAAAATGTACATCACTACCAAATGCACGAGAAAGTACATTCCCTCCATTGGTCCCGATCGAACAGATATAGTATACACAGAAGCTTTCAGCGAGCGAGCGGAGGGGCCGTGCGAGCGTTATCGATATTATCGTAACATCCGAGGCATCGTTATCGCCATGCTTCGATGGTCACGCTCACGCACCAACATTCGCGGATGAAATATAGCGAGCTAAGACACTTTACGATATACAAAGTAACGAGGGAGAGAGCGGAAGCCTCGAAGAGGTTGCGGTGTTGGAAAAAAAAGCCACACAAAAATGGATAGGCTGCTCTTCGTTCGAAGAGCAGACTTAGATAGAGCGGACAAAAATAAAGCGAACGAGGAAGAAGAGTCGTGAAACAGTATGGCGCGGTTCGTGGCGAAGTCTCGCGGTTTGCTCGAGGATTAGCCGCAAGTACCAGCAGAATGAGCAGCGTCGAACCGGTGTGATGGACTCGTTTATCAATACGCTGAAGACGATTCGAGCGACGTGCGATTCGGAACTTATGCCCGTACATAGAACGGATGCGTTGTCGACGGATTGATAATCGGTTCGCGGTCGCCGGCTGACACGAACGCTGCCAGACGAAGACGTTGATAGCATCCGAGGGTGGTTTGCGGATGGCTTTGCCCACGGTAAAAAGTAGATCGGGACGCTTGCAGTATGCGAGGGCCGTTTTTTAAATCCCGACTGGGCAAAGGGCAAAAGAGTTATGCTTTTGCCGATCATCCCGTGACTGCGCGTGTCAAAGCGTCGTGTGTAAAGAAGATTATTCGATGCAGCGTCTATATTAATATTACACATTAATAAAAAAAAACATTATCATTCTTTCACGCACTTGACGGAACTTATGATTATTTTTTTCTCATCGAAACCAATAATACATTTTTTTTCTCTGGACAGGTAGGACTTAGGATTACAGTGTGATAATCCTGATGTCTTGTGTAATTATATAAAAGATAAATGGTATTGGAATATAAATGATATTCGAGTTTGTATTCGTAGAATTTCTTCGAAAATGATTTTTCTTCCTGTTCGTAAAGAAAGATTGTAAAGAAGATTATTCGATGCAGCGTCTATATTAATATTACACATTAATAAAAAAAAACATTATCATTCTTTCACGCACTTGACGGAACTTATGATTATTTTTTTCTCATCGAAACCAATAATACATTTTTTTCTCTGGACAGGTAGGACTTAGGATTACAGTGTGATAATCCTGATGTCTTGTGTAATTATATAAAAGATAAATGGTATTGGAATATAAATGATATTCGAGTTTGTATTCGTAGAATTTCTTCGAAAATGATTTTTCTTCCTGTTCGTAGTGTCTCGCCGCAGCCTTTCTACAATACAATTTTTATACTATTTGATACGCTCTCCAAGTTTGAATCCGCGCTCGGAGGATGGATATACTCCTGACCATGGTGTATTCCTAACAGACTCAAACTATGTGTGCAAAACGTGCCACGAGGCTATGTAACATAATACCCGGCACGTTGCTGTATCATTACCGACACGACATCATCACGTAGTACAATACCGCCAACCGGAAAATCCATTACTCGCGGGTGGAATCGATTAATCAACATTTGCGTAACGACTCGCCGACGCCGTTGGAAATATACCGCATTGTTTTGATAATCGTTAGGATCGTACATTGGAATTCTATACCGCAGCTAAAGACGTTCGCGCCAACCGATTGAAGTTACAATGTCGAATTTTTTCTCTCGATCGACCGAGGGACCTCTTTTTTGTCAATAAAAGTCTAGATCGTCAATCCCGCCTTGTAGGTTAGACCTCGCTCGACAAGACGCAAACTGCCCGCCTTCCTAGTACCGTGCACGTTACACACGACCCTACAAGAATTCGATTACTGTTCGGATTTCCGCGAAGCGAACGTTCGCAAAAAATTTGATTCCTTAAGTTCGAAATAAAAATTTGGATTTATTATTGTAGAACGCTTGGTTTGCGAAGGGCGACTCGGCATGAATGATCACGAAAAAAAATGAAAACTGCGCCCATATTTTTATTACCTCGCTCAGAACTTTCGATATATTATCGCTGACACAAAACTACCGCCGAATCATTCGCGCGATCCACCCTGTATAAGATGGATCAAACGCTTGTCGGGGGAAAAAAAAAAAAACTAGAAAATAGAACCGCTCCGTTCCGTCGGCGATAGGCAGTCTCGCACGTCGTTACTTCCTTATCGAATCGTAATACATGGAATCTCGCGTGGGCGCGATCCGCGTGATGAATCGAAAGACGCGTTATTTCCTTGAAACAAGATAGCCGATTGCTATCTACCGTGCCATAATGGTTGGTGATCATCTCGCGAGACATCCCTACCTATGCTGCTGTTGGCGCTGGTTACCGGCAGTGGCCCTTTCGCGGGCTCACTTGCGGACCAGCTGGAATTACTTTCGAGTTACTTGTACGTGGCGAACGAGCACTGACCGAGAGACCGTTAGAATTATCGGCGAAGCGTAGCGTATGAATAAGTCGGAAATTCCACAAGAGGCTCAATTAAAGTTACGTGTCAACGTTGGATACAGAGAAGCAATCACTCCGTTCTCTCTTGACGGACGCGAAAATTGTCGATCGAACAAGTTTCTCTCCCCCGGGAATCTCAACGATCCTTGGAATCGTCTCAAGAGTCGGCGATATAATAGCGCAGCTTTGCGCTTAGCCGTGTCGTGCCGCAGTCCGGAGAGACGCTGGATACTCCGTGGCTTCTTCTTTTCAAAGAGATCGCGAACGAAACTTCCGGAGTGCCGTGCCAGGAGCGGAGAGGATATCTATAACCGTGTTCACTGGTAAATGAGCTCGGAAACTAACAGTAAGCGCGTTCGCGGCACGGTGTATACGTATACAAGAGAATCTTTGGCCAACGTCGTTTTGAAACAGAATAGTTGGCGAATATTTGCCGGGAAGTATTGAGATCGAGGGCTGGCAAGAAGAAGCGGCATAACTTCCGCTGGAACGATCCCGGAAGCTCCCGGGTAAAACCTTTTAATTCGGGCTAAGAATTTCCTTTGCAAGTTTATTTCGTTACGGCTTCACCGCGAGCCGGCGGATCCTATCTGTGAATAAGCTCCGGCAGCCGGGAGAACCCTGTTAACGAAGTCTCGCGTGGGGTGGAAAAAATCAAGTATTGTGTCGTCGCGTGGTTAATTAACGCGCAAAAGTGTCTGAGCGCGATTAAAGACATACCCATGCATGCAGTCACCACTCGATGTGCTCATAGGGGAGAGCGGGGCAAAATGGCACAGCGGGGCAAAACGGGATTACCAGACAAAACGCAATTGTCCAATAACTTTTGGATGGTGGGGATGGTGGTACGTGGGGCAAAACGGGTTTGAAAATCCGGATGGATCGTTGGGACAAAATGGGGCATCCAAAAGTTATTGGAAAATTGAGTTTTGCCCTCACTGTCCTGTCTTACCCCGCTGTACCATTTTGCCCCCGTCGCCCCTACTGTTTTTGCTTTCGGTTCCATTTTACGTTCAGGCAGGAATAACGGAGGTTGGATAATCCGTACTTTAGAAAAATATAAATGAGTGTCCTATCGTGAGAAAAAAAATAAAATAAAAATTCTCTGTTTTTCTTGTAGACTAACGGTCAACCAATAATAAAACATTTGGTCGCCAGAGACCGACTCATTGGTTTTTTCCAGTAATCAGACATGTGCGTGCCGAAGGTCAGTACTTTCGTTTTGAATGAAGGATTAAACCTTTAGAGACTTATAATTTTTAAATTTTATTTATCTGGAACGTCTGCGTGTTTGTGTATGAATGTATGTAATTTTTAAACAAGTACGTGCAGTTTTCATTTTATCATACATAGCGGTTCTGCCGACGCTCCGATTAGAGTCGCTAACGTTTTTCGTTGCACAGTGCCGTTCATAAAAACAATTAGGACACCCGAATAAATTGTATTGGCAATAATTTTGCCATGCATATAAATAAGATGTGACTGCATTAGCGAGGACACTAAATTCTCCCACGAGCCGTTCGCTGTGGGCCGCCTCCGGTGCCGATTATTCGACCATAATTAATGCAAGATCTTCGTAACTTTAAATATAAATGTATGGTTGTACAAATCCTAGAGGCACGTTAATGCAAGAAGCCGGCTTAAAAGCTAATACCACCGCTTTCGCCCGAAGCTGAACGAGCAAGTGGACCATCTCTACATATATTCCGACGCTGAATGCACGCGCGGGCGAGCCGGCGAGAGAAACGAGGTAGCCACGGGGCTTTCGCATTCGCTACTAAATTTTCGTCAGATTAAGTTAACGCAACCGTAACGCTAGCCGTAAAGTTTACCGTCGTACATAACAATCACGCGGTAAACGGTGAGGTACAGCAAAGCTGGTGTCTCGCGGCGCGATGGCTATAAAGGTTTCGCGTTAGACACGGATTGCGAGACAAGCGCGTGTCGATGTCATTCGCTACAGAGTATTGCGCGACGGCAAGCAGATTAGAACCCGCTCGAGGACGACATGTTCACGTGCATAGCAGCGTTTCCTCCCAAGCTTCGACACAGTCGTACAATAATAATCTCCCGACAAATTCGTATACTTTGCCGCTCGTGTCGCATGTTTCTACGCGCAAAGCTCGTCGTATCATTCGGAACAACGGTCTGACGATCGCTCGGGCGTAAAGCTTTTCGCAACATCTGTCGGGTCTTTGTACCTCGTTGAAGTATCTATGTCTGCAAGTCTGTCTCTAAGCTGTTGATTCAAGAAGTCAAAAGCATCGGTGAATATTTACGGTGGACTTCCGATTGCGGGCGAAAATAATCGTGTATTTTTGAGGGTCTGAAAAAAATGAACTCTTGATTGAAGGTCTCAAGAGTGAAGCCGCACCTTCGCGATCGAAAAATCAAATATAAGAAGTTAGAATTAAAATTTTTTTTTTTTAGGCAATTTTTAATTTCCATATAGGGCTCCTTAAACCATGACTTTTAATAATGTTTCAACATACTGTATTGCGACACTTATTGAAGTGGCTTAAAGCAAATATGCAGAACTGGATCGGAGTCTATTGAGACTAAGCTGCGATGTACGAAATAGGGTACGAGGTGAGTCAAAGTCTTGAGTAACAGGAAAGTCATAGTTATTAATACAGAATCGGCGGCGGCGATTGAAGACTCGTCGGCGCGCCGGGTAGAATGACTATCAGCAATTGATTCGCGGTGCGTTCACCGTGAACAAAACTTCGATCTGTATTAAATTTATTGAGTCACTGCTATGTCAGCGGATAGGTCCGAGGAATCACGATTGTTTCGCTCTCGAAGCATAATATTGCGTTGCTTGCAGAGTGATAGTATACTCTGAACGGCGATAATGCATACATCACTGTATGCACTGTATCACTGTATGCATAAACGACGCGAAGCAGAGTGGCTGCATCGTTTATCGAACGAGCGAAGCCATTAAATGACGCAAGGTTGCAGGACTGAGGCAAGCGAGATTGAGAATCGTTCACGCATAATTTTGATCCTTCAAGGCGCGACTGAGAATTCATTATCTGGTCTGTAACAAATGACCTTCCGATGATATTGATTAGAGGTTAATATCCAGGTATTATAGAGTCGTAACTACAGATATGCAGTGGACGAAAAAGAATCGACATATTTTTCTCAAAGACTACTTACGTCGTTGATACGACACGGTAAAAAAAGTTTGTACTTTTTACAACACCTTATCGTCCACAAACGTCCGCAATTTTTTATTTGTCGATTTTCTGGTTTTACAAACAAACAAAACAAACTAAAATTGTCAGTGACATGGGAAATAGAAGGACAGGTTCGTATATTTAAATGTACGAACAAACGAGTTTGTCACTTATTTAACAAAATTGTTTTTACGAAATGTCGCATTCCGATTTTACGAAATTTTTTTTACTGTGCACAAATCGGTCTCCGAGAAAGGTCTGTCACTTTTCTGCCTTGGGCTCACTCCAATGCACTCCGGGTGAACTTTCATGTATCACGCAAACATTGGTACCGATCCCAATATTTCCGGTACGACGTCACTTCCGGTCGAAAAATGAGATTATCAAACAGGATGTGACTTATTTCTTTGCCATCAAGTGGCATAGCAGCATTGCCCGGGGCTTATTAGTTATTATTTGTTGCGGCCTTCGTCTCGCGCGTAAGTAGATTGGTACATACGACTCACGACCAGCAGATGACAGAGAGAAATAGAGGAGCACCGGTTTTCCCTGGACGGTACTTATTATTATAAGCATCATGTATATAGACAACCACGACGATTTCACCGTGACGAATGGGTCTGGTTAGCTGATTGCGATAATGCATGTAAAATGCTATTAGTCTCTTATCACTTCATTACCCATTTAGCCTACATGCCTTTCAAGCGCACGCCCGGTGAGGGTTGACAATTTTCGCGAGTTTACCATTTTACGAACAAAAATTTGCATTATTTCGTACACGTTACACTTTTTATCACGCCGGCAATTAGTTACCTTAAAAGTAATAAATGAACCATTCTTTTAATGTCGAAATAATACACGTAAGAAGGCCAATTAATAATACGACCCCGAATAGTCCGGGTCTTATTATAGATGGCTCGTCGAGATCGAGACACACGGTTATAGAATCGTGTTGTTCCAAAGATACAGATATTTCTGTAAAATCGAAGATCATTCGAACGTCCCGACAGTACATCGGATGGCCAATCACTGTACCACAGCATCATGAATGCACGATCATCCGGGCATTAACGACGAATAAACTGATTTCCCTCCTTTCTCTCGCCCGAACGCATACGGTTGCTGCTGCACCTAAGTATATCTGTAACATTCCCGTATATCTATATAAAATTGCTTGTATGCTTGATACGCGTGCCCGGAGGCTGTTGACTGGCGTCCGCAGCCGACGGCTCGTACGTCAAACCGGTACACTGACCTACAGCACTACTCTCGCGCGTACATCGAGAGCCTTTGTACATGTGCATTGCTTTCGGCCCAGACGTCCATTATACAGAGTTCGCACACGATAATTACAAGTCGCTGACGAGAACCTACGTTGGCACATACGGGGAGAGTGAGAGAGAGAGAGCCAGGTAACAGCGTGTAGGTGAGCGGTAGATGTACAGTAACAGTACACGGAGGGGAATCGGAGACACCTAGCAAATGCTGCTCGTGCTGGAAGTCCCCCAACAGCACCTGAAGGAACACACACACACACACAACAGTTGACATCGAGCCAGCATGCATACCCGTGTGCCGGAACGTTCCTCGAGGGCGAGCAGCACCAGTGGGAGACGTGCTGCTCGGGCTTTCGTACGAATAGTTAGGTGTCGAGTTCCCCGTTGAATTCCGTGTCCTAGCTCGGAATGGAATGCTTTGCATAATGCGACTTCCCTTCTCGGCCCGCGCTTTTGTCCTCCCCGCCACTCGTCGGTCCCGCACCCCGCGGAACGGTCATTCGGACTCCGCGACTATCCGCGCCTTGCGCGCTTATCCACTGCCGAAGGAAACTCCCTCTAATTCCTGGCGGTTTGGATGCGATCCAGGGAATGAGCAAAAGGGCGAAGAGGAAACGACGAATCGAGAGGCACTTCGAAGTTGTCCGGAACGATGAAGTATCCCCCTCGTACACATTCGGATACGAAGTTCCTGATGTCGACGAATAGTGTCTGATATATACACGGTGCACTTGAAGCAAGTGCGACATTAACGCCAGAAACTGGATGGAACTCCATCCATAACTGTTGGGATATGTTTTATGTGTGGAGTCTCATCTGCTACGGTTTTGTCGTGATCACAGACAGCATTTTGCCAACAACCCGCCAGTAAATAGGCAGCGTATGTCCGCATGGGATGGTGGCAAAATTTCGTCATGTGCGTCCACATTTGCCTGTGTTTTTGCCAGCATGGAATGCAAAAAATTCTTAAGAGCACATTGGCAACAAGTTGTCGGCAAGGCTTGCTGGTACTTTGTTTCTCACTGCAAAGTTTTGTTTGCTTGAGTCATGGATATTTTGGGTGAAATAAAAAAAAATCGATTTCAAGCTTCAAGTACGTTTATGTTAAGCCGACGTGATAATCCTGGTTTGTACTCCGAGTCTGCGCAGTAGAACTTTTTTATGTTAGGTGAAATACTGAGGATCCGAATGAAGACATATATAACGAGTGATTTTCATTTGCTACTGTCGAAGACAACACAGTCATTTATTGACAGTTTCGTAGAATTATTGAATTATAGCAGTACGAAAATTGATTTGGCATCGATATGTGGAGGCAACAAGCAGTAATTAATTTTTGATTTCACATATATAACGATATTGTATATCGTTGTTGTTTGTGTTTTGTTTACGTCCAAAATATACCCAAATTTCGCGTTTCATTATATAATAAACATAATAACGCTGACCACGTCTGCGATAGCACGGCGAGCGAACCCAAGCCGTCGGTCTTTTCGTTCGGTCCGCCAGGTTTCTCTCATACCGTCGTGTTTTGTTTTACAAACGCTACGACGAATTCCCGCGACTCTCGTTAATATCGTAGCATGAAATTGCTTTGACGGGTATCGCAATCTCTCGCTACCGTGCGCGAAAGGTTGTATGGAAATGTCAAAGTTGTACGTGACAGAAGCACAGGGAGGGTGACGGCCGGGCTCGGAGTGCTCAGTCTATGTCACACAGACATTCATTTCGCGTCTCCCTTCGTCCATTCGGCGGTCCTGAAAAGCTACGCACTCTCACGATAAATAGCGAGAATGTAACGGAATTATTGTGATGTATATGAGACCGTCGAGTAAAACCGTCACTGTAGCAAAACGTTGTTCTCATAAATATCACATTACGGTTGCGCATACACGCAGCGGCAGTTCGACAGCGGGAAGATGAAGAGAGGCGGATAACCCTCTATATTCATCTGTGAAATAATTTTTTTCATCACCCTCGAGAATGTTATCAGAGAGTCCGGCGTTCGTCCGTGGAATTACCACAATGTTATATGAAAAACAAAGCTTACTACACGATGAAGCAAAAAGAGCAGGTAAGAGAAATTATGGAAAGCTTCTTTTTCCTCCGCGGATTTATCATTAAGCGCATCCGGCTCGCCGTGTAGAGTCGCGCGTTCTTTTTTTTTTTTTTTACAGAGAAAGAGAGAAATCGAAGGTGAAAGTTTGGCGAAGAAACCGAATTGACGTGTCTAGCAGTTGGAAGCGATTCAGTGAAGCACGCGAAAGGACATTCCATTAGAGTTGGCCGAGAACGTTTTCCGGCGGCATTCAGACCCCTAGGAAAATGTGCTCCACTCGCCAGAGCCACTGTAATCGAGGAACGAGTTCCCGAACGTCTCTTTTACGAGACGAACAAACCGCACCAGGTAGCAGCCAGAAAGGAAGGAGATTTAATTTAAAGGCAAGTGGAGAGTCAATAAATGTGTATGTGCATAGCAGTTACATACCGTGGTTCGCCAACTGGACTGCAACGAAGTTCGCGGATCGTTGGAAACGCGCAGAGGAACGTAAGACGGAGCGTAGACTCTGTTGAATGGATTTACTTTGCCCTGACTGGCGTTCCAGCTGTCTCTTCGGCTGACGTCTCTTGCGCACTTTTTTTTTTCGTCGATAAATCGCGTTCTCCTGCAATCCCTTCGTCGAGAGAGAGAGAGAGAGAGAGAGAGTTTAAACCCAATGCAACTTTAGCAGTGAGAAGTAAAATCGCCGTCTTTAGCGTCCGGAAAGGTTCCAATGTTTCGCGGTAGCTCTCGAGCCACCTTCCACCCGTTTGGCCCAGCCCAGCCAATTATGTACCTGTATATTTAATCTCTTCATTACCGTAATCCAAATCCCCGTCATTCTTCTACCTAGCTTCTGTAGCGCTCCTGCGCCCTCCGAGGCACTGGAACGCTTTCGAACCCCCCGCCACTTCGTTAATTACCATAATTAAAAGTAAATTCATACAATCGGACTCTGCTCGCTCGGCAATATGCAAAGTCGACGGTGAGAGAATGACCCATGAGAACGGCTGGGGAGAAGTCGCCAATGCAAAATTCTTTGACACTCTCTCGGGCCAGCGTATTTAGCGAAAGACGGATAGATAGCTGAGTTGAGACGTAAATCTTCGAGGTACCCACAGTATATTAGCAGCGATTAAAACTCCTTCATTGAGGTAACTCTATCGACTTTACATCAGGGATGAAATATAAGTTTCACTCGCTTAAATCGAGAGTTTGCAGAGTACTTCGTCGATAGGGGTTTTTCGTTTTAAGTCAACGCTTATCAACTTGTGTTGCAACTGTATTTGAATGTGTCAAGTTTAATACGAATGTTTGCTGGTATGTCGCGGTAGTTCCCATGTACCTCAAAGTGCCGTCGGTGTTTACCAGTTTTATGGTAATTCCTATCAGACTCTTCTCTTTTGCTTCGAGTTTCAAAGTTTCGCAGTTCCGTGAACTTCGTTTTTAACCTCTGACTTTAATTAATGAGTGAGTTTGATTCAGCCGCGATGTCGTGAGTTCTTACTTTTACGCGTTAAGGCTGCATAGTGAAAGGCGTATGAGAACTCCGACAAAATATGTGCAGCATTTTTTCAGGCAATGACTCGCATTCGTTGAAATTCTTAAGCACGCTGCTGGGATTAAACGTTTGGCTCTCGAGACAGTGCAACTTGGATGAAATTTTCTTGATTCGCCGTACCACGTACCATCTGTCCCCGGAGAGAAAGAACGATTGCCCCAAACAGTACTGCGATAATTCACGCTCCGCGAACGTGTGTCCGGTTGTTTGCAGCACGAGAAGGCGAAGCACCGAAAAACAGATGCGAGAGGGAAACAATCGCAATCTTAATTAGAATCTTATCTCACTTTCCCGCTGTACATGCTCTATGCATCGTCGCTCTTTCCCGCAGCTTCTGGGTTGAATGGCTATGGAAGTCGATTTTTTTATTTCTTCCCCGACTCCGGTACATCGTTCGGTACATCCGTATAATTAGGTGTGCATTAGGTAGAGATGCGGTTCGCACGGCTGCGGTAAGCATCTGCTTGCGATACGAAGTCGAGCGAATCGTATCTTATCATTGCAACATTGGGCAGCGAATTCACCCGGCTATTTCTTCGCGCCTCGACGACGCAGTGACGCGATAAATTTTCGAGATTGTGTGTCATATCGGTTTTTATCGGTCCACAGTACGGCGGACACCGATCGTTTGTATTGTGAGCGGACTCGCTATGCAGAGACAAAAAAAAAAAAAACATGATGAGATAGGAGAACGAACAATTAGTTGTGCGCATTAATAGTTAATTCGTCGGAATTTATCTTCGGATTTGCGTGTTTTACTGATGTGATCGGTCCGGCTATCGATATTTCCGTCAGTAATTTTAAGCGTTTGATTTCACAGTACATTTATCGTAACAAGTGTTCATACAGCTTGAATACCATATCTGTTTCATTTTCGAACAAAATTGACCTGACACTTTTAATTTGATTCGATTCGATGAATTAGCGTGACGCAATTAACGATTCGCAAAGGTAGTAATTACCGTGGAATTCATTTTATATGTACCTATGCTGACTATACTATCGTGTTCACCGATATCGCGGTCGGTCGGTAATTATGGGTGCGTGTTGAAGGTTTCCACACTTCAACGATCGGTTTTGAACCCATCGATTTTGATTCCCATGCCGTGTACGCAACACTGAGCAAAGACAACGAGCCCAGATCGATACGGTATGTGCAAGATGCGTCGGCTACCGATCAATCGCTGTATTCTCCGTAGCGAACAACCCACTAAACATATCGAACAACAAGCTATACAAGTAGGCCAATAGTTGTCTCCCACCGTTGCCTCAAAGGGCCAATTACTGCACGAGTTTCCACTGATAGTATTACGTCTGTCGTCATAACGTTCAAATGGCCATTGACAGGGGTATCCTTAAGAGCATTGCCCTAAGACGTCGTATACAATACCTATGTACACTGTACACGTTTCGGTCAATGCGAAACACACGCTTGGTTCACTTGAGGCTCTGAAAGCCTGCATCCCTTAATGCAACATAACAAGGTACCTAACCCTTTGATGATAATTGTGGAATTCATTTGACATGTACCTAATACTGACTGTTCCATCGTGTATATCGATACCCCGATCGGTGGGTTATTATGGATTCTCGTTGAACGAGAATCCACACTTGAACCCTTGGATTTTGATAACGATGCCGTATACGCCACATCGGACAAATATATGGAGCTGAGAGCATCGCAAAAAATCTAATAAACGCATCGAATAACGACGCACTGGAAGGAGAGCTGAAGAGAGCTTAGGGTCGAATTTCAAGACGTTAGTGTGAACTTGAGATCGCTTTTGAGATCGAACTTCATTGCGGTCGAACGTAAAATCAAACTTACTTTCGAACTTAACTCTGAACTGAAAATCAATTGCAGTTCGAGTTCGATCTTAAGTTCGAACTTGCGAGCGAGTTCGAGTTCCGACTTAAGTTAGAATTTTAGATCAAACTTAAGGACGAAATCAAGTTTGAACTGAGATTCGATCGTAAGTTCCCACTTTAGATAGATCTTGAGTACGCAATGAAGTTCGATCTCAAAAGCGATCTTAAGTTCAAACTAACGACGTAAAATGCGACTCTTAGACAAAAATCGAACAGGTCGTCATTGAATGATGAAACCATGCAGTTTTCTTACATACTACGTCATACATTACATGTGATACGATTAGGATTAGCATATATGGGTAGTATGCGAACTCCCGGCACAACTGCGAAGATGACATGAGACGCGCGGAGGAAGGAAACACGTATGTCCTTCTACATGACTGAATACAGATCCTTGACGTTTGCATGGTCCACGGATGCACGTCATGTCCGCAGGCTGTCTTCGTAAACTTGGCCCCTTGTGGTTGCTAAGGTGTACACAACCCGAACGGCAACAGCACCAGATCTAACTTGCACAATGTATTTGGTACCGGTATGTATGTAGTATCCATACATCTGCATCCCTCATCCTCGATGTCACCGTCGCGCTGATACACTTCCTGCATAACGTGATACTCGCTGCCAGTGATATTGAAATGGAGAACGTGGCTGCTCGAATCCGTTCACAGTGTGCACCATCTCATGTCCCTCGACATCCGATACTCCCGAAACTGACGTTATGTCAGAAGCCATACGAGCAAGAGAGTCGGGCGACGAAATATATTATCTCAGGTATTGAATTCTCAATGTTTACGTATCGTTGGACCATGCACAAAATATTGAAGATGTGATAGCTCTAAAAAAATCATTGAACTAGATTCCGACCGGATTCTTTCTCACGAAGGAAATTTTTGTTTCCTGAAAAATAAAGTGCAGCAATTTAAGTCCGCTCGATGTGTGTGATTGAATGTACTTTGTACATTGTCGGGAACTTTCACTGCGGATCGTGTCAGTCGGTGCAGAGTGTATAGTCTGTACAGAAGTGTCTGTACTAAACCCTTAAACAGAGGAGGATTTTTATGGCTTTTCTCTTTCAGCCTCGCGGTCTATTGGTACCGTTGCGGTTGTAAGCTATTTCTTCGAGATTGTAAATTCCTGTCTCTCTCCCTCTCTTTCTCTCTCATGTATACACACATTCTCTCCCGACCTCAGCATTGGACCCCGATAATGACAGCTGTAGAAGCGGGGAAGAGTCATCAGCGCAAGAACGTAATACATACGGAAGTATATGTACACTTCGCCGGGCGAAAGTTTACAGTCGTCGACGATGTGGTCCTTTGTTTTGCGCCTTTTTTATTGGAAGAAATTGGCGTCTTTATACCCGATGAACTCGGGTAGCACCCATGTTAGAATGACGATCATTCGCCGTTCTTGGATAACTGTTCCCTCCGAGTTTCCAAGATGGGCACAAGCGTTGAATCGCTAATGCTGAGTTGCAGAGCCAGTCGTTAAGATGGTTTTCATCGCCGTACCGCTGCCACATAATGACCGAATGATGGTCAGAGGCTGGCCCACAGAATAACCGACATTAATTACGACGACGGCAAATGCACAATGAAAACGTTGACCCAGGCACAGTGGCCGACTGTCGGCCATTGAGCTTCACTCGCGTGTCACATTTTGGAATCTGGCTCGGCATTTGGAACGAAGCGTCAGCCGATTGAATTCGACATCGCCATAATCGGATACTCGGTTGTTCGTTGGTTCAATTAAACTCCCGTACGACTGTGGGTCGAGAGTCGATTGAACAACACGAAGAATCGAGTTTCCAATGGTAGCGGGCGAGGTTTCAGCAGATCTAAACGAAATCATAATTGGTAACTCGAGAAAATTGAGAATCGAGCTTCTTTCGTTAGATCGCGTTTGCTGTAGAATCGCGAAACATCCATTGGGTTGACGTCAACTTCAACAATTTAGAAAGTAGTTCTCAAAAAAAGTAAACCAAAATTCGTAAGTTTTTCTCCTATCGCAGCAGGCAGTTCGTGCGTAACCGTTGTGATATGAATTAATATATTTCTCAGTAAAAAAAAAAACGCTGGTTCTTATTACGCACGTACGTTCGAGACTCGACACGTGGCGACCCCTAAATACAAGTTCGCAAGGGAAGAGATAATCCTATCACACCATTTACCGTCCGATAACGGAATAATAAGAGGCCGAAGGAAAACCAAATGGATTGTGAAGGAATAGAAGGATGGTAATAAAAAATGATTCCGTTGGGCGGGCAGGCTCGGTAAAGATCTCGGCGTCACCCCGGTAGTGGCGATGGCGGAATGGCTAAGGCGCGCGTTCGTGCTCGGTTTCTTCCGAACGGTGCCAAGGTCGGCGAACCGTGGATAACGAGAAAACGACCGGGTACTTCTGCGGAAGACGTCTGCAGGGTGTACCGACGGAAACTTAAGGTCGAGCTGTGTAATGACGCGAGTTTAACACGATAGTAGGAACTGACGTACGTGTGTAATGAGACCTCGTGAAGAGAAATATAACTATGGCGGATGAACGCGCGCGTGCTCGACATTATGCGCCTCGTAGTATAATACACCATATTCAAGTTGTCTAGTAAGAGCCTCCGAGCTCGGGTTGAAGTGGGTCGTTAAATGTTTTTAACGGATTCTCCGCGATCCTTCCAACTCTGTTTGACGTTCGACGCGGTTCTCGGGTTCGATGTACAGTCTCCTCCCTCGAGGAATACAGTATAATCTGTCTGGTCTGGCGATCACTTGGAGTCGTCGCGGTAGCAGCAAGGAAAACTATGAACGAGCGACCGATAGCTGCGTTAACGAGAGCATTACGATAAGTCTGTGTCGAGCTAACTGACCGGTTCTCTGACTCCGGACGAGTTTAGAAAGGTCCGTCGTTAAAATTACCATCGTCCGAATGGAATCGGTAGCAAGGTGGAGCGGGTCTCGTCTGGAAAGGTCGACCCGATAGATCGGAATATGCATACTTAAACATCCAATCAAGGAACAACTCGCAACGAAACATGTGTGGCGAGAGCGAAACGGTCTGCTCCTTTAATAACAACGATCCGGTATAGCTAAAGAGGTCACATTGCATAATCCGAGGATACTAGATTGCTGAAGTTAGTTGCGGAATGACTTCGGTGATCGAAGCACGAAAACCTTCCCATGCCCTTACCTATGGATGTAGCTGCACAAAAAACGAGTGAGATCGTTAAGTTATGATTCACTTGCGGTGTTCAGTTGATTTCCAAGACGGAGGAACTAACCCCGGGTAGCGTACGGTCACATTTATTTAATTGGACGATCGTTAAATTTGTGTAACGATGCACTCGGCCCATGAATGCAGAGGCCACCCTCAGGTTCTCGAATGCTCTCGTGATAATCCTGAGGGAACTAACCTCCGCGGTGCAGCAGTCAGGTGGAAATGCGAGATCAGTAGTTGGCTCATTGTTCGGGCCGAAGTGTACAGGAAAATTGGAACGGAAAGAAGCTCCGGGACGAAGAAGACGTTTCTGATGGAGGAAGACTTTTGCACACAACGGTAAGAAATGAGAACGCAATGTGCAAATCACTTTGCATCTTTTCAGCTTAGCACCCGTGATAAAAAAAAAACACGCGTGACACTTATCCGTTGACGAACCTTGGCTGGTAAATTACACTGCAGTCGCGGTTTTTCCTCTGTAGCTATCCGTCGTTTCCTTTCAAGAAGCTGTCTCGAATTCTCGACTCGTCTCGATAAACTGGTGTCCACACTCACGGTGATACAATGTAAACGCTCGAGTTCGTGCCACTTTTCTCGCATGGTCGTATTCATTTTGCGGTCTTGTGCACACACGCGCAAGTGCCTTAGCTATCCATCCGACAAGCAGGAAAGCGCAGTCGGCTGAAACCACAATCGGATAAAGGAGAAGAAAACCTCGATAGTCATTCGCGACGCGCGACCGACGCGATATGACGAACCGGCATCTCTTTCGTCGTCGTCATGTCAATGACCTCTAAATGATTCTCAGCGTATTTTGGGTGAATTTGAAAACGACTCTCAAACGATTTTCCAGATAAAGTAACCAGTGACTTTGAAACAGTGCTTTTTGAGAAAAACCCGTTCAAAGCTTCAATTATGGTTCTGCTATTATTGAATGAAGAATCTTTGACGTTACCTCCGACAGTCAATTTTAGTATCATATTGAGTATCCTCAGCAGCGATTTGCAGTTTGTTGGGAAGAGGATTGTCGTTCTATGCGAACAATTTTCTCTTCACGTACCATCACCGGCGCTCAAATATCAGAAAAATTGTCCAACCCTCGACATTGGTTCTGGCAGAGCCCGATGCAATCTCTGCCAATTTTGATACCGAATATCTGAATCATCACGAATTCTTCGTTGAAACTTGCAATGCAGCAATGTTTAGGGCAATTTTCAAACACCATGCAACGTCGTTCGGAACCAACACAACCATCTGGCAAATATTGTTGTTCAAACTTTCATTCGCGTTTTGAGTGAAACAATCGACGTGTCTCTGTAATAAACTGTCATGCGAAAGATTTTCATGCACTGAGAAAAAAATTTGTTGGTTTAACCAAAAGTCACGGTGACATAAGTTGAAAGTTGTTATTTCTGTGGTTGCAGATAAAGCATTGTTTTGTTAAACGATGATTTGCATTAGATTCAAAATTTGTCGGATCAAAAATCATTTTTCTAGTACCAAACAAATAATACCTTTGAACATACGTCACCCCCGCGTCTTGATTAATCCAACCATTTATTTTTCTCAGTGTGCGTCAGGCAGATGTTATGTTACTTCAGCGCGGATTAACACGGGACTGTAGAACGGCGCATGGACTGACACACGAAGCAGAAGAGAGCCGAAGAGAGATTCACAAGAAATCAGGAGACGGGCACTTACTTATCTCGAGCATAAAATAATTGAGTAAACAACTGCGAACTAGTGAGTAAATTGGTTCAGAGCTTAATTAGTTTCTCGCGCGTACGTTTACTGATACGAGCTCCACGTTTCACTTTGAACTCTCTATCGTTCGCCCGCTCATTTGATGTCAACGCCGTTGACGAGGTCAAATAGCCAGGACCTCCGCGTTTCTCCGGGACAAAGGGTCTCGGATGAGCAGTGCAGCTGCAGCAGCAGCATAATTGTGACGATGCTGGTGCCCGGAACTGTGACCGCTGCACTTGCACATTACACATGCTACCGCTCTCGCCACTTGCCATTTCACCTGCACGATTTTCCCAGACCCTTTCAACCGCCCGCAACAGATTTCTGACACGTTACAAAGCGAATCTAATTCGCTCTACGTATTTGCCTTGTCTCCGACCGATCAATCGATTGTGACGCAGTTAACCCCATGGAAATCAATGTAAAAAAATATATGTGTACATCTGATATAGACAATCTTTCGGTGAAAATATATTTCTCGTATCGCAGATTTATTTCTCGATACATGCCACGCATATATTTTTTTTTTCCATACGACAACGATGACGACACGACAACGGGATGCAACAACGAGCTTGGAAGCCTCGTGGCACAAGATGTTGAATTCGCGGGAACACACCGGAGCGCCCGATAGGAACATAGAGCCTGAACCGCAGGATGAAGCTTCCTCTTTTTTCTTGACACATCTCGTCCCTCGCTATTCGAGCAGCAGGAAACTCCGATCGCTATACCAGTCTTATCTTATATCCGTCTCGCGCTCTCGTCAGGATCGTCTCCACGCGTACACTCCTTCTTCCGCAGACGTATAACCTTTATACAGCTACGAGAGCACGAGAATGCCCGTATATACGAGACGCCAGACGTTTTGCCAATAATCCGTCGTAGGCGGAAGCATTTCTCCGGTGAAGCAGCTGCGCTGGCGCTGGTGCCGGTGCGCCGATTGCATCTGACAAGCGTTGTCAGGCACTACTGGCGTTGCGGATCCTCGATATATCGGCCGTTCGAAAAATACGTGGAAGAGCCCGGAGCATCAACCCGTACTATAGTTGCGGACCATATCGGCCATACATCCGGTGCTTGCCTCCACCCGTTGTAAAGCTACGGCGAGCTTTATTCCCGCATGGATATTCACGTTCGAGCATCCGGTCGACGATCAGCTTGTCTTCATGCCTTTTTCGAAAACTCATTTCATCACACGATCGAAAGGTTTGTTATATCCGGCCCGTGCCATACGGGTAATGTAATTTATTTGTAGGCCAATAAAGGGTTGGAACCCAAGTTTAGGTACAAGAAAGCAGTGTTTATTAAGTGACCAATTCGACTAATTGCTTGCGTAACTTCGAGCCTCCCCTCGTAGGACAGAAATTTCATTTGTAAACTTACGGAATACGGTCACCCCAAACCAGAAATTACGATTTCCAGTACGACGTCACTTCCGCTCAAAAATACAGATTTTCAAATCGGAAATGACATTTTTTTTCCTATGACGTCATTTCCGGTCAAAAATAAAGATTTTCAAATTAGAAATGACATTTTCCCTTGTGACGTCATTCCCGGTAAAAAATAAGGATTGTCAAATCAGAAATGACATGTTCCCTTATGACGTCATTTCCGGTCAAAATGAAGGTTTTCAAACCATAAGTGACGTTTTTCCTAGGTTGAAAAATGAGATGTTTCTCCGCCAAGCAGCGGCGTAGTAACATTACCTCGTGCTTACTAGTGCTCAGAAGACCGCCCGCTTCGCTCTGGCCACTTACGCCGGCCGGAGAAGGACCGATTTGGCGTTTCGGCAGCAGGTGTGAAGTCAGCGATGTGCCGTTTTTCGCGTTACGGCGGAATTTCACCTGGATTGCAATCACCATCGGGCAACACGGGAGATAAAGAGTGCTCGAACAAGATACGTATACTTCGTTTCCGATTCGTGAACAACTCCTGTCCAATTTTTCTGGGAGATTCTCTCGTAAAACGCAGTAACGCTGTTGCTTCCATGAGAGGCACGGAGGAAGGGTCACTGCTGAGTGCCGGGAAGACCTACACGTACATGCGTTCACCTCTTCGAGGAATCCGCGTGGGTTCGATAAGTCAAAGCACAAAAACGCGAAGCATAAATCACACCGAACGAACAGCCATTATCTGTACGCGTCGAGGCGCAAACTCGCCACCATCCCCCTTTTTGATCCATCTCTCTTCTCCGATCATCCAGTTCTCGTCGTGGAATTCGGCCTCAATTCTATCGGAAAATTATTCTCCATATAGTGAAGGCTCTTTCGACGGTGCCAAAGTCGCCGTATGTTGATTGTAATTTCAAAAACAGCGGTTTCCGAGAGTGTTCGCATCTACGCAGGTCGCTCAACTCCGGAAGAACCTCCAGACGTTGAAAGGCCACGACTTTAACGGGTGTCCAGGAGCCTTTCGTCGCTCCGCAACAATTCTTCCACCCGGTCATCACGCTTGTCTCTCGCTCCACGCTTGTCCTGGCGTATATAAGCTGCTTCGAAGCCACGGGTCACAGCGCACAACTCATAAGCCCGTGGTGCTCAGACTTTGGTGTCACAATAACGAGAAGTTAAAGTCGTCGGTTCGCTCTTCTACACCGACGGTGTACTGCGCACCCAGCCGCGCCACTCTTCACAATCAACAAACACGAGTAAATCACGAAATTTTCGCTCCTCTCGGGTATCTTTTGCTAACGTTCTTTAAGGAGCTTTGGGTACGGTCCTCGATCGGTGTAAAAATAAAATAAAATGAAAATTAGTAGTAGTTCACCCAGCCTCACTGACACACTTTTGTTTAAGGTAGCTATTGTCAAGAAGACTAGTCAAACGAGTGCTCATTTTCGAAATTGTTTATCCAAAATATTTGGGATTTATTAACAGAAACGGTAGTCGATTTGTATTGCTGCATGGGTCCTCAATCAAGGAAACTATTGACAACGATGTTTTGCAAATACATAAAATGATAAATGCAAATTTCCATGATACATTTTATTTGAGTTTTTTCAAAGAAGAATCTTTATTTTTCGACCAATTTTAGTGTAGCACAGTTCATTTTGTCCCTGAAACGTTGTTCTACGAATTCACCACGTAGATTTTTTTTTTTTTATGGACAGGAGTTTGCTTATGGGGAAAAAATACACCGGTCAAACAATGGGCCATATTTGTTAATCGGTCGAACCTACAAAAAATCTATCTGGTGAACTCGTAGAGCAAAGTTTATTATTTTTAAGTTTATTATTTATTTTATTTTGAAAAAACCCAACAAAAAGTACTGTCATGGAAATTTGCATTTACCAGTTGTTGTTCTTGAAAGACCATCGTGATTTATTTTTCTCTTGGATGAGGACACATGCAATAATACGGATCAACCTCCTTTACCGTCAATCAATGCATACCATTTTTGATAAATAATTGTAAAAATTTGGCACTTCATTCGACTAGCCTGCCACGCCGCAGCTACCTTAATCCTTGCGCTCTAATGGGAAGTCTGATGACGTTGATGATCATACCCAATACTGATTGGCTCATGAGGGATGCGAAATGCCTTTGATCGCTATTGACTGTATCGAGCGATGAGCAAGCAGTGATAGACAAGAATTGGCCCTAATGACAAGCTTAATACACAGAATCAGTTATAGACGATATATAGGAGGACACTTGCTGCCCGCACATGTGAAATCCCGTTAGAATGGCAGTACAGGCTCATCGGCGCGAATGGTATTCGCCCATCCAGAGGCTCGTCGGCACGAAGTGTATATTCGCAGACCTTACGGAAAATTGCGAGATTACTACTCTGTATGATTATCCCGTGAAAATCCCTGCTAAACACGGCGCGTTCTATCATCCACAGTGAGCTCGAGCGATATGCATGTGGATACTGTGAGACGTACACAAGTGGGCCCGATCATTACTGCGGCTCTCGAGAATTTATTGGAAAAATAATGGCAGCTGATGCAAGTTTAAGAAAAAAATAGCAATGCTTGGCGCGTCGGATGAAAATTTCTCAGCTCGTTCCAGCGAATTGATTATCCCACAGGTGACAAGAGTCGTTTAAGAAAACTCGCTTTCTCTCGTCTCTCGAATCGAGTTGAGTTAAGCTCCGGCGCAATTTTTTCAAAACAAAAAAATGCCTGCCGATGTATTACGAAATAGCTGAACGATTTCAATGTTTAAGAATATTTTTTACTTATTTCAAACACATGAAAATAATATCTTCAAATATAAAAAAATATTGTGTATCTAAGAAATTCGATTTTCAGACGAAAAAAGATACGAAATTTACAGAGATCTCCGTGTCGAAATTGTCAATTACTTGTTTTGGTTCCGAGCGGATGTTAGTCGTGCAATTGTCTCTGGCGTTGTCGAAAATGATGAAAAATTTAATATCAAACTTTTTTACTTTACCTTTTAAAATTATCGCGCCAGTCTCCGCTCTCCAATCCTGAAGTCTTTTGTCGTCGAATTCATTTAATTAATCAATGCAGTTCATTAAGCGATGGGAAGGCATGGTTATAATAATAAGGGTGGAGAGGCGGCGACAAAAAGCGTTGTAGCGAGTGAGAGAAGAAGGTGGAGGAGAAGAAGAAGCGAGAACGCGAGCCGGAAGACCGTGCCATTCGTCGTCGTCGTGGATGTCGCTCGTAGACCCAGCGGCACGCAGCGGAGGTAGCCGAAGAGTACAAGAAGAAGAAGAGGAAGGGAGGAAGAAAACGGCAAGAAGGACTGCTGAAAGCGCGAGAGCGGCGCGAGGCTAAGTCTAATGAGGAAGGTACACCAATTAAAACGGAGTCGTAATTAAATGGCCGAACGATGACGCTGGATTAATGTAATTACGGGACGAAATAACGCCCGCGTTGACCGGCTTAATCAATGAACTCGTTGCGCTAATAACACAAATGAGCAATAATTATATACCGCGGGGATTCGTTGCGAGTCGCGCGAGGCGATTTCCTTGGGCAGCTTCCGAGAACATTGCACCAGTTCATTCGCGGCACGCTCGTAAAGTCCTGACTGCAGAACTTCGATGAATCCTTTTTCACAACTTTTTTGCTTGTTTTCCATTCGAGGTAAAACACCAGAAAGGACGGAGGCCTATGTCATTTTATACGTGAAAGGCGAATTGCGCCGAAGACAGCAAAATTCGGCCGAGACTGACAGACAGGGTAGGGAAAATACTTTTAATTTTAATTATGGAGCATGTAAAATGTCTTTCTTGACCACAATCTGACAATCAAATTTTTTTGGATCGACAATACTATCTCCCCGCGCATACTTCGTATGCGAAGGGAAAGTTCAAGTGAATGGGTGTTTCGAAGTTACGAAGTCGATCGACAGAGTAACGATCGATCTACGCAAATATTACGGAAGTTAATTATTATTTAATTCTTATCAAAAGTTGCGCCGCCCGCCGAAGTGGACGGTAATGAGTGATACTGCGATGATGCCAGATCACGGGATACGTAACAATATAGCTTACCTCGTTCGCCGTTGAAATCACGCAACCATCTCGAAGAAAAAATGGCGATAATGTCGAAAGCGTTAGAACCGAATTTGCTTACCTGAAACAGAAAAATTGAACTGTGCTGTAAACAGTGGTTTCAATATAAGATTATTTTGCGAGCGTGTCCAATGCTCGTTAAGTAGTTATATATCATTAATACCGAATTTGTTCGCGGGGTGTATACTCAGGCGTCTCGCACGATAGTTTTTTTTTTTTTTTTTTTCACTCAAAGCTCCGACATTAAATTTCATGTATTTTTGTAACACGAAATTTTATATTCTTTCATTCCATCGGGGTAAAACTCAATGCAATTATGTCTGCGCGTAGGTCTAGTTAATTACATCATCGCGCTCGCGGAGACTGGGTTACTGGCTGGAATGGGATTATTTCACATCAAGGTAATATACGTGCTCGTAGTAGAAACTGGATATTCGCAGTGAGATAAATATTTTTACGTCGAATGAACCGGCGTACACGTGATCGTGTCTCGTTGCCCCTAGTCACGTGACGATGATACCCGAGTTAATTATTCGTCGCCCCGATGCTCGTAAAAATGAATGAATGAATTAACATGATATGATCCAGGGCTCGTGACGACCGGGAGCGTTATGACAAGACGGGAGGTGAGCGCCAACGTACCGTCGTCGCTACGTCAACGCTCGCTGGAAAAGCTCGTTTCGAGACGCGTCAAACCGCAACCCGCGATTAAATGAGCGGGAATCTAACGGCCTCGAATAATTAACTCGCAGCGCGAGCGCATCTTGTGCGTGAGCTCAACTATAAAATTTTATAATTAATTTGAGAATCGGATGGTGAGCAAACAGGCGATGCAGCCGGCCGTGAAGACACACTGCCCCACATAGATGAAAGCCACTTTTATCTAACTCACTCCTTTGGCTTTTCATTTCGCTTCGTTCTGCGAAATGGGCGATTCACCGAGAGTCTCTTGTAAATCGCAGTCAAGTGCAGCATCAGACATCGCTGATTCTGCGGACTGATCTGACTGGTAGGGTGCCATAGTCCCCGAACGGTTATCCCCCGATGATTATTCCCCGAAAAGAGTAACGCCCGAAACGCATATCCCCCGAAAAGTTAAGCCCCGAAACGTCACTTTATTTAAATATTGCGGCCCCTTGATCACGAATATGACGCTCATTTTGCACCAAACCCAATATTTTAGATTTTAATCCCGATAATGCGATTTCACATTAGAGCAAACTGTTTTCAGTGCATAAAATCGAAAATACAAATGTCCCACTGCACTTGCGCACAAAAAGGCCAGCAGATTCATGTTCAGCGCACAGAAATACGTCGGAATACGTCGCAGTTAAATTTATAAATGGAAAAAAACATTTCTTACCGACAAAACATATTTCATAAAAAATTCCAAGGCTACCCCTTTCCAATCCATTTTTCACGTTTTTCAACGTCGTCGAACGGGACGATAAAACGATTGTAGAACTTTGCGCAAGGCCCTATTTTGTGTATTTTTTTCCCGTAGAGGACGATGGGCACCCCGGATTTTTCCTAACTCCATTGGGAGCCGAGATATCGACCTTCGAAAATCACGAAAATCGACATTTTTTCAAAAGTGGCGCGCAAGAAGTGAAAAATCGTTGTTCAATCGATTTTTCTTTTGTTTCAAGGCAATATTGCACGTATTTTTTCCGCTGATCACGAATGTAACAATTATTTAACTTCCAACCCAATATTTTCCATTTAAATCCAAAAAAAAAACGAGTTTCGTGCATGTAATTAGCGATTCATATCGCTAATTGTAAAGTCGAAAAAGTCCTTGTGAAATTAGAGGATTGGAATGGTATAAATTGTTGATTTGGGTTGATTTTCCTGTTACCAATGATCGTAAAATAATTCAACGAATACGGCATATACTATAAAGTATGATCATTGATTACCAGTACTCTGGTAGAAATGTTACAGCGTTGCATCGGGTCCTGACGAGGTCCGGAAAAGTTCTGATGCGGTCCTGACACTGCTTTTGGAGGACCTTGTCAGGTCGCTATGTAACACAAGATGCAAAAGATCAGGACATCCACTGTGTCTCATACCTCATTTCTTCACCATTCAACATCTAGAACATTTGACGCTTCTTTGCCGCGTTCGTGAACACAACCACTGGGCTGAAGAGACTGGACTAACTGCTAACGAGAGAGAAGGATGATTTCTCTCAGCCTCTACGTGGGGTAAGCTGTACAGAGCCTGCCGGAAAGACTGAAGGAGGAAAGAACGCTTATGCCTGGAGTAAAATTTTTCATAGTTAGCTCGTACGTGTGCTCGAGGCAGTTCATATCTGGGACCCCCAAGTAGCCGAGTGGGTCCTCGAGTACATGGTGCTCCCTCGCTCTCTCGAGGATGTGGATAGCCGAAGGTCTTACCACTTGTATTTTCTCTTTTCTCTTGCGCGTGCAGCTAGTCCGAGCTGAGTTGCGACGAGGTCCACTTTGCGTTTGCTCGGCCTGCAACGGTGAAGTGACCCGCCAGACACTCATCAACGCCTCAAATGTACGGAACCGCGCGGCAAGGCAGCGGCTCTTTTCTTTCGACATTTTTTTTGTCCCTCCACTGTTTCGCCAGCTTCTCTTCATCCCTTTAAATAATACGCTCAAAAATCACTGAAGCCTCGCAGAACACTTTGGAATAACTTAAAAACTAAAAAAAAAAAAAAAAAATATGCGATTCCCCTCATCGCATTATTGGCAAAAAGGGGTTACTTGCTTGACATTCATAGTAGATTTATAGGCAAAAAAGCCGATAGAAACAACGGAATCTTGAAAAAAAGGGCTGTTGATGAGACAGCTACAATTTTACCTGCCATAGGTGTTGGGCACAAGACATAGTTGCCCGCTTGTGGATAATGTATTTATGTTGCATAAAAGACTTCGCTCGCAAAACTGATCAATAAATTCTCAGCTCTGAGAAAAAGGATATGGTGGAAGGATGTTTCCCACCATAACGAATAGTTCCCAGGGGGAACGTCTATATAGATCGTTTCAGAGTATATATTCAATTGGTTAAGCCATCATTATGGCTGCAACCATGATTTTTTCTCATTGTTGTAACTGTAAAATGTAGACGTTCCCCTTAGGAAGTATTTTTTATGGTAAAAAGTCGGTATCGTTGCTATAACTATATAATTTTTTTCTCAGTCCGAGAGATCGAAGAAATAGCGATTGAGAATTTGGTAAAAAAAATGATGAGTTTATCGACAGGTACATGCAACTTTGTGATAATCCATAATCGGTCAAGCGCTCAGGTAATGCCGCAGTACTGCACACTTCGGCAACACGTCGGACGAAAATTTGTGACCACATTACCAGGTCGGTAAGATACATTTTTCAAAATTTGACCAATCACACATACGCTGCAGGTCGTCTAGTGACTTTGCTTTTCACACCTTTCGGCATACCTTACCTTCAGTCGATACTAGTTGTTCGTCATCTCTATCGTTTCTCAACCTCGTATCGAGTTTCCATCTTTCTTCATACGTCCCATGTTCTCACCTTCGCGCGTACACGATCTCGTGGATCCCAGCGGGGCAAAGAATAGTTTCGCATGTAAGGGAAAAAAAAAATGAGTGGTGCAAGACTCGTGAACCGCCTGACCGCTCGTACACCGTGCAGCATCTTCTCTACGTGCACACGAGAACCCCACTGTGAGATCTCCGGTCAACCGCACGTTGCCGGATGAACTGCGAGCGGAGCACCCCGTCTTCGCGTCAGGGTCAGCTCACTCACGAACCGCTCACTCGTGTCTCTAAGTCTAAACTGTTGATTTGATGAGTCAAAAGTATCGTTACATATTTACGGTCGACTGCCGATTGCGGGGGAAAAAATCGCGGGGATTCCAGGAAAAATAAACAGATAACTGAACGTCTCAAGCGTAAAGCCGCACGATGGAAAAATCGATTACAAGTCAGAACTAAAAAAAAAAAATTGAATTTTTAAATTTCTATATCGGGCCTCTTAACCAGCATAATTTTTAATAATTGTAGAATATTCTGCAACACTTATTGAATTGGCTTCCAGCTAAGATGCAGAACTGGATCGGAGTCTATTGGAACTAAGCTGCGATGTACAAAATAGGGTACGAGGTGAGTCCAAGTCTTGAGTAACAGAAGAGTCATGGTTAATAATACAGAAACAGCGGCACCGATTGAAGAGTCGTCGGCGCTCCGGGTAGAATGACCATCAGCAATTGATTCGCTACGCGATCACCGTGAACAAAACGTCGATCTGTATTAAATTTATTGAATGACTGCTATGTCAGCGGATAGTACAAAGGATTCGCGATTGTTTCGCTCGCGAAGCATAACGTTACGTTGCTTACAGCGTGATAGTATGCGCTGAATGACGATAATGCATATATCACTGTATGCATAAACGACGCGAAGCAGAGTGGCTTGATCGTTTAACGAACGAGCAAAGCTATTAAATGACGCAAGGTTTCAGGACTGAAGGAGCGAGATTGAGAATCGTTCACGAATCATTTTGATCCTTCAAGGCGAGACTGAGAATTCATTATCAGGTCCGCAACAATGTATCTTTCAGAGATATTGATTAAAGGATGATACCCAGATATTATAGAGCTGTAACGACAGATAGACAGTAGACGAACGAAGAAAAATAATCGACACATTTTTATCGAAAAGGACTTACGAAAACTGACATTGATAATTGAGGCCGTTCCCGTCGAACTTGATACACGGAGGAAAAAATTGTTGGGTCAGAAGAATTTCGTTACCATAACTGATTTACCTGGTTAACATAGGGGCAACAAAATATTTTGCTGTGGCAGCAAATATTTTGCTATGACAATAAATATTTTGCTGTAGAAGCCAAATATTTTTGCTGCCATAACAATAAATTATTAACGATCTACATTTTGTTAGAGAAACGGAACTATTCTTCTCCGTGTACCATCAAGCGGTCTCGGAGAAAGATCTGTTGATTTTCCGCCTTGGTTTCACTCCAGTGCACTTCGGGTCGAATTCAAATACATTTGAGCTGTGCGACGCGAACATTGGCACCAATACCAATATTTCCGATATGGCGTCACTTCCAGTTGAAGAATAAAATTTTCAAACAGAAAGTGACATATATCCGGTATGACGTTACTTCCGGTCGAAAAATGAGATTCCCGAATCTTTTTGTGTGAAAATCGAAGATCGTTCGAACGTCCCGGAAGTACATCGGATGGCCAATCACTGGTGTACGATACACTGAGAAAAAGGATAGTATTTTCTACTACATCGAATAATTCCCACTGGGGACGTCTATATAGATAGTTTCTGATAGCATATATTCAATTGGTTAAACCATAATTGCGGTTGCAACCACGATTTTTTATCATCGTCGTAACTATAAAATGTAGACGTCCCCTTTGGGAACTATTTTTTATGGTAAAAAGTCAGTATTGTTGCTATTACTATGTAATTTTTTCTCAGTGCAGCATCGTGCATGTACGGTAGTGCGCTACAGGTATCAAAGACGAATAAACAGATCTCCCTTCTTTCTATCGCCTGATCGCGTACGATTGGTGCACTTACGTGTAACATCCCTGTATATCTATATGGAATTGCTTGTATGCTCGATACACGTGCCCGGAGGCTGTTGACTGGCGTCCGCAGCCGACGGTTCGTACGTCAAACCGGTACACTGACCCACAGCACTACTCTCGCGCGAACCTCGAGAGCCTTTGTACATGCCCATTGCTCTCGGCCCAGACTTCCATTATACGGAGTTCGCACACGATAATTACAAGTCGCTGACGAGAACCTACGTTGGCACATACGGTGGGGGGGAAGCAGAGCCAGTTAACAGCATATAAGTGAACAGGTAGGTGTACAGTAACAGTCCACGGAGGGGATTCGGAGACAACTAGCAAATGCTGCTCATGCTGGAAGTCCTCAACAGCACCTGAAGGAACACACACACCATGGTTGACATCGAGCCAGCATGCATACGCGTGTGCCGGACCGTTCCTCGAGGGCGAGCGGCACAAGTGGGAGACGTGCTGCTCGGGGTTTCATACGAATTGTTAGGTGTCAAATTCCACGCCGAATTCCGTGTCCTAGCTCGGAATGGAATGCTTTGCATAATGCTCCGATTCTCGGCCCGGGGTTTCGTCGAACTCCGCCCCAACGTTTATACAAAAAGATGTATCTGCGAGCCCAATGTTAAATTGCCTTGCGCGTTGGCCGTCCAGCGAGCAAACTCGAGCATGGACTTGTCGACCCTTTTTTTTATGGACCTCAGGTAAACGAGAGATACACTGAGAAAAAGGATAGTGTTTCCCACCATAACGAATAGTTCCCAGGGGGAACGTCTATATAGATCGTTTCTGATAGTATATATATTCAATTGGTTAAACTATCATTGTGGCTGCAACCATGATTTTCCGACATTGTCGGAACTATAAAATGTAGACGTTCCCCTTGGAACTGTTTTTTATGGTAAAAAGTCAGTATTGTTGCTATAAATGGACTGTAAAAAAATTTTGTTTGAAAATTAATGAACAGTATTGGAAGCTTTTTTTACATAAACCGTTTCTAAAATGTCAAACACATGTGCGCAATTTTACAGTAAAATTTGTATTATTCATGAACATTTTTGTAAATTTCAAGCAAAAGATTTGTAATTTTAATATCCGGTATTTTTATTTTACAAGCAAAGTACATTAATGTTTAATTAATGTGAGTAATGTTAACAAATTTCAAATTCCAGTATATTAAATTGACAATTTATTTTTAGTGTATTTAATTTTTTCTCAGTGTTGTCTGGCGTGACTTTGGACGATGTGTGAATTTGTAATTATATATCGCACCCTTAGAACAACAGTGTAACAACTTATATGGCAATCCCATAAGATATGTTACACTGTTGTTCTAGGAATGCGATACGCAAATAGTTACATATCAATTTTGAATACAATTAATGAATAACTGCTAGTTTGTTCCTTATACGACGAATACCTTTGGTTTCATGAAAAATAAGAGTGCAGCACTTTAAGTCTACTCGATGTGTATGATCGAACGTACTTCGTACATTGCCAAAAGTCTTATCTTTTCTTCAGTCGATACTAGCTATTCGTCATTTCTATCTTATTATCTCGACCTCGTATCGACTTTCCATCTCTCTTCACATTTCCCATGTTCTCACCTTCGCGCGTACGCGCCGATCTCGTGGATCCCAGCTGGGAAAAGGATAGTTTCGCACGCAAGAAAAAATAAATAAAAATAAAAAAATAACGGGTGCGAGACTCGTGAACCGGCTGACCGCTCGTACACCGTGCAGCATCTTCTCCACGTGCACACGAGAGAACCCCACTGTGAGATCTCCGTTCACCCGCGGGTTGCCGGATGAGCTGCGAGCAGGGCACCCACGTTCTCGCGTCAGGGTCAGCTCACTCACGACCCGCTCACTCGTGAATCGTGCACACGTGAGCTTTTCACGCGTGTACGCGGTAGCCTCCCCCCACCCCCCCCGTTCTTCGACGAGAGTTATATGAAGAGAGAGTTATATGAGTCTATGAATTCTTCCCACAGAAACCTACAATTTTCAACATTCGTCAACGAACTTTTACCGTTACACGCAGATTTCTCAGAGTCCGTCGTGAGTACTCGCGCACGCGCACACGAAGCGTTAATTTAGCGGGTTACCGCGTATATACTCGGCCTAAAGTCCGCGGAGCTAGGATACTTCTTATTCCCGTATTATGCATCGTACCAGACGCGGATAGCATGCGGCCTCTATAGGTGTACGGTATTCGTTGCTTATGCTATCGCGGACCTTCTGTTGCGTTGCTGATGTCAGCGATCAGCCGCGAGACACCGGGCCATTAGCCGTCTTTTTCACGGGTATATAATCTCTCATCCAGCCACGTATGCGACTTTAGAATACATATTATAACATCGCATACACATAAACCCTTTACGTATGCATGTCTCCCGATTGCTTATATCGTATCCGCGTCAGATATATAGTAGTCGGTACGAGCGCTGCATCGATTACATGGTAGAATGTGCGATTGTAACGGTACACTTGGCTGTGCCGATCTTCGACTCGCGATCTTTTCCTCACGTTTTCATCAATTTTTTTTTGTCCGCCGAACATTGTCGCGTTCTCGACGAGGAAAGTGTTTCGTTAATGAGGTTTTCTAGCGTAGCAACGATGTGGACGTTTACGGGGTGGTTTTAAGGGAAGCCTGAACACTTAGGTGTGCCGGAGAGACAGAGCTAAAATTTTGAATCCATTCTTCTTCGAAACGGTCCGTTTCGGAGAATTTTCACAATTGTCCATCCAAAATGTTGTGCATTTAATAAACAGTAATGGAGGTTGATTTGTATTACTGCACGGGTGCTTAATCAAGGAAACTCCTATTGATAACGATGTGTTTGCAAATACATGAACTGATAAATGCAAAGATCCATGACGATAGAATTTTGTTGAGTTTTTTCAAAGAGGAGTCCTTATTTTTCGACCGATTTTAATGTGCCACGGCTCATTTTGTTCCACAAACGTTGCTCTGCGAATTCACCGAGTAGATTTTTTCTTTGTTTTGGCCGATTAAAAATGACAGAAGTTATTTATGGAAAAAAAAAATTCACCGGTTAAACAATGGGCCGAAATTGTCAAACATACTCGTCGTTCTTGTTTTTAAAAATGTTTTTTCCATTAATCCTCGAGTATGTGTGAACCCTAAGCCCGACAGGTCCATTGACAGAATTTTCCCTTTACAAGAAAGTACCATAAAAAAGCCTCTACCCACCTCCGTTCGCGTATAATCTGGAATATATAGGGAAAGCCATTTGCTCTGTGATGTAGAAGAATGTATATTGTATGTATGAGGTTCCGAAGTAGATATTAAAAATTTTTAAGTCCGAAGGGGGAGATAATACTCCCCGTTCGAGATAATACTCCGAGCGTGCATGCCGAGAGCCAGCTAAAGAAGAAACGGGTTTATAGCTTCTTTGTTGGTTGCCGTATTCAACTTTCCGGGATCTTTCGCCCGGAATATTGAGTCTCGCTACATCCGAAGGCAACTACCACTACGTAATACAACGATGCACCGCGGTACACGATACTTCCTGTTGGTAGGATGGAGGAGTCGAAGAGAAGGCTTTAAAGTTGCGGTGCCGTGCGCCAGGCACGCTTTACTTACCCACTGCGCTACCTCGCCCGCGGACCCAACCGTGTGGCGAAGAATAATATTAACTGGACCGTAGCAGACTCCCTGCAGACACCAAACTCGCACGCAATATTATGAACCTCGCGCCATGAAAAACTTTTTAATTTCTTTTCTTCTCCGTGTCTCGTGCTATGCACATAGCTCGCGGCGGCGGCAGAGCCGTTGAACGGAAATGAGATTTATAACTCGAAGAATGTTGCCCGGAAATCTGTATTCCGAATTCGTGAAATTTAATTCCGTTAGTATGCGAGGAATTAAAAAAAAAAAAAAATGCAGTCACTCGATAATTCTGATTGAGAGATCAGAATTATCCGTTACATCAATAATGGGATAAAAAATGCTTCTTTTATAGGTCATATACGCATCCAAGTGTTGACATTTTGTCGATGTACTTCACGTCCTTTAATAAAAATATAAAAATAAAAACTTAATCGCGGAAGGCAGAATTATCCGTTACATCAACAATGGGATAAAAATGCTTCTTTTATAGGTCATATACGTATCCAAGTGTTGACATTTTATCGATGTACTTTTTTTTAGATGTACTTCACGTCCTTTAATAAAAATATAAAAATAAAAAATTAATCGCGAAAGGCAGAATTATCCGTTACATCAAAAATGGGATAAAAATGTTTCTTTTATAGGTCATATACGTATCCAAGTGTTGACATTTTTTTCAAAGAGTTTTTTTGGATTTACTTTCCGTTCTAAAAAAAAAATCCCTAGAGGACACTAAACCCAGCGCCAAAAAGGCATATTCCAAGTCATAGATCGCGGTTGGACGTGCTCGGTGACCTGGTCGACCCGGTACCAGGCTTTCGTAAAAGCTCGAGCTCTACAAGCGCCCTCCGCCTTTGCATCATCCGGGTAAGCGTCTCGCTCCCTCCCTCTCCGCTTCGCCATCCATTCTCGTTATTTTCTTCCCGCTCTGTGAAAGTTCTTGTGGTCCAGAGGAGAGTAAGAAGGCCAATCTCGCTAGGGTGGATGCATCCAGCCCACTAGCAGCAACGTCAGCGAGGTCGCAAATAACTTGTAATGTTCCTCCAGACCCAAGCGACGAAGGCTTTCTCTGCCCTTATCCTCTGTTTTCCTCGCTGGTACTCGGTGTGGCGCTTCGGGCTGCTTGACGGCTTGAAAATGACGCTGCATAGGACCCTGGGATTTGACGTCACGCGTTAAAGCCTTCCAAGTTCAACCTTCGCGACACCGAGTGAATGGTTACTCCATGCCGGCTTTTCTATTCTCTGCTCGCTCCCTTCGCGCTCCGGAATACAAAGGCATAATCAAGATTACCGTTCGCGGCGAAGCACCGTCGGGAGAAGCTGCCACGCGCCGCTCCGTGTATACACAGCCAGAAAACACGCTGACACACAATCCCAGTGCCCTAACAGCGGATAGCACCGAGTACGAGCGTAAGCAACGATGCGAAGGTTGGCTAACGAGATCACTTCATTTTCTTTTTTTTTTCATGAAAAATTACAGTAAAGCTCTCGATACTGGCTATTGAAAAGGATCAAGTGGAAACCCAGGTGAGATTTAACCATCGGCACGGCTGCGGGACCGCACAAGCTTCCAGGGGTTTTGTGCTCGCCCGGCACTCGATCCAGTATCCGCCCGACCTCGATATTGAGTCGAAACCGACATGTCGGCACGACAAAAATTTTCGAGCGTTACATCGGGGCCTGATAAGGTCCTGATAAGGCCTCGCCCTGTCTCATCCGGACCCTGTCAGGGCCTGATGTAACGCTGGAAAATTTCTACTCCGCCTGAACTTAGCGCACTTCCGGGAAAACGTCACTTCCGGTTTTGAAACACTAGTTTTCGATCGGAAGTGACGTCATACGGGAAATACGTCATACCCGGTTTGAAAATTTCATTTTCCGACGTCATACCGACAATACGTCACCTCCGGTTTTTAAATATTAGGTTTCAACTGCAAGTGATGTCATACGGAAAATACGTAATTTTCGGTTTGAAAATCTTGATGTTAAAACCATCAGCGATCTCTGCACAAATTGTGGGAAAAATTGTTGCGAATTGTTGCTCGGGTGATCTTATTTTTCGAATGTGCCATTCAGTCAATCGAAAAATCCGCCGTGCAAAGCCAGTCGCGCGACGCATGATAGCGTTTTTGCTGAATTTTCCTGAAATTCGTCCTAAAGCTTTGCACAACGGACGGTTTATAACTGGGATTTTCGTCAAAACGACCGCCTCCAACTGTGGCACATTTCCCTCACGGGCATCGCAGCTGAAATGGTTTACAGAGAGAATTTCTCGCTATGAGCGGAGATTGAATTTCGTCCAAGGTTCACGCGTTGTACCACGAAACAAAGGATATCTGAGACGCACACAGATGTGTCCAAGAACGGGGCGGGGCGGTCGCTAATGTCGTGTATTGTTATATAGGTTTAGGCTACAGTATGCGGGCTGTTGCTCGCGCAATTCAAACCGGAAACTCTGAGATAGGTTGTCGCAGAGGGCTTTCGGGAGTCCGTTTATACGGCAATGATATCTCGCTACACGGTTGTCCTTCTGCAGGCTAAGTTGTCCAGGTGGACTTTTTCCTTGTGGCGACGAGCGCAAAGAAGTCAGACAGCCCGAACAGCCCGAGGGTTGAAACCCTTCCGGCAAAACCCGGTAAGGTGACATGTCTCTACATATGCGATCTACTTCTACATATGCGATCCACCTCTACATATGCGATCTACCTCTACATATGCGATCTACCTCTCCATATGCGATCTACCTCCACATATGCGATCTACCTCTGCACATGTGATCTACCTCTGCACATGTGATCTACCTCTACATATGCGATCTACCTCTACATATGCGATCTACTTCTGCATATGCGATGTACCTCTCCATATGCGATCTATCTCTACATGTGCGATCTACCTCTGCATAGGCGATCTACCTCTGCACATGTGATCTACGTCTATATATGCGATGTACCTCTACATATGCAAACAGCTGGCCGTGCACTTCAGGGAAAACGTCACTACCCGCTTCGAAATATTAGTTTTTCACTGGAAGTGAAAAACCACTGACTGACCATGACCAGTGACGTCATACCGACAATACGGCAACGATATCTCGCTACTAAAAGCACCGAAACGTCGGGTGGAAGCGCGAAAACAATTACACCGTTGTCCTTCTGCAGGCTAAGTTGTCCAGGGGGACTTTTTTCCTTGCGGCGACGGACGCAAAGAAGGCAGACAGCCCGAATAGCCCGAGGGTCGAAACCCTCGCGCCGAGACCCGGTAAGCGGATATACAGTCTACCTCTACATATGCAAACAGCTAGCCATCGACTATGCATCCGTGTATGTGACTATATGTGTGAATCTACATGTATTGTGTGCAAGAAAGGCTGCAACACTTGGACGCACACAGGGACGCTTAACCGGAGCAAAACAGCCGGGTTCGAATCCGATAACGCGATACCATACTCGACCACTCTTCCGGCATCTGGGCCGGAAGTGCTTTCGCTTGTAGATTCTTTCCAAGTAACCCGAGGCTAGAGCTTTCGCGATTACACCCGACACCGTCCTCTTCCTCGCCGCAGCGACGCGAACAGCCGTGCGACGACGCTGTCCGTCGTTCCTGTTTTACCATTTCTTTTTTCCACCATCCAGCCCGGTATTTGCTCTTTGCTTTTACAATGAAGTAAGAATATCTTCTCGATTATGGCTCGCGTCTCGAGGCTAGATTGAAAATATTTTTTCGTAGCGACCCACTTCGATAATGCAATGTGCGTTAACGACACTTCCAGGGAGATCCTTGGAAATTCAATGAAACACGTTCAACCGTGGCACTTTGACTTTTCACATTGTTTTCCTTGTCGAATGATCCAGGCCAAGGTGACCCGAGTTATTCCTTGAATCTGATAGTCAGATTACACGGAACGCTGTTGAAAAGAGAAAACGTTTGGTGAAATAAGGTCACGCGTGAAATTACATAGTTGCCGTTTAGTCACAGCCGTCAACCGAGCTGTTCGATGAACCGTGAAACGCCTGGAAATATGTCTTATCGTCGATTATCGTCGCACAAATGTTGCTAATTATTACCGAGAGAATTTTATTGGGTGAAAAGCGACACGCACAAAAAAATCATAAGTTACGTCGACCCTGTCGCATGGGTGGGGGAAATGAGAGCAAGGGCGACGCAATTGTTGGCGGCGTTCGTCAGAACTCATTGCGTGTAATGGAAAAAGTTATGACACGAGACGACAGCCAATTCTGCACGGGAGTGCCGATCGTTTCATCGCGCTGTAACTTCTCCTACTTGCTGAAACTCATTACAAACACGTCGACGCGTTTGTGAGAGCAATCACGAAAATATTTACCTGCACAATTTCACGCTTGCAATCAGTTGACGTTTGTATGAAGGTATTTAACGCTTTGGCCGTCAGTGTGGCGCAGTTCTGTGAGGTAGATATTTTTCTTAATATCTTCAATTTGTTATTTAATAAATTGGGAAAATATTTAATGAATACTGATGCATCCTGAAGAAAGTATTTCTTTTTACCAGAAATTTATTGTAAATTGTTTTTATGTGAGGTCAAACATTTTGAAGCCTAAAACTGTTACCTTAGATTTAAACATTTTTATCCAAAATAGTGACGAGCTGTTGAGAAAAATCTTTTTTTTTTCGACAGCAAACAGGATCGACGGTTAGAGGGTTCAAATTTAGTTACATCGAAAATTGACTTTAAACGTGTATTAATTTTCATTTATCGTCAATGGATGAATGCTTCGTAGATCGATTAATCAATTTCGTCGCCTTTTTTCACCGCGCAGCCTCGAATCCTCGGGCTGTTCATAGTATATCAATGTTTTCGTACAAAATGTGGATACAGCGGTGGAAAGTTTCGAAACCGGATGGCACACCGACGACCAGGCTGGCGGACGACCGTTCGGCGAACATGGGAAAAAAATTGGACGAATAGCATAAAAAGTTATAAAAAAAAAGGATATCACAAAGAACGCCTTGGTATTCTGCGCTTTTATTTTAGGTCGAGTTACGCTAGCCAGTGGAACGAACGAACCAGAGGGTTGCACCGAGCAGAAACCAGCTGCAGACCGGAAGTCGCGAGTCCACTCGTGTTTCGACGCGTTGTATAGAAATTGATACGCCAAGTCAGAAACGCGATTACAAAAAATATCGGAGTAATTTTACAACGTTGCAATGAAGCCTTCGTGAAACCTAAGGAAACAGAAATTTCATCGAATTTGTATGTTTTTTTTTTACCGATCTATTTTCGTTCCAGTTCGGTTAAATGCTGATTGCGCGCCTCGTTAACCGTGCTGCTCGAACAGTCGTATTATGGACATATATAGTGACATTTATTGTTGCCGGTGGGCCAGTGAACGAGGATCAAGGCACAGGCAGTTTCATCGACGAATTGACAATCGAAATTGCACATGCGGGGCGTCATGAGCGGCACCGAATGATATTACGGTTTAGTTTACTCGGCGTCATTACGAACCATCGCAACGGTACCTGCAACAGAATCACCATCGTCACTCGAAGCAACGCAGCGGTGCAGTATGGAAACGAGTTCCGTGTCACGGGCATAAACTTCCCCTTGGGCCATCGCCACTTTTCATTGGAGCTCGTTTAACATTATAACGTTTTCCCTCCAGCGGTCGGTGGCATAAATGAGCGACCGCTGGCGATAACCACCGCCTCGTATAATATAGTACACATTTCGCGTGACGCGTGACAGAGTGGATGCAGCGTTTATTGTGCCGCGATGCGCAACCGAGCTATATAGACTTTCGCTGATATACGTTTTTTTCTCGCAATAAAGCTGCAGCGGGACGGTCGTTCCGATCGAACGGCTAACCAAAATAGTTGATGCTTCACCAGCGCTCTCCAAACATACGCGGCAAACCCCTCTCAACTCTGAAGGGCTCGTATGTGGGAGCGCACGTGAACATCGAGAAGGTGAATCGTCGATCGTAGAGTGGATTTTGTATCATCGACGGGACACACTTCCCACGGGATCGATCCACGTACGAGCCCATGGCGGTTCGGCACCAATCGCATTGTCGAAATTGCGCCGTACAATTTTCGAAAATTAAATTCTAACGCTTTCCGTTCCCCTGTGACGTGGTTGAGTGAAACACATTTTTTTTCTCTTTTTTTTTTTTAACAAATTGCTTTCCAACATGAAACACCAATTGCGAATGGTGCCCGAAAAACTGGCGAACGCGCTAATGCTGGAGCTAAATAACTAACGGGCCTAATGATGTTATCGGACCTTTTATTGTTTTATTAAGGATTATAGGTTTTTAAAAGAATTTTGTGGAAAATGTGAGGAGAGATTGTCACGATTACTTTATTTAAAACATCGCGCACATTTTTTTAGTTCGATTGCACAGAAATACCATGATAAAGCAACATGACAGGCAAGCTGTAAAACCGATACAAACCGGGGAAAAGTGGTGAATATTGAAGTCCGATTCAACATGAAAAGTCTGCGAAACGGTGGTTCGAATTTCCAACTTTAACTCCATTATAAAAAAATAAGCTCTTTGAACGAAACACCTTTGATCCGATAAAGCCATTTGTGCACTGAGAGAACAATTTGGCAACACCACTCTCAGTTTGGTGTTGCCAACTTATTATCGTTCCCAAATTACCAAGACAAAGAGAAAGTTTAGTTTTCATAAAAATAAAAAAACATTATTTTTTTACGATTTCAATGCAAACATGTTAATCGGTAATGATTGGTTTTCCGCCTTCTTTCGTGTAGGAATCACAATTATTTCCAATTACTAATTCCAATGTACGATGGAACATTCGACAGTCATCTGACGTCAGCTCAATTTCAAGACTTGAGACAAGTGTAAGCGAGTGTCCCAAAAATCGAGTAGTTTGCTTAATCAAAATCGAGGCAAAACTTCGAAAATTCGAGAGATAATCTCGATTCCATTCTCTTCTTTTATCCAGTTTGGCGAATCGCCGATCCCGATATAATTTTCATTCGCGGAACATTGTCTCACCGACGTGGAAACGGTAAAATTGACAAAACCGTCGTACAGTTACGGCAGTAGACACACAGATATAGTTTTAATACTCTCGTCGAAGTGTCTCGTCGAGTACGAAAGGTGCCTCTGCGTATTACGATAAGCCGGTGCAAAGAACCTCGGGGAGTCGACCGAGTCCGTTTGCAGTAAGCGGCCTAGAGCGGAAAACCGTAGCGCTTTTAGAGTCACCAATGAACAAGAATGAAGAAGGGCGCCCTTGTGGAAATTACGGTTAACTGTACCAACGGGAGTCGACGTTCTCTCGTCTGGCGGAGTTAATTAGACAATAACGGCCTCGGCTCTCGTATTTATGACTCGGGCGAGCGATCTTCTTTGCTCGGTATCTCGTTGCAGTAAAAGTTGCGCGTCGAGTAGGTACTCTCATCGGGTGAGCAGCGACGATCTTCTTCTTTTGCATCTCTCCTGCCACTCCCATTTTACGCCCTCGGCGATAGCTCGGTTCCTCAACGACAACGACAACGAGTACGACTTTGTTTCGTCGAGTCTCTCCGGTACGTCCGCACACACTCCAAGAACTGCAGTTACATTCTCAACCGTGGCGGGCTATATACGTATCACTGCAGAAGATGAACGGGATGGAAAGATGGAAGCGAACAGTCCAAGTGCGCCTGGATCTCCCAGGTGAATCCTATAAATGTGCCGAGAGGTCTCTTCCCTGTCCTATCCCTCTCCGCCCAGCATCTGGATTCAATTACCGGCTTGAAACCTCGAAAGCCATTAAGAGCCATTCGAACGTGTAATTACGCGCAACCGTGAAATCTGTCTCAATGGGATAAAGGGAAAACAGAGTTTGAACGAAGAGCGAGGGGGGTGAAAGAAGATTGCTTGAATGTTTGGAGGATCGTATGGAGATGTCGACTAGGGGGCAGCGATCGAACGATCGATATTCAATTATAATAAAAAAAATGTCAAATTACACGCGAAGAAGCAAAAATATTAAGTTCGTAGTTAATATTATGCGAATCACGAGAACCCGCAATCTGAGGAGAGAAAAGTGAAATGATGTGAAAACATGGGGAAGGGCGAACGATTGCGATAATTCAGCAACATAATTTCCAACTTCGCCGCGACTCTCAGTCATATAAAATTCAATTCAAGAAAGAACGTGTATGCCTTGCTATAAAAATACTGATACACTATAAAACGTAGGGTTCCGTCCTCGTTTAACCTGAAGCGCCGGGCTTCGCACCGCGAACTTCCACTCTGCGTGTCTGTGTCCGTCTCTCTTTAATACTCGGAGCTTGGGCTCGTGAATGAGAAACGGAAGGACTGGATCCTGGAGATCGGAGCACGAGAGGTGGCTATTAACCCCGCGTCGCTCGTAAAACCACGTGCCAGCAGTAAAACCGTTAAAAGGCTCGTTACGCGTTTTCATACATATATATATACATACACATGAACATACACCATACACGTCTGCCTCTATCCCCGTACGAATGCTCGCATTCGAGATTCTTTCTTCATCTTCCATTCTTGCAAACTTGCCATCTTGGACACAATCGCGGAGGTCTACGCCTAGGAAACTGGCTGGTTCTACCGTTCGGAGGAGCGCTTGTGTCGGCGCATCTTTGCCGACGGGGATGTCTAGTAGTTTATACGATGTAACGTACAATATATCACGTGGCTCCCGATCCTGGCTGTATTCCTGCGGCTTCCGCAGCATTGTGGAGAGCTGCACTTGATTGAATGATCTTCGAGACGGAGCGCGTGCCCGCCTGCGTGACGTCAATGGACCAAGCGCACACAGCGACGAAGCTTTGGATGTCGAGAAATTGAAGTGGAAGGATTGTACCGTCGCGAGAGCGGAGACACTCTGACGAAAGTTGAGTCTTATGAATATTGAAAAAAAAATATCGTATAACGAGAGGGGAAAACTGCGAAGCGGAAGGTCCTCGACGACGTACTTCCTCGTTTGGTTCATGCTGGATGGTACGAGGGTCGAAAGGGACGAAGGAGGGCGAACGAAGGGACCAAAGCCCTGGCTTATCGTCCTTGGAATTCTCCTCGGTCGAGACTCGAGACTCACGGTTTGCATAGCGCACTCGTTACTGGTAGTGGTGAATGAAGATGCGACTTGGGAAATATGCGCGGAGGAGGTTGCAGCGCGAATGAACCGAGCTGCGGTGGCGGCGATAACTGGAGGGAGCTCGGATAGCGGAGAGCCAACGGGAAACAGAGTGAGAGAGCGAGAATCTTTCGGAAATTCGACAGGTCTCCGCGCAAAGCCGAGGAGGTCGGAGCCCCGAGCATTTACCTAAGAACCCACTTTGTATTCCCGAGTCGACCGGTTGTTTAAAATAATCGCCCGGGGAGACAGAAAGAACCAGCGAGAATGGGGGATTTTTCGAGTGGCGAGGGGCACATTTTGGGTGATGGGGTGGGAGATAGGGGTGGTTTAAAAACGAGAATGTGCTATCACCGCGCCGTGCCTGAGATCCAGAATTTTTTTCACTCGTTTGACTTGAGCAGGGATGCGGATTCGTGGCTGCAGTATAATTAAGACGCGATTAAGGGAAAGCGACGCTTTCAAGCTAAATTAAATTACCATTAATGGCGTTCTGTATCTTAAGAAAGGAAAAAAAAACAGGAGAATTATGATTAATGAAACATAATCGTCGGGTAAAGAAAATGTTATATTGATATTTGACCGATTTTTACTTCCAATATAATGAGAGAACACGGAAAAAAGTAGGGTACATAATCGTCAAGTAAGAAAATGAAATATCGACATTCGATAGTTTGCCCAACATCGTAGCACGCCGACAATCGCGCTTCCTGGTCTCGCGAATCATGACAGAGAAAACTCATCAACTGTTTTACCATAACTCTACGTCATCGATGAAAAACAGTTTTCGACTCGTGTTAAAGAAGTGTCGTGAAAGTGTTACTATTTCCTCAGTCCGTTGATTCAATTAAGTTTTCCGGGTGCGAACGGTGGGCGGAAGTTTTCTTTTGCTTCCAATACAGTGAGGGAAGACGGAGAAAGGGTATGGGTTGATCTCGACCCCGGAATCGGAGACAGCCGTATTCCATCGTGGCGCCATACTTCACACCCGGGAAGTAGCAGGGGTGTAGCACCCTGTGCCGGCGCCCCACCGGCGCTAGACCCGCGGCAGCTACGTAAGGAAACCTGCCGGAGGCCTGCGCATTACCCTATCCAAAGTTTTCTCGACTACTTCGCTCTCCCGGCTCCGGGACGAATTTTATGTTCGTCGAAGCAGAAAGTTTTTCAGCCTTCCGCTCTCCCCCTCCGAATGTTCCGTTCCCTTCGTCGTCGGCATACTTTCTGTGCCACGTCGAAGAAACGCCCGAGACTCATCCTTCCTCGTGCCCCCCATCCAGTGGCATCGGCGCCACGGCGTACACCCTTTCTGAGTGGACCAGTTACATAATTTATAACCAAGACGAACGAGCGAATTATTTGCTCGAGCACGCTCGGCGTTAGTATGCCTCCCGGTCCCACCCGGAAATTCTATCAAAGTGTCGCTACTTCCGGGACTCTGAGCCGGATCGACTTCAATGAAGTCGGCAAAACTGCTGATTCTTGTAACAGAACTGTACAAATACGCGCCACTATATGTCTGCGCTCGCCCACGGTCAACTTTTCGTGCACGATCGACCATTATGATTAATTGTTGCCTCCGTCGGTTACTAATCTCGATATTACTCAGGACGATTTGTTCGAACTGCGAATGGTTGGTGACTGTCAACGTAACTTCGTACCGTCAAGGGAGATGACGAATCGTCGGATGAGGAAGTTGAAGGAGGTTAGTGGTCTGACGCAAACGGTTCAGCGAGCATCTTTGAGACCACAACGTTCTTATTAAACGCTGCATACATCCACTATAGAGGCAAAGTTACCGCATGAGACTCGTGAGTTATCTAGCACCGAAGAGTTGCCTTTCTTCTTGCGGGTCTGCCACGCATCCTGGACTACCGGGTCAGCGTTACTTCTACGAAGTAATCATCGTCCTCGTATGCTTCCGCGCGATCACGTATATACACTGCGTTATAGTAGTACTAGCTGCAGTCACTAGGGTGTACGGCGCATACACTCGCGATGTGCGTCGTTGCTTATCCTTCTTCTTCTGGTAGCTTCGGGCCCGCGGCGAAAGACATGGCGTACGTAGCAAGAACATGGATAGAAGCAGAACGGGACGAGGTGAGTTGCGAAGAAGCCGTAATGAAGGATTCCAAGGCAAGAGCTCAGAGCGGTCACTTTTATCTTTTATAGGCCTCGTGGGCCCGTCGCACTCGGTTAATTTCCATCCTCAGTATTGAATTTATGGGAAGATACGGAGAGACCGTAAATGGATCGATTTCGGAAGAAAAGTTTATACACGAAGCTCAACTTCACTAGCGCGTTTTTCGTTCAGGCTTCGACGCTGCCGCAGCTCATGCGGATTACTCATCAGGTCATCGGAGCCGATTCGAAGGTTCTAAAGCTGCTCGCACACGAAACTACGTGTGCCTTGATTGGCTGACGCTTGTGTATTGGTGTCCGACCGGCTCGTCTGTGTGACAGCAAACTGCACACGTTGTTTCATGTGCGGGGACCCTAAGTTGGATCTGAAACTCGTGGGTGGCGATTAACCGTACCGCTTGTTCTTTCACTGCGGCGATGATGCCGCACATGCGAGTAACTGAAGCCTGGAATCATACAATGCACTGCCGGCAACCGTTAAATTCAAATCAGTTGAGATATAATAGGAGACGCCCCGGCGCGTGGTATGCTCTAACTAGAATGGATGCGTGCGGATGGCTTATATCGTCAGCGTGTATCAGTGGGGAGGTGAGGGAGCGAGGATGAACGAGACACGATCGGAGCAAGGAAAAGAAACTGATGCATGGGCAAACGCAGCGGTACCTGCAGAGTCTCGAGCACCGAGCTGTTGGCGATGCACGCAACAGCAGACTACACCAGAGAATGAGGAAAGGGATAAGCGCACGCGTGGGCGAAGACGGTCACGACGGAGCGCGTAAGAGACGTTCCCGAAGAACCGCTCATGGCGTTTGCGGTCCTCTTCTCTGGGCTTGGGATAGCGGTGCACCGTGCGCGACCAGAGTCATGCTACATAGTTGCGATATTACAGCATCCGTACTCCGGAGGACACGAGCATCCAGTCTGCACATGCTATGCGATATAGTGGTCGAACCCCCACCCATCAGTCATCGGCTATCCCACAGCGAATGGCCTATGAAAGAGAGCGGACACAAGAAGATAGTAACGCGCCGATCGCTGGTGTTTCGAGCTTCCTCGAAGGTTCAACAACACTGTACAGTTCTGAAACACGAGGGTGTTTCAGAAGTGTTGTTTATCGTTGCAGATACCTGCAGGTATCGCCAGTGGCACGACGCGATCGCGTTGTTTCTCATGTATCGGAACGGAAACAGCTTGCGGGACCGAACTAAAATATGAACTGAGGTGCTTCGGCTTTGCTCCGTTCACGCATCGATGCCGTTGGGTTATCGATGAAACGCCACTAAAGCCTTGTCAAGCCACCGAACGTGCCTAAATTCGCAAGAGTCTGCGACGTCGCATTCACCGTTAACATACCCCGCAGCAATGAACACGTCGCTGAATGTACTGCAGCATTTGAATGCGCGTGGAACTTCGGTTCGCCAAGGTGGATTAAATGAACGAAGTCTATGCGAGCACCCACGCATCGGGCATCATTACAGCATTCTGCAACTGGTATAATGTCATTACGGTGGATGTTACGGCTCCCGCTGGGAGTTGTAAGCGGTAATCACTGCTTACAGTGTATCTGTTCAGGTTCACCGGGTACGGTAGTGCTTAATTCGATATAACCGTAGCGGAGTTGACTGTAACAGACTACTATTTTTTTTTTTTTTTCATCCAATGTCGTTTGCATTTACCGCTCGTCATTGTCCATGTCCATTTTTATGAACCTCTTAAGTGCACGGTAAGGATGGTCTAGTGGTATACGTGGAGTACAATTAGCGAGGGATTCCGGGCAATGATGCGGTCTTAAATTGAATTGTGAGCACATCACATAGTTCAGCATCGTCGTGTGTCGCACATTAAAACCAGGATGAGATGCGTTGAGGGGCTGGATGTATCTCAATTCCTGCGCGGAGACGTTACAAGCTTTTGGAACATTTAGTTAGCCATACATGCAGCGTACGTAAACAGGAGCATGGTCCACACTTACATGTATACGATGTTCTAAAATGAGGAGTGTTGCATATAAACATGGTTTATAATCGTCTGATTTTCACTTCTAATTTTTGTCACTGTTTTTTTTTTTTTTTTTTTTTTTATTAGAAAGAAAAATAGAAGTTGATGCTTTTGAGGTGTGTTTTTGAGAGTTAGTACAGTCATATAAAAAATCGCGGGTCCGATCGAAGATGTGAAGTGTCAGACCGAGGTCGCAATGGTGGGGAATTCCCCATATATACGCGAAGTGGGAGCCGCGCAACATTAAGCATCGACACGTCGACTATTGTGTTACCCACATGCAACAGAACGGGGACGGGGTTAACAAGCTTCGCAGATGCGTACAGCGCGCACTTTCTTAGGTAGACGTGTCCACATACGTGTCTCAACAGGTAACACATTCATAGGTACAGTAGACATACAGTATGATCCAATTACGTAACGCGAGTACCATTATCCCAACAGTAACTATCCGTTGTACCCATCAACCGTTTCGGTGAATGACGATTGCCAATGATATTAATTGGCAATCACTATCTCGTATGATGTAATGCAGGCGTTGTAAACGGTTGGAGGTTCTTGTATCAAATGAATCTGGTTTTTCTATCCCGCGCGGATCATCCGCCTGGCCATCCCCGGTCGACCCCAGTCGACCAGAGACACACGTCAAGCATGGTATCGAATCGTCACCACGGTTACGCAGGCACACGGATGGGGTAGAGTGTAGAGCGGCGCACGTGCAGCGCTGTATCCAACCAGTAACGAAGTTAGGTAACGCGTGTTGGATATTGCGAATCGAACCTGGTTATCCGGAGTGAAGGAGATTCACGTGTACGCAACGTCCATGGCGTATGTGCAACAACCGTAGCTACGGTATACATATAGCAACATATATACCAGCAAACACACATGCATAACAATCGAGGGGAGAATTGGTGATGTCCTGTCTGAAGATGAATGATAGAAAATATGGTGAACGACTTCGTTTCGAATTCAGCTCAATCTGGTACTGAGGAACAGTGTGAACCACTACCACTCATATGTTTCTGTCATCCGATTGGTGTACGTACGCGAAACGCTGCTCTGCCATACACGCGTTATAAACACGATGCTTTTTCGGACTGGAATTGGAAAAGCAGAAAGTAGCGTTGGAACGTAAAAATTCCCGACCGCTAGTGACGCTATTGCTAGCGAACTAATGAAGGGTTTCTCTCAATGGAACTGACGGTGGTACACGTATTTCGTCATGCTTCAACCAGTTCATTCGATTCTTGAAAATGGAATCTGCGTACCATGGTGTACGGATGGAAGGTGTATGAACATTCGTTCGGCGAATGACGGTTGGTCAACGCAGTGGCAACCGACGGGAGCACTTCTACCGACGAAGATAGAGCTAAAAGAGAGGTCAAAAAAGAAGAAGAGAATTCGATTGCTGATGCGGCTCTTTGCAAGGTGGAGAGAGTTGCAATCAATTTTCATTCACAGGGATTCCGATCGGAAGGACGCGTGGGCGTGTTGGCGTCGATGTTGGATGCTGCGTTTGGGTCGAAAAAGAATGAAAGTGCCTCTATGTGCATACATATGTACATGCGTGTACGTATGTATAATGGTGTGAACGATTGTGTATCATCACGAAAATTGTTATCTACGAACTGTTGACTGGTGATCGTCGGGGCGCACTTCCTGTCGAACCGCTTCGATCTGGACAACCCTGTATCGTGATCAACAGCCGGCTGCTACGTCATCTCCTCTCCATGAAAGTGTCTTTTATGCTCATAGTGCTCAGGCGATTCTTCATCCCAGTGGCAGAATTAAAGTTGACCAGGTAAAGTAATTGCCACATCCACTTTCCCATACTCCAATACCATTTCCTTTCGTTAAGCTGTAAAAATGCTCACGCACTCTTCACTCAACACTTCTCTTCCGCCTCTCATTTCATGCGAGAAAAGAAAAAATGAACGTAAATAAAAAGTCGAAAAAATAATGATAACAGACCGTCTGTATAGAAGGAAAGAAATGAAGAGTCACTGACGCATTACCTATTAATGATCTCTCTGCGAAGTGGAAATGGGCAATGATCGACTGGACGGAGACGAATAGCTGGACGAACAGCTCTATAGATTCTTGGCATTATTCCAACCAAGAGCCGCTATTTCCTGCAGCCTTTTCGTTTGTCGATGATTGGATGGAGTGAGATAGACAGTGAATAAGAGTGCACTGCAAAATTGGATATCTTCGTAATCGATCGCACTATTGGCAAGGCGCAATCGTTTTCATCGATGAAAAGGACGAAGCAGCGGAAAAGTCGCCGGAAAAAGGAGTAAAAACCATGTAACGTTAGATGCATTGGTCTTTTCACAGACTACAAGTTCAGCTGCCGGGATACGCCTGGCGAACTCTGCAACTGGCAGGTCACGCTCGAGCACCCCGCGAAATTGTAACGTTTAGCGTCGGCTATTAGACGCTACCCTTGAGTCGGATAAATTAGAAACTGTGACTTCGTGAGGTTTCCGGAACACGGAAGTTACTCGAGTTTGGAGTGTAATGTCGCGAGGCAAAAAGGCGACCCAAATCGCCCCATATGCCGTGCGGGACAATGACAAAACTTCCGTTTATCGGGTTCGGCGAACTGAACCGATTGTTCGTTGATTAGGTCTCACCCACAATTTTGCCATTAGTTGAAATAATAAACATAATTCCTTCTTGGATAATTTGCCACCTGCAGATTCGCTGGTTCGTTTCGCTAAATCGTGGCCGCGCTTATTCGAGCACTGATCGCCTACAAAAGTCGGAGATTCGATACGTCGAGTGTAACCAAATTCGAAGCCTGTTTATCGGATCACAGTATGAACGCAAGTTTTCACGTTTCCAACAATTTTTCCAGCGCACACGCGTTTCTTTTGTGTTCATTCCGCGTCTCAGCGTGTTCGTATAACGTTACATTCACGCAAACAAGAGCACGCATAAAAGCTATCCAGTTATTGCGCATCTATGACCGGATCGAAGAGCAACGAGTCGCGTCGGAACGGAACGGTAAACGAGGAACCGAATATCGCCGCTCTGTACACATAGTGTACGTTAGTAGATGTAAGTATTATGTGCTTATGTGTATACACATAAGAAGTACATAGATTAAAAGCGGGTGCGCCTTCAGCGTTATAGGCATTGTATCGATACGGGAAACGGTACTGGCGCGTCTCTCCTTCGACTCGATGAGAGTATATCGAGGAACTGCATCCGGATGATGGATCCGAGGAGTTTTAGTTCCACGAGTCTGAAATTATATGTATACAATCCTGTAAATAATACTCGATGTCATTTCCTCGAGAGTGCTACGCACCTGCCACAGATAGACATGCGGCTACGATGTACCGTAGACAACCATGTAAGTTTCATCCAGATAACTTTTGGTACAAAGTACGACAAAGTACGACCGGGTAAGTTAGATTGGCCTTTTTCGGGAGTCCGTCCACCTGCATGTTGGAGAGACGAAATACCCCTTCCATTGTGCAACCTGCCTATCGAATCGCTCCTGCTCCAATTTTGTGTATGGGAAGGTGGTGGTAAATCTAACTTACCCGTTCATGCCAATTGGCTTGGTTCCCGAGCATGCAACTTACGCAGTCGTTTACTAGACCTAAGACTTTCAACCGACGACGAGATAGTCGTGGCGAAACACATGACGAACCGTGGCACTCTATAGAGCGCTACGGTTCGTCATATGCTTCGCGACGACCCGCCGTAAGAACTTCCACCGTCCGCAGATTGCCGCAGACTTTGTGGTACTTGAGAGAAGCACGCCGGACGTACCGTGCTAGATCGACTCGCAGTTTCCGCGCAAAGTCCAACCACCCATTGTTTCCTCTGCCAAGTCCCGGTACCGCTCATTTTACGGACTTCATCGCGCATATCCATCCGTCTCTAAATTTCCGCAGACAAAAATCTAAAGAACATCGTATTTATGAAGCGACAGAATGCTGGAAGCTGTTGAATTTTTCGAATGTGCCGGATGGAAAAATTGACTGAAGTCCTCGAGTGAGCGCATAGCTTATTTTGCACTCGAGGCGACTCCATCGCGACATGCACTCGGCCGTTGCGCGCGAGTTAAACGGAGCTCGGCATCGGAGAGGCATACGTATTAAAATAAACAAAAAGAAAACGTATGAAAATATGAGACCAAGCCGCGCACGGAGGCAGTACTCAAACTCGTACGAAAAACAACGTTATGGAGAGGAGCCAGTGTGAGCCGACGGGGAAGTCCTGAAGTGCTTTGCACACACACACACACACGGACCGCGAACTTGGCGAATGTTTGTCGGCAAACAGAATAATCCGGCGGCATTGCGGCAGCTATTCATTCGCCGATGCATCCCGGCTTTAATGCGAATTAACGGGTAACCATAAATCATGAAAGTAATGCGACGTAAAGTAGTGTTCAATCGACAATACGGTTTTCCTCCGATTAGACCGACCGTAGTTATCGAGCCTGACAGGGGGAGGAGGCCAGACAATGTTCGAATTAGAGCGACTTGCAGGAAAGCGAGTTTCACCGAACCATTCGAATTGAATACATAGGTGGAATACTCGGAAGGCACTATATAGGAGAAACGTACAACACACAGTGGCTGGTGCTGGGAGGACTCGAGAAGTGGTACATGTGCGGACAAACGTGCAGCTGCATCCCGGACGGACGGTCAAGCTGGATCCAGTGGGTCAATGGGTCCCGCTGGGGTAGAGCACGGTCAATCGTCGAGCAACGCCAGAATGTCGTTCGCCAGACGTACACGGTAAACTCTTTCTGTCCCGCTCTTCCTCGTCGCGTCTCTCCATTGATTCAACCTACTATGGCTTCGACCGTTCCTGCATGGGCTGGTAGTCTTCACGGACCGGCCGCTCGTTTAAGCTTGATCCACAATGGATTTAATTGAAGGCATTGAGGCATTGGGCGAAAATTCCAGGATTGGAAATGAATGCTGCGAGCAGAGGATAAAATGAACTCTGTGTCATCAACGTAACTTATCAATCAAGCGCCTTCAACGTTACGCGTGAGAGACCATTGTGTAAGACTTTTACACACCGAACATCGAAAATAAGACCCGAAGCTATTTAAACGCAGAACTCTGATGGAGGGTGAGTTGAAAAAAACGTATTTCCGAAAACTGCGAATACTTAGAGGAGATCGGTAAAACGACACAGAGAATCGGGATGCATCGATGTGATAAAATGGGTCATCCTAAAATTATGTGAAATATTTAGAAAATTATTGGAAAATTGTGTTTTCAAAACTGCAATTTTCCAACAATTTTAGGACGTCCCATTTTGCCCCACTCTCCGCTATCGATCAACGGTAATCCCGTGAAAGTGGACCCTTATTCGCCGTTTTATGTGCAGGTTGTCTATGAAATGAGCCGGGTCGTTATCATGAAACTAGCAGTCCGAAAGTGATCAGATGTTTCAGAATCAATGGGTAGAACGTGAATGAAACTATGTAGCCACACTGTAGCCTCGATTGGCATGAGCGCAAGAGTTGTTTCTCCAACGGCATGGGAATATGAGAGCCGACGGGAGGGCGGGGGGCTAATTATAACATCAATACCGCATTAGATTAATTAGCGTCACATTCCCCGTGGAGTAGGGCCCTTGCGACGACTATCGTCGAGGCCAGCGTTGCCAAGATTAATTGCCGTGTGTGGAAGCCAGTGCCGCAGCCGCTACTGATGCTCGTTCCCTCGTTCGGTTTTCCTCTGGAGTGTTCATCTCCACCCAGCGAACCTGCAATGTGTACCTTTCTCTCCTCTTTCCAGCGTCGTTACGTGTACGTGTTTACCGGCATTCAGTCAGAGAGTCAGCATGCAGACACGACATTACGCCGTGCGTTGGACACTGGCCAGACCTCGACGTCCGCCGGTGCACGCCACTATAGGTATAAACGCTGTTCCATCGGAATCAGATAAAATGAAACGTGTACATGGCGCTGTGACACAAGAGAGACCCACAAATAGGTACGGACACGAAAATGTACGACGAAAAATGGTATCGTCGAAGAAACAGGGATGCGTCGTCATGAAAAAGGATCTAGAAAAACGCGCAGACACCAGACTCTCTTCGTACACAGAGATTCTGTAGAGCTGTCGGACTTTTCTTGTCTGCATACTCCGCAGACCCTTTTTGCGACGGGCGGCTGAGCTGCCTCCTTTCTCCTGCTCGATTACACGAGAGCGATGCGTAAGTGCCAGAGCTTCTATGTGTAAGTCGACGTAGGTATTACTCGGAGGTTGCAGGCAAGCCTGCGGTGCATTAAATCCAATTATATTCGTTGGCAATCTTGGAACTATCAAAGTACATCTCGGTATGACTGTGCGTATGTCGATGAGATGCATCCCAGGATCTGATAACTATTCTCCTGTTATAATATTCTGGTTCTTAATCTCAGACCCTGAAATCCGGATACACGTCACTTATGGCCGAAAAATAACATTTTCAAACCGGAAGTAACGTATTTCCGGGAAAACTCCGGAAATCTACATTTTCGGTTTTTAAATGCCATAAGTCCATAGCAAGGGGCGGGAAGCGCCCGAGCCACAACAACCTGCTACACAGCAAAAAGGATTTGTACATTTAACAAATCTAACAAACCTATTTTACAAAAAATATTCGTAAAATTGATAGATTTTTTTGTAAAATGGATAAGATTTTTTTTTTTTTGTAAAATTAACAAGAAAATAATTGTGAACGTTTGTGGACAAGAAACGTTTGTACCTATTTTACTGTGTGGTTGACTATAATTTTATTGACCTTTTTTTGGAAATTCGTTGTAAATCGGGTGATCTATTAAACGCGGAACGTCTATTGGATGCCACATACACAAAAATTTCATTCGTAAAGTGTCACGACGAGCTGCAGGGATCGAGTGAGACTTCTGCAGAAATCTTCGAGTTTACTCGGAGGCCCGCGGCGCAAGCGAACGGGACGGCTAGAGAGGTTGCTCTTATCGGGCGACCGCGAAATTCGCGAACGAAGCGCCGAGAAAAGATGAAGAGCTTGGATAGCAAGAGAGAAAAATATTCGCCTCGACGTACCGACCGTTCTCACGTTTACCTTATTTCCCCCGCCTCCACCAGCGAGAGCTCACTTTATAATAATATCCACCTTCTTGGGAGATAGAGTTGCTTGTCACGTAACACCCCAAGATGATTTATCGAATGAAGTTTGTGACGGTGCACGAATCTCTTCTCTCGTTTCGTCCACTCGCTCGCCTTGCTTTCAGTCGGCCAATCGTACATTCCTTTCACTCTGTGTTCTATGAAAGATGCGTCTTTTTCATGTATAAAGTCATTGCTTCTATAGAGGCTCTCAAAGTGTCTTGCGGTCGGATTTTACGACGTTAGTCTTAAGTTTTTTGAACTTAAGCTCGCTCTTGAGATCGACCTTAAGATCGACGGTTGGCCCGAACTGCATTGCGTGCTTGAGATCTATCTTAAGATTAAACCTCAGTTCAACCTTAATATCGTGTTTAAGTTTAATCTTAATTTCAAACTGAAGATCGAATTGCAACTACAATCGAATTCATGTTCGGACTTAAGTTCTTATTTAAGATCAAACTCAAACACGAAATCAAGTTCGATCTGAAGTCTCAAAATTCGACCCTTATATTGGATCAATCTTCAAGCCCAAATCGATAGATGTCGTTTAATCGTTTGCACGTTCACGAAAATTGTCATGAACGTATATTTTTGGTTTTCGATGTCCTGACTGAGCTTGCGGCGATTGCATTCTTAAATGGGCTTAAAGTTCTTTTCAAATACTTACGAATTTATGCGTTACACGCAAACTGATCCAACGCTAGTAGCTTCCGCGAAACTAAAACAAACGCTAATGCTGATCCTATCTCATTATTAAGTCCTTATAGGCATTCGATCGGACATTAAATAATTAATTGCAAGAGTTGAAGCTCACGCCATCGACCATCGTTGTGCCAGGGCCGGTGCTGTTAAACAACAATTACCCGGGCGCATTGAAAAATACCGACATCCACCGACGATATTTAATCATTGTCGAGAAGGGTAGCGAAAGGAGAGAGACAGAATTTTGGCCTTTGCGCTTCGCCGCGTTATCCTATGAACATGTCCATTTATCAAGCGATATATGCGCCTGATTTTATTCGAAACGCGGAACATATACATCACGCTGCTAATTCCGGCCACGCTCATCGAGTACGAACAAATCACGTAGGCGGGTCGCTCTCGTTGGCTTATTCTGTCGCTGCATGGATCGCGGTCTTTCACGGTATACTTTTTTTGAATTGTCGCAACACCAACCGCACATCAATACTGACATATATCGTCGGCAATCTGTTTCCAACGTGTATTTTACAGAAACCAGAAATCAGGCCGAATTTTTTTAGATCAAATCAAAATCAAAATATATTATCGTGTAACGCTTCATAATATAATCCTATAATTTTAATAATACTTTCTCACACTTCGTATGTAATGAGAAATAAAAAAATTGGACTTTCAGATTATTTACGGTTGTGATTATTAGTTGGTACGAAAGGTGGCAAACATATCCGATAAGGTTAATAGAAATCTGTTTGCGTTTCAGGTGTGTCGACAAAGTGAATTGGAGCTGAAGATTGACCCAACGTAAGACGTAAAACCCCTTAAGGTAGCAATGACTTTATACATAAAAGAAAGAAGCATCTTTGAGCTTTCTAATTTTTTAAGTATATTATATATTGCAATTTTTTTGAATCCAGCTTCGCTGTCGACGATCTTCACCGTTAAATGAAGAGTTAATGGCTCGTTGAAGCGGTAAGTGCGACAAACAATTGGAAAGTGTTTACTCATCGTCCCTGCGATTACCGGTGGAAAGTCGGTGTACCTCGTAGCTCGGGACGTCATGCGCGGATGGCAGGAGAGTTCGAATGAAATATGAAACGGGTACAGAAGGCGAACAGTTGAGGGCTCTCGGTTCCCGCTCCGCTGCGGAGGTAAAGAAACTCTTCTGCGACGAGAGAAAACCACTTCTTCTTTATTTCGAGATATAAAAGTCACGAGCGTCTCCGAGTGGCCCGGCACGCTCGAATTATCCTATGAAGTGCAAGGTATATACAACGGTCTCCTCAGCGATGAAACTTTAATCCGGCGTAGAGGAAAACGAAGTTGATTTAACATTTTTTTCGCTGCGATAAAAAAATCTCAAAGATATCTTAAATCATGCTTCGCTTCGCCGACGAACTGCCGCGGACAACAAGATGCATCAACATTTGCCTACTCCGTAAGCTCAGTCCGTAACGCTTGCTCGCAAAAGACTTGTTCAACGACACGGAACGCTTTTCGAGATTGTGAGCTTCGCGTGTTTTCATTGAGCGAGGAGAACAAGCTGCGCGAGATACACGGGGCGGGGTACCAAGAGAAACGAGAAACGAGAGCATCGAGCCGTGCGTCTCTGTTACGTAGCTGAGCTTCACTCGGCACCGCGAACAATGCATTCATTCAGGAAGCATAAGGCCAAAAGTTTCTTTCGCGTAGGCAATAAGACAAGTTCGGATGAGCTAAATGAAAACAAAGCTCGTCGGCGGTGTTGCATGAAGAAGTTTGGGCGTTAGGACGTCTCGAGTAAACTAAGAAAGCATGCTCGGATATAGGATAGCGGAAAGCGGCGCAAGGTACAAACCCTCGCCTGAGAATCATGAAGAGCAGTGCGGAAGAAAGAGCAGGAAGCTTCGGTTAAGTGGTGCTTGATATCCATGGCTGGTGTACGTGGCTGGCATAACTATTATCATCACTATAATAAATGTGATGCTGCTCAGAAGTACAAGGTTTCTCGGGGTGCTCGTCGCAGATTTTCATTAACGAAAAGTAGAGAATTCTTTTCACGTATACCTACTCTCGGAAAAGGGAGTTTCGAAAAGATCCGCTAGAGGCGGGAAAGACGTTCGCGAACTTCTTGATAATCGAAAATCCTTATCGGACGGCTTCCTCTCTCTCGTTTCGTTGGCTATCAATTCAGCAATCGTTGGCTGAGTAATCGTCCGGTTTTCTCGTTCAAGATCTCCAGATCAATATTGTCTCGGCGCCATTTTCCATTTCATACTCGTGAGAACTAAAGATAGAGGATCTGATTTCACATTCGAATCGTCGAAAATTTAGAGAGGCCGCGATCGCCTCCTTCTGCTATAGACATCGGCGCCGACCCGTTACGGTTCCCCACATCGCATCCCGACCTAATCAAACTTCGGCGAACTGTGCGGAAATCCGGCAATAACCTACTGGCGCACACGACGACTAAAGGACAACTTTGATCTAATAGCCCCGGCTGCAAACTTCGGAGCTTTCGATATCTTTATCACGCTTTCTCGGATTCGCTCGTTCATCTATACACAACCCCGTGCAGTAAGGCTTATATATTTGCATCCACTCCAATAATCCTAGCTTAGATATGCAATCGATTCTTCATTGGAAACAAAAAAAAATGGATTTGCCTTCCAGGAAGTAACGGGTAAATTTAATCGTAGGTGATCAGACTTCGTATACTATTTATCCATGTCATAACAGAAAGAATTTATTGCACGCATGCACATCTAATCTCTGAATAATTTCTTACACTGCTGCCAGATTAAGAGAAAAGTCCCTCGTGTAGGATTTTTTTCAGAACACGACATGGCATGGACGTGGGATGTGCTGACCTTTTTCAGTCTGATAAGCCTCGTTTCATATGAAGTCAATGCCAATTTAGAACTGTTGTTTAGAAATCTTGAAACGATTTTAGGCGTCCTTTGCGTAGTTGGACTGAGTGGCGTTTCCCTTGACGTGGAATGTTTTTAATTTCATTTGGGTTAAGAGATAACTGGAGTAGGTTAAAAAAATACATTTTCAGCTCATGCACACTTCCTCAGTTCTACAGATCGCCTCGCCACCTCATGCGTACACGTATTATATATAGCGTGTGAAATAAATCCAGCTGCGGTTTGTAGTGATAATGTGTTATACGTTCATGCGTAACAAGCACGTCCTACTTTGCGCTTTCCTGTTTGTCGGACGTCATGTACGCGAACATATTAACTCTCTACGGGGCTTTCCATCCAGCTCGTATAAACATCACACCGACTGAAAGCGTAATGCGCGAAAGGGAGATTGAATAGCTACTGTGGACTTAATACGCTGCCGCCTGTGTACACTGCATGATAAAAGTGTAGGGTCATTCGGAATCCTGCACTCCCGCAGCAGCGAGTAGACATTGAAAAAACTTCAGGACATGCGGTGATGCATATTTTCGCATGGACTTCTCATTTGCGTCTGGATAAGACGACGTTCCCGTATCGAATATTGCAGCCCAACCCATATCATAAAACTGACAACAAAAAAACAACGATTGAAAACTATAAAAAATAAGTTCCAGATGATTTAATCCCCTGAATGGAATACTCATCGCTGAAGGCGCTGCCGTCGTTGTTCAATGAACTTCCATGATTCGGCTGATACGCCACAATAAAGAAACTGATAGACAATTGCTCCACCCTCTCTTTCTCCGAACCCCACGCCGCACTTTCTCATTATCCTTCATCGTATACTTCTAACCGCTGTTACGAATTACCGTCCCAATTATCGGCCAAGTGCCCCGGCAGACGCGTGCTGCCAGCCAGGACCTCATTAACAAGATCCGGCCGAAGTGGGTGGACCGGAGGGGTCCCGCTTCAATTATGGTCAGCCCCATTTTCCGGGTCGTTGGGACCGCGCGTTTGGCATGTGCTGCTGTTAAAAGAGGAAGGTGGTCCTGGAGGATTTCCAGGGCGCAGTCGTTCGCCTTCTTGATGCCGCAAGTGCACGGACCCGTAACCCCGTTGAAGGCTGTTGAGTACTACCAAGGGGAACTTTCAAGCTGGGTAGCATCATCAAGAGAGAGATGTATATAGTAAGTTCAGTTCGACGAATCACGCACCTACCACGTGCGGGATCAACCGAATGGGTCCTATACAGAAGTGTTGGAACCCTTCCATCGTTACTCTATAGTTGCCCTTTTATACGGGTTCCCGGAGGCTTTACATTCCGACAGCACTACACCGGAATAGAAGATGAGCGGGGCAAAGCAAAAGCGACTTTATTACCTTCATACACGAATAGCAGAGGCGAGTAACAGAGCGGCGATTGTTGAGAAGCTGATTACCGAGCAGCGTTTGATGAAACGAGAGCCTGTTCTACACCCTCGCACGATAACACACCATCATCCGTAGGATCGAGATCAGACTCGGTGTATTCCTTAAGGTTGCATTTTAGTTTTCACAATTTTGGACTTGGACGGGAAGTTCCTGAGGGACGAGCCTCAGGAATGACCATATCACGGCTCACCGTACCTACAGCTTCGTAAAGTTCAAGTTGTTTACGTACTGGGTTGGACCTTATGAGAGGTGAAGTGGCTGCAGGCTATGCAGTATATAGAACTCGGTTGTCTCTGAGTTCTAGAGTAGTTTCAATGGCAGCAGCCGCAGCGGCAGGAAAATACACACCAACCATGGACAAGGTGCGTTAATGGGCCGACGTATAACAGTATACCTATCGCGTCCTCCGTATGGTTTCCACATAAATGCATGCGTACAATACGTCGTTACGTCGAGCCCGCGAGGGGCCTGAGATTGATCGAAACGGAATCGGCGGTACCGCCCTGAAATAGAGCGTGGCCACCGATTCGCTAGACAATACCCGGAAGAGGCTCGTCGGCGACGACCGGAAGGTCGCTAATCGGCAGATTCTACTCTGAACAGCTACCGGAGGCGCGTCTCCTGAGAGACAAGCGCGGATCCGTCAACTAGGTTGACTATCGCGCGGAGGAAGATAATCTTGTCTATCGTCGATTGCCAAGCGGTCAATGGCGATTTCAGGCGATGACATCCTTTTTAATGGCGGGTGACTATGAGATGAATGACGTCGGTTCGGTGCTGTTGGGTTTGCATTCTGTTTATCAAGCAGTGAAACCCTTTGCTGCCTTCTGCCATTGTTTCCTTGCTGGAAATTACTGAACTGAAGGAATAGCATCGGGCATACTCCGGCAAGATATACGTCCGGGCTTAGTGATGAAATATTCGCGGCGCTTAAGAGGTGAGCTGGGTTGGAAAGCTGGAAGAAGTTACAAGAAAGCATAGAGATGGAGGGCAGGACGGAAAAGCGTACGAGCTAACGCCAGAAGAATTAGATCCGTGCAAGGCAAAACGCCCTTCACTCCTAAAGCGATCTTATAAATTGTACGGAACATCCAATTAGTATGGTAAATCGTGGGCTGGATGGTTGGATGGTATGCGAGGCCGCGACCCGACCCGAATACCCCGTGTGCGACCCCCACGGGGCACCATTATCTCCTCTATCGTAGAATATATGTATATACACGTCCCTGAGGTCGTTGCGGAAGTGCGCCCGCGCTTCTTCTTCCTCGTTCTCCTATTCCGCTCGCGAAAATGGAAAGATTTTCCACCCGCAATCCTGAAAAATACTATTATGATATTCCTCGTTGGATGTCTAAAGCGAGAGTTCTGGCGCACTTGCTAGGAAACCATTGGAATGGGTTGCGTGATAATTCTGCTATATTAGTGTAGCGATGCAGTTATAGGGGGGGATTTTCTTTTATACTTCCGGTGCCGGAGTCTCGTGACACTTTAGTCGCGAAACGCCGCAGATTTTATTGTGTGCGTGATCAGGGAAGTCGGAGATCGACGTCGATTACCTCACCATCTCAGAATTTGAACTCTCCAAAGGAAACTTCTTTACCGCCGTAAGCCTGTACAGATTTTTTTTTTTTTTCATAACCAGCAATATTTATAGTAACATAATCATAATCCCGAAGGTGAACTTGAAGCCAGATCGCCGGCAATCTCGATTCACTGTCGACACACTCGATTGGAGTTTCCGGTTGCCGTGAGCCGGGTGTTCGTGCAGGAGCGCGATCGAAACTCACGCGGCTGGCACAAATTAAGCTGCAAACAGCGTCGTTACTTGGAGCCACTAATTGGCAAGTTAGACTCGACAAAGTATCGTTATTATGTGCGTGCCGGTCGACCGGGCATTCTATTGCCGGGTATTAAGATCGTCGTTGCAATTGCAAACTGCGTGTCTTTGCATATTTAGTCTCGTCTGATATATCCACCTTATAGTTGTGAGAGATACACCGCACGCTACAGTAACGCGGTATAGGATATTATTATACTTATGCGATAAGTCGGACTCGTTTGGTCGAGAGATCAACGGAGATTGAAGTCCGAAGGAGTCCCGCATGGACGGAACCAAGATGATCGGAGCAGGATTTATGACCTATTTTTTTGTTGAGTGATGAACGATCATCAGATATATCGATCAGAGGTTTGTTGAAAGGAGAACGGAAGTGATACCACGTTGATCACATGGCAGTGCAGTAGCACAGATGTATTATTCGCGGTGTGCCATTAGCGTTAAAACGGTTGTCGGAGGACTACATTACCTGTAAAATTGTCGTTCGCGGAATTCGCCATCCGGAACAATTCCTTCGAGTGGATGAAATTGATTTCCAGCCATATGTCTCGTGTCCGGGGATACAGCAGATTTCGAGGCCGCGGCACGTACACGTAAGAATATTTATAGCCGATCGTGATCGTCGGATCCGGAGGAATTTGGCAAAGGTCAGGTTATCGAGGTCAGCTGGAATCGATATTATATCCTATACCAGTGAGGGGGATGAGAAAAGGCTGTTCTCGATCCTTCGGGCGCAGAGAGGGCACGATTCTTGTCGACGTTCGCGGCTCGATCCCGACGCCTGCATTGCCACTCGTGGGAGCCATTATTTCACCGGAGAAGGTAGCGATGATTGATCGAGTATAATAAGTTGGCCGGTCGCGCGGGACTCCCTCCCACCGACTCTCGGAAAAGTCGGTCAACTTATATTAATTTTTCTCCGACGGCTAGAGTTTATTATTAAACCCCGCGGATAGATGACGAGGTCGTTGTCGCTGATAAAGAGAACCTTTGGTCAAAGAGCGTACGGTAAACTCGGCTACAAGACATCGCTGTACATACTTAAGAGATCATGTGTCCGCGACGAGAACTCTGATCTGTATCAGGCAGTGATGACTGGTCTATATCATGCAGTGATCAGTCCACTTCGTTTGTCATTGGACAACCCGGTTGCATGCTGCCGTTTCGATTACAGCCCAACGAATCGCGAGAGATGAGTCAACTTCCTTGTGACATATTATATAAGGAAGGGACTATTTTTAGAAGGTGGCAGAGTTAGCTTTTGAGTGAGAGATGGTTTTTGATGTTCCAAGTGGTAGAACAAACGTTTTAGGACTCATAATTTCCGAATTAAATGTCCGAAAATATCTGCATTATGTACACTGAACGGTGGAATAGCGTAACACGAACTGGCTTCAAACTCTATGCTCGCATTACGGGAGGAGTAGGAAAGTGTGATTCGAGCCAGGAACGTTGCGATACTGTTGAGAGTTGGCTGTGGGACTGTAGCTGGTCTCGGATCGAATGTGACCGTATAGGTAGGCTGACAACCTCGATAGCGCAGTAGTCGTGGGCTGGGGCGGGACGGGGCTTCAAAGCCGGCTCGTTCGTGCTGATTTATCGAGGCTCGATAAAGCTTCCAGTGACGAAGCTACTGCCACGAATCGCGAACGCGTAATCTAGCGTAATCGCCCTGATTTCACGTCCACCGAGAGGCGAAAGCCGTTACAAATGTCTGGGCTACACGTTAAGAAAAAAAAGACCATTTTAATAATAAATAATAAATCTTTTTCATCAGCGACATTCCAATTATTGCAGTGGAATTAAATCTGTAACGGAAGAGGCGTCGACCTTTTTAATCGACCGAATATGCTTATATAAAAGAAAATCATGAAAAATGTTAAATAAATCTTTTTCATCAGCAACATTGAGATTGTTGCAATAGAATTAAATCTGTAACGGAAGAGGCGTCGACCTTTTTAATCGACCGAATCTGGGATCGCCTACATCGTTACCGGACCGCGACAAGTCGCGCCACAGTCACGATGCACCTGTTCGTGGAAAATTGCATACCACCCACTTGCAACTCGCGCGAAGTCCAACAAACCCACATATGAATATATTTTATTGAACCTCTCGAGTTATTGGTGGTCTTATATTATGATCGTTGTAATTCAAATAAATTAATATCAATCAACATTTCCCTACGTATTGTTTTCCACTGAGGAAAAAGGTATCAGATATTTACCTCCTATTGCGTTTCAATTTCTCGCAATATCGTATCGTAGTATGCGTCATTAAATTTGATGCTCGTAGTTTTGAGCCTTTGAAGCGTGTATAAATGTTCAACCTTCTGAAAATTACTTTCACGCAATTTTCAATGCGATTTTATCGAAGACTTCGAAAATCGAGGACCATCGAGGGTTGGAAAACCTCTTTAAATGGATGTACACTGCGATCCGGAGGGTTGAGAGAAAACAGGTGGAAAAACTGTGGTTAAACCGCGCGCGAAGCACAAAGTAACCGACAACCATCCAACTTACTTTGAGTACCGAGGCGATTGTGTTCCGACATTAAGTTACCTTGTTTGAACGAGTCGCCAACGACATTAAGCACATTAGCTGGATGCAGAGCCGACGCAGCCCTAACTAGCGAGAAGCACCACTTCGGCGAGATAAGCTACTCAACTTAATATAAATTCATTTCAGCTGTGGAACCAACAGCCTCCTTCATACTCCACATTGCACACCCCGCGCCATGATCGTACGTCGCGTCACATACACTCCGGCTCTATTCGGGCTGTTTAAATATTCCCGCACGAGCATGGTAACGCTCCGCTGCTGATGCTACCGGGTCTCTGCAAAGGATTCACAGCGACACGCTGTTAACTCTCGTCTACATACATTAAAAGTGGTCGTACGTGCAAATTACGTTTCGTTCTTTATCGCCTTATCCTCGCTGTTCCAACACGCTGCAGTTAACGACATTCGTTCCACCGCTCGATACAGTATTTAATGGAAGATAATATTACGCAAGCCGTGATGTTAATTTTTCGTTTCATGTCCATTTTCTCGGAACTGTAAACAGTTCGAGGTGCGCAGTTGAAGATATCACAATTATTGCCGTCGTTTCTTCTATTTTTTTTTTCTTTCGTCTTTTAATTCGAGTAGCTTTACTCGAAGCTTTGTCGCGGCAGCGCTCAAAGGAGTATGCGAGCGGGACCAGAATCATTCACGCTGCGCGATATACGCGCAAAACTCCCGCGGCTGTCAGACTCGGGAGCTCCTGGAAAAAGGAACCGAGAACAAATCCGCGCTCCAGATTCCCTTCGTTCATATTCCAACGACCTCGGCACCGATCGCTCGACTGTCGAACGATAAAACGTGCAAATGCACTTATTATTCCGCTAGACTCGCCGATTTGCGAGGCATTTGACGCCGCTCCAAAGCCGAATCGGTATGAAGGATCCCTCATCCAGTCGCGTACTCCATACTCGCGATATGCCTTGGGAAAAACGAAAACGAATAGGGTCACTTGATCCTCATTCACAGGATTCGGAACAGCTACGTGCTAGAGCTATAGCTTCGAGGCGAGATCTTCGCTGGTTTAATTCCACGTCTCCCTATAAATTAATCAACGAACGGACCAAGTCTTTTGCGTGAATTGATGCGAATTAATGAGAAGGATAATTAACGTCTTGGGACGACCATTAACGAGGGGGAAAACGGCTGCGGTCCATGCTGTACTCGAGCTTTTCATCTTGAACGGGTAACCGGGGCAGGGAAGGGAGGGGCGGGTCACTTCTTGCATCTCCGGGAAAATCGTTGCTTTTTGTCTGTTTTTCCTGAGAGTCATCCCTTAATTTCCTCGTTCCGATATTAATTTCCGCGCGTCAAACTAAAATTCTTTCATACCTCGCTTCTCAACAGATGAACGATTATTTTTTGTTAAAAAAAAAATTATATAAAAAAAAGTTAATGAACTTTGTATATTATGCATCAAGATATAATTTTATGGAACTTAAAAAAAGTACTCCTACGTCTGATGGATCAGTTTCTTGCGGTAAGAGAGAAGAAACAGTGCTGAGAAAAAATTACGTAGCTTCGATTTTAAGTTCGAACTTAAGATAAAACTTAAGCGCGAAATAAAGCTCCAACTCAGGTTCGATTTGAAGTTTGAACTTAAGATAAAACTTGAGCGCGAAATAAAGCTCCAACTCAGGTTCGATTTGAAGTTTGAACTTAAGATAAAACTTGAGCGCGAAATAAAGCTCCAACTCAGGTTCGATTTGAAGTTTGAACTTAAGATAAAACTTGAGCGTGAAATAAAGCTCCAACTCAGGTTCGATCTGAAGTTTGAACTGCAGAGCGATCTTCACCAAGTTCAAACTAACGTTTTGAAATCCGACCTTTAGGCAATTACCCCGTATAGTAGAACCGACTATATTTTTCTTTCTGAGTGAATAGACCTGTCATGCGAATAGAGAGAATATCTTTTAGAACGACTGAGGGATTACAATAACAAAGGACACGTTGACATTATTGGAACGTTGATTTATTACAATAAACTCAGTGGTTAACGAGAAAGCTTCGCAGATGCTCGATAACATGGTACGCGGCTATAAAGCGAGCTGTGTGCTATAAAGGCGACCGTTATTGTCAAAAGCTGATCCGCAGCACGTGTCAGGTAAACGAGCGAGAACCGGTTACTCGGAATGAATACGAGAAGGTAGAAACAACATCAGCAGCAGGTAGGCTCGTGACGTGTGAGCGTGGACCGAGTGCCAGGGCAAGATCGTGCTCGAGCTTACGTAACAGGCAAACACAGTAATAAAAAAGAAGAAGGAATTACATAAGCGAGGGACCATAATTCGAAGAGAAGCGGCAACGAATTTAAGCGTAGAAGTTATTATACAATCAATTGAGTTAGAATTTAATTTAATTGTAAGCTAGAGATTTCTCTTGTCCGAAAGAACCTCAGAGTTCATAGTTGAGAAGTCGATGGCAATTATATTGTAGGGACAGGCTATAATGGCGAACACGGCCATGAATGGGAGAGGCGAGATTAAACCGATTGCCGCAGCGAGAAAAGTGGAACGTCGCGTTGATCCGCGAGCGTGCCACTTCTGCGAAAATTGGTATCCTCACTATCGTCTCATTTTCCTCTTTCTCACCGTCTTTCCACCGTCGGAGCGATTCGTGAACCCCGTCGTTCTTCCTCGACCGGGAATGGAACTCCTCGATTCGAGATTAAATCATCGCCTCTATCGTCCCCCGTACTTTTCTTTTATCGGTCAATCGCCCGAGATATTCGTCCTCCTCTCGGCCGCGCGAGTATATTAAAACCTACATTGGCACGGGAGTTCCGCCAGTGACAATTGACAATACGCTTAATTATAATAATATTATCGACTGTAATGACGTATGGCAATTAAGAATGTTTGGGCCAAAGCGCGTTTCTGTTCGATCGCTATAAAACTTTGCTACTCTGTAGGGAAAGAGCCACTGAATCGTGTGCAATTTTTTTAGATTTTTTGACCGTGTAGTTTTTTTTAGTAATGCGTGTACAAAGCTACATAAGGTACCGTGTAAACGTTTCGGAAATCGGTCGGTAACGACAGAACCTAGCGATTTTCTCCGCCGATTTCTGTTAGGTTGGAATGAAAAACCTATCACAGCGAAGGGCATACGATCGGGCAGTTTGAGCCCAAATTTCAAGAAGATTCACCGTTCTGTTTCTGAGATAAATTCAATAACCGAAAGACCCTATCACTGTCTAGCCGCTCGCTTCGTCTGCGTTTCTCACTCGCGAACTGACTTAACGCGGTCAGCGGAGCCCAAACATCCTTAAAGGCTCTATCGGGTTCCGAAATTCGGTAAAACAAAAAGTGTCTGCCTTTTATTTCTCAGAGAATGAGCAATAAAAACGTTCTTGGATTTGGCAAATACGAGTCTCTGTCGAACCTCGGGTGTACGTGAAGTATATCGGTAATATGGGAGGGAAGAATGACGACTCAATAAGTGCCCGGTGCGCCCGAGTTTGCTGTACCCAATGGAATTGTACGCGTAGCTCGAGAACCCGATTGAGCGTAAGGCACATGTGTATACGGGAACGAACGCAACGCCGGATATAGTACAGTAAAGTGTTCGATTGTGAAATCGATGTCGGCGTCCGACGAGAAACGTGAAACGTTCGAGATACCAGTAGCAGCGGCAATGCATCAGGTTTCTCGTGGTGATGCATGGCTTCGCATTGTTTCATTAGGAGGCCATTGACGGCGACCGAGAGAGCGAGAGAAAATCCGCGGCACATCGATCGAGCCTCGTGACGTGTTGCACGGTTCTTTTTATTGATTTTTTTTTATCGTTCTCGTGCCGTTTCATCCCTCTGTACGATCGCGCGAGCCACAGCCCTCCCAACAGAGGTCATAATGCCGGTGATCGAAGCGCATAAATTATCGAGATACTCTGATTGTTCACGTTTCAATGACGTGCCTCCCGCACGCGTCGTTAATATCCCCTGGGCCGGATTGCCGTCAGCACGGAACGCCCAGGATGTCCCACGCTAGGGCATTGGAAGTGATAAGTCGCAAGTCAACACTTCCCGCCAGCAGCCGCAGGTGACACGGGTCGGAAACGCATCAGGTCTGAAGTTTGATCATTGGCCTGCAATGCTTTGATTCGATCGTTTAGAAACTCATTTATACTTTGTGCGTTTGAGAATAGTAATTTAGGATACAAGTGTGGTAAAAGGAACTTTATACGCACGTCGTGAAGTGAGTCGCACGTGTCGCAGGGAGCACGTCCCGAAGGCAAGTGCTCCCTGTGGTACGAGTATGAAGTTCGCTACAGCGCGTATGAAGTTCGCCACAGCGCACTGGTATCGTATAATGTTCTCTGTAACAAAAGCAGGGTCAGTGCTGCTACGTGTCTGATGATTGTCGCGCTGTACAGCCAATGGACGTTAAGTACGAGAAGCGTGCGTTAAGTACGAGACGCGTACGTAAAGTGCGAAACGCGTGCGGTGAAGTACGAGAAGCGTGCGGTAAAGTAAAATCAACCCGATGTGCGCATGCGACGAGTATTTATAGTACACTTGGCTGTAAAGCGCCACTTACGACACTCTCGGCAGACAGGAAAAGTAGCGCTTTTCATGCATGAGTTACATAAAGTGCTTTACGGACGAAATTCGGAAGAGCGGGACTTTTGAACTGACTCGCAAAGCCTTAAGTCGACCATTAAGAAACTAATTTCTACGTTGGGTGTTTTAGAAAAACACGTTTTACCTTGCCGTAAATTATTTCTCAGTAGGTTTTTTTTCGTGCCATGCGAACATGCAGCTTCTTACAGAGTTTATGCACAGAGCGTTTGTGCACGTGAACGATAATATGTTTAAAGAAAATGAGCTTAATCCCCAGGGACCTCGGATCCGACGGTGGGCTCCTTTCGTGTGCCAAAAGGCGGCTTTAAGTATACATAAATTATGTATATCCACATATATACAGAGAGTGAATGCGGCATTTTTTCGCAGTGACCCGTACGCTGTCACGGTAAACGCAAATACCGTCACTGAAAAATATTAAAAATGTTACAACCCCTTAAAGAAGTATATTTCGGGAGCTCCACTCGCCGATCTCTTCTGCAACGCCGACTCATCATACTCCCGTGGATGCGAAATACGCGAATGAAAGAAACAAACAAAAGTAAGGCTTTGCCCATGTTACAGCTGAGCCCTCGCGTTCTTCCGACACTCACGAACCATGACGCCTTTCGCTCTGGAGCCCCGATATACTCGCGCAGCATCATAAATCCTCACGATCGAAACGAAGATAAATCGCAGGGATATATCAGGTCCACGGTCGGATAAATCTCGATAAGCCAATAAGTGAACGGGCTATTGAAAAAAAAAAAAAGAAAGTGAGGAACGACCGCGGCTCACACGATACTGTAGCACTTTTACGAGAAATTATCGACTGTTAGTACCGCCGCCGTTGCTATTTCTGCTACTTCACACTGTCTGACTTACTCTATGCTGCGGCGAAGATTTCAGCGCGTGAAATCTTTGCCATTCGCAAAGATTGGTGCAAACAAGCCGGAGAGAAAAAAAAAAAACAACACCCGACCGGGAACGAGTTGCAACGCCAAAAAGAGGAAGACATAGTGAACCAGTGGCAGAAATTTGCAGCGTGTAAATATATGTGCACACGCGCCACCGGGAAAAACCGGAGCGCACGATATGTATGAGAGGAGCGGTACAGAGTCACGAATAGCGCGGGCAGCGGTCGCAGTTGCATGAAAAAAAAAAAAATAAAAATAACGCGGAATGAAATAAAAGGTAAATATAAAAATGAAACGAGGGGGGGGATTTGCTGGTGGCAGAAACGAGTGCTCGGGGTGAGAGATGAAAAGAGCTGGAGGTATGTTGTAACCGATGGAATATAGTTAGCCGTTAGTGTGCGACATTTTGGCCAGCTGTTTGGACTCCCCCGACCGGGTAACGGATTGCCCACTAACACCGTGCGTGACATTCCATTACGAAATGAACGCACCACTGTTTCCAAACATTGCGCTGTATAAATTGTATCATGCAATTTTTCATGCGCCCGGAATATATTTTTACTGGACGCAGCCGCGATGGGTGACAAACAATGGTTCTTTTTAATCGTAATTGCTTTTTTTTTGGTAATACTGTGACCTTATTATTTAACATTACTTTTTAAAGTCATCCGGGCGAATTTTTATAAATTAGTACGAAACTTTTATTCAGTTCGTGTTTTGGTATGAAATATGAAATCGATATTTAGAAGCGTCGCCGTCTGACGACAATAACGCGACGATAAAGAGGGTAGGAAAGGAAATGTGAGGAGGGAACATTTGCGAGCCAAAAGGATTCTGGATCATTGATGAGGGACGGTACCACATATATATATATATACCAAGAGCGAGGATCCCGAGGGTGGGAAGAAACTACGTGGAGGTTGCATAGCTCCGGGACAGCGATAATTGAAACGCCAGAATAATTGAAAGAACGATAGATAAAAGGTGGTAGAAAGGTAGAAAAGAAAGAAACGAAAGAAAGCAACCCGATAGTAGGAAAAGCGAGGCGTCGGGCGAATTCCCGGCGTCGCCGTGGTTTGTTAGGAAGAAGACTAAAAAAACCGAAATGAAAAATGGGATTTTTCAACGGCGAGCACGTCTCACAGCGGACCGCGGATTTACAATCGATTTTTTTTTTTTTTTGCAACATATATGCTGCATCTAGAGCGATTGCCGCTTTTCCGGCACTATTGTTCCGCGCCTGATTCTCGAACAAAACGCGCGAAGTCCGCGTCCAGCGTCCTTTAGGCTCTCTCTCCCAGCATATCCGTCTCTATCTCCCCGTTATTTCTGCCTACGAGTGACATATTCAGAGTGAAAATATTTTTCATCGGCGCATCGGAATGCGACCGTTGATTTTGTTTCACCGGTGAGAAACTTATTTCTCCTCTTATTAGCACGAGACTTTTTTCGATAAGCGAAATAGTATATATTATGTCACAAGGGGGAAAAGTGGGTATTTTCACCGAGTGTGAAGTTTGACGCCCGAGCTAAGCGAGGGCAGCAATTAGCACGAGGTGAAAAGGCACTTCCTTGTGACATACGATCTTTTTTTCCCCGACTATGCGAAAATTGAGCATATTTTTATGCCTACAACGACCCACCGACTTGTCAGCTACTTTTCCTCCCGCTGGGCAAGAATCGGTATCTTTCCATCCGCGTTGCAGACATGAAATACGGTAAATGGCCCAGTTTCTGCCATCTTCAATGTTAAATGGAACATTTTACAAAACATATACTTATTGCAGCATTAATCAAGAGTAAAATCCGCTCTTCAATATGCCGTCAATTTATTTTGTATTAAACAATATCTGTATTTCTTTATTAGTATAAATCTTTATTAGTATAAATTGAGTTCGATGGCGGTAACTGGGACAGCGGCGGGAACCGGGCCTTTTACCTTGTGGTCATTTTAGCTTAGTCGGGAAAAAAATTAATTTTGCGTTTGCAAGTCGCGCGTTTTCGTTGCACTTTGCTCCGTATTCGAAGCGCTTGCCTTACGCATTATCTGAAGCGCGTCCTTCGACACGCTCACACTCAAATGTTCCGAACCGAGCTCATTCGCAATGCAATTGATTGCTCGAGACACGGGCAAATTTTTATGGGAGACTCGATAAAGTCCAGACAACAGCCTGAAGAAACAATATAAGAAGCAAGACCGGAAGCGAGGAAGAGTTTCAACAGCGGCATGGAGCCCGTTGCCAAACCGGGATCAAACGCGAATCTGATATGCCGGCAAGTTTGCCAGCAGCAGTTGCTCGGATGAAGACTAGCGGTATGCAGAAAAGTTTCGCAGAGCCCATCCTTGTTATCCGCCGCATCCACGACAATTACGCGAGTCTAACGGGTCGAGTTGGCTTTCGCGAGAGGAAAGCAAGGAAATGTGGCTCGAACCGGCGTCGAAACGGCGCGTGTGGATGCGGCGGGACAGTTTTGCTTGACAAAAATAACGAAATGCACGAACGGTAGGATGAGTCTTATTTTTGAGGAAAGCGGCGAGAGATTACGGATGGGAAAACATTTGTATGAATGCCCGAAGTGGTTGAAGCGGGTCGTTCCGAGGCAAAAGCCACTAAAACCCGCGGACTGATCCTCGTGACACTGGCGCGGTAATAGGAACAGAGTAATATTGTGACGCGAGGGCGTCCTCGACAATTCCCTTGCGGCCCTCGTAGCTGCTGGCTAACGCGCGGTTATTCGTACAGCGAGCAGCGGAGAGCTCCGGTACATACGCCGCAATAAATAGCAATTATATCTTGGAAACAAGGACCCTCTTGGACTTTGAGGAGGATGAGCCCACTTCGCCGAGTACCTACCGTTGGGTTACATTAAGTATTGTTGGCGAGGACAACGTCGGCTAACTTCTATGAGAAACTTTGAATCCCGCATCCGTTGGAATTTCATATATTTGTTGAGATCGTCGAGGCACACGTACACAGTAAAAAAATTTGTACTTTTTACAGCAACTTATTGTCCACAAACGTCCACAATTTTTTATTTGTCGATTTTCTAGTTTTACCAACAAAAGTACAAACAAAAATTGTCAATGACATGGGAAATAAAAGGACAGGTTCGTATATTCAAATAAGTGACAAACGAGTTTGTCGCGTATTTAACAAAATTTTTTTTTACTGTGTATAAACATAAATGGAAGTTTTATAGAATGCTCGATTATTTTTTTTTTTCGGTTCCGCCCAACAATAGCGGCAATTTCACGGAGCCGTGATCCTACGCGGCGCTGGTATTATAGGTGGAATCTTTCCTATACGGGACGCGCCGTGCTCAGCGGTGAATGGAAAACTTCAAAAAATGTTGTAAACTATTCGGGAAATGTATATACCAGCGGGAAGACTTCCGGAGCACGCGTCGACGCGACGAGGAACATGCGGAAGGACACCGAAGGAAGAGCGGAATCCGGGGTAAGCTATTTAAGAGATTGCGAACCACTTTCAAATTTGAAAATTACTTTTTGTAGGGAAATAATAAGCTTTTTTTTTATGAATAATTTGAAATTTTTCCAAATCTTCTTTAAGAAAATTTCTGACAATAAAGAGATTTTAACATCTATTTATTTCCATGACGGTTGACAGCTTGATCCTGAAATAACGGCAGTTGCATGAATCCTTTTTACAAATCTCTCTTATATATTTCTCTCTCTCTCTCTCTCTCTCTCCCTGAAACACCGCGGGTGTATATAAGTACAGACTTCGTATACCAGCTTCTCGGGCGGGTCGGGGAAGCTTGCCGCTGCTCGCTAAGGATAAGTAATAACGCGACCGTAACTGCAGTCGCGGCTCCGCGGTAGTCCCGATGTCGAGCCAAATTGCAATTAAGGGTGACGACGCTCGGATTTATGAAAGTACGCACAGCTACGGCTACGGCTACGGCTGCAGCTGCTTCGAGCGCCGGCTTCCCCTGGTATGACTTCCGTTTGGTTGAGTTACCTCAATACAGACAATATGTAAGTGATAGTCAAAAGTGGATAACTTCCCGAAGTTCAAGGCTGGCGGGAGTGAAAAGAAAGTTGGGCCTGTGGTATCAGAAGTCGATCTTGTGACATAGTTCACGAGTAACACTCACCCTCGATAGTACAGCGCAAAGCTGCCATAGTTTAAGGCCCGAAACTACCTGACGCGCTCGACGTTGCAAATTTGCAGATTTGTGGAAAATATTGAATTAATCAGAAGTGACGAGCCTTTTTTTATTTAATGCCAATTACCAGTATTGTCAATACATAAGTCTTTCCGGTCGCTGGAGAGGACCGGTGCTGGCCAACGTTGGGCGAACACTGGCCGACGCCGTGCCAACACTGGCCATGTGTGGCGCTCCCACCAGGGGAACAGTAAACGCACTCTTACCTTGTACGGTACGAAAAATAAATATTGTAATGGAAAGCAAAAAAAAAATACGCGTAGGTTACCCCAATCTTGACTGTGTATTGTCCGCAAAACGAGATAAATGTACATAAGCGACAGTCCGACTGGTCACAAGTTTCCTACCGGTACTTAGCGGCTATCAACTATTTCACACTTCGAGTTATATGACAGGTGAATGTAATACTTGCCACGGCCGTGCGCGTATAACGTGTGGCCGTTGTGTAGCCTCGGGGAGCCTCAGGATCAGAAGACTCCAACGCGCCTACCGTTCGCGGTTGTAAAACACCGCGAGCGAAACTGACTGCCACGGAGCCTCCGCGTATTAGACCTACCGGGCAGCTCGGGAGAGGATGAACAGCAATGTTATGGGCGCCGTTTAGAAGGCTTCTAATGGCGGCACAGAAGGAAATTATTAACTGTAACCCAGTTGGGCTTAGCTTGCGTGATTGCATGGATGCTCGTGCGTGTGAGCACACGTGTGCGCACAGAGAAAATTATAGTTAACGATGCGCGCACGCCCGAGCCGCAGCTAAAAATACGGGGATACGTTATGGCGACAGGAGTCAGGGATTTGCCGCGTACGCGTGGCCGCAGGCTAACGTTCTTTCTTGCCAGATCGTATATATCGATATGTTACAAGTGTAGTTAATGTGAACGTGAAAAATGGTGCGATAATGCCGGAAGCCATTGGATACTCGATAATGCTTTTAATCATTGCTTTAAGTTGCGTCAACATCGTTTTATACACTTTTTTTGAGCTACGATCTCCACCCTGGTACAATTTTTTTTACCGTCAATCGGGGCCCGATAACGTCATGAAAAAACCTTGACGGAGTCTTGCCAGGCCTGATCTGACGCTCGAATATTTCTACCATGATAGGAAAATTGAAAATTTCCGATTTCCATCCAGAATGCTTATTTGCTAATGGCTCCATAGTTTACAATAAACCGGAAAAGCATTGGGAAGTAAAAATTCTGTTTAAAGTTGTGCCAATCTATGCGGTGTTGTGTAATTGCCTTTTGTGTCTGAAATGAGACAATTAACCATGGTTACCATTTGATTTGTTATCCGGAGCGGTTGGGGCCGTGTAAAACTTAAAAATAGTTCCACTTACGAAATGGTTATTGTCGATAATTCGTCAAGCCCCGATTGTTTCAATTATCACGGGAAGGAGCATCATTGCGTCGAAAAGATGCTCGTTCTACGAATACAATCAGTCAAGTTATCTGCGTAATAACGGAAACGGCCCAGAACTCGCGAGCATCGCAAGCTGAGGGTATAATGAACATCGGTTATTCGAACTTGCACATCAAGACAATGTAACAACAATTAATGGAATATATTACATTTCTACGAAGGGGAGGAGAGCGAGGATAATTATTCCATTTGGCGGGCTATTATGCGGTTTCGTGTTTTGGAATGCATTGTCTATCTGTCCGCTATCCATAGCTCTCCGGGCTGAAATACGAAGCGTATGTAGATGCCTGTCCGTGGGATGATGGTACGTATTATACGACTAACGTTCAAATTTCGTCTCTGGCGTCTCTGCGTCATCCTCCCCAAAGTTTGGTAGTTATCGCTATTAGCAATATGGCATATATATTGCGCGAAGCTGTACAACAGAACACCCGCTATTTTTACAGACCACGGCAACGATAATATCGCCGACGAGCGAGAGTGAAACCAATATTTGTTATGCGGTCCAGGACAACTTGCCCCAACCGCTCCAGACGTAACACACGAGTTTCGACGGCTCATGAATATGAAACTGAATTTAAAACGACTACGCGATTCCCTGTGCCTTCTGTCAGTCGCTCGCTAAACGTCCTTTTGCTCCACTGTATTAGTGCTCGTACGACGTTTTCACCACAATCACGTAATCCAAAGCACGTTGCTTTTTCAGTATGCCTGGTAGACCTGCTGGATCTAGCTTCTGGATGAACGTTCGTTGCCCCACAGGCGAGAGGACCGCCCGACGGAGATCCTGCGCTACAACCTATCATTAAGAAGTATGGGCAACGGAAAACGCGAAGCGACCTCAAAAGTCGAGTGCGGGTGGATGTGCAACTCGGCATCGCGGTCGTCCCGCGGGATGGCAAACTGTTTATGCACCACGGAGGAGCGGAGAGTGGAACGATGAGCGGAGGTATGCGTACGTATGCGAGAAACGTCGGGATAAAATAAGGATAACGAAGAAGCGAGATGAATGTGGCTGCGGCATTGAAGCGGCATCAGAGACGGCTCACAGAGGGACGACGTACTGCTATCTCTTCACCGACCACAGAATCGTGACGGAAACTCATCAGGCGTGCGAAAATTCTCGGGAGCGAGATACGGGGGCGGGGGTTGTTTGCTCGCTCGCCTGGATGCCTCGTCACTGACGTTCCGCGAAGATTCAAAAGAGAAACAACAGAAGAAGAGGGTCTACGTGCGTTCGCGGAAGCGAGAACCACCGAGAGGGGACTGAAAGAATGAAGGGAAGACGCGAGCCCAAGGCGGAGCGAAACCGCCCCGTTTTATATATAATTTCGCGGGTTTCGGTACGTTCATCCCGTCTCATTGGATTTTCTTGCACCGTTTTGCCGTAGCCGTGCCACAAGAATTTCCGCGCTACGATGCCGATAGACCCTTCTCGGCAAAGTCCAAGCCTCTTTCCGTTAAGGTCCGAGAGTCGGGTCCCTTTGTCGGTCGGCTCGAACATTGTTTGGTTGGGGAGCAGCGCCCGATCACCCCCGAAGACGATTCAGCGATATTGCGGGAAGGCTCGGGAAGCAAGGCAAACCCATTGCGAGATCAGACAAGGGGAGTAAAAAAAAATCTGGCGCTAGAAAGTTGTATTTGAAGTCGTGTACCGTGTTGTATTTTTTTATATCGTGTACTCGGTGCGATTTTGTTGTTGAAGGACAGTAGCGTGAAATCGTCAACTATATCGTTATCCCACGACAGGCAAACGCTTTGCTGTTGGGAGATTCCAACGTCGCTCCAAGGCGGAAACGAGGAGATCCAATTTCATAAAATGATGTGTCTACTTGATTTGCGCATTATTTATGTTCCATAAGAGAGCTGAATAACCGGAGCGCGTACACTGAAAGAAAATATCAATGACTCAAGAACAATTCGCTTGCGGGCTGCCAAAGAAAAAAAAAAAAAATTGTTATTTCGATTCTACATTCAATCCTTACAATTCCATACGGGATTGAAACGATAACACGTCACCTTGAGAGTCTTGCCGTCATTGTTTCAAAATAATATGCACGGAGAAAAAAAAATTGTTGGGACAGCAAGAATTTTGTTACCATAACTCATTTACCTGCTTAACATAGCGACAACAAAATGTTTTGCTGTGGCAGCAAATATTTTGCTGTAGCAGCCAAATATTTTTTGCTGCCACAACAATAAATTATTAACGATCTACATTTTGTTAGAGAAACGGAACTGTTTTTCTCCGTGTGGAAGTGTAAGAATTGAAAGTAGAAATGAGATTAAAAAAAAAATTCTTTGGCAGCCGCAAGCGAATTTTTTTTCAGTGTAAGAACCTGTCTGTTTAGGATTACCTTTTTTTCGATAATTTTTCTTCATCGAGAAGCGGCGGTGATGCCGCTATGGATTCGATCGAGAGCGCGAACAGACGTCGAAGCACTCCGGAAGAGCCGCGGCATTGTTGTGCCGCTGTCGACTTCGATTTCCGAATCGAATTTATGACGAGCCCGGGGACCGTGCACGCACCTCAGCGGATTCACTGTGAAGGGAGAGAGGATGGTCTACGAGCGCACGGTGGTAAACTGCACTCTCGTGGCTGAAATGTCTATGGATTCGGCTCGACTCGTAAATCGCCGAAGCGAGAGGGGGAGAACGGTAGAGAAAGAACGAACGGCAGAATAAAAAATACATATATGTGTGCATCCCAGCGGGTTATTCACGCATCCCGTATTAAGCACGAATTCATAACTCAGTCGAGCTCCCGGCAATATGCTCGGTCGGTTTGTGGGGAAGGCGATGAGGGAGGGCACACCATGGATAAATATGATCGGATATTCGGGCAGCTCGATCCTGGCGCGCGCGACAATATCCGGCTACAAAAAAGCCTTTCCGGCGAAACTTTTTTATTAGTCTCGATCTATCGAGTCCAACTGCAGCCACTGAGGACACTGGTGCTAATTTCTTCTACGCATACGGCAGCTCGGTTACGACGTGTGTTATGCACAATTGCGTGGAATCGAACTAAAACGAAAAGGATGAAGAGGCATTGGTTGCATGGAGATTCCATGAACGGATTCTGAGATGATATCAATGGTTTAATAACATAGGACTATATAGGCTGTACATAGCCAATATATCGACCGCTAAGAGACAAAAGGTCTTATCTCGTATGCTTCAACACGAAGCATACGCCCTTTTGTCTCTTAGCTGTCGATATATGCCATTCTTGGGCTAGACCATCGATATAATGATTACGCGGAGATCCTCTTATCACACACTGTAGCGCACTGCAGCCTCCGTTGCCATGTGTTATGCACAATTGCGTGGAATCGAACTAAAACGAAAAGGATGAAGAGGCATTGGTTGCATGGAGATTCCATGAACGGATTCTGAGATGATATCAATGGTTTAATAACATAGGACAATATAGGCTGTACATAGTCAATATATCGTCCGCTGAGCGACATAAGGGCTTAACTCGTATGCTTCAACATGGAGCATACGCCCTTTTCTCTCTTGGCTGTCGATATATGCCATTCTTGGGCTGGACCATCGATATAATGATCATGCAGGCATCCTCTTATCACACACTGTCGCACACTGCAGCCTCCGTTGCCATGTGTTATACACAATTGCGTGGAATCGACGTAAAATGAAAAGGATAAAGAGGCATTGGTTGCATGGAGATTCCATGAACGGATTCTGAGATGATTTCAATGGTTTAATAACATAGGACTATATAGGCTGTATATAGTCAATATATCGACCGCTGAGCGACAAAAGGGCTTAACTCGTATGCTTCAACACGGAGCATACGCCCTTTTCTCTCTTAGCTGTCGATATATGCCATTCTTGGGCTAGACCATCGATATAATGATCATGCAGGCATCCTCTTATCACACACTGTCGCACACTGCAGCCTCCGTTGCCATGTGTTATGCACAATTGCGTGGAATCGACGTAAAATGAAAAGGATAAAGAGGCATTGGTTGCATGGAGATTCCATGAACGGATTCTGAGATGATTTCAATGGTTTAATAACATAGGACTATATAGGCTGTATATAGTCAATATATCGACCGCTGAGCGACAAAAGGGCTTAACTCGTATGCTTCAACACGGAGCATACGCCCTTTTGTCTCTTGGCTGTCGATATACGCCCTTCTGGCGCTAGATCATCGATATAATGATCATGCGGGGATCGTGTTATCACACACTGTCGCGCACTCTATATGCTTGGCAGTTAAAATATGAAAGGAGCATATTAAGAGAGGAGAGATATCGTAGGTCTCCGCACTACAGTTAGCTATAGAGGAGCAACGAAGAAGAAGAAAAAGACGAGAACCCTGGGTAACCAGAGCCGCTCGTCTCGAGTGACGCCGAGTGCACGGCGGTGGAGAGACTCGGCTCGTACGAGGACGACAACGAGCGGGTGCTCACTAGCGCGCTCGGTGTTAAAGAAACTCGAGAACGGACGTCGTTCGCACGTTCGTCGTGCCACCTTCTACTCCGGTCGTAGGCGAACTTGATTTCTCCTGGGGGACATCGTCTAACGGATGTTAGCGGGCTCCTCTATCTCTCGCGGCACACAACCCTGCCCCCCCCCCTTCTCCCGCGCCTCACCCTGTGCTCGGGGTGGTGCTTTCAGTAGCGCCAACAGCATTTCCGCCTTCCTTCCCATCCAGAGACCGCAGTCACCTCGCCTGAACACCTTCAACCACCAGATGCAGGCGAGCAAGCATGCGAAACCAGCGACCGTCCGACACCCATGAGGGCTATTCGCCGAGTAGATGTCAACCAATTTGTCCGTGTTGCCGGGGAGCCTCGGAGGACACGGAACGACGCTCTGCTCTTCTCATCCGTATATTCGTACCGGCACCGCTGGTTATCTCAAAACTGTACGGGAAGGACGAGCTTGTACGGAGATGCGAGTGCCAGATCACAAAGTACGTCCCGAAAAAACCGGAACTACTGGGTACCGCAGATATACATGGCACGCATATTGAACCCGAGGTCACAGATGGGATTCTGCGGCAACTGGAAAAAAAAACAAATGGTACATCGATCGTTCCACACTGGCTGAAGTACGCCGAAATCACATATCGGTCCTTATCCGGCCGGTATACGTCGCCAGAGCGAAGCCGACGGTCTTCCGAGCAGTAATAAGCACTGGGCAATACTATCAAGCCACTGATTGGCTGAGACTAATTAGAAATTGTCTCTGCGACATCACACCCTGATTCAATATCTCAGTTTTCGACCGGATGTGACGTCATATCATAGATACGTCACTTCCGGTTTGAAATTCTCATTTTTTAACCGGAAGTGACGTCATATCGGAAATACGTAATTTTTCGAGCAGAAGTGACGACTCACTGGAAATACGACAATTCCGGTCGATGATATTTGCTGGTCGTGAGTACCATCAGCAAATGAGAGAGAAATCGAGGAGCGCGAGATCTTCCACGGCCGCGGTGCTTGATTATAAGCATCGTGTATATGGACAACCTTGACGATTTCAACGTGAACGAATGCGACTGGTTGGCTGATTGCGATATTGCATGTGAAATGCTATTAGTCTCTTTTTATCACTTTGTTACCCATTTAGCCTTTAGGCGTTTTAAGAGCACGCCCCCGTGAGGGTGGACAATTTTTGCCAGTTTGCCGTTTGACAAAAAAAAATTGCATTATTTCGTACACGAAATGGAAGTTATCAGCGATTCAATTTCAGAGAGACCAGGTTGTGAGGTGCGGCGATTACAAAGTACAATACAAGGTTGTAACGGGTTACAACAAGCCGCCATTCAAAACTCTCATATTCAAGTTCGTCATCGCAGAAGCCACTTCGGTATGTGCACTTCGGGGCCGTGATTGGATCTAATTGTTATCGGTAAACAAAAAGAATTATTAGCGCGATGTTTCACGAGAGCTAACGGCACTCACTAGTACGTTCTTGAGACTCGGTCGATGTTCACCCGAATACAATTATTATCATTCAAAAGCCAGTCGGAGTGCATGACTGTCGATGTAGTTCATCAGTCGAATAGTAGATAAAAAGAAGCTCACCAATACTTAATGTCTTTATGTAGCGTGAATAAAAGCCAAAAGCTTATCGTATACTCTTCCAGTTTGAAGATCTCATTTTTCGGAAAAAAATGATATTTAAAGATGACTGTTCACAATGTGTACGATGCTGCGGAAAGTTCTCCTTCTGTCAATCGGGGTATCGGCGATTACCCGAGTCCGTTTGAAGCATTGAACGGGTCGGTCTTTGTGACCCAGCTTTTCATCTCCAAGTGCCGTGCCGTCTGCGGAGAAGTTGACCAAGCGATTGGACTCATCGTTGGAACAAACGACCCGATCGTCCGATTGGAAGCGACTGAGATATGCAAAGCGACAAATCGAATCGAACAACTATTTCCCCCACTGTGTTTCCGCACAAACGTTTGATGGTAGCTTTGCTCACCGTATATTTACACTCGCTTAACAGGTGGCCTTGCGACTAGGGAGCAGAACACCAGCACGGACCGTGTCGAGTGCCGTGTCTATCCTTTGATACCAGTGAATTTGAGAGCCATCAACAGACTCGGTCCCTGTCCTCGGCACTTGCGAAATTGAGACTCTCTTGACGCTCGCCCGTCTCTCCGACGAGAAACCTTCGATTCCATCTTCGAGATTAATAGTCTGACGAAGAGCCGAGATAAACAGTCTGTGTCTAAGCATAATGCCAGATCCTTCTGGCATTAAAGTAACACATTCTTATAGTTTGAAGGGCTTATTACGACACCTAAGTGGTTGCTCAATTTTTTACTCAACAGCGCAGTATAATTTCGTTTTAATGGACCTTAGTGTCGATTTTTTTCTCGATAGTCAAAAGGTAGTATTTAAGGGATTAGTCACGCGTAATTTGTTCGACGGTGTGTGCCGAATCAGGATAAGACACTTCGATATATCCGCTAGGACACAAACGGGCATATTCCACATGATTTAACATGTAAAGCGACGTGGGTTGCGCCCTTCTATTTCTTAACAGTCGATATATTAGTTACGCAGTCTTTATAAAACAGTCATTAAAAGGATCAAAACCAGCGGGAACTCCGTAAAGGATGAGCCCTACGATCGTGAATAATATTCATCGGAGATTTGCCAACCGTACGTGAGAGAGTCGTTTGAATCACTTCAGAAAGTAGCAGGTGTAAGCTATCGTTCCTTATACTATATCAATCTGAAACTCGAATTCAGCACTGCCACGGCTACATATTTTGTTTCCAATTGCCCCGGAAGGTTTGGTCTCTCGCTCGCTCTCGTATCATAGCGAGAGATAAGTTACGTTCGCCCGGAGGTAACCAGCAGCAGGAACGTTGCGTAACCCAATAACAAACTGCGATGGTGCCCGGTATGCCGCTGTAATCAATCGTAACTGGGTACACGAACGTAACCTGCAGGCGCCACATACGACCACGACCACACGTGTACATGAGAAAGCATTACTCGTATTTTGCCTACGTGCTACCACTAAAGGTCACGCTTTGCTCTCTCCGCTTCCTTCGCAGGTTGAAAGTATTTTCTTACGCGCCAATAAAATCGATATATTGAATCGTGCTAGTCAACCAATCGTAACGACGGAAATACGAAAGTTTCGATACTTCCGTCACACATGTGACTTTTTACTGTCGCATAAGTCATCCCATACGAAATTACGTCAGGAAAAAAAATATTACATTCCCGAAAAAGAACACGTGACTCGGATTATCTCAATCCCTGTTTGACATTTCGTAGAATGTAAAAGAGGGTTTTCCTATTTCTGTTCATTTGTCTGGACGAATAGTTCCCGAAACACCGTCATTTTTTGAGGAAACTTCGGATAGCGGTGCGATTAACGGTTTTCTACGCGTACAATGTTGCTGGTATGAGAAAAAAGGTGAAAGATTGTCAATGAAATTTATTGTATTGTTACGACCGAGCGAAATCAACAACACAAGTATTTGGTTTGTGGTGGATATTATTAATTGTAATCACAACTACTTATCTCAAGTACGAACTGGCGCACGTCTGCCCGAGTAGAAATATTCGAGCGTTACATCGGGCCCTGATAGGCCTTATCAGCACCTTATCAGGCCTTCTCAGGACCTTATCAGGGTCCGACGTAAAGCGTAAAAAAATTCTACTCGGGTGCTCACTTTGAAAGTCCGATCGAGACTCTAGTCATCTCGTCAATCGATAATCCGTACGTTTGTGATTTGTGGTCAATCATCATCTCTATATTTGTTACAATAAGAGCCCATCCAAAATTACCGGTTGGGAAAAAGCGGATCTTGTTCCAGCTATTGGTTCAACATTTAATGAAATTCTTGGGGTTCTTTACCTAGTGCGCAGAGAGCCGCGTGCACGGGAGTCAAACGAACGCCAACAAGATTGCCGAACGACGAGAAGAAGGAAGAGAGAGAAATACTAAAAGTGGGCTAGCGTACGCGAGAGCGATTAAGTAACGCGTTGCGTTGCTCGCCGAACGAGTTACGGATCTCGGGCTGGTAGTTAGCCAATCACTGAACACCTCGTAAAGGTGCGCAAACGAAGCAAAGTACGGAACAAGGGGCTTTTTAAGGTAATATTAGTACATCGGCGTAATTCCGAGGGAAATTCCGTGCCAATATTTGTAGATTAAAAAGTAACATTTCGTGAACTCTGATAGCCGTAGATTATTTTCCATGGATTCGATGTGTTCGTCTAATTGCAGCATCGAGAAAGCTTCTCACGAAATGACAAGAACTACTAACACAGCACTGAGAAAATCGGGCTGGGACGATCGATCGCGGATTGCGAGAAGCATGGGCGTTGCGTCACACCAACGAGCAACATAGACGGAGGCAAGGAGGCGTATTTTAAACGGGCTGCTTTATGGGAATTGCAAAACCCATGCTTGCTCCGTCTCGCTCACGGTCTGCCTCGCCTCTTACCGCTCCGTGTCCTCTTTCTCAGCAGCTCCTGTCAGGTTTCAACGCGATATACGAGGATGAATGTATTTATTCGAGGCACCTTATAAATCCTCATCGGCCTCACACACTACGTACAATCCCGTGGAATATCCCGGATCCCTTCTCGCGCCTCCGCCACTGTGAACCTTTATGGCGACTTATGAAGTAAAACTTCACCCTCGTTTCATCACGCGTGGGCCTATTTTCGTGCGTTTTATCCTTATGCGTATGTAAGAACCCAATGGAAAGATATAAAAACTACAAAAGTCTGTTCATCGCTGTGCACCAGATGTGTCTTTTCATGTATAATAAAACTAAATTGATTTATTAATCCTTCCTATCAGGGCCATGAAAAAGCCACTTTCATTTAGCTACGACAGGGACGATTGTATCAAATTTCCTTCCGGGTCATCAAAGAAACTGAACATCGTGACGCATCTAAAATCCTCTTCAGGCTTTTAGTCCCGAACCTGAAAGTGTATGTAATTTTGGTGATACATTGTGCAACTAGTAATTTTCATTTTTTATTATTATTTTTATATTTAAGAGAAATTAGCTTTGGCGCTTTGTTTGTTTGTTTGTTTGTTCGGGAGAAAAATAACCAGAAGTCACACCGGACCAGCAAGCTCGCGGTGTAGACGCAAGGTACAAACGGCGACGGCGAGCGAAAGTGTTTTCGAATCGGCGGGCGTTGACTGTTTCACTAGCACTCTCTGCGGTTACTCGAGCCATAGTGGCCACGAAGAACGAGACTAAGTGACGCGTTTTTTCTCTGCCAACACAGTTTCTCACTAACTGTTCGCTTTTCGGCCATTAACTCTCGAGACTTTTTTTGCGGCACGATTACCGCACGTTGAACAGGCTTGGTGATTCTTCGCCGCTTAACCAAAAGGTGAAAACCACGAGCCCGGCCCTTGGCGTACACCAAGGGCCGAGCTTGCCGTGACCATAACCGATCGATGGTATCGAGAAGAAAAAGGCTCGAAGCCTGCAATCCTATTTCCCAGCTGGCTGACTTGATCTCCTAAAAGAATGTGCAAATCTGGTTTGTAATTTGTTGACTTTTTTGATTTTTTCGTAAGGGAAGCTTTATGAAAGAATCACAAAGTGTAGCGAAACTATGTGCGCGGAGAAACAAAAATTGTTGGGACAACAAGAATTTTGTTACCATAACTTATTTACCTGGTTAACGTAGGGACAAGAGAATATTTTGCTGTAGCAGCTAAATATTTTTGCTGCCACAAAAATAAATTATTAACGATCTACATTTTGTTAGAGAAACTGAGCTATTTTTCTCCGTGTGCGAATCGCATTTATTCGTTGCGCGAATAACATTTATTCGCACCTTAATTCGTTGACATTCCAACGAAAAGTTCTCATGGAGATTGCTACTTGTCAACTTTTCAGAATAATGTCCAATTTACTGTGCAGAGTGCACTGATAAAAAAGTACAGTTGAATCGACCAAGATTCGGGCAGGGACGTTCAAATAAATATTTAGTTGGTCGAACAAAATATTTTAATGACTCAAAAATATTTTGGTGAAATCAACCAAAAAATTGTTGAACTAATCAATTTTTTAGCTGTACCAACAAAATGTTTAGTTGAACGTCCCTGCCCGAATCTTAGTTGATTCAACCGTATTTTTTTATCAGTGTACGAATCGTTTCACCGAGAAACCTATAGTTTGTAAAATCTTCTTTCCCATATGCCATATGGGGTTGCCCTGGCTGGCGGTTACATCCCAGCACTGGCACGAGACTGCGCAGTGATCTGGCCAATCCCGCGCCACTGCTGGGATATAACTGTCAGCCAGACAAAATCCCACTCGGGATGATGGCAATTTTGCCAAGTGTTCCAAATCCGCCAAAAACGAAATACACACAACGGCTTTACAATCTTCGGATACTCGCTTCATACCTATGGAAGAGCCTCGATAACCATAGTCGAATCAACGGTGAGCATGATCCCATCCATACTTCAATCAATTTACTCGGGAATACACCTGTTACCCACACTGCATAGCGCTTTAGTCCATGGTAAACACGTATGCGCGATGAATATTAGGTTTTCCCAACGTCGATCAAACTACCGTAGCGCACGCTTCGCTCTCAGTAAAGGGCGAACGGTTTGGATGGAAAAGCCCGGATGGCCGCTGTGGCGCGAGCGTAATATTACACGTACATACAACTTGTATATCTGTAGATAGTAACGATAGCTACGAAACTAGTCGAGTACGCAGGACCGCGCGGGGCTACGTGCCAAATCAGAAAGCACTCGTGATTACAGCTCCGGCCGAGGATTTAGCTGTTCGTATAATAGGTTCGTGGACTAAGTTTCGGTACGCTAATTTCACGGATGATAATAATATAGAGTGGCCCTAAAATTAGAACCGGCTAAACTTCTCGTATATTTATTCTGTACACCGTGAATTTGTGGGAACAAATCTAAAGTATATACATATATATATATATATAAATATATATGTATAACTCTCTGGCGAGGGTCTGAGATAAATTTTAATTCTGGGAGAGTGCACTACCCGCTGCAGCGTCTGGCAACGTACGTTTATCGAGAGAGGAAACACTCTGTTGGCCGTGCCAAGGCGCAACACATATACAAGGCGTACACACAGATAAGTTTTTCCGTATCCGTGGTACACAGAATAACTGTAGCATAGTACATCGCCCGTAGCTATAAGATACACTACTGTGGATTTTCCCATTATTGGAGGAAGGAGAAACGATAAGTACAGCGTCGAGTATCTCTCTACTTCGCGGGAGTGTATATACGGAGTGAGAGGAGAATGCCCTAGGAAGTAGCATCAGAGCACGCTTCGATATTCCAATATTTATTACAACGCGATAGGAGGGCCCATGCGCCTAGCAGTTCATCCGGTGTAAATTTATCATTGACTGTACACTGTAATACGTAGAATAATGCGTCATTTTTTTTTTTTTTTTTTTTTTTTTTTTTTTTTTTTTTTTGAGAGAGGAACATTGTATGCGTATAAATCAAAGCGTAACAGGCCGCCGGGTTGTACATAATATGAGAAGCTCCTTTTCAATCTCACGTTTTCTTCAAGGGCTGATCTCGCCGCGATTGCTTACACCTGCAGACACTGGCGAGGGTAAATCCTAGTATTTTTTAAATTTCTTTTTTGCGAATAATGGGATCCTTCCGGCACTTGGGCTCACGCATGATTCGATGATTCTCTTTTCTCATGGTATCGAGTTACATAAAAATATTTCATTTTTTGAGACATCTCGATGGGGATATGTGAATTAGGTTGGATCGATAGTCCGGTTCGCCGTGAGCGCCGATAGGGCAATGTGAAATTCACATCTGGCTCTCGGTTTGGCCAATATTACACTCCAAACACGGGATCGCTCTTTCCGTCAAATTTGAGAAAAATTAAATACGAGAAAAATTAAACATCCGAAAAATTAAATACGACAAAAATAGGGACCAGAACTAATTTGCACGCATACAATTCCTGGGGTTTCCTGAACATTTTTATAAAACCGTTAATTAGAAAAGTCTCAATTTTATGGAATTACGTTTTCTTTTATACGCCAGTGATTTTCGATATCTGTCACTGAGTATGAGTACAAAAATTGAAAATATAGAGAACTTGTTAGAAAATCTTTGCGAAATTGAGTGAATCGACGAAGAAAAAAAAGCTATATCAACTATGATCTTCTCCGAACAGCAAACTCACTAGAAACTAAGAAATTCTAACAAGATTCTCCGGACCACAAGTAATCGAAAAATCGACTGTAAATTAGCTTTGCGTACGATCCGCTACCGTGAAAGTAAAAAAAAAGTCGTAACGCGAAAAGTCCTTCTTTTTCGCTTCTCATGCGACATCACCTTCCCGGTTTTGTTTTGCCTGCGGAAAAAGGGACGAAGAGTCGGGCACTGACTTGGCATGAAAATCCATTAGACATTCGTAAAATCCGCGTCGTTTTTCGACAGTCAGCCCTGTCGAAAAACGACGCGGACAACCCTCCTTTCGCTTCCCTTCGTCGACGGATATCCCGCGGACGAACACACCATCGGCCATTCCGAGAGAGCCAAAAGTGCAAAGAACAAACTTCGTCTCGCAACGGCGTGATCAAAAGTTCAGCGCGAATATCTATCAACGAGGAGCGAGCAAAATAAATGATGAATCGTCGCCTTCTTCATCTATAATTTGTCTCCGTTCTTTCGGGCTACGGTACAAGTGATGAACACCGCGACCCGGTCTAACATGGAAAATCCATCTGAAAACTACAAACCGCATTTTCACTGTTTTTACTCCATATCACGAATAATTAATTTTTATCTTAGTTCGCCAAAAAAATTAAGCGCTGCAACGACTCTCGAACAATCACACTCAGCACAGGCGTAATTCAACGGACGATCAATTGGCGATTGGTTGACGAACGCCCGGTACGACCGGTAGAAGGTTACTTCGTTTCTTAAACCGCTCTAGTCCGCCTGACGCACATCAGCAATTATACGTGTGTTCGGAACGTAATTTTTCCGCTGCTGGTACCAAATTCAGTTTATACGTATATATGCACTAACTCCTGCATATATTCCATTCCACAGTCGACCTACCAGATCGAAAATTCCCGAAGCCCCGGGGCGGACTCTCGTCCGAGAAAATACATTCCACGACAATTCAAAGCTAGATTCCGTTTTACGCTCTTCCCTCCCTCACGCCCGTCACCCTTTTTTCTGCTACAAAATATCCACGTGGCAGATCGAGGTCGAGTCAATTTGCAGCTCTGGAAACGTATGGCCAACGTCGCTGGGCGTCTCGTTTCCCGACGTGCACGCAAAAAGGGAATACAAAAAAGGGGATTGGCGTGTGCTGGTGGCGCTCGGGTCGCTAACGCGCCGGTATATCTACCGTCCGTAACTACTGGCGTAAATTTGTGCACGCAACATTCGAATTGCATGCGGAAAGCTAAATACCGGAATGCAGTTCGCGGGTGAAAAATTGTACGGAAAAACGACGGGAGCGCGGTCACTAATCTCAAAACGATTAGTCGATTTTTTCGTTATTTTTCGAACTCATAGATTTCCCATTACTCGTAGCTAAAGGATCGAAGTGAAACAAATGGGACATCGTAGAGTCGCGTCTTGTGCAAAACTTAACAAGGCGAGCTGTAATTACGACAGATGCGACATATCCTTTTAAAAAAATTACATATTTGTTTTAGGACTATCTTAAGGCACTAGCGGATTTGGTCCAAAAAACAGGTCGATTTTCAACATTTCTTTAACGCTACTATTCGAAGGACAAGGACCGAGTTTTTACACACAGTTAGTACAAGGTGTTATGAAGTTTAAGTTTTATTTATTTATTAATAACAAACCATTAAGGTGGTTTTTTTTTCGTTTTGACGAAAAAAAAGAAATGTTGAAAACGTATAAAAAAGTTGAAAAAAGTGCCTTAAATACAACACGTCACGTTCGATTTGAGAGTCTCATGTTCAAGCCGGACATCCTAATTTTCAATATGAGCATGATGAGCGAATAAACATTCATTTGCAGAGCGTCCGTCAAATAAATTATTTTTCTGGGTTTAGGTGTTTTTATTTTTAGGTGTCCGACCACTGGAACTTTTACCTTATAACCCTCATAATGTCTATATCATGTAAAAAGGCCCGTATAGGGCAAACCAGCCAATGAATTGACACTTTCAAGAGCACGTGTATAAAAAAAATGCTATTCACTGGTTTTTTCATCTGCTTAACTGTCCACTCACTGGCCGTCCTACCCTTCATATAATAAATTTAAAAAAAATTTGACCGGAAGTGAAATAAATTTGTTATCGTCTCGCGGGTACTCGCTCTACTTGCATACTTTTTTCTCGCTGTCGTTTGTTACGATTGCAACGGTAGGTCTGAGTAAATTTGGACTTCCGCGTGCGGCCTCGCTGGTGGAAGCAAAATAGCCCCACCTTGTATACAGCGATCGGGCCAAGGCGTGAAAGCCGTTTAATTATCAGCGATTCGCGCGCCGTACGCGGGTGCAACGATCTAATCGAAGCGTGATCGAGCGAGCGGCCTGCTCGTGTCGTAACACCGGGTCGACGAACGCCGGCCGTTGATATAATTTTTATTGCACGAAAGTTCATTCAATTCATCTCCAGTTTTTTTTTTTTATTTTCCTTACGCCGTACGCGATTGGGGAGCGAGAAACAAAATGATGACGGGGTCGCAGCTGTCTGCGTTGGTTCGTAAAGCGAAAGGTGCTTCGACGATACAATAGAAGCACCTGCCGACGAAGAAACGACCCGCATCAGACACGAAAACCGGCGCGGCGCGCGTCTCTCCGAAGGAGCGTCGCGACGCTTCTATACATATCAAACTATTACGCGAAGCTCATAAATGTCACTGCGAACGGTCAAACGTGCGGTAACCGCACGACCACGATTACCATTGTTTATCGCGTCGCACAACTTCGCTTTTAAATCTTAGACGACCGTCTTATCTCTTGTCTTGTCCAGAGGGAATTAAAATTTATTTTTTTTAACCATTATCTTGGTTTTTCTTTTTTTTTCTTTACTGGAGTTAAAAAAGTTTTTTTCCGCGTGTTTTCACGTCCATGAAAGCTTCCCGATCGTTTTTCGCCCTCGTGGGTGGGGAAGAGGTTGATAATCTTTTCAAAAGATCCTCATTAAATTCTTATCGGGTGTTCGAGCGTTCGAAGGGAATCTAACTTTACTTTCGCTCCCCCTTTCGAAGTAGTTCGAAGTTCCCGACAATTGCTTCGCGGAATATGGATTACGGAATACAGCATCATCGTGCTGCCGCCAGATCGATGAGAGGTTTCGCAACATTTGCCACCCTGAAAAAAAAGCCTTATAGAAGTCACGCTTTCTCGCCCGTTCTTTCTTGCACCCGAACAAATACTGTTCTTCTATCTCATTCCCTTCGCTTTTCCGATCTTTCGCGCTGAAAAAGTTTCGGCCTCTCAGCTCGTTCTTTGTTTGCCGTAGCGAGGTGACTTCCTTTAGCTTCGGCGCTGCAGCCACTTCAACGGTCTGGAGGTCTTGCGAGCCGGAGCTCGAGAAAATCTTAGAAATGTGACCTTTTAAACGAGCGCTCGTTCTCGCCGCGCGAGACTCGTCGTTTCTCACGCCAGTAGAGTGCCAACGCATGTAGCCACATAGACTACAGTAGGTATACACTGCACAGTGCGCGGAGATTGATGGAGCGCTTGCACTTGTTGCGCCCACCGGCTTCGTCGATATTATCGCTATAAGTTTTGTCTCAGACTCCTCGACCCTCTTTAGCGTAGATTCACTCTGGTATATTGCACGATTCTTCATTCATACGATATGCAGAATTTGTCGAATACTTGAAACGATAATCAGTGTAGATAACATGATTTTTTATTTTAAAAATCTCGAGCGTCAAATCTAGAAACAAGATTTGCCTTTGAATCAAGACGTTGCCTTCGTTGTCTTTGATGTTTGGCATTCTGGTATATTGAAAAAATTTTCACTCACACGATATGCCACGCAGAATTTGTTCAATACTTGAAACGATGATCAGTGCAGATAACATCATTTTTTTAAATAAAAAAAGCTCAAGCGTCAAATCTAAAAATAAAATTTCCCTTTGAACTAAAACGTTGTCTTGGTTGTCGTCGATGTTTGACAGTCCAATCCGTCCAATAGAACGGCACATAGGGATACAACAGATTGTCGAAGTAACTAGTAACGTGGGAGTTCCGTTCATCCCTTCGCCATAACAATTTGGGCACGTTGTGCCTTCTGTTCGGCTAACTGTCGTGTATTCGAGAGGGTTGCAGAATGGCAGGACACGATCGCATGATGCTCGAATTTCCCCGAGAATTGGATAGCCGCCACAGAAAACAGTGCGACTATTGGTAGACGGCGACGAGTCATACGAGCTCGCTTTTGTGTGCATGTGTGTATGTGTGTGTAAATCGCGCTTCCAGAGATAGATCCTCTGTACATTGGAGCCGAGGTGGCGACCGCCGTATACACTGTGTTTTGGTCTCTGAAACTAAAATCGCTGCTGGGCGACCGGACTGTTGGCTCATTCGTGCACAATACGATGGCAGGTATTGTTTCCAAGAACCGTAGCATGATTGGAATGCTTCAAACGCCCTGATTCGGAAATAACTTTCGTTCAGAATCCTTTTGAATGCAATTCCTCCATCGTTTTCAATCCTGCAATTCTGTGCGCCATTCCATGGAGTCAATCGCCATTTTGCGCTGTTTTAACGTAAAAACAACTGCAGACATGCTCTAATGCAATTGATGCACGAAAATTGATATCAGCCAGACGACAAGGAATTGCCTGCCCATCAAATAGTAAGTGACCAACACTTAGAAAATAAGAGATAGAAAGTCTGAAAGTTTCAGGTCGATGACAATGTACGGGCATTGTACATAACTTCTCTCCATAGAATTAATTAGTATCGGGTAATGAATGTAAATTGTATGACATTAACAGAAAATGCGAATACCAAATCTTACAGAACCAGACATAGCTTGGGCTGGTCCAGGCTTTGCATTGAGCTTTTTTAAACAATTTTTTGAGCCCGGATTGTTTCTATGATTTCTATAAACTCGAAATTACTATTAACCAGACTACTATTACTATTTACTGGCTAGATACTAGTAATAGTGTACTTGTTACATCGATATAATACATAATACTATTGCATCGATACGCCATCTCGGTATTCACGTTGCTTACATAATGCTTTATAGACTTTATCAACTACGGACAAGGTAAAATGTATTGATCACTGGCCAAATACCTCAAAGACAAAGACGCTCGGCTGCAGATCGATGGGCTGACATGGACATGAAAACGAGTGGGATTTTTAGGTTTAAAACGAATGCGTTAGAGATGCATTGTCACGGAAAAGCACGAACAGCGAAAGTTGATAGTGACCGAATTTCTCACGACAATTTTCGCATCAAGTGAAAGATATCGCGCCATCAGAAGCCGTCACAAACAGGCACTGCGACCTGCTGACAAGACAGAACTCGGCGAGTTCGGGATAATGCGCAAGAACACCATCGTACGCGAAGAGTGAAGGGCAAAGGAATAGCCGGCTCGAGTCTCACTGCTCTCCCGTGCGAACTGCATTCAGTTGCATACAGTAATAGTGCGTGTATTCGCGTCCCCTCCCTCCTCGCGGCTCTTGACGCGGCTCCATGCGAGACAGTATATACGCGCGTGCAAACACGTTCGACCATGCATGAGAGGGACTTTCACTGAACATTATTAGATACGCGGAGGAATGCGACTACCGTAACGTATACACTGTTCGCCCGTGTGTGCGCGCGTGCGTGTGTGTATGCGCGCGTGCGCGCAAATACCGACTGAAGCATGTACTCAAGCGTGATCATGGGAGCGCGCTCTCTATCCCTGCAAATTGCATAATCGATTTTCTATACCAAAGAAACCACTGTAGTACCGGGCCTATGCCGAACCGTCGGCAGAAATTTGGTCCCTCCAACGAGAACTGGCCATGGCTGATGTAGAATTCGCAATCATCTCGCTTCGAAGCGCCATTCTGGTGGAGTTCGTTCCAATTACCCTAAGAGTTTTTTTTTTTATTACCCAAAAACGATAACAAAGAGATCCAAGAGAATCAGACATGCTTTGTGTTTTGTTGAACGAATCAATGATTTAAGTATGTCGACGGCCTTCTTCGTTCGTATCGGAATTCATCGCCACATTCGGTGTAGCCTCGGAGGGTCCGAAGCTGTTGGAAGAAGTCCAACAAAGTTTCACCAATCGCAAAAAACACGAAAAGCAGCACAGGAGCGTGAATCAATTTCTTTCAGGACAATAATGAGACCCCAATGTTCAAGAAAAACGAGATGAATCTCCAGACGGACGGAAGAAGCGGAGGGTTTGAGGGAATCTCCGGTGTGCGAAACATAATTTACCGATGGAAATTGTCAACCAACGTGCTGACGAGATCATTGTGATAATTATTCTACAAAGGGCAGCCAATCGGTGACATTGTACGGCATCGTTAGTACACTAGAAGCTCATCGAACAGCGAAGGTTGCCGGACCTAAAGCAACAACTCCAAATGCATGCGTGGATACAAGTGCATTCGTTGTTTGAATAACGAAACTTGTCAACCTTTATCGTCTCGCAACTGCATGCAACACTGCGTCGGGGAACTCACAAGTCGGGTCCGGAACTTTGATGCACCTACCGCACGCGACTCATTGCACTGTGTGCGTAAGCATTGACGCTATTCGATTAACCGGTGTACATCGGGAACAGCGACAGAGCTCGCGACGACTGACTCGCTTGCCCAGCAAGTTTGTTGACTATCTTGAAATCGTGTTTTTAATCGCGAATTTGTTACGCACGTTGAGACGACACGGTTGCAATAACCAGATTACAATCCAAGAGCGATGAATGAGAGCGGACGAAGAGCGGAAACGACAGTCGCCCAACTAGCCGACAATGTCTCAGTGGAATTATCCCTACGTTTCCCCGCCAGATAAGTCGAGAGTAGAGACGCCGGGGTGGGCTGTAGTGGAGTACTCGGCTGTAGTACGAGAGTAAAGCATACTTATCGGCTAAGGAAATCGCGACAGGGGAAAGACGAACGTTCTCGTAGTTGCCAGGGTCCTCGAGACCCACGTCGATACATAGACGAATCGTCTTACGTCACCGTATTGACATATCGCATTGAGATGATCGTTCAGGCTTCACCGATATTTACTACAGTATATTCCGGGCTTCCACAGCAGCGAGAGAAGCGCACGAAGAAGCCTGCTTTCCTGCGACGAAGGTGGAGGGAATATCGCGAGAAAGAGGCTTCTATCTCCATGTGTATATGTACAAACACTACGGAGACACTCTCGGCTTCTCGTGCCCGGCGAGGAACGGCTGTTCGGGTACTCGCGCGAGTAGTTCAGTGTCTGTTGGCTTGGAAAAGCTATGACTTCTACTTAAGAAACTCATACTTGTATCTCCTGTCTTCGCGGTGAAATCCGGAGTATCAATCGGTAGGCTCCTGTTTCCACCGTACAAGACGGGCCCGCGAGCCAATCTAGCAGCGTTCATGAATTAAATCGACCGCGCGATACGTCATGCGATACGCAAAGTTTCGAGACACGACATGACAGTTTGGTTTCCTGTGTTCCAGCAACTGGAAATCTCTACCAGGATGCTTTGCCGGTTGCTCGTTTCTTCGGAGGACTCTGGATTAATTGATAAGGACGCACCTGCCTTTCGCGATCAGCAGGGGAAGGGTTCCCGGGTGAGAAAAAGAGTAAAAACTGTATGTATGCGTAGGCCATAAAACATGTCTCAAAAATATTAACATATCTCTCGTGATCGGGGAGACCTTCGAGAGTCTCACACCGAGCCGTTTACGTTCAACGAATGAAAATGAGGTGCTATCAACGCGAGAAGCGGCTCTCGACTTTTGCGGTGTTGAAAAATGAGAATAAGAGGATGGAAAAGCTGTTGGGCTCGTCTGAATACGAGTTACACAGGCCGTATTCCCGGGGTTTTCTTGCGGCGTAAAGTTGCCGGTGATGAAGGTGCGAGAGGATGGGTGAAGATGAAAGGGAACGCGAAGAAAACCGACTTCTATGCCAGAAAGTGGTCGATCCGCAGGCTTTCCTGTGGATTCTCAGTGTGATGATGCGGAGTGGAAGATCATGCACGGTAGACACATCGTACCTCCATCATCAATCTTCCCAGACCGTGGATGTGCGAAACTTGTGTACAGGCGTACTTAACGTTGTGTAAGTAAAGCATGACGTACGCGTGAGATTGTAAGGTGTAATGGAGCAACGGGACGGCTTGCGGAGGGCACTGATTGCCCTGGTAAAAAGTCGAAGACCAACATCATCGTTCACTTAGCTGTATATCGACTCTGTACTACTGGAAATACCTAACAAGGGTGGTATAACTAGTCGGGTCTGGTGCGTTAGCTGCTTGAGCGATTACAAAATCGTTAACGATACGAGCATCGCAAAGTTCGTATCGAAATGTTTCGCTCGGCAGGTAAATCGACTGAAGCTCCAACGTAATTCGTGTTCTTAACCAATATTCAGTGAGTGGGGTATTCACGATTATAGGTCGAGACTCAAGTAATCAAAGGTGGTTTGTTAATTGAATCCACAAATGAGATTGATTGAAATTGGAACACAGTTATGTTTTATGTCAAGTGAGCTATCGATATATATCGACTGTGTTGTAATGCTTTTATTCTTTTAATGTACTTCTTCTGTTAAGAGGTTTTCGATCTCATTGACGACTGATCAATAAATCGTGTCGTAGGCAAGTTCATTTTTATTGCAAGCAGCGGTTATTAATCATGACAAGATTCATTCTCTAGAATCGCGTTAACATTTTTTTCTGGGGTGTCTTTGCACCCCAGTGAGACGCGATGTATCTGGAGTGTCGTACTCTGTGATCAAAGCTCGAGGGCTCTCAACTTTCTCGCTTCTGTCATCTCGTCCGTCCTTGGACGCTCACTGCCCGCGATTGGACTTCGTACACAGTGCTAGTCAGCATGCCTGTCGATCACTTAAACACGGCGCCGGATGAGTTAAGAGCACTCGACTCGACGAGCCGCCTCATCAGCGTACCCGCTCTCTATCCCTCTCTTGGCAAATGATGAACTTCCACGAAAAGAATTTTTCTTTTTCAACAACCGCGCACCGCGCTCGTATAGGATCCAGTCATATTTCCTTAATGCGAGATCCTTCGGTCCAATTGCCGAATAAGTTATTCCGCATAACGCCGGGTTCCATTGCAAACACTTTAAAACCGTCTGTAATGAACGAGTTCCGCTCTGCAGATCTTTCGTAACTCATTAAAGGTAATCCTTTGAGACTCAACTCACCCTGCAAAAATTCACTTCATAACTTTAATCGACGGAATGTTTAGACTATTTAATTTAAGTATGATCGCCAATTTGGGACATTGGGGTAAAAAAAAAAAGTGCAAAATTCACAGGCACAATTGAGTCGTGACGAACCAGATAGTTTGAGATTAGAAACTAATCCCAGTCCGCGTATATTAATAGTCATATTTACTTTTAAATTTGCCGTGCTATTTTGTAGTTCCGGTCGAACGTCAAACATGTTAAAAATGCTTTACATGTTTTTGGCATTACCTCTCTGTTTAATCTCTTTGGTATCTGGAGTTGGCTCTCCACGGATAGCGTCTTAGAGCTTCATTATCCATAAACAATAATAATAATAATAATAATAATAATAACAATAATGATAGGATTCATGGTGATTACGAGAAAGTGGGACAACGGAGTCCAAAAAGTGGCAACTAAAGAGCAGAGGAATCGTAATGGTATACAATTGGTTATGATGTGCGCTGCACGTTTGCGTTCAACCACGAAAGTCACTGGCCGCATTGACTTCGAGGCAATTCCGAACCGGTGGCTAAAGCTTTCTCGCGTGCTGGCCACGCGATTATTCATTGAAATCACGGAGGATCCTCCGATCGCAGGAATAATTAGTAATTAGCCGAGTGCTGGGGCAGCCCGGCGTGAATCGTGGGCTGCGCGCGGCCTCGCAAAGTCGGATAACCCGTTGACCGTGGTAGGTGCACGGACGGTTGGTGTCGTGGGTTACGCCTCGGAGTCACGTCGGTCACGATTCCGAGAAGCCCCGTTGATGAAGATGTGCAGCCAGCGCGCGAGAGGCCGAACGAGTATTCGCTCCACTGGCACGCTCCACTCGTTAAATCAATATTTGCTTTCGCGTTAAACGGTCTTTATACACGCAAAACCGCATTGAAAATAATCGATGAGCCCGCTTATATACCGGATAGTCAAGAATTGGGACATCTAAAGTGCCGGAGCCATATTCGGCGTTCACTTCATCGTCCTTTCACATCACATTGGATTTCACAATTTAACGAACAACGTGCAAATAAAGCCAATGGCACGTCATTCACGCCATAGTGCGAATGCGAGACATTACCGGCATTGGCACGGCGTCGGCCGGCGCTCGCCCAAAGTCGGTCAGCACTGAACCTGTGTAGACATTCCAACTAGAGCGCCATTTGTCGCGCTTCCTTACTGGCTACGAACTATAACTTACTATTTCTCGGCTTGCTCGTAAACTTTACGGAAATCTTTCGATCTTAAAGTTTTTCATAGTTTTGAACATTGAATATAATTCGGTACCTTTACGGGACAATTTTAAGACTACCTGTGTATGGTTGATAACAACAAACAGTATAAAATGTAGAAATTTTCATCGTTCGAACGGTTCCCGCTGGACATGTCTTTGAAGACTATAAAAATTAAAGGTTGTAACTCATCCGTTTCACGGTTTCCCCTAAACGAACTTTGCCCCTTCGAAACGCTCACTTCCGCTCGACATGGCCGAAGTAGGTTCGAACTTTCAAACTATCGCACTACACCTCTACTAGCCGTGCGGTAGTACTTGCTCTTTCCTGGACAGACGGAAACGAGATGAAGATACGTATATATATAGTGATTCCGTTTCGTTCCTTAATCGAGCTGCGCTCGAACATTTCGAAAAAGGGAAGAAGTGAGTCCAAGCTATCGCGAACATCGGCGAGCGATAGATTGGGTGCTTGGCTCGGAAAACGATATACGAAGCACTCACGGAATCCGTCGTGGAATCTCCCTCAAAACCCATGAAACACTGTGCATTCTCTAAGCTGTCAATACGCCTGCATAGATCCATTTCCTTCACCTCTTTCCGTCCTTCATTCCATCAATAATTTTTTTTCTTCTTGGTGTGTTTGTGTTTATGTCATACGGCTATGTTCAAAACTTCAGAGTGTGCGCGAGATCAATAATTTTCAACGAGAGATTCTTGTGTACACATGTGCCCGGCTGTACTTGTCGAAAGGCACGAGGAACATGGACGAAAGAGTGGTAGAACGAACGTATCGATTTCACTGGAAAAAGGCAGATGCTAAATTGAAACGTCGGACTTAGAACAGAATTCTATCAACTGTTCGTTAAATTTGTTGAAGCTTTGCGGGTTGTCCAAAGGCGTACAGCGCCGACGAGTTCTCTGACAATTAATGAAATACAAAGATTTTCGCCATTTCAAGAAAAAAAAAAAAGCGATATTTGTCAATTGTGCAAATTCCTCCTCAATGACACTCTTGTCATTGGATTGAAAACTCGCAAACAGGCCGGTCAACGGACAAGCTATTTTCCATGAATTCTTGGAGCGAGTCTACGAGACAGCTTAAAAAAACAAAGTACAAAGATAGATGGCAAATGGAAACGTTGGACTTCGAGCAGAATTCTATCAACTGTTTGTTAAATTTTGTCGAAGGTTGGCGGGCTGTCCAAAAGCAGACAGCGCTGGCGAGTTCTCGTGAGACTGCTCGACGTTGAAACGGCGAGCAGTCTCGGTTTTCCGACAACAGTAAGACGCAAATTTGTTCGTTATTTGAGAACAACAAAAAAACAACGATACCTGTTAATTGTGCAAACTCGTACAATTGAATGGACTTGCTCGTCATTGGATCGAAAACCCGCAAACAGCCCCTTAACGGAGAAGCTAATTTCCATGAATTCTTGGAGCAAGTCTGCGAGTCCCAAAGAATGGGAAACCGCGGCGATACAGCTTTAAAAAAAAAAAAAAAAAAAAAAAAAAAAAAAAAAAAAAATAAGAAAGCAAAAAAGGGAAAAGCCACACGCTCGAGCGGAACCGGAAGAAACGGAGGAAACGCGAAGTTTGCCGTGGTGGAATTAACGACGAGGGAGCTGTTCTCCCGTGGTTGCAGCGCTGCATACTAACACCAAGGAAGTTCCGGGCGAGAACAGGCGCTGTACTCTAATACTGCTGGCGTGTTCGCTGAGCGGGTGATACACTCCATCGGAGCATAAATATCATCGCGCGGTCTCGAGCAAAAGAGAATCTCGACAAGCGCCTATGTGTATAATGCGTATACATATATGCGGAGTGAGAAAAGCTTGGAACATGGATGCTTGCACGGAGATCCTCACCGTGCACACCGGTGAATAATAATTTATGCGCTCTCTATTCACGGAGGTATAATTTATTTTTTATTTTTTATATATATTCATCGATTCATCCGTTATCGTCTCGTTAGCGAAAACATGTACACGAGACGGTCGGCAAATTCGCGATGGGCAATAAAAAATTTCAACAGCCGGCGGCGACGACCGTGCATCTGGAACGAAAGTTCGAACTCACTCGAGGCTGGTATTGACGTTCGAGGGCTGCATGTTGACTTTCGCTCACTCACCGGCAACAATGAAAAATACATAGGTCGAGGTTATCATCAATGCGTGAAGGAAAAAAAAAAAAAAAAAAAAAAAGAAGGTAAAGAATCGATTATTCGAGAGAAGTTATCTCTCCGGTGTTGTCTACTGTACGATGTGAATGGACGAATGAAAGAGGCGTGGTAGCGATTTCGATAGAGGCAAGAAGCATCTCGCTGAGTATATACTTTCGAGAGGATGATTATCATGACTTCTTGAAAGCCCCGGCGCGCTGCAAGAAGAGGTTCATTCCTCGATCCTCGTGGGCGAGCTCTGTGTGTATCCGCCAGTGCGGCGATTGCTCCGAGAGTTTCTCCGGCAATTGCAAGTGTGTATAAGCGGTTCGCGGACACGGGAGAGGTACTCGTATAAACGGCCACCAGCAGTGCCTGCGAAGTAGCATTATCCAGCAGCCGGGCGCGAACGCCACCCGATAACATCTGACGTGTAAGAGGAAGCCGATGATTCGTGTGCGAGCCATTGAATAAAAGGAAAGGAGGCGTACTACGTGGTTGCGCGGTCGCGAATAAGGTGCACACTCTGATACACCACTGAGAAGACTGCAGTTAGATCGAAGCCGCAACAGCGTATCGGTTTTTTTTTAACATATTTTTTATCATTTTTTTTTTTTTTTTTTTTTTTTTTCTCGTTCCGACAGTTCCTGTACAGCAAAAGGACAACGAAATGCGCACGATGCAATGTACGAGAGACTGATGGACGCTTCTCGCGCCTGTGGGGATGGAGAAAAATCTTGCCGACGAAACTCAATGAAAGTCATCGAAGGGAAGCGATGTACCTCCCGTTGCGTCACTCACAGCTCTCACGAAGAGTTCGTAATCGTCGAGGACTCGCGGGATCCGAGCCGTTAAGGGTTAAATCTGCGACACGGAGAGGATTTTTCCAGTAATGCCGGGGATTTGCCCGGCGAGCTGAGAAAAACTCGCACACCGTTCAAACTACCGACCGTTAGTCACGGAGAAACGAATCCGCCGAAGTACCGAGGACGCCAGTCACTGTAACTTCTTCCCGGTGATTTTCTTCCGGTGAGAAACGTGTGTCACTATCGCGTCTCCTTTCGGCGCAGGTAATGAGACTGTGGACCGTGGAACTGATAATTTGTCACCTTGGAGTCTCAGGATCGATGCCGAGTTGGTCGGTCTTCGTAAATCAGAAGGGCGGTCTACTATATTTTTCAAGTCAAGATCAGCTGAGATTCTTTGGTCGAGGGACTCATCGAGACAACTCAAATTATTTTATTCCCCGAAAAAATGACATGTCACCTTGGAAAAAGATAGAAAAAGATCATGGAAAAAAAGTTGTCGCCAATATGTTACTTCACTGAAAAAAAATTTGCCTGTGGGCTGCTAAATAAATTTGTCCTAATTTCAATTCTACTTCGATTTCTTATAGTTCCACACGATATTGAAACAAAGACGGCGAGACTGTCAATGTGACCTGGTATCGTTACAATCCCGTATGGAATTGTAAGAATTGAAATAACAATTTTTTTCTTTCGCAACCCTCAAGCGAATTTTACTTGAGTCATTGATATTTTTTTTCAGTGTTCACTAAAGATATCGAAGAGACTTTGCCTCATTTTATTCGGCCGCGTTAAAGAGTCTGGTAGTTGCTGTGTCATTGAGCTTCAAAGCATTTTCTCCGCCCAGCTGTTGACACTTATAATCTGGGATTGAATTTCTAAATCGCATTGCACCTTTTTCTCCTCGGAGCCACCAATCTGGAATGTTATGAGCTTGGATATCGCAGCTCACGCGTAAAAACCAGAACACTCCCTCCTCGTCATTTACGGGCGACGTTATGAGTTGGATGCCTACGTCATGGTAGATTGCATTGCAGGTAATGCACACGATCATTCGGAATAGTAATCTTGAGATCGAGTAATTCCTCGAAACACTCCGCCAAAGATCGGTGTATTCCGCAAGTCGCTATCTCTCGCGCATAATCATCGAAGGGATCGCAGCGAGGAAATTCTAAAAAAAAAATAATAATAATAATGAGAGAGAAGCCGCTTCGATAGACGCGCATTTATACCACGTGCCCGCTGCGGCATGCATGGGAGAAGTGTATTATGCATCGAAGAGTTGGAGGCGGAGGCGGCAGCCAGCGGTGGCTGTTTCGTATGTGCAAAGTAAGCGTTCGCATTCATGCGTGCACGCGCGAGGCTGCATTGCGTAGGCTACTGGGTTGAGTTGCGTTAACGACAAGACGAGGGACTGTCGGCCGATGATCTCGGCAGTACAGCTGCGATGCGTAGGTAATCCGTAATTCACGTTGGGTCTCGATGCTCGCACATGTGCAGCAAGTGCGTAACCGAGAGAGTGTTTCGTATGCGCGTATATGTTACGTAGGTTCGGTGCGTACAGGACAGAGGGGAAAAAACGCTAAGCGGCTGAGAGGAAGAGAGTTGAATTTTTCGCGAAGGTACATAAACCCTGGTGGCAGTGCAGCGGCGCGACGAGGTAGAGAGACCGTGACGACCGATCGTGTAATACACCTGCTCGAGAGCCTGTTCGCCCCCGCCCGTTCTGAGCCCATGAACGCCTTCACTCTCGTAAGCAGATTACGCACACAAGGCGTTTCCGCTTAATTGCCCGACCGACCTAAATTCCTGCTTGATAAGACGGCGCAATCCGTGCGCGCTCGGTATGGGGCTTGAGACCGATCAAAGGCTCTTTATTAAGGGCTTCCGTTCGTAATGCACTGAGTAGTATTATTTCTTCGATTTTATTAGTATTGTGAAATCCTTCATAAAATCGGCAAAGTTCTGCATCGCCCGATCGTTCCGAGATCGATTTAAACTCCAATGATCTTTTGCTCACCGTATTCCCAATCGACGATCGGCTTTTCATCGGCGTATTTCCTTCGATCGGCTAACTTCTCTGTGACCGATTTTTGCCAGACAAATTCTTAACGGTATTTATATCGGATCGGATATTTTATCGTAAGGGCTTCCCTTCGTAACGCACTATAAAGCATTATTCTCTTCTGTGTTATTCGTAACGTGGAATTCTGGATAAAATCGGCAAAATTGCAGATTTTTCCTTAACGATTTTTTTTTGCCAACATATTCTCAATCGTCGATCGGTTTTTCATCGGCGTATTTCCATCGACCGGTCGATTTCTCCGTGACCGACCATTGCCCAAGAATTTATCGTCGGTCTATTCTCATCGGTATTTTATCGGAAAAAGCCTTTCTGAATTCGTACAGCTTGAGTACTCATAGAGCCTAATTGCTCATGTAAAAATGTTAAAGTATGGGTGAAAATTTAATTTCCGCCGGCGCACGAAGCGACCGCGGAATCTCCGGGGAAAAAGATGGTGAATAGTGCCGGATCGGAATAGAATATGCGCGCGCCTTGGGTGCAAAAGGGGCAAAAGTGTGAAGGAATTAAATAAAAAATGCGTTACCGTGGACCTGTCTAGGGAAAGTTCCCTAATGCCTCTCCGTACGAGTTTACCTACGCATTGAATAATGCACATAGAATACCTACAATTGACTATGCCGTGAGTAGCGCTCCGGTCGCGATGGACGCTAGCAGTGCGGGCTTTTCCACGTTGCTTCGCTATTATTACCAATTGCGCGTAACGGCTAATTACCCGTAATTAAGGCGGGTAATAAATCAAGCACTTGGAGAATAATAGAACGGTACATGCACTGCTTCGCCGTTCTGGCGATGGTAGCTCCGTTTCCGGTTGTACCTTGGCTTCTATACGATATACTATGCACTATAAAGCCCATGTACCATAATGGTATCGCATCTGTGTTTTGTGTATATATATATATATATATATATATATATATACAAGTGCACGAAATCACGAAGCATCGTCCTCATCGTCGTCAACGCCAGCGTCAAGGCGCCCACACGCCCTCGGCGTTTAATTTACTTCGGTCGATTCTACGTGTGCGCGAAAGCTCCCAAGCGTAATTGTAACGTTTGTATACTCCCGAAACAGGAACTTCGAGAGTTTATCAGACCAGCAGCTTTAGCAGCAGGAACGCAGCAACAACTCAACAACTAGCCCCGCGTACAACTTTGCGCCCATAAAATTAAACAACGTTGTACGCACAGGCCTTACTTGCTACGGCGAGGGCGCGAAACGCAGCCCGTAGATCGTGCAACGTTCATCTGTTTTTGTAGTTATCACTTCACTGGTTCTGACCGAGAAAAAAACATGTGCATGTCCATAAAACATCGTGTGTCGATACACGAATCCGATGTTACACTTTCAGATTCCCAAAATTAGATATCGGTGTTTCAACGACTTATAGTTTAAATCTTATCCACCCAATTTTTACAGACCATGGAATTCATAGATCGGTGACGAGAAATTTGTATGTTTTATCAACACAAGCTTATCAATGCGCTACGAAAAAGAAATGATTGGATTGACTAAGGTGCGGTGACGTATGTTCGGTGTTGGTTGGTACAACAAAAATGTTCGTATGAATCGATTGAAGCAAATAATCGATCAACAAAACCACTCTTTAATTTTACTAAACACATAACGGCTTTGAACCTGTCACCGCGACTGTTGGTTATGCCGACAATATTTTTCTTCTCGCTGTGCTTATCAATGCTTATCAAACGCAAGTTTCAGATTAGCCGGGAGGTCAAAGTCGATGATATCCTTTGCGGCGCAGTGAAGAGACGCTGCAACCATCGGTGCATCCCTGAAGATGACTGCGCGCAGAACACCGCAGAATCTCGAGAGATGCAACCGTTCGCTGGTCACTGGCGTTACTGAGACATCGTTGCGGTTTTCTCTTTATCTCGTACGAAGGAGATAATCCGGAAGTAATCGATGCAAGCTGCATGCCCAACGGCACAGTTCATAAAACGCAGGGATCGTCGAGATGTACTCGACACAATGCGTGCGCGTATATGGCGTTGAATCCCGCGTCATTCTGTGCAGCCGCGGCATCCCGCAAGTGGCAACCCCCTCGTTGGCCGTTAACACGCTCGCGTTGCGGCAACGACATTGCCGCAGTCGTGAGTTCAGTGGAAGGAGGCGGCAGTGTAATAAAACGAAAGCACATAACACACAGACACTCTGTCGTTATAAGAGACTCGGAAGTTGCTGCCTGCTGATGTTGGCCCATACGCGGGAACACGGAAAGAAAGGGGACTTGAAGGGAAAAAAGGGAGTCTGGCATACAGGCGGTACCAAAGTATGAGATCAACCCCAACTGGAAATAGCTTGATAAATCAAATCGCGTGACTAATACCGGAAGAGCGTATCTTCCGTACTTGAATCATCACTGAAATTGCAACACCTTGCAATTTCAGTGATGAGATGTATACAATTGCCTAAAGTTGAGTGTTTGATTCGCGAATATGTAGGGCAATATCAGAAAGACGAAACTCGCGGCAACTCGAACAGAGGTACAGTTTGAGTTTCGTTGATTTTCAAAGCTCTATAGTGAAGAGCAATGAAACGCGACATAGATATGAGCGCACCATCGATATGATAAACCTTCCAATTTGGGTAATGAGATGTATACAATTGCCTAAAGCTGAGTATTTGATCCGCGAATATCCAGGGCAATATCAGATCGAGAGAACTCGAGGCAACTCTAACATCAGTAGTTTCGGTGATTTTCAAAGCTCGATAGTGGATAGAAATGAAACGCAATATAGGTATGATGCACCTTCCAATTTGGGTAAAGAGATTTATACAATTGCCTAAAGCTGAGATCAGCGAATATGTGGGACAATATCAGGACGTGGAACATCGAGTCAACTGGAACATCGGTAGCATTCGAGTTTGGTTGACTTTCAAAGCTCGATAGTGAACAGCAATGAAACCCAACATAGATATGAGCTTGGTGGGAGAGAGAGTGTTTTCATTTTCATCAATTAATGACGCCCGACTCCGCTCGTAGTCACGGATTATGTTTTGGTAGAACCTGTACGATGGAGTCAAAGGGAGGTAAGAACGTTTACAAAGCGACCCGAAGAGAACTCCGAGGCGACATTCACGGAAGATATAGTTCTATCAATACTCAACGACGACGCAGCACACACAATCTTTATGACTCAACGTGCTTCTCATCTTTCGCATAACTCGGAACAGGGCGACCAAGCGAGATGACGACTTGGAATATGCCAGACCATTCAAAAGCTAAGAGTACACGCGGGATACACACCGTAACGTGTATCCCGCGTGTCGACATACCGGAAAACTTCACGTTCGGCTTCAACATCTCAATTTTCATCGGAACACAATATGGCACGTGACGACGTGACTAATGAAAGAACACGTAAGCCTCGGGTATGCATCCACCTAAGCGACGACGGTGAAATCGTCACAGGTTTTAGGATTTACTTTGGTGTCATAATTCCCGAGTTGCGTAATCGACGTGAGTAGAGTCAAACGCGACAAACGATTCAGGCCGGGTGGTAGGAGAATAGCGCGCACAACAGGAAGTTCGGGAGTGCCAGTTTCTTCGCAAAGCTGGAGTTTCGAATTCCTCGAACTAGTTCTGATTCACCGAGCAATTCACGAGTAGAGCACTCTCATCAGAGGTACACAGAGACAACGTTGCTTCGGCGCATGCGCAAGGATCCATTAAATGGCATATAGATAGCCTCATCGACGGGTGGGCTTTTCAATAATCACGCTGCGCGAAGACGTGACCAACGTCTGTGCGACGATGTTATATCAGATTCTGTAAACATTGCGAATGCAGCACGAGAGGCGAGGCCCGGTAACTGCTATAGAAATAATGCCTGACGGTGAGTACGCTTGCAAACATTATTACACGAGAGACCGAGAGACGGAGACACACACCGAGCACCTAGAACCGAGCGAACGACCGAATGAGCTTGGGACTCACATGCTCTTTACGCTGCACATGACGTTGCCTCATGCACGCGATTGCCCAATGCTTAATGCGACTTGGAGAACGGGCAATTTGCGGTAAATCACTTCCCTCGTCGAGTCCTTCCAGCTCTCCCGCGCTCTTCTCGCCGCCCCCGTACATGTTCCCAACAGTCAGACCCTGAGGTAGTTGAGAATCCTGCCCGACTCACTGAAACGAATAAACGCTACTGTACGTGTGGCGAATCCGAGACAAACCTCTTATGCAACGCATTCGGCTCAGTCCCCGTTCAGCGTCGATATGCCAATTCACGTTGGGAGACACTCTCGACCACTCTCCAATTTCTATCGGTGGCTCATCCTCGTCCCCTCTCGTGCGTGGCCGATCATGAGATTATTACAATAAAAGTGTTTCTCGTTCCGACAATATTGGAGGATTGGAGATTGGTCTACTTCTTTGATGATTTTAAATCGTGGATTAGGCAAAGGAACGCGACTATTCCAAAACTTCATCTTTAATTTCACAAGATCGAATCGCAGCACGTGTAAAATCCTTACACCGAGAAGAAGGATGGTATTTCTTACTACAACGAATAGTTCCCAGGGGGGACGTCTATATAGATAGTCTGTGATAGTATATACTCGATTGATTAAACTATAATTATAATTACAACCATAATTTTTTATCATTGTCGTAACTAAAATGTAGACGTCCCCCCTGGGAACTATTTACGATGTAAGTTTTTCTCAGTGTAGGATGGGCTTTGAGGTTCCGGAACATTGCGTCATGTCAACTATTAGCGAAGTACGATCAGGATACAAATTTCTCTTACAATCGAACCAGGCATGTACGCTTTGATGCCTTAGAATGTCACAGTAGCTGTATCGACCTCCGATTGATTTACTACGGTGGTCCCGACCCGCTCCGGTCTCCCCTACTTTCTTCCCTAAATCTGGTGCGTGTAATTCGTTCTGATTAGCATATGTCAAGATTGTCCAAATGCGACTAATCACGAAATGCGTGTCTAATTATTAAGTACTCCATTTTCGACGGCAAGTTGAAGCAGCGTTACAAGGTAAAATTACAAGCCTAAAGAAACCTAGGCAAAAGAACGCGTCTATTGCGAAATCTCACACATGTGCGCTGTGATGCTTTAGAATGTCATAGTGGCTGCATCGACCTCCGACTGATTTACTACGGTGGTCCCAATTTGTATCGTGTTCCGACTAGACTCTCCCACTCCCAGATTCTCCCACTTTCCCCCTTAAATCTGTTGCGTGGAATTCTTTCTGATTGGCATGTGTCAAGATTGCCTAAATGCGACTAAGCACAAAATGCGTGTCTAATTATTACGTACTTCACTTTCGACGGCAAGTTGAAGCAGCGTTACGAGATAAAATTAAAAAGGCTAAATAAATGGTTTTTCCGGATCGTAGCCGAGGCTCGTCTGTGCCAGTACTGGTCGTTCTTGGCATAGGAGCAAATCCGAGGAGGTATATAACGCGCCGACGAGAAATAGGCACGTGCCCTGACATCGCCGCAGGCTTCCCATTCTCATATAAGAAAAAGCATTACTCCCGCGCAGCGCATAAGCACCGTCGTGGAATCTTTAACTACGCCATGGCCACGCCCGCTCGATACGTTATCATCGTTGTATCTGTTCTATACCGGTATTCTGTACAACAACCTATGATATAAATATAAAACAACCAGGAGGATATAAGTCACGCTGTACTGCTTTACTTCACTGCCCGATGACGACGATGAGATTATATTTCTTGCGAATTAATTCCTGGAACTTATCGAAAGGGACTGCCGCTGGTCAGCGCACGTTTACCGAGAGATTCTAATTACTCGATTTAACATCGCCTCGCTCCGGCCGATCCGTTTTATGCTTCTTATTACACTCGCATTCCATTGAGCGTGTGCCCGATCGTTCGCGTTTCACATATCGTTGTAATACTCGGCTATACGTTAATCGAAACTTTCAAAGTGAATCGAGCACTGCTGACCAATTGAATCGATGAACAAACTGGACATGCATTTCACGCGGGTCTTAACAGTAAAAAACTTTTCGAAAAATTCAAATGAGTTTGGTTCGCCATGAACGATTCGCAATGCTTCCCAGCGTAGCAAGAGTTTCCATGCGTAGCATACATGCATTTTTTTTTTCACATACTCAGAAAACTCCGTTTGATGCGAGAGGATCCCTTTGCAGCGAGAGAGAGATAGAGACCCTTTTGCCTCGCGAAACGAAGTAATATAGTTATGTATATTCGTTGATCGGGAAGAAGGGGAATTATGCTTTGTTACACGTTAACCAAGCGCTCCAGTATAATCATGGTCTGCAGATACGTGGAGCGTTTTTGAGGCTGCGAAAGAGTTGATAATTGTGACGTTTCTAGAATTTATCATCATTTAGCTCTTTCTTCTTTCCCACCAAATGACTTATTATAGTTGTCTATATCCGCTGGTTGGGGAAATGGGGACGTATGCATTTCATGCCTACAGATACGTGGAGCGTTTTTGAAGATGCAAAAGAGTTGACAATTGTGACGTTTCTAGAATCTACCATCATTTAACCCTTTCTTCTTTTCCACCAAATGACTTAACATAGTTGTCTATATCCGCTGGTTGGGGAGATGGGGAAGTATGCATTTCATGCCTATAGATAAGTGAAGCGTTTTGGAGGTTACGAAAGAGTTGGTAATTGTGACCTTTCTAGAATCTATCGTCATTCATCTTTTTCTTCTTCCCCGCCAAACAAATTAATATAGCTATGTTTATCAGTTGGTCGGGAAGAAGGGGAAGTATGCGTTTATTGCACGTTTTATCAAGACATCCAGGATAATCATGTCTACAGATACGCAGACCGTTTTCGGGGCTGCGGAAAGCTGTTAATCAGCATGAAAGCCGTGAAGCGAGTCAAGAGCTGAATAGGTAGTACCTCGGACTGTGCTGTGCAGTCTCGCATTCGCCCGCGACTGATACTATATTCGCTCAACCTGCTAGCACCGACGCGCGCTAATTAAATGAAAACCGCTACGGTCTCCGCGCATACGAACAAGGAATGCTTAATTGTCGGGAGTATCACACGCGCGCCGCGTCACGATTAGGCGGAACGTTGTAAAACTGCCGTTGATCCTCGCCGTTTTTTTTTTTAACTCCGTTCTACCGATTCACCGACAAGGGTACGAGCATACGTTTAATATATCGCAAACTCGGCTACACTAAATGGGTCAACGATTAATGAAGCTATACGAAAAGGTTCATCACAAAATGGGTTTTGTTTCTGTAATCATTTTTTTAATTACTTTTTATGTGTGCTTAAGAGTACGCAATGTAAACGTGTAACTTTTTGACTTAGACGTGGAAGTTAGAAGAAGAGAGAAGTATTAATTATATGTTTAATATAATAAGTTAAAATATTGGATTCGAATGTAAAATTTTATTGTATTTCTATTTGTTTCGTTTGCTCCGTTTGTTGTCACGGAGTTTCAGCGCGGAACACCACGTATGTGACCGCTTGACACATTCTTGGTATTCGAATGTGGATGAGATTCGCGAGATCGAAAATAACCGAAACCACAGTGGCGGCCTTTTTCGTACTTTAAGAGTCGAATCTAAAACACCTGGTTCGCAACAAACCGAACACGGATGATACGTCTATCAGTATTCCATTCTCTCGCCGCAGAGAGGCAATGTGCCATTGTAGTGTAAACGTTGAGCTCGTGCCGTGCACGGACGTCACGCTCGCTTGATCTGCATAAACCCCCATAGAAGTCCGTTAGACCGAAAGTAGCGGGTGGATCGGTTCGTTCGTCCGTTACCGATGAGGCGCAGAACAGCGCACCAAGCTCTCGGGGTACATTCCATGCTCCAAAAGGGGGCGAACGAAGAGACCACATTAAACCACGAGGTCGTGAAAATACTCAGTCGAACGTATAGAGGAAGAAGATCCTTGGTAAACCCGGAGCTGTACGGTGAGGTATAGAAAAGGAGGGTGAAAAATGTGGCATCGCGTGCTCCCATGCTGTCAGGTAAAAATACATAGCCCACTTACCATCAGCGGGGAAAACCATATAGCACAGTCGTCCCGTGTATTCACCTCCGGAATCGATAAGCACTGCCTGTGCTTCTTTACACTAGCTAGACTCTGCAGTAGCTGGACTATAGGTAACTGTCGAATTTGGTCTTTAACCGAATTACTGGACAAAACAGATAGGTATTTCTTGATCGAACTATCTGACGATCTCGTTGCCGTCTCCGAGGAAAAACATTGTTTCATTAACCACCAGTCGCGGTAACATCGTTCAATGTGGTTGTTAGATTGGTACAACTGAAACATTGTTTTGTCAAACGATTATTCGCTTCTGTAGATTCAAAATATATCGATTTTTTATTTTACCAACCGAGTAACGGCTTCGAACGTAAGTCATCGCGCCTTGATTAATCCAACCGTTGATTATTCTCAGACGATCTCGACGACCCCGGTAGAATGCTCCAAAGTAACGCCGAGATCAATCAAATATATCACCCAAGTATATTGCTCGTCTGCGAAATGTGTAATTTCTATATGCTTATATTTCGACGTTACTACACGAGCGATAAAGATACGGCGTTGTCCAATCCGAATCCCAAAGTGGAAGAACCTGTTCTACTGTCTTCTGTCTCGGATATCCACGAATGCTCGAATATAAATATACCTACCACATCCTGTAACAACCCGCCTCGGCCATCGGCAAAGCATCCTTGCGACACGTTCGACACCCGCGTAGGTAGACAACCTCGTACGTGAAATCTCCTCATCTTGGCGTCGCATCCTCAAGGACGGCTGTGCCAACTTAATGGAATACCACTCGGTCTACGTGAGTTGTCATTAGCTTACGTACGAGTATTACTCGAGTATAGCCTGCATCGATAGAAGACATTTCCTCCCAGATTCCTTCTAATGCCCTAAAAAATCATGTTGGGTCAAATTTGCGCCAACCAACGATCAAGACTCCCTCGCCCTCTTTCTGTCCCTCTTCCTTGTCACTGCAGAGAAACTCTTGCACACACATTTTTAATCTCGCCTACAGTTGGCCATGTCGCGTGCACGGGTTCAAGAATGTGGGACACCTAAGTAAGGGCGTTTCAGGCCCAAGAAGCCGCTTTACATTCGGGAAAGGCGAATTGCACGATTCCATTTTAACCTCGATCGTGTTACTTGCAACTCCCGGATTAAATCGCTCCGAGACGAGTTACCGTAATCGAATTGGTGTGGTACACCGGTATCCGGAGCTCGGGGGCCAATGACGATGGTACCGGTGGAGATGCGGCGGAGTGCAGAAGCACCGACGGCAACGGAGATAAGTGCCGGGCTATTTAGCCAGCGCAAAGACCGATGCGATCTCTATGCTAATCGATGATCGGTATTGCTCCCGTATCCTCCACACGCGCCATTCTTCGTCCATCGACGCTCGCTTTTCCAACTGTTTTTGTCCTTTTTTTTCGCCTTGTTTTGTGTTCAATACCAAAAGCCACATTGGAATTCGTTGACGAATTTCCGATAACCCCACGGGGGCTTTTAATGATTCAATCGACGGGACGCTCGGGCAGAAATTTACCATGCGCTCAGCCATATTCGTGACGGCAGGGATTGATTATCGATTATGGATTCAAGGGAAGAGAGGAGGGAATCTCTGGTGAAGGTAAATTTATCGGGATTCGTAACACAAAAACATGTCACGGCCGCATATTGATTGTATGAAATCAGGTGCTTTTACAATATGTTACCATCGGTGTTGCTGCCATTAACCATGTACCGAACGGCAAAGCAGAAACTCAACGGAAGCTGGAGGACCTCATCATGCACGAGCCGGCGAACTCGTAATCCTACGTGCGAGCCAATTAGTAATCGGACCAACTTGTACAGGATGCATCGTCGGTCGCGGTCGTGTATACGACATTGCCACTGATAAACATTTTCAACCCCCTTCTCTCCCACTCCTACCCGTCCTAACTCTGGCATAGGACCAACGTGTACGCGATGGGAATTCGAGAAAGCGTGTATTAGTTCGTCATCGAATAGCAACGTGGTTGGATTATGACTTCATGGAAGACTGCGATATCACAACTGTATGCCTGGTACGATGCATATCTATTGGGCTATCAATGGTAATTGGGCTTTAATTGGGTTGCATTTTTCCGAGAAATATCTTCCATTCGTAATCCACAATGCCGTGAGTAGGTGGATATCGAGTGTACTTTCCACAGTTTCGATAGCAACTCGTTGAGCCATTTACAACATCTCGTCGACCCGTCGGTATATAGAATCTACGCAACGGTCGATATTTATCAGATTTTCATCTACAATGGTTACGTAAGTTTAAATAAGTTAATTCTCATCATCCCTCCTTTCGACTTCAACCCTGGTATAGGACCAACGTGTACGCGTTAGGAATTCGAGGAAGCGCAAGTCCTCGAATAGCGACGTGGTTGGATTGTGACTTCATGGATGGAATATTCCGATATCATAACTGTATCTCGGCTACTACGGATATTTATTCGTCAATCAATGGTAATTGGGATTTGACCGGGTTGCATTTTCCCGCAAAATATCTTCCATTCGAAATCCGCAATAGCGTCAGTAGGTGGATGTCGAGTGCACTTTCCACAGTTTCGATAGCAACTCGTTGAGCCATCTACAATATTCCATCGACCCGATCGATTCGATATTATCAGAATTTATCAGATTTTCGTCTAAAATGGTTAAACCCATTAGTCTATAGTTTCCCGGCTGAATACAGTATGTGGCATGAAATATATGACAACGAAATAAACCCCATGATGAGTTAACAAAAACGTGGTCACGTCTGCAGAGAGACGCGCATGTATCATGGTGGATAAAAAGTACGGGCTTCCAGATTCAATGACCAACTGGCTGTCCATACTCCTCCTTCCCTCACGTCACGAAGGAACGTCAGATCCTTCAGAATTGACGTTCACAGTGAACTTTCATCCAGCTAGAAGCAAAGCCATGCATCTCTGCGACGAAAAATCTCCGGCAACCGTTTGATTAATTAGACCTGCAGCCGCAGGAGTAGCTGGAGTCACTCCGACAGACATACCAATGCGTGTGCGTCCACATGTATTTCTACGAGAAACCTGTCATCTACAGCACTGCTTATAGAATACTTTGCCTACTCACAGGAAAAAACTTCGTTTTCGAGAATGGAAAAGCTTGAGATTTTTATGAAAACATGATCAGAACGTTCCGGACCGTTCCGAAACCTTATTTAGAAAGGAAAAAACCTGGACTGGTGCACCTAGAAAAAAAAATTATCTCACAGGCGCCCCGCAGATAAATATATATTTAATTCAAATGAAGATTTATTTAAATCTTTATTTATTATATATTAAATATTTATATAAATCGAATAAGTATTTATATGACTCGAATGAACATTTATCTTAATTGAACAAATAATTATTTTCCTGATACACATCAAATACATTTTTTTTCTAGGTGCAAAATGTAAACATTTTCCGGAGGGAATCGTATTGCTTTTACATCATTGAGTATCCCAATTTTTTCACCCGCAGGCACCAAACTGTCACGAATCCTATACACCGGTAGACGATTTTCTCCGAAACGAAGTCTTTCTTTGGTGTCGCTCGTCCGATAATATTTTTATATTATCGGACGAGCGACAAAAGTGCGGATAGCGAAGCGCGATCTTTACTTCCGTGAACTCCGCAGGGTCATGTATTTTTCTTTTCTATCCGTTCAATTACCGCGTGATACTGCGATCATAATCCGGACCGGTTCTATCTGCCCGGCCTCGCGTATAACACTCCCTGGGTCGGTAGACAGCGATGAGCGAACCAGCGCCCAACATTATCTTGGCACGGACGGTCGTGCAAGCGTGAAATTTTTTTGGCAAATAATACTCGCCCTACGGTTTGCGCGATGGGGGATCGGAGCAGCCACAAAGAGACAGGGGTGCCTGCTGTGTAGAACTGTGTACACGTACATAATCAACCGCGTGTAGCAGGTACGATACGTCGGGTATGCGTTGGACCAGGGGATGACATGCGCTGAGGGGTTTGTCGCTTAGCGACATGCGCGCATACGTGTACAGTGCAGAGCTATGAGTGGAAATGTAAATTCGTTGGGCATGTTGGGAAGAGCGAAAGGGAAGAGCGGGACATATAAGGAAGTTTCCGCGTGTGCGTTTTCCTGGCGGCCTTTCATATTTCATACATATTTTCCAAACGAGCTGGTACCAGAGGGGATCACACATCGGGCTGACCGTGCAACCGAGGCATCCCTGTCCGTCCTACTGAATAATATGAACCACGGTCGGACAGCTAGAACTCGCAACTCGTGTGTGAGGGACATATACATATAAGGGAGAGCGGGGCAAAATGGGACAGTGGGGCAAAACGGGACAGTGAGGGCAAAACTCAATTTACCAATAATTTTTGGATACCCCATTTTGTCCCGATGATGCACAGTAAAAAATATTTGTACATTTAACAAACCTTTCTCGTCCACAAACGTCCACAATTGTTTTGTTGTTGAAATCACAAAACTTATTTGTAAAATTGACAGACGTTTTTGTAAAATGGACAAGATTTTTTTGTAAAATTAACATGAAAAGAATTGTGAACGTTTGTGAACAAGAATACATGCGAATTTTCAACCCCGTCTTGCACCACGGACCACCATCACCATTATCCAAAGGTCATTGGAAAATGGCGTTTCGTCTCATTATCCTGTTTTGACCCGCAATGCCATTTTGCCCCGCTCTCCCATACGTTATCCGCAGTTGGTTGCTTCCAGCTTTTGCTGCTTCTACCTACCGTATTGATGCGAAGGACAACGGGATCAGCCTACTGCCTTTAACTCCGCCTCACTCATGTCGCGTTCTTATAAAATTGTCCTCCTACGAAGCTGAAAGGTTGCGAATTGAATTGTCCATTGTTTCATAAATTTTAAGTACCGTTCGATTAATGTGTGTTTATTCACGTCATTCGTCAGTAGAAATTTCATCGCTGGTCGATCATAACGTCAGCGGTGAGATTTTGGGGGATTCGAACGGCCGAACAAAATGTGAATTAACGATGCAAGTTCGCCGATTCGCCATTAAATTAATCCGTGAGACAGTGAGTTCGAAGGTAGCGTCGGTACGAGTGAAACACCATGGACCGGTCTGGTCGGTGGGTACGTTCGAGCCAAGCTTAATTGAATATCGTGATATAATGCCCCAGTAATTAAATCATAACACGCTCGGCGCTCGATCGGATAGACTATGTGGCTCTGGCACTAGCTGATGAACATCCCGTGACCGTTGCACGAGCGAGGATACACCGGAATATGGATATAGTATTATGCCATGGTACATCATACAACGCGCTCCGTGCGATACGATCGTGCATAACCGCGTACGTGTCCTATCCCAAACGTCATACGTATATCTCCTTCATGTTTTCTATTGCTCTCCGCTCACTCCACACCGTACGTATATTGATTAGTTTATATCCTTTCGCAATATGATGCGACGATAAAAATCTGTGACCTCCTTCGATTTCCTCGACGGGAATACATCGTCGTTTGATTTTTTAACTGGTTAATCAACGAGTGTGTATAAACTGTAATGGGGCCAGTGGAAAGTCTCTTCCCTCTGCAAATTTACCGGTCATTCGGTCTTTGGGCCCAATTTCTACCCAGCTCTGAGACACTGCAGAATACTGCACCTCGTATTTACGGATGCGCACGTGTGCGGCATTCCATGTATTCGATCATTTCTGGGGTACTATAAAAAATAAAAAAAATAAAGAAACAATTGGAAAACGATGGACGGTTTTTCATAAATATTAAATTTTGATATTCAATTTTGATATTCAATTCTGATATTTAATCAATGAAAAACATGTAAACCGATTAGATAAGTTTACGGTAGTTCGAACTCAAAAAAAATGTGTTACAAAAGAATTGATTTCCAGGTTCACGTGCCAAAAATATGGAGTGATCCGTTTAGTGCGAGATGTCCCGCATGTGTCTGCCATACGCGGTATAATGTAGATACGCGTAGAGCCCAGCATATATGTTCTCGTTGAGGCAGATGTATGTACGCGGTTCGTAAATGGTCGTGAGCCGTTATCTGTTTTACGAGTCACGCCATAGAGTTGGACAGAGGAGAGCGCTTTACAGCCACTGAGAGACCGATCGTACGTTTTGTAACGATCGATCTGTATAGCCCGCAACGAGCTCTGGTCACCCCAGGGATAGCGCGCCGTGATTGGCCATTCAGCGGGAATCCAATCGCTAGTCATTGTCATAGTTCCATCACCATCTATCCAATCCTTTCGTCAGATCAATGATTTTTGGATTGCCAACAGCTGCACAATTTGCCGTACGCTCTTCTGATGTCTTGCCAGTCTATCGGGAACGCCTGCGAACAGCACGATCTCACATTCTTTCCGTTCTGCTGCTTGTCCTCATCTCTATCACGCTATTCCTCGTTCAATTACCCGAAGCACGCGTGCAGCGCAGCCTCGTATTCGCGATCACGGGTGGATAGGCCACGGTCATTGATCGCCGATGCTGGCTACCTCGCCACGGCCGTCCAACGACACACCACCTCGCCACTGTTCAGTTCATTTAATCGCACGCGACAATCGTGTTGACCAATTGTGCCGAGTATATACCAGGCACATAATATGTTAGCTGTTACACGCTTTTTCGTGTAGGATAAAGTTACCCCTCAGCACGACTAGAATCCGACCAGCCGATATGGACAATCAAACGATCCTCTGATTGTAATCAATATTGGAAGGTGTTCCGAGCGTTTCCACTGTACTCATCGCACATTTATGAATGCCACACGCTATATCTGTTACAATCTAACCGTGAATTCTGTAGCGGGTGTACCTCTGAGAATAGCCCGAGTTGAATGGTCATTCCGAGATTAAAGTGATGCCATATTCAAGTGGGTGTGCTCTCCGACCCAACCGGACTGTCTGTACTCGGACCACAAACGTCCTGGATGGTCGGAGAGATGGTATTCTGGACGTCAATTTCTGGTAACTGCTTCGTGGGAATTCATTAAATTCACATCACAGTCCACGTATTTCTGGAGCTGGGAATACAAAACATAGCTGGTTACAGACGCCATGTAGATGGTAATGTTGCGTTCGGCATAGTCGAAAAGCTATCGACTAATATATCAAGGTAGCGTACACGTAAGCAATGAAAAAAACCGTCCGATAGATTATCGGATCGAGACCCCATCTGCGGCCATCCTCGTGAAGAACCGATGCTATGTGGCATCAGTTCCGCAGCGGCGGTTCCGAACCCTCCGAACGTAATCAAATCTCTCGGATGAAAAAGTGAAAGAAGAAAAAATATAATATAAATGCTAATGGATGGAAACTCATCGGAATATTTCCAATATTCCGGGTGTATCGGCGCCGCCGAGAGATCCGAACTGGTGACTTTCGGAACTCCTCGAGGGCGACGAGTTCGACGAAGTTACAGATTCGAGGATGCTTGTCAGCTTTTAATTCAATCTCATATTCACCGCGATTCCCTTCGGAGTTTGCAATAAATTTAATTGCCACTGAGACGGTTGCATCGAGTCTTGAATCTCATTAATCTATCGATAGTTTCATGCCGTCGCCAAGCATCTTTTCTTTTTTTTTTTTTTTAAGCTTTAAGCCGAATTGAATTTTCTCGAAGATTTCCCGAATTGGATCGGAGCGAAGAAGGACGAAGAGTAACAGTCTTATGGTTACTTCGGAAGTTTATACGAAACCCATCGAATATACTTGTACAGTATTTCACGCTCCCCTCTCGTTCTATATTTGATCGGTTGAAAACGTCCTGCGTACTCTTCTCTCGCGAAGGGTGTGCGGCGCCCGCGTTTCACTATCCCTCGAATTCCCTCTGCATATATCTCTTTTACGAAGTCTACAAGACCTCCCGGATCCCCCTCAGGGAGAGATGGGAGTTACGACGTTACATAACCCAATGGGTCAAGGTGCGCAGTTTGGACTTTCCCGTTGTAAATTCGGTGGACATGAATTCGAATGACGTTGGATTTCGTCAGGGTTGGCTGAAAATCGATGACGCAGCGAGTGCCGTTGACGTCAGCGGTTAGGGCAAAGATTTTACTGCGGAGAGCCGCCAATACCGTTCGTACGACGTTAAGGAACCTACAACTAAGACATATTGAGATAGCGACGCCGAAGTTACGGTGTGATCGCACAGTTTCTGATTCGATTTTCTAAAATGCCTGAAAGCGGGTCAAGCTACGAGGCTCACCGGTGCCTTACGGTGTCTGTGTATATATATATCGTAACTTGGCAAACTGTCATTAAAACTTGACGTAAAATTTGAACCTGTTTGTGTAGAGGGCGAAGAGCCAGAAGCAGTTGTGTGTGGGTATAGGGCCAAGTGACGACCATACGCTTCACCGCCGTCCCAACCCGTATATCCTTTCTGTGCGAATCTCGTTACAGAAGTTGCTCTGCTTACAGTGTATTCGCAGACGCCTCGACTCTCTCCAGGCCTAACTTGTGACCATACCGAATTCTCCGTCCCAAATTATTGGCCGGCAGCTAACCAGTAATCAATTAAACTAAGCCGGAAGAACATTTCCCGATGGAAATTTCATCGGGAAGTCTGAGGCTGCGCATTGTTTCTTCGCTATGATTTTATTAGGGAAAGAGACAATCCAGTTGCGATGAAGTTCGCCAGCATTATTCAGCCGAAACAAACAAAAATTGAGAAGTAGCTCGGAATTTGACTCCTCACTGACGATTAATCTTGCAGCGACAACAATATCGCAAAATATGATACGAAAAAAAAAAAAGGAAACGGTAGACACAAAATATTCTTGGTATAGAGTAAAAGTGGTGAATATGGTCCAATTCGATGAACACGTAAATCAATGATATATGGACTGGTCCATATTCCCCCTTTTTACCCTAGCCAACTGATCGGCGATAAAATACTCGCTTCATAATTGTATGACAGTCTTTCGGGTAGCGATCATCGGATATAACAGAGTTAGCTAACCGTCGGGCGCTAAGAATACCGTAGAGGCGATGCTCGAAATGCGAACAATGTTCGACCATACGACCGTGGCAAATTCAGGTTATGCACGTACGTGGCGGTTTCATCGAACTCGCGACATGAATCGCAGTGAACACATGGCTACGATATCACATTGATATCGAAGCATTGTTATCGAGGGGTTTGGTGCGGATTTAGATTATAGAGTTTAATTATAGAGATATTTCGTGGCGGGGCTCAGTGGTTGGTGCGTACGAGCTGTGCGATGGCAGTTCTGTGCCGACGTAGGGTGGTCTCATTAGTATGCATTCGCGAATGCCACAAACACGCGCCACTTGGTCCCTCGCATACCGAACACACCGATCCCACCCATCACTCGCGCAGTAGCCGTGTACAAGCGAAATACTTGCAAGTAAAATGTAATAATGCGTTCGCCAGAAGCGTGCTCGTTGCGTGACCTAAACTAAACGTTACCGAATATGCGACCGGAGTGTTTTTTGCCGTACGCGCGGCACGGTGAAAAAAGCTTCCTGCTTCGCTGTTTGTAAATATCGGTCGGTTGAAAACACGAAATTATTCAAAATCGTTCGAATAACACAGGACAAATTTACTATGGTAATGTAATAACGTGCACTGTGTGTGCATAATGATACAATATTGAAATATGAAGAATTCACTACTTCCATCCATTGTGGCCCGGATATGCAAAACACCGCGGGCTGCTTTTCAACCGGAAGTGACGTCATATCGGAAATACGTAACTTTTAAAATGATTTTGATGAAATGCATTTCCCGTACCGGAGGTGACGTATTTCTGGTCGAAAAATGCACTGCATTATTGTGCACAACTTATCGAGATGCACATAATATAATAATGGGGAAACAGTTATCAGGGCTTGGGAGAGAATCTGCCAGGAGGATGGAATGATCAAGGCCTTAGAATGAGTCTCCTGAGAGGGAGACTTAGAACAATTAGGGCATGGCGATTCCTAGGAGGACCCCTGAATTTTTGAAAAGTGGGAAAAACAACCAAACGAATAACTTTCCAATATATATAGAATATAAGACTGCAAGTGACAAGAAATAATGTCGAAGCACAATTTTAACTTTTTGAAGCATGTAGCCGTCAGACTACGATATCATCTCTTGAACAGCTGAATACGACATTATTAAATTTGTATGACGTCCTAGGATGATTAAAACGTTTATTCTTTTTCGCTTTCATTCCCCGTCCATCATCTAGTGGAACACTTCGTTTTGCACATTGAAAAAAGGTATTAAAGGCGATGAAACAAAGCACTTCAAAAGATTTGGTGGTTATTTGCCGATGGTGAACTTTTGAAATTCGGAAAATTCAAATGACGGCACCAATGAATTTATCGTATCCGGTGATTATCCATAATCCCGAAAACGGAACCGTTTTCACGCGCACGTGAAATAGACATAGCCCGAATATGTGCAACCAAGTGATTGTGGTTGCGAGCACGCAAAATTCACGTACAATGCGGAACGTTGCACAGTTAGCGGCAGTGGGTTTTGACGTATACCACGGCAGATATTACATTATCGGTCTGTCGCGGGCGAGCGATGGCAGATGAAAGCGCAACGGATAGAGGGTCGAACCGAGAGGGAAGGTAATGATCATTGATAATCATGTTCGTGAGGCAGCGTGGGACGACGTGGTTTCACGATCGTCGAGGGTGGGCGATAATTTCCCGGCTGAATGAGTGGTCATGAGGAGAAATGCCAGGCACGATTCCCGCATCTAATTAGCGCGGTTCCCCGTCAGACAGAGCGTTATATGCTCGCCACCGACGTTCCGTTGAAATATTTACATACGAGGTGATCCTGGTAGATCTTGACGCTTTTTGACAGCTGGCAGTTGGTCGTGCCCTAACCGAAGTTACTTGGCGTTTATCTTGAAATTAGCAACGGTTATTTAGTTATTAGAATTACATATTTTGATGATCAATGAACCAATCAGAACAAACTATCCTGCCAAGCTAGGAGAGCCGAGATCGCAATACTAATCTGGCAACGTTGGTACATTTGCAATACCAGCGCCATTGACTGGCAATTTGTGTGTAGTCGATTCGCTACCTAGCATTCGTCAATCTCCAATTCATCCGCAATCTGCATGCGAATTAAAAAAAGGCCAAGTGACTTTGTTCGGGAGACAATCAAACCAACACCCGTCAAAAACTATGTATAGTGGGTACGATTTTCTCGCATGCGACTGGGCGAGCTAGAGGAACAAGCATGTTATCCGCGTGCTAGGGGGGAACTATACAGAACACATTGGAAGTTTATTGAAGGGGTGCGCACAGCAATAACAATCAACGCTTAACTCAATTTGTAAAGGGCTCCTCATAAAGGATTGAGTTTGAGGGTCGGTGGAACGAAAATAAACTCGCCGAATAAGCCATCTGGGCGCTTGATGGAAAGTGATCACGGGCTTTTGTTATACACGCACCTCGGACGGACCTTTTTAACTGACCGGTGCACGCCGCGTCGTATAACATCCAACACAAGCCCGTAACGTTGTTTCTGATAGTTAAAAAATAATATTGTAGTAGGTAGAGCGGTGTTACAATGGAAAGCATCGTCTTTCGTGTATTACGAACAGCCTGGGAGGCCGGATGAGGGTACAGGTGTTATAACGTGTGAACTGGGTTAACTACCACGAGCGACGGAAGTTGAGCGACGAGAGCAGAGGAGTTGAGGGATATGGGGAAAGCGCGCACGGTGTCAACGGTATTTGATGCTGACGCGTCGAATTTCTCACCCAACTGACCTCAATACAGGTGCTCAATACGAATGCTCGATGGGGGGACTGTAAATTCCATTCAACTATACTGGATTCGCAATGAGCATGCAAAAATATTATTACCCAATAAAGGGGCTCCTTGCGGATTCGACCCTTCATTCGCTGATTGAACCGACGAGTATATATGTATTGTTACGACCGAGCGATATCAACAATACGCGTATTTGGGTTTCGGACGAATATTGTTAATTACAATCACTCTGTTTATCTTGCGTACGAACTGTCAAACATCTGTTCTCTTTGAAAGTCTGATCAAGACTCTCGTCATCTCGTCAATCGATAATCTGTACGTTTGTCATTTGTCATTCCAAGCTATTCCAGCCATGTATGTGATATCGTGTGTCTCAGTCAATCCTCGTCTCTGTATTCGTTACGATATATATATATATTAACATTATTTTTGTTAAGAATCGTGCGAATCAATCCGACGGTGGAGTAATTGGATTTTATGATAAAGTATCCTGAAACTTAAACAATCGAGGTTTTAGCAATAGACCAAAAGTTTCTTTCTCTAGCAGGAAAGGAAAATTGCAAATGCCGCAAAAATTATGGTACCTTTGATACTATATATTGCTCAACTATATAATCCGGGAGATTTATTATACTCGTATTTGTTGGACCTATTACGAATTGTTTGGCTGATGATTATAGGGAGATGAATGAGCGTAATTTGCCGGGTACAGCTTAGTAGGCTTTCCTGGGAATCTCGCCCAGTAGACCCGGTGGTTTATGTTGCCGGATCTCACAAGGACGTACAAGGCGAAGAGCAAACAGAAAAGATAATGGTTGATCATTACTCACACCTCGGCTTTGGCGAAACCGTTAGTGTCCGACCGTCTCTTACCTGAAACAACAGAAAATAATTGCGTTAGATCGAGCGAACTTGCTTCTCGTCGAAGAAACATTGAAATGAGCATGGTTAATTGGTATTAAAAATGAATGGTCTATATTATTGAGACTTAAATATAAAAACTTGAAACACGCAACGCGACAGAAACGCCTCTATTGGAATCAATTATCAATTCGCGAACATACTTGATGAACCTCGAAAGGTGTCGCACACATTTGGTAATTTACGATAGCGTGGTATAAAAAGTACAACGGTATAACGATTTAGTTGAGATTTATAAAGTAGTGTGAATATGATATGGCTCACCCCGATTAGCACGTAAATCGATGCTATATTCGCCACTTTAACCCTAAACAACGAAACGGGTCGTCAACGTTTCAATGTCATACTAAAAAGCAGATCATTAAGGCTTACGATTCACGATTTTGCCAACTTCTACAGAAACATTCCGACTAATTCAGATCTTTCATGTTTATCGACCACGACATTCTCGATTCATTAACACGTCTGGCACACACCCCTATTTATCCATTCACTATCCAAACGCGAGATGGATCGGTTCACAGTTTCGCTTTGCTAATCGTCGCTTCGACACAGAGACTCGTGTAATCAGTCACTGTGTCAAAGTTTCTCAAGGTTTCGCCGATCTTCATTGCGACATGGACAAGAGTTCATCGAAACGCCAGCAAGCAAGGGTTTCCCTAGGAAAGTAGCAATATATCTTAGGTCGGGGCGAAGCAGCATTAACGGCAGAAACGATGAGGGAGTTTCTCACTCGAAAAATGGAACGAACCCCGCGCGACATCCGTATCTAGTAGAGCAGCATTATACCATAGCTACAGCGACGCGGAGGATGGTACAGAAGTCAGAAGTGTACAGAATGCTGGAAAGTCTCCCAGGGGAATCCCCATCGTTGGCTCAGAGTGCGGTTGGTCCGGGAGAAAAGATCAACCTCGTGTGGCTGCGCGACGGCGATCCGTCTGCGTTGGATTCTTAACCGTTGCTCCCACTCGTGTTTCCCTTATTTGTCTCTATTGGACAGCTGACAATGAGACCGGCCGGCTAACCTGACCCACGCTATTTCGGTACAGTTATTGCTCCGAGAAAACGCAATAGCTGCACATTCGAGCCCTCGTTGGGAAAGTCTCCGTGCGCATCTTTTTTGTCACGGCCAACCGGCCAACTTTCATTCCTCTGGCAACTATTTATTTTCTTCTTTTCATGTATTTATTTTTCTTCCTCTTAGCTTCTTGGATCCTTGGTGGCAGACATTGCCCGCGCGTTTGTATAAAATCAGAAATAAAAGCAACGAGCCTCGGGTGCTGTTCCCAACAAAACGCGGCAGAAACGACTAAGTTCTATGTACACACTTCTCTGCAACTTGGTTTCTTTAGTTTCTCGTCTACCTTTTTTTGTTGTCTTATCCTTCGTCACCTTGATATAACTGGTTTTCTCTTACTCCACACTAAATCAAACTCATTTGATGCAAGAGGATTCTATTCGCAGGAAATAACAATCAATTTACTGCAAAAGGATCGTCTTGTGTCAAATGGGTTGTATTTAGAGTGTCTAGATCGGCTTCATATCTATTACGGTGTATCTAGGATATACAGTTACGGGTTTATTGTTTAATGGTTTTAACAAGCCGCATGCGTTCTTTGGCCCTTGCAAGTGACTTCCAATCCACATCACAGATCTGGATATCGTCATTATATATGATCATTGTAACAAGTGCAAACGTCTTTAGTCACACTAAGGGGAAAAAAAATGGTTAGGATTAACCAAAAGTCATGGTGACACAAGTTCAAAGCTGTTTGTTTGGTACAAATAAAGCATTGCTTTGATAGACGATTATTTTCTTCAAGCGATTCAAAATCTTTCGTTTCAAACCAGAACTTATGTTATACCAACGAAATAACATCATTGAACGTATATCATCGCGCCTTGGTTAATCCAACCATTTCTTTTTATTAATGCACTGACGTCGCACTATTCCTCGATTTTGGTCTAGAAACATACGGCGTTCGCGAGTTTTGCGCGTGTATTTCTGCATGTACATGCTCGTGTTGGAGTTAACACTCAGCGTTCGCAGTTCGAGTGAGTTTCGAGTGAGCTCGGGGCGTTTGGAAATTGCGAATCGAGACGATGGATCTCCGGGGTAACCGAGGTCCGGAAGTTCCGCTGCGGGTTTCGAAATATTTCAGAATTAGATCGGAGTTTGAAACAAAATTAATATGTTACTGGCGGAATGTGGATCGACCTCAACTATATAATACCGCACTTGCAAATAATCGATTAACAAAAGCATTGTTTTTTTAATCGATTATTTGCTGATAGATTCAAAACATGTCGATTCAACCAGGCATTTTTGTTGTACCAACCAAATAACACCTTTGAACGTATGTCGCCGCACCTTAGTGAATCCAACAATTGTTTTTCCTCAGTGCACGACTACATCGACCGATCGTGCCTCCTCGTTAGGTTTCCCAGACTGTCTTCATTACCCTAATGGTTTTAAAGAACCGGTATTATGAGATCGGATCGTCTTAGAGAGGGTCAGTTCGAGATTCATTATACGAACGGGACGACGAGGGAAGCGCGGACAAAACCACACGATACACGATGTATCGTGTATTGGCAGTGGTGGTGCGTCAATCACATTACAAATCGGTCGATCGATTCCGTAGCACTGTTACCGGTACAGTACAGTGGCAAAAGCAGAAGCAGCAACCGAGAACAAGTTTATACTGGAGGAAAGATACGATCGGCTTAGGCGTTCCAGTGCGGTCTGACAGGAGTCTCGATTCCAACAGGACCGCGCGCGCCCGACGAACTTGTGCACCGAAACGAGCGCGTATGTAAATGTAGTTTCGTTCGGGCAAAACGAGAGAACGAAGGCGCAGGGAGTGTGAGAAACAGGGACAACGCGCTAGCGAGAACGAGGGAGGAAGTGAGATTGCGGAAGCAAGATAGAGCCGGGGATCGCGAATTCCAACGAGACCGTACCATCGGCAGCTATCGCTATACTGGCCTGAATATTCCCGGTAGACTCATTGGAACCCCGGAAAATCCAATACGTATCGGATACCCGGGATCTATCTATCCTAAAGACAAATTGAAAAATACCAGACAAACGAAATTCCCGGATTTTCAAAGTTTACGAATTCTCACGACGAGTCCGAAATATAACGCAATTCACTATTGTAAGAAACTGTAGATTGTGGTGACTGTAAAATCGACAACGCCGACAAAAGATGTAATCGGATAAAAGTTTTAATATTGAGAAGAGAAGTGCACGCTTTCAATCAGAACAACTAGAACAACCCAGAACAATAGCCAACGTTTTTTTTTTCTTGTTTTTTTTTTTTTTTTCAAAAGTGGGTCTCTCGGGACAAAAAGTTTTTTTTTTCGCCTTACAGCTATGGATTTTATTTGAAAAACTTATCCTTTTGGAACATTGTAGAACAACTCTAGAACAACTCAACCTTTACAATGTGGAATTTCTAAAAAATAGGGCGCTAACTTCCTCGTACTTGAGATTGATGGGTCCTCCCTGCGAGGCCCACAAATCGTCCTCTGTGTCCCTGCCATAAGCAAAGGTGTTGATAGGCTGCCTGCTGGTTATGTAGCAGGCACCGGAAAGACCAGTTGCATTCATCATTACTTTACGGGATATTTTAATATTTCAAAAGCACTCGTACTGCACGAAGACGATTTGTATACAAAATTATTTGTTGATTTGTAATACCGATTATCGAGAACGAGCCAATGATTCGACGAGCAGTATTCACTAAGATTGTCACTGAAAAGAGCCCGACGAAGCTAAGCAATTTTATTGATACTGACAATAATTTTAACATGATGAAAGTCGTTGAAGAATTCATTCTTTGAATCCGCGAGCATTTTCACAAATATATTGTCCTCGTAGATTAAAAAGTTTGTGCTGAATGGAGAATATCATATTTAGTACTCGAGGAAGAAATCCAACGTCTCCTTTTCACCTCGCTCTCTCACGTTTCGGTAAACACGCACTGAATCATACTCTCGAGAGATCCGACGTCTCACCCGCTGAGATTTCACAATGGCCGCATACCCTTCGGAGAGTTCATGTTTGGCGCATACAGGATGCATATAAATATGGGATCCCCGGGGTCGGGAAGTGAGGCGCTGAGCCAAAGAGTTATCGGACGTCGCGACGTCGCACCGCGTAATATTGTATTTCCAGTTTGGTGCCAGTGAAGCGAATCTTTATTCCTGGTGTCGGCCAACGAGCTCAAAAATCGCAATGCACGAGATATGTCACGCGAAACGGACGCGGCACTTCGATACCGAATGACGCAGCAGCTCGTGCTTTGAGATAAGCGAACGAGCTCCATCCAGTCTCATATCCTCTTTGTACTTTTATGTGTGGCTTTCGATAAACTGAAAAAGGTCTCGCTCTGTCACGCGCAGATACGCCGAATCGACGCACTCGATAGAGCGACTCATGAAACATTATAAACCGCAATGTTTCATAAATACATCACTTCTGGTCGAAAAGTGAGATTTACAAACCGGAAATTACGTCACTTCTGGTAAAAAAAAATGAGATTTTCAAACCGGAAATGACGTCACTTCTGATCTAAAAATGAGATTTTCACACCGGACATGACGTATTTCCGGTATGACGTAACTTCCGATCTGAAAATGAGATTTCCAAACCGGAAGTGACGTATTTCCGGTAAATCTCCGAAAATGTCAATTTCCATTTTTCTAAAATCCATGAGCCTGAGCAACAACCACCTGCTGGTCAAATATATTTTACTGCCACGATTTTGTTCTTTGAAAATACGGTGTATAACCAACACCCCACAGCGGTTCAACTAGGAACAGAGTGAACGGCAGAGAAACGTTGAGGGCTTTACACAGGGTTGAAATCTCGTTACTGGAGCCCGGGGATTGACGATAGACGTCGACATTCTAACAATTGACAGCAGAGTTGCAGCAGCAACAGCAAAGCTCAGCGGACGCTTGCTCGTCCGTGCGTTCGTGCGAAGCCAAACATCGTTGATTTAATTGGATACGTCACGTCACACTGCGTCGGTGGTGCAGCGAGCGGTGAGCGAGGGAGCATTGATTATTAGTGTGGCTATCGCGATCATCGCCTCGCGGCTTTCAACGTTACTCAGATTAGCGAACGTGATCAGCGGCATCGATAGTTCGCATAAAGTCGGGTATATATACACACACGCTATCGTGATCAGAGAGAGAGTAGTCGAAGGAGAAAGAGAAACTGTCGTTATATCATTCCGACCTACCGGAAGTTGTTATCTGTTATTAAAACCGCCACAGTATTGTTCTCCGATGCTCAATTATCTTCGGAGCAAAGAAATTTCTTCAATAGAAAGATCACTAAACGTGATCAACGATTGGAAAACGTTTACGAATTATATATTAAATTTAAAAAACTGAAGAACATTTAAAAAATTAATAACGATTCCACATAACGAATAAGAAATTCCCGGATTTGAATCTAAACAGATGCAGAGTACATCCGATCGATGAAATTTTTCGTGGGTATGGGATAACAGACTTTCTCCGTTTTCGGCGGCTAAAAGAGGATCGTTGTAAATGGTTTGCCATCCCTCAGGCAGAAGTCCACCGACAGGGTTAAACGATGAAAGTCCAAAGGGTGGATAAAATAAGTTTGGCCCTCCTTCGGAATACTCCAATTCCAGCGGAATAATAGAAAGCCCCGGATAAACCCGGCAGGCACAAAGAGATTATAGAGGAGGAAGCTGCTCCAAAGGGTACCGGATATCCCGAGCGAATTCGGAGTTACTTAATGCTACTTTACCCTCTCGGGAACACGAGCAAGAAGTGAAGCGAAGAGGGTAACGATAATACCTTCTGGACGACCCTATATCCAGATTATTACCGACCTATCTTTGCGCAACCCTTCAACTGTTATCGAAGAATCGAAGGCTTTCACCCAAGCCACGCTCGATTCTCCCGCGAAAAGTTTTCCGTTACCAAAATCCTAAATTCGACGTTCGCGAGTTCGCGTCCACTTCGTTCCAAGACCCACCCCACAGGGACGAGAGATACGACCTCCGTGATATATAAAACGGCAATAAAAGTCGGCTTGACTCGTGAGCAAAGTCCTCCGCTTCTGGCGAACTCCGCAGCCGGAAGAGTTACAAACAGTCTCTATATGGCGATTGTAATGCTTCTTTTAATTACGAGGAAAATTCAAAGTTCCCGGTCTCATTCTCCATTTGACCCATATTATTTCACGGCAACCGAAGGAAAGTTCCACAGGGCCGGTCTCCATTTTCCGGTACCGGAAATTTCACTGTGATCATAAACCTACCGCGGGGATGGAGTCTATTCGATTAAAGTTCCCCGAACGCCCTTTGATCAACTCAATCGAGCGAATCGAGCCTCGTTTCTGTGCTAACAATTTTCGTCGGACTGTACACAGTAAAAAATCATTTCCTAAAATTCGCATAGGAAGTATGTTAAAAATATGTTTTTTTTTTTATAAGTAACAAAAACGTTTCTTCGGGTACACTAAGAAAAAAAAAAAATTATTTGACGGCCACCGTTTATTTGGTTTATGTAAAATATTTATTTGCTGTAAATAAGTATTTATTTCAATCAAATAAATATTTTACTTAAACTAAATAAACGGTGGCCGTTGAATAATTTTTTTTCTGGGCGTAAAAACCCGTCTCTTTATTTCCCGTGTCATTACCGATACAAGTATGTACTTTTGTTTATAAAACTGGAGCCGGATCGTGAGATCAAAAAATTAACAAATAAAAAATTGTGGACGTTTCTCGACAATAAGAAGTTGCAAAAATACCAAATTTTTTTTTACCGTCTAGTAAAAATAAAAAAAAATTGTCCACAGGTGAATGAAATTTTTGTCAACATGCAGATAACTGCCAACTCCCGTGTACAAGCGTGCACAAATTAACCCCGGTCTCATCCAAAATCACCACCCGTGCAAAGCAAGCAACACAATGTTTAGATACCGTTGAATTCGGTGCGCGGATCGCCGCGATTAAATATTTGTTTCCGGCTTGAGAGTCGAGTTCGTCCACCCTCGAGGGCCTCGAAAGTGTCACCGACAGATAGTATTAACATCGCGAGAGCGTCCTACGCTCCGCGGTTGTCCCTACGCGATATTGAGTTCCGGTTTGAGCGTGCGCGTGTAAACCCACGCGGGAATAAGTATCGCCGAGCGTTCCCTCGGATGTGCAGTATGATATAGGATAGTCCAAACTTCCTGAACTTTGTCGCAACTGCACGGGATTATTGCGACCCGATGTGTCCCTTCTGGAGGTCGAAGTTTTGCCGGTACGAGTCGAACGAGTGGCTTATAAATATAGTTTCACCGCACGCCCATTTCTCCATCCCTAACTCGCCTTCTCTCTCTCTCTCTCTCTCTCTCTCTCTCTCTCTCTCTCTCTCTCTCTCTCTCTCTCTCTCTCTTTCTCTATCAACGTCTCATGTGCTGAAAGTTAAGGCGATGCAGGAAGGCTCGGCCGTGTACGAACTCCAGGTCGGCTATAGGTATTGGACGACGAAGAAGCACCGTAGCTGCCGCTGCTGCTACTAGTGCTTCTGGGTACGGCAAGTTTATAGCAACCGGCCTCGTCGCCACGGCATATTCCGGCCAGATTGAATTCAGCGAGGTGATCATCGCAAAGTTCAGAGGCGCGAGGGGTGCAACCGGCGGCATATGCCACGTACCCGAGCCATCTCTATACCTCTAACCCGGCGTCGAGTTACTCTTCGGAAACGTTTGTGAAGGCCCGAGGCGTATAATTTCGTGAAATGCGACAGTCTGGAGAGAGAAAGAGAGGGAGCGAGACGCCGGATATGAAGACAGATGGAGGTGAAGGGTGCGCAGTATCGGTATGGTGGGGAAGATCTGGCTTAAGGGAAGTGTGGAGCGGGCTGGGTATGTCTGAGAAGGATACGATGGATTTATAGTAGGGTATTGATAGCATAATCTCTCGTATAATCCGGCTACGGTATTGATAGTATAATATCTCATAATCCCGCTACTACACAGTAGCGTCGTTATGCCTTAATACGAAAACATTATGTTTTGATAGTCGTCTCGTCAGCAGGGATTCACATAGTGAAGCAATCGTGGGCATGAACTCATAGGAGTATTCGGCTTCATCTCTCGCATTTCGGATATTGGATATTGGAGGGGGTGAAGGAGGGTGTTACGGTAGAGCAAATGAGGCCGGAGTGCGGAGGGTTAGAAACAGAAAGGATATCGATGATGGAGGAGGCGGGAGGAATGGGAAGACGAAGGTTATGAATGAGTGATAGGCAACTCAGGGTATAAGATGGCAATGACAGATAACATATAAAGATCTGTATGAACGAAAAGGGTTATGTTTATTTCGACCGAGATCAGCCTCATACAGGCTTCAGAGGACTTTCGAAGAAATGTCATTGAAAAAATTTCCGATAGAAAACTCACTTTTTTTTGCAAATGGTGATATAACGGAGAGCGCAAAGCGCAATTTTCCAATAACTTTTGGATGGTTGCGGTGGTGGCCAGGCAGGCAAAATGGATTGAAAATCCGGATGAATCGTGAGGACAAAATGGGCATCCAAAAATTAATAGAAAATTGAGTTTTGTCCCACGGTTCCGTTTTGCCCCACTGCCCCAGTTTGCTCGACCCTCCCCTAGTCACGAACTACCATATATAGTAGATTTCCCCAGGCGACATTCTAATTAATACTGTAAATGAAATTAAAGGGTTCTGGCGTCGTCCTGTCAATACAGCAATCATAGACATAAACTCATCGGAGCATCTGCTTCATCTCACGCGTTTCGGATATTGGATGTCGAAGGGGGTGAAGGAGAGAGAGGTAGAAAGCGATATTTATTTTGCGCTCCGGGACAAATCCTCTCATGCGCTAAGCCAAAACACACCCGAAAAAATAATTTATTTGTCTGGCGCCCCTCAAATAAATATTTACTTGGTTTAAATAAATATTTGTTTGATTTCAATAAATATGTATCTAAATCAATAAAAATATTTAGTGAACCAAATAAATATTTATCTGCGGGTGTCCGTCAAAAAAATTATTTCTCTGGTTGCAGACCCTTGTCACTTTACAATGATGAACAATCCTACGCCATGCAGTGTATGAACACATAGCGAAAAGCTATAATTAATAACACACGGTTCCGTGAGTTACAATTATTGGAAGTACTGGAAAATTTATCGGAAATCAATAATAAAGAATAAATTTAATCGATAAATGAAAGGAAAATAGAGAGGCTCCGAACATTAATCAATCGATAATAAATAAATGAATAAACATCCGAAAGAAGACGACGACTTGCACCATCCACCCTGTGACCAGTCGGCAAGCTACTCGGAGACTTTACAGTGGAGCAAATGACGTCCGAATCTGGAGGATCAGAAACAGAAGCGATATACATGATGAAGGAGTCGGTAGGAACGGCAAGCCGAAGGATACAAATAGGTGATAGGCAGCTCACGTTATAAGATACATCGACCTCGGTTGGACCTTTTTCCTACGTGCAGTTTTGTTGCAATAACGTACGATAAAACACCGGAGGACTCTCCGCGAGGTACCGACCTCTCCCGCAGCGCATCAGCAGCCGTTGCTGCACCTTATCCATTTGTCCGACCTCCTTCTTCGCTGGCCCCAGTCTAACGAGAGAGCATCCGCGTAACGGGGTTAACAACACGGACAAGAAGAAAACTGCATTTTGATGCACCGACGCGACGAGGCAAAACTCGCTGCGCCTAGTTGGCGTATTCTATCTCGTTGCGCTATGCCCGCTCTCGTTCTCAGCTGTGCAACATCGCTCTCGGTGTTGCTCCTGCTGGTGGCGTGTATGAGTACAAGCCCGATGCGCGGGCAGGACGGGCGAAGCCCCTGGCAATAAGAGTCCGACGCTCTTTACGAGCAGAAGGATATGTACCAAGCCGCCACCAACTCGGCGTATTAACCGCCTCGAACCGTTATTCCAAAACGAGTGTCAGGGAAGACGGAACGATGATCGGCTGGCGATTGCGACTCATCTAGAATGTCGGTCGTGGGGGCGCGGTAATGATCCATATCTGAGGATTTCTTTGGTACATGGCAAACGTGTGTCTGCCTTCGCGTGCGTGTGGGTGTGTGTGTATTATGCGCGTATGCCTGGAATTCCCTTCGAGAGACGTTGAAAGACAGAGACGAGAAGGAAAACACTACGGTGCATCGTAATTTGCGGCATTAAGATGCAAATGAACGATCTCGTATTACGGATGTAGCAGCATGCATTCTAACGACCGAGAAAGAGAGGGAGACGGATAGGATGGATCGGCAGCCGGTACGCTCAAACTGCTTTATTCATCGCCGAGAAGATTTATCGGCCTCGGTGTCTCGGCCCGTTAACAATAGCGACTGCTGTCGCGAGATGCGATAAAATGTCATTAGACAAATTACGGAAACCCGCGGGATAATCGCATCCTCTCGGCGAATTACTTTTGGCGGAACGTTTTTTCTGTACCTCGTTCTGACGTCGCGACGAGATGTAGGTGAGTATATATGTATATGTAGATGTACATGTGTGTGTTTGTGTGTGTGGATATGGAACACGAAGTTCGTTATGTTTGGGCACGGAACTTTTTGAATCTCGCGAGGTAGTACCGGGAAAGAAAGACAAAACTGTAATTGTTCTCGTTACTCTTCAGTGGGAGCAGTGGAGGAGCTCGTTACGCTCGAAAAAAGTCGCGTTGCAGCTCCCGACATTACGTAATTGCTCGCACAAAGCTTGATAAATGAAAGAGTGAGCAAAAAAAAAAATAAAAATTATAATAATTCAATGCAACCGTACTAATTTATGAAGCTCGAGAGAACGATGAATCCATCTACGGAGGTGGAAATAAAAAAATTCGTATCGAGGAAATATTAATGCACTGATCGTCGCAATTAATGTATGCTCGACTGATGATGCGCACGGGTCGGGCGCGTCATTACGCTGGGATATCTAACAAAGCTGATTTTGCATAATATGCAGATATTCCGCGAGCTCTATGTAATCGTAATTTACAGAGTAGAGCGCGGAAGCATGAGAACTGAGGTGAACCGACTCGCACCAGGGATAGTGCAATTCAAATACATTCCCTCATTTATAAGAAATCCGATGAATCACGACCGAATGATAATACTTTTTCTGTAATTACGTGTCAATTAATTAAAGTTATTACGAAATAATTGAAGTTAATTGATTGACTAGACTTGTTCCGTTGACGTCGATGTGCGTAACTGAAGCTGTGAAATACTTTCTGTGAGCCGAATAATCTATCGATAATTTTGTATGTAATCGAGTGAATGCAATTAATGTTCATTCTCTCCACATTATCATTTTTTTGTAATCTACGTTTGCATGGATTTACTCATTGCGCAACTATTCGGGTAAAATTTCTCCTACTTAATGCGATAGTGAGGAAGAGACACATGCGATGTCTCCGCAATGGCCGCAACGAAAGTGCGATTTTATAAGCCACGAAATAACTAAAGTTCATTTATTGACTATGCTTGTTTCGTTGACGTCGATGTGTGGAACTCAACCGGTGAAATACTTTCCGTAAGCCGAATAATCTGTCGATAATTTTGGATCTCATTGATTGAATACAATTAATGTTCATTCTCTCCACATTATCATTTTATTATAATCTGCGCTTTCATGGATTTATTTATTGCGCAATCGTTGGGGTAAAATTTCTCTTCCCTAATGCGACAGCGAGGAAGAGACACATACGCGATGTCTCCTGTAATAGCCGCAACGAACGTGCAATATTACAAGTACGTGATGTGTTACAGCACAGAGTCACCGAGAGAGACTTTCCCCAACGGAATCAGCGAAGCAAGGCGATGATGAGTGCGAGCCGGTTGCCCGGTGCGCCTTCGTCCGCCTGTGCCGACGGTCTACCGGGCTCGGCTACTAGCACGTCCGTGTACGTACACCCGCTACTACTTCACAGCTGCGAATCTCGTACACGGTACACACACAGCACAAATTTGCGAAGCCAACGTGCCGCTGCGGGACACTAGAACGAATCGTATCTTACATGCAGGAGAATTCGTACTAATACTCACTTTCTGGAGACTACCGCTATAAACTTCTCGTCATAATACTTCGCGGCGGTTCTACGTTGCACTTTCCCCGCTCTCTCACGGTTCGAATATACCTCGGCTGGCGAAGTTTCTTTTTTCAACCTTTTAGGAAGCGCGGATTGAGCTGGGCTTCCGTCGACGAAAAAAGTCACCGTGACTAACGCGAGACGTTGCGAAAGTGCTCTTCCGGATTTGCAGAGATACATCAGATGGGGAATCGAGTTTGAGCTGGCTCTGTGAAGGTACTTCACTTCCTGGATGCGATATTTGAGCATTCGTAAATCTGTTGGGATTGTAGTACCTTCCACCGTTACCGGCCTAGTAGACATTTTTTAAGGATCAAGACCTAGTCGGTAATTTTAGTGCGCCTGGTGTAACGCTCTGACATTTCTATTATTGCTGTATTGCTCGAAGTGGTCCTGGTAGAATACATTATTGAAGCGATTCAGTGTAATTGCGGTGACGAGAAATTCAAAACCAAGGTATTCGCTTTTAATAGCTTATCCGCAGTTAATTTTTGGAGCGAATTAATTAAGCTCGTACGAATATTGCTGTGTCAGCGCCTCCCTTCTTATCCCGAAGAAGGAATTATGCTTAAGAACTGTGGTACTCCGTATTTCATACAATGCAGTAAAACTTTATCACCCTCGTCGTACGAGTTGCAAGTCGCGGGCCTCAACCGCTTGCGTTTCTCATATGCGCATGTACCAACAATTTGAAGATTAAAGCGATCCAATGTAATTGTAGTGACGAGAAATTCATGACCGAGGTATTCGCTTGTAATAGCTTATCCGCAGTTAATTTTTGGAACAAATTAATGAAGCTCGTACGAACATTGCCACGTCAGTGTCTCCCTTCTTATCTCGAAGAAGGAATTATGCCTAAGAGCTGGGTAGTCCGTATATCATACAATGATGAAGTAAAACTTCATCACCCTCGTCGCGCGAGTTGCCAGTAGCGGGCGTCAACAGTTTGCGTTACTCATATATGCATGGACCAAGGATGAACACGACTTGCGTATCCCTCGCTCGCGCTGCTCACGGTTAATTTCATCGCAATGTGTGCAATCAAGCTCGAGGCTCACGATTTTGCATACGCTCTCGTGGAACACCTAGAGATAATTCAAATCCAAGCTGGTGTACGCGCATCCTGAGCACTGGCACAAGACTCGATGAGATGGTGAAGTAAGACGAGGGCGAAGGGTGAAGAGCAGGACGAGATACTTCACTGCAACCAAAGAGAAGCACATATATGCAGATGCCAAGATGAGGTATCTCCCGAGACAGTTTCCACGCGTACTCTTTGCGACTGTGTGGCATCTCCGGGCTATTTCCGTGCAATCTCGTCCGGGCTAATCGGGTTGCATGGGAGTTACTGTACGGCTCTCTGCTTCAGATCTCCGGTTCTTCGCGAAAGACGGAAAGCCCGATATTGAGGGAGCGCGAGCTGTGCCGTGGGAGTTCAAACGATTTCACGCTTCATCCGTTCGCGGCGGTTGGCGATGAGCGTGTAGCCGGTTATTATCAACAGACAAATGTCATATTGTGGTGGTTTATAGTTCTCTCGTAAGTATTTGAACCTTGTGCGAACCGCTTTGGATCTTTCGCTATCAAACTGTTTTCTATGTCCTGGGAATTTTTCGTGCAATCGTTGATTCATCGATTGATTTCGGATCGACGAGCTATTCGATCATCTGATAGGTCTGCCAAGGTATGTTAGAGGATTTGTTTACGAAAAAAATACAACATGAAAAAAAAAAGCGGCTGACGCCAGAGAATATCACTTTAAAGTAGTCTGACTGAACTAATAAAAAATGTGGTTGAATTGACTGAAGATACGGGTAGGGGCGTTCAAATAAATATTTTGTCGGTCGAACAAAATATTTTCATGCCACGAAAATATTTTGGTGAAATAATCAAAAAAATTATTGAACTTTTAACCAATCTTTTAGCTGTATACCAACAAAACAATTCAATTGAACTTCTGAGTTGATTCAACCGTATTTTTTTGATCCGTGTACGGTTAAGTACTTTGTTGTATTAGTATCGTGCTCATAAGCTTATGATAAAACAACATTGAAAAATTGCCCTATGCCATCGGATAATTGAGCATACCCTCGAGGATATCAGCGTCCCCGTTTGAATCCCCAATAGCAATAATACGACGGACAAGTCTCTCATCAGTCCATAATAATAGAATTTCGGACGAGTGCCGAAGCACGTTTCCTCGCTTATTTAATTTAATATTATCGCGATCTAAATAAATTTCGCGCTACTCATAAATTTGATTGAATTGAAGTAATTGAATGAGAGTACAAGTGCACGAAGTAGCTCGTAGCTGGTACACGCGATAGCGGAGCCTCTCGGGCTCGTCCAAATGGACGACTTCGCGGTTATTGCCTTGTACCTCATTCGCTCGTTCAGCCATCTCCAGCCAGTGCACTATCTCTCCACTATCCGGATTCGTGCTCTCTATCTTAACGTCCTCTCTCCTCTTTACACTTCCGCTTCGTACCGAGGGATTGACGATTTTTCTCGCGCACACTCGACCCCGTTATCGGTCCCGCCACGACGAGTCCAAAGTTGCAGGTCGCTCCGGCACGGTGAAAGAGACGTCAGCATGTCCCTCTCCGTCTCCAGTACCGCCGAACCACTTCTTTTCATCATCTTATTTTCTTCGTCTTCCTCACTTTCATCTTGTCCGAGCAACAAATTTCGCAACTTTGCGGCCACACACGAGCACAGCTGACGCTTTGTAATATCGCGCTCTATGCGTCCAATTACAAAAGTTCCTAAAAGTATAAGGCCGCGCTTCCATAAACCTGGCAAGGGAATTCAGAGAGAATAGACTGGATCGATGTGTGTTCGATAGATAAATCGCTGGTGTCGGTGGTGCGTTCGAGTTTACTTGCGTGTTCGGTACTTACAGTCAGAACCGTGAGACGTGACACGTCTGGTCGGATCTGCGCTGTATAGGAAATTTATGCCGTAAAGATAGGAAACTAGTTGACTCGGGTGCGGAACAACGTGGTGCGTGTGCGTGTAGGAGCTCCGGCTGCTGTAGAAATACCCCAGTCTTCCAGTCACTCTCCATCCACCACTGCTGAGATGCGAACCACTCAATTACAGTGTGGCTCGAAGGGCCCCAAGATCAGAAACACCGAGTCTTCCTCGGACCCAAGGCGATCCGAGGAATTCTCTCTGCTCTGGTCGGGGGAATTGGAGACTCCCTTACACCCTTCTTTCCTCATCCATAACTATTACATGTTGTGAGTGACTTATATGTATTCATGTGGCGCGAGCGAGGCGCGTGTTCGCGAATATCCGAGATGCCACATTTGAAAGGCCTGTCGTCAGCTTGTGCCATCAACTCTACTCTACTTATATGTCTTTATTATGTGGGTATACCTATATCGTGTGGTTCATTTGGATGCATCATGTCGTACATCCGAATTACAATGTTCGCGCGTGTTGCATGAAGACGTTAATTGTACATTGCATCGATAAGTTTTCGTTATGGGGGTCATTTTGGCGCAAGGTTGAATCTGATATTGTAGGATATTCAAAATTAGGCACATTTGCGGCTTAGCGAGATCAGAGATTGATCGCAAATAGTGTGTTTGCAGAACCAATCCATTTTGTATTGAATCTGAAGGGGAGGAATAATCAAGATATCAACACACCCACCGAAGTTACTTGTGGCCGGATTCGCAATTGTCACTTCAGGCGTTTCCAAGGTTTCATATGAGAATGACTGAAACGTGCAGGTTTCTCAATTGGCACGTTTGGTATCATGAAGGCGCGCCCTATTCTCAGGTCCAACGAAGTGACCTGCGAATAGGGGCGTCGAAAGACATATTTCTAAGTGCCAAAGTGTACGGAATTTCCAATTTTGGACAAACCTCCCTGGAAGGAAGCTGGGGGACGATGTGGAATATGCTGATCTAATCTTAGCCCGATACAAATTAAACCTCGGTTGCCGGACCAGGGTACCGCCAGTGAACGGTGAGTGATCGAGGAAGCGTTGCGACAGGAAGCCATTTAAACGGCAGGCGTAATCTCGGCAAGCTAGGAGAAGCTTCGACGTTCGCGACGCTGGTTTCCGGTGACCTGTGGCTAACATCATGAGTCAGGCCGGGCGTTCAGGAAATTGAGCCATCCAGTACGCACCCGCCCCCCATCGTCAAATAGGATAGACAGGATATATGTGTGATTATGTGTAGGAATAGGACACGATCGTCGTGGTCGTCATCGTCGATGTCGTCGCAACACCGGCGTCCGCGTTCTATATAACTTCTCTTGTTAATAAAGCTCAAGGCGCTTTTCGGTGACTCTCTCGGACATAATAAAGTCTATTTTAACTCCTCTTGACCATTTGAACTGTCCCGATTTACCCGAGATTCGCATTCGCGGAACCCGTGAGGATCCTCAAGATACCCGGTTAAAAGGTTAATAACTCATTAACCTTATTAGCGAGTCGTGGCCATGAACTCGCGACATTACACTGCAACGACACTACATTCCGCGCAATGTTTCCAGCCATCAAACCCGCTCTCGCTCCTTCGCTCACGTCATGCGAACCTCGAAGCCACGCACAACCGGGCGTGAGTTTGGCGCAGAATCCGCGCAGCCTACTCACTATTCAACCGAGCGACGCTGGCATTTTACTTTAAACGGTTCACACATGCGCGCAACTATATAGGAACTGCGCTCCAGGCCGTGTATAGCTGTACCTTTGCCCGGATCCTCGAGCTCCTTCCTTGTACGTGTCGTTCTCGGAGAGCACTTTGAGCGATCGCAAAGCTCAGGACGCGCGTAAATGGTACAACTGCAAGCTCTCCCTTAAACGGGGATGTAGTTGTGTGCTGCAGTGCTTCTGGTTCACGTACTACGAGCATTACGTGACGTATTACACCGCACTCTGTTGCACCTTCTAACGTTAATACTGGAATGCGTCTAATTTCGTGACATCGGTATAAACAATTCATCCCTTGTTTTTAAGAAAATAATGCATGATTCAGCTGATGACTCAACTACGACAATTCGCTATGACGGTAGAGAAAGAAAGGTTGATTTAAACCAATCGCCTGAAGGTGGAGCTAAAGATCAACGTAACATCAAATTATTTTGACTTATATATAAGTCAAGTGACTTATATATAAATTATAACCGCGGATTGACAATAATACTAGAATAATTATGTTTAATATGTGTAAATACCTTACAATCGATATGGACACGAGGAGGAAGTGATTGTTTTTATAGTAATGCCACCCTCGAAGCACACCCTAAGATCGTACAAGGCAGAGCTATAGATTAGTATCTTGAGTATGTACCAGTAAGGTGGAGTGAGAAGCTCTCCGCCAAAGCGCCCAGAATCAGATGGCTCAACGACTTTGAGGGCGCGGAGAGTCTCGGTGAGCCTCGCCACAGCATAAGCCGCAAGACTCCGACGTTTCGGAGCACTATGAACTAAAGGCAGGGAATAAGTGCAGGGGTAAGGATAAACGGTACAACTTATGACCCTAGTTGCCGGATTTGTCGACTACTTCGTTGGGTTCCCGGAAAACCCTTCCCCGTGGAACTGACGATACGACGACCGCCAGCTTTCCAACGACAAGACGACAACGGCGACGAGTTGCTAATTACAACTAACTGTGTGCCTAGTGCGAACGACACGATAAATGCTTATTCCTCGATAGTTCACGAGTAGCGACCAATGAGTAGGATCGACCTAGTTCGCAGAAATGAGCTATAATCGATAAACACTCGAACGAAAATACCAAAACGTCTCGTTGAAAAAAGACGGCCTCATTGAACTCCACGTCTCATTGTAGAGTTTAAGAGATTCACGAGAAAAATATTACAGTTTTCCTGTTTACGACCAGAGTTGCAGAACCAGTGATCGTTTGAGCTTCCAATGGAGATTTTGTTTCCGGGCAATTTCAGTGACTCCGGAGTGAGATTGACAAGAATCTGCGTCATAGCGACAGCATGTACCAAATTCTCTGGGTACATTGTTCCAGGCGCTTTCCACTCCGTGTTGTGTCACACTTTCTTTCGAGGAACACTGCGCAGCTTCGTCTAAAGATCCACGTGCAGAATGAACCGGTAATGTTTTTCCCTTCTCCGTTTTTTTCCACTCTCCGAGTCCCGCGCGCCACTTCCGCTTTTCTCTGCCGCAATTTTCTCCGCTTCTACACAATTGCGCATAGCCGCGATGCTCGTGACGCGTCGGTGTACAGGTGTGCATGCGCTCGCGGTACAAGTTAGCAATTGCTCGGCGTTGACTAGCCGTGGTAACCATAGCGACATCCGAGAGCATCGGTGGTCGTGAGCTCGTCGCCGAGCTTAACACAGACAACACGCTCCGTCCCAGTTCGGACGGAGTGTTGAAATCCTCAGTGGGCCACTAAGTGGAACGAGCGCGGGAACTGCGCGGTGGCGGAACGGGAAATTTGCAATGTCCCGTGAACCAGCGGTACAGTCGCGAGGCTCTTGAGGTTTTGCGTCCTTCTAATCATGCGTCGAGGACGCGTGTGATTCCTACGGTATCTACACGGATCTCCTTCGGGCCACGAGGTTCAGCTAATCACCCTTGGCTACCTCTTTTTACTGAGGTTTCAATCTATCCGTTTTTTTTTTTTTTTTTTTTTTTTTTTTTTGTAATCACATTGAGGTGAAAAACCATTTGGGTTGCATAAATGCTGCTATACGATCGAAGGAAAAACCGCATGACTATCGTAATCGATCATTTCGATCTGGTGCTGTTGTTACTAAGTCGTTCCTGAGGAGGCTCGAGCGTTAGGTCAAATCCAAGATAGAGGCCGAATAGTTTTAATCCTTTTTTATTCATATAGTTTAGTGACTGGTACATAATTGAGATTGCGAAATTGCAAAGAGATCTGACATCTTGTTACTGAGATATAGAGATTCTACTAAGATAATACCAGTATATCAATAGGAATTGGTATAAGGCTGTGGTTGAGGTTTTTGCGATGCAAAAGGATATAAAAGTCACAATTCAATTAAATATGATCGCTATAACGGTTCTTGAATTAAAATCGTAACATTTCGAGTAAACAATTAAACAATATGTATTAGAAAATTGTAAAAACCGCCTTGCATCTGCTCTTCCGTTTCGATGTTTCTCATACACTTCATCAATGGTCATACAATTTATCCGATAAAACGAAAATATTTTTACGATTGTCATCCTCGAGGTTGCTCAGGAATCTTAATACGTTCATCTACCGTCAGAATTAGCTTTCAACAATCAAAATATAAAAAAAAGGATACCCAAAGAAATGAGATCGAAAGAAAATGATGAATTGACGTTTAATTGTCCAAATCACCGTACAAAGCGGTATAAAAACGCTGCCGGTTTAAGAATTACAAAAATCCGTATAATTCAGTCGAATTGTATCCTTTTTGTGTCCGTCACGTCAATCATCATTGAGAATCTTGGGCACAGCCACGAGGGGGCACCTGCGGTGTAAAAACATTCGAGCGCAATTGCTGCGGCAGGTGAGATTGCGTACTCTCGCCCGTGGGTTATTTTATGCACAAAGATTCACCACACCGGGCACCCTCTTGACTCGTTCTCGTTGTCGACGATGGGCCACACGCCAGCCGGCAATCTTGCCCGACTAGACCTCCCTTATTTCTTATTCTTTCTCAGCTCTCTTCGCGGCAACAACAATAATTATAGCGTTGGAACCAACGAGTCATTACCGCGGGCTGGGATCATCACAATTTTTCGCCTCGTCTCGTAGACGACGTTGCGGCATCTCTCTGCCGCTCATTCTCTTCCTCTAGTATTTGCCCCGAGATACGGTTATACCTACATAAACGCCAAGTTTTCTTTTTTTTTTCGTAAAACGAATGAAGAGAAGAGAGCTCGGACTATTGCAATTATTCGCCAAGGACATTGCACACGAACGATAAAATAGATGACGATCGGGGCGTCCGGAGTATAATTTTCTCACTCGCGGAGGGCAGGCGGTTGATAAAACACCTGCAGCATCGCGCACACTGGTCTAGATCAATAACATTACGTGCCTCCTCGGTCCACCTCGACCGGACCCTGAGAAATTAATCAATCTCTGCGCCACACATGGGATGCGTGTATGATCGTCAGAAAATTAATTAGTATATACCCGTAACAAATTAACGATCTCATCTCGTTCTCGCGCTCGTGGGGTTTTCTTTGCACCACCGGTTTTCCGCATACTTCCGAGGCTCGACGAATGTATCGGCAAACATGAAACAGGCGTATCGATCTTTCCGTCAGTGAAACGTGACCCTGTACGATAGGCTTGTGGAAAAATCAATGACGATGATCATTATGAGTTATGATCGGAAAAATGTCGGCAAAGGTTAATCGTGCTTTAGTCACTCGAGGGTCAGTGAACCAACATTGCTGGCGATCAGCCGGACGTGGTAGGGTTGGACATACGAAAATAATGACCCTCGTACGCGCAAGCCTATTTATCGGCTTGCTGAACCGACTCGCGTGTCGCTGAATTGTATTTTGTTCGAATCGATAACTAGGAACTGTTGAAAGTAGCAAATTCGCACCTTGGCTCCAACTTCACCAAACTTCGAGGGATCGAGTCGAAAGTTTCTACACCGATGAGGTGAACCTTTGGAATATTTCGGATTGAACTTCATGAGAATCGATAAAGGGATTCAGGTTATATATAAAATTTTCAATTTCGCATAGTTTTAGCGAAATTGAATTTCTCCAACTAAAACGATACGAGCACATAACCGTAGAATAGCTATTGAAAATAGTAGTGGTAGTAAATGCGTTTCATTAACCTCAGTAATGCAAGATATAATGGCTAATGAGCCATTGACCAAGGTCCTTCAGCCCGTATCCTTGTATTTGACTGAGGAGTAGCTCATGGATATAAAATAAAACGTAGTTTGTGGAAGAGACGATACAATCGATTGATATATAGTACTAATAACTTTGTAATTTGACTCTAAATTGTTTTCCTTATTCTTGTGTGTCTGTTAAAGTTCAGCTTATTATTTATAGTAATTCCCTATTGAAAATAATATTGGGGAAAATTAAATTTACACAATTTTTGTTCATTTTTTTAAACTTTGCTACAGAAGATTATCATACTACAAAGTGTGCATAGGAAAAACATTGTCTACGCTCTCTGAACGTTCTGCATCGAATATCCGCACGGTATGTAAATTAATGTAGATTAAAAAAAAAATGGTAAAAAAGCAGTAGCACAGAGCAAACGTAACGGGTAAAACGAATTTCCGTATTTCGAGGGAATTGTCCATTCTATCCTGTATTGAGCGAAAGAGAGAACGGGGGTCGTCGTGGGAGTCTCACGTGCGTTAATCGTTAACGTTAGTTTGTTCGGAGTACAAAGTTCCGGATATCCCGTGGGACTCGTGCCCGGCAGCACGTCAGGATAGAGCAGGTAGGCACACACTACCTACTGTGTGCCGGAGATAAAAGCAGGAATGTTATCGCTTGTACTGGCACGAGAGCTCTCAAACGTTATTAATAATATCACGCTCGGTATAGTTCGCTCCTAAAGTAAACATTCGCGCACGGTCACGCACGTTTCCTGAGCTCCGGCAGCAAACTCGGGGTTTCGGCATTAGGTAATTCCATTGTAAGAACGGATAGCCGTGTTGGACACGGTACACGCGATACCGAACTCCTCCTCCACTTCACCTCGACATGGAAGCATAGACTTCTCATTATCATCAAGTGCATGGTCGCAGTTTGCCAAAGGGGACCGTGAAATTGGCAAACATTCGTCCAACTCCGAATTTCAATCGATATGAAGAATAGAAATGTCACGAGGTCTGTTTCGACAACGCTCACCAATTCCAAGTGTCAAGGGGTCAGTCCTTGACACGTACAATTGCTTGAACTTTGAGTTCTGCGAGAGACACGTACTGAGAGAAGGATAGAGTGAAAACTACCGGTTATCTAAGAAAAATTACCATAGGTCAAGGCAATACGCAACTAGGGTGCCTATCGCGGAAAAGCCCAAATTTTCCAAGAAATTTAGCATAATATCTACGAAAAATCATTACACATCCGGTACTTCCGGTCATGTAAGAAAAGTTAGGTCATGGCAGTACGGAACTTGGGGGCCACCTATGGCAGAAAGTCCCAGATTTTTCAAGAATTTTTAGGATAATATCTACGAAAAGTGCTTATAAATCCGCACTTCCGGTCATCTAGGAAAAATTTAACATTTTGTTGTTATTTGTACAATAACCTCGAATCCGTTCTCCTATAAATATCTGTTAAGAGTCAATCAACTATGCAACTCTAGCTCGTTTATTGAGAAAATTAAGATTGGTCTTAGATAAAAATGTAAAATCCAGAAGGCTTTTTGATTATTTCGAAGAAACAGTGAGGACATATCTCATTAAGGCAACCCCAGTCTGACCCAGTGGTGAGAATGGACTACGGGGCACGCGGATTTCCGACTGCTCAACGTGCGAGAGATAGGTTCGCGTAGCATTATCTCGAGCGTCTCACGTCCGCGGTCATAATTCTTACATTCGTGCTATCTACAAAACTGAAGGGATGTAATTGTTCGCAAACTTTTGCTTGCTCCTTTTTAAAAGACCATCTCGCCTTATTCGAATAACAAGTTGACGAACCAAAAGAAAAGTGTAAAAATTCACAGACGTACCTTGAAGTCTTGTTGTTGTTGTTTTTTTTTTTTTTTTTTTTTTTCCGATAACGCAGGAGAAAATTTATTACAAACATCCGCACCGTTCTTATCCTCAAGAGAAGGTACGGTCGTTTGCTCTCGGCAAAAAGTCCACCGTACTTGAAGGGTTGAAAAAAATCATAAGTCATGGAAGTTACGAGAGTCGAAAAGCTGAAGAGCCTTTAATGCATGATATCAATGAAAGTATAAGTGACGCGAGTAGAGTCGTCGAGAATTTTATCCGACGTAGATGCGAGGACCACCCATGCAGGGATTCCGTAGTGTCGGCGCAGCCAGTGTGGTGCCAGCGAAAACGACCGGGGTGAGGAAAGGGAGACAGCGGAGGGAAAAACGTGTTTCACAACCGATAATTTGATGTTGAAGAAGCAACGCGGCAACGTGCTGGCAAGCAACGACTAGGCAATCTGTGCGGCGCTATTATGGAACCGGTGCGTGAATCGCTAACGAGCCTTCGCTACGAACTTGCACCACGAAGGAAACAAGACGCGATAAAAATCGAATGAAAATTCTCTTCTCACGATCGAAGTACGTAATTTCATTTATGCACCGATGACGTCGGGGGATGTGCGGTAGAGATGTAGGTGCACGGAGACCGGAGGCAATCCCGAAGAAGGCCGAAAGAAAGTGCAGTGGACTGGACGAAGGTCGTACGAAGCATGCGAGAGTTATCGACAATTTTACTCGGTGCCAACGTTATTATTATAGCTATATATACAAACGAGGGTAGCACGTGGATTGCAGATCCACGAGGGAACAATATAAAGATACGCGGAAAACTTTTTCCTCCCATCCCGATGGACGGGTTTTCTTCTATTGAACTACGATATGAGAACGAGCTATGAGAAGGGAGATACGAGGACACCCGCTACGCTCGCGTGTTGGGTGCGAACGGTTGGGTGCAAAAATTTAGGTTTCCAAACCGAAAGTGGCGTTTTCCCGTATGACGCCACTTTCGATCAAAAACCAAGATTTTCAAACCGGATGTGACGTTTTCCCGTATGACGTCGCTTCGGGTTGAAATCCAACATTGACGGATGAGGTCACTTCCGGTTGGGAACTAAGATTTCCGAACCGGGTGTGACATTTTCACTAGAAGACGTCACTTCGGGTCGAAAAATTAGATTTCCAAACCGGAAGTCACGTTATCCCGTATGACGTCACTTCCGGATAAAGACTATGATTTCGAAACCGAAAGTGACGTCACTACGAAATATAAATCGTCATCTGTCAAATAAAAGCGACGGGCTTCCGTCCCTTTTTCTTACATTTCAAGCTACCGTGGGCGAGATATTATGAATAAACGGGATGGCACCAACTCCAGCAGCATTTCCTTACCTATGGGTCAATGAACGACCTCTCAGCCGATACAACCGCACGTAAAGAATACTATGAACGTAGTGTAAGTCGCGTTTGTACACGAGGGGGAAGTTTACACTGCCTCCAGTTGTGATAGCGTACGGCACATTAAATATTCCGTAGCTGAGCTCGACAGCCCGCACGATCCATACCCGCACTCGTTCGCACTGCATAAGTCTGCCCGGAGCGAGAGTCGAGCCTCGTCCTAGCTCTTCCGTATAGTTTTTCATGCAAGACTGCGAAAACTAAAAGACAGACGGAATTTTTACGTTCACACAGTTTTTTATATTCTCATGATTTACACTTGACAATTACATAAATATTATCATTATTATTATTTGACCGGTAATGAAATGATGGTACGTCGACTGCGCGGTAAGCCGGGCACTGCAAGAGCTTCGCACGTGCGATTTAAATGGAGGTGTGACGACACTAATAAATCAGGGCGGACAGGGCGTATGTTAATTAGAGACCACTCGTGACTCAGCACCTTTCAGCTTATAGAGAGACGGACAATTATTAAACCGTTAAAAGGAAAATTCCACCTTTAAACCTCTAAATTTTCCAACTTGCCGTGCACCACCTTTTCCCAAATGCCGTTTTCACTTAACCAAACGCAAATTTATCGCCCATATAATCAATTTTAAAAAAATGCATAATAGATAAATGATAGACGTACGGCAATTGCTTGTTCACCCTTTGACAATTTTTTTAAGTACCCACTAAATACAGACAGACATCGTAGGGTTAGAAGGAATGTACTTTTGGGTGGCACTTCTTTTATCCACCTTAGACCACCGGAGATGAAGTAAGAAGATCGACAGAGTAGGTACGTGCGTCGCTCGAGTAATTTCGAACTGTTATAGTAACTTTTTTTTCGAAACCGAACGAACCCGTGTGTTTCGAATTCTATTCCCATTGATCGTTGTAACGACGGAGTTGAGCGAGTCGCCGTTCTCATTGTTCTCTTGCTCGTTCGGGAGGCTATCGAATACGCCGTAACCTCTCGAACGTGTAGCGATCTATACAGAGTTTCATGTGTCAATGTATTGGCCATGATCTGACAACGATACTTTCCCATACCGAGTCCAGACCTCCGATCCGACCTCTGTCAATGCAAGCCGCTTGTTCACACACTAAACAAAAGAATATTTGAGAAAACTCAATATTCTATAAATGCCTGTGTTGTACTTGGTTCAAACATAGTTGTTCCTGCCCATAAGCACATTTGCTTCATTCGACTATGCTCTTCTTTAGGTGGCAAACTTGGTCTCGTTATTCACCCATATATTCACCTCAGTGAACTTTGGCAGAGCCTCGAAAGATCTTACGACTATGCCTATGGCACACGTACAATACATAGTACAATAGCACAATAGCACACATACGATACAATAGAACAATAGACGCAAGAACCCCCGATATGTTATCGCCGTTAATGAAAATCTTGGCGTCGAACATTATTGCGACGACCCTTCAGTGTCGTCATATTCAATGACAGGCAACCCCATTTCCTATGCGGAATATTCCATGTGCCGCCAGGATTCTTCGCAGTAACATCGGGGTAACTCACCACGCCGGGGGTTCAAATGACACCTGACCTATACAATCACGTTTCGATTCCACATATATTTACTTCAGAAATAGATAGATAGATTTTCGTAGTCGAAACTTATATCCCGGTCGTTTAATTCTGGAACATCACACATGGATCTGGAAAACCCATATTTTTCAGAGCCACCAGTATCAAGACCAATACTAGTCGCAATCACACGAACGGAAGAAAAGTCCGCTGTTTCTTGACGACCAAACTATCGATCACAGATTGTAATCTCCGAGACAGGCAAAACCCAATTTTCACCCTCAATCAGATTTCGTCTCCCACTGCGGAAACACAATTTGTTTTCACTTTCCTCATTTTACCACCGCTGAGAGATCCCGCTATTCAGATTCCGGCGTTCATCAAAGTTGCGAACTCAGCGAACGGATCGAGTATTCGGATCGCAGTGGTGGATAATGGTCCGATACGACCGGAAAGGTATGGGCGAAGAGTAAGGCTAAACTGTAGAAGCGGCGTACAGTGATGCCAGAGTTTTTACCATGTATACTATACCGATGCAGCACAAGCATTCGCACTCCGCGTTCTCTAACGGATAGCCACTTCTCCCACACACTCGACTCAGTTCATTTACATTGCCCCCAGCCCCCAGTGTCGGTTTGTGAAGCGTACGTGTTTCCCAGGTCGCAACTCGCCGGAGATCGTGGGGGATGGTTGCCCGGTACGGATCGGATCTGTTCGGTCGGGTGAATGACGCGACCACCCTTTCCCTTAATCAATGTTATCGCGAGATTAACCGTGGGTTGCCATCGGTGAGACGAGGCAGCGGCCGGGTATGCATGTGTCCACAGTCAGAGGCTTGACATCCTCTGGGTATGGACAGCAGCGGCGGATCTCCGGCTCGCCTCGATGGCGTGGCCCTGCATATATGTGCTGATGCTTCGATTGCTGCGGGTATGTGCATGTGCACATACTCATCCGCACAAGCATACTGACCGGCTCGATACAATTCCCGAGCATAGGGCTCCGCAGCAAAAACTCCACTAAATCGGGTTCAACTTCACCGTGCAGCCACGCTATTATACGTAACTGTAGACCAACGCTTCGGTTCTTCCCCAGCTTTCATCATCCTTTTCACGCATGCTAACTAGTCCCGCGTGTCTCCGAAGCGTACACACTCCGATCGAATACACACATTATCGCTTAGCATCCCTTTGTTCATGCGGGGAAGGGTGAGCTGAGGGACACGGGCTTTCTCTTCCCCACTCAGGTCGTGATGTGACTCTTGTTGCTCGCTCTCGCGTAGTGTTCAAACTGTGTTCAACCCGGGAATCAATTGGTCGGGTATCCTCAATTTGCCGAATTCTAAAACTCTATGGCACATACCAATCCATGGACACAGAGCAATGGCACGTACGTAACGTGCTCGAGATACAAATACACTGCTGAGTTTCTGGGTGTTTGTGTGTGTGTGTGTGTGCACGCGTAGAATTCTTTAACGAGACGATCGATAAGCGGCGTTAGCGCAAATCCTGCACGGCTCTCGATCGAACCCTCTCGATTGGTCAAAGGTCCCAATTCAATTAACTTTGCCTCTCGTTCAGCTTGCTCGTTCACCATTCTCAAAAATCAGTGCCAAAAGGATGTAATTCTGTATACACCCTATCACGTGTCTCCAGTTTTACGTTTTTTTTTTTTTTTTTTTATGACTGATAGAGGAATGACTGATGGGGGAAAGTGTTCGATTATTGACTAAGTAATATTTCATCGGGATTTAGATGATACAACATGATGGAATCTTGCATAATAGTTGTATGCTGGACAGATAGAACAGAAATGGTGTATAAATTGGTTAGAATGGGTCTACATGGGCATTGGATGATTGAATCACATTTCACGGGGCGTGAAATGTCTCTCCTGCGTTACAACAGCGCTGTACCTAATACCGCACCAGAACTGGTTGAGTGTAGAGGGTCCGTGGTTGTGCCAAACGTACACACTGAATCATTGCCAAAATTAACGGGGAATTACGGTTACGTTAACAACGTTCGCGGTGGAAGCCGTGGGCTCGAATCATCGACCGGTGTTCGGGGAATTTATAGCATGTTGCATTTCGTCGCTTATAATGGGTATAGCATATATAATGGTGTATGCACGGACAGGTAGAGGGCCACTGCGAAATCGTGCACAAGGTTGGCCACGAAACGTTCGTCCCAAAAATTCGACCCAACGTGTACACTTGAATACACTTGGTAATTCGAGTGTACTCAACCGGTCCTCAATGAGGAGTAGAAACGACCCGTCCATTTAAGTCCACTTATCGTGGTGCATGCAAATTTTTATGCATTTATAATAAAGGATTAACATCTCGGCAGATATGATTTGCGCAGGTGACGTTCCGATTTGGGTACATCATGTTTAATACAATTGATTTTCGATGAAGTACCATAATGACGAGCAGACGTGTACACAAATATGTGTAATCTTCGAGGGTTAAAAAATTGGTTTTTTGGTTGCCAAGGAACATGATATGGTTAACATGATACGGCCTTAATTCTGGCCAGACTTAAAAGTGTCTCTCAACGAGGAGGACGAACCACTCGACCACGTTCAGTAAATACAAAATTGGTTTTTTAGTGATACGGTGATCTGTTTCATCGCGAATCGAAATACCAAGATCGCCGCTTTACATCCACAAAAGTCGTTGGCAACTTCGCGCGAGGAGTTCATTTACTTCGATCACGTTCGCTAGCAGAGATAAATCCGAGCAGAAACGTTCGCTTCGATCCTATCTTCTACGTATACTGTATCAAGATTCTATTCGTGCCGCGGCGATCTTGTAATTCGTTCGTTTTCTCGTTCACTACCGATAGCAATACACATTCCCATTCGTGACATATCACGACGGAGGGTATGAAAGATATAGCGGCCGTTAGTGTAGCTATCAGAAATATATTACGGTATGGTGTTTGAATTACATCGAGAGAAAGCAACGAAAGTTTCGACACAACGCTCGTACCGAAATCCGCACTATGCAGCTTATAAATCTGCTAGGAACGTGTATTCCACTTTACGCTCACTATCCTGCGCTCTCCCGGAGTCTCGCAAAGGGCATGGCTAACTATATTCTGTACGGTGAAACCGTACCATACTTTGCCCTCGGTTTCGCTTCGCTTCGGAACGAGACAAGACGTTTGCCGAAGCACGTGATTAAGGTTCACCACCATCGATGCAAAGCACATTGCTAAATCGCGTCACGATGTTGCTCTAGCCACTCCGGTCCCTTCATCGACAGCTATTCATCTCTCATCTCTACACTACTGTAGTTGCTCATGTAGCTGCACGTGCAACACACGATGACCGAGGACCGAGAATCCCCAAATATATTGAAACAAGTTTTTTTTTTTTTTCTCGTGTTCAAAAAGTTCAGAAGTAAATAAATCTAAGGGCTCATAGCCGAAAGGTAAAAAAAGGTGTTTTGGAGATTCGCATCGACCGTCCGACTAACGGTGTCGCCGGAAGTTGATCGCAGCTGTAGAAGATATAAATTTGTGTAGGATATTTGTTTTATTGATTGCGAATAAACATCCACTCCCGCAGCGTAAAACTCACGCTAGCTCGGGAAATCGTCGAGCCAAGGAATGAACGACTTCACACATCTTATGTCCCTTCTATTTCGCGGAGTGCATTCCGTGCTGTCGCCGCGCGGTAACGAAGTAGGCGATCCTCCAAGTCAAGTACCTTCACGATGCACTCCACTCTATATTTTCCTTTAACGCGGTATCTTATGTATTTCGTGTTCACGCGAATCGACGTACACGCGTTTCATTTAGCAATTGCGTTGGCGATGCAGGTGTGTCCCAGATCGCAAAATAAGAGACGCCGAGAAAATATGAAAAGGCGGGATGGAAGAAGAAAACAGGTTACAAGAAGAAAAAAAAAAATAAGAGACAGGAAAACGTGTCGCCCGCTTCCGGCTATATCACAAGGGCTCAGTTCTCGAGAGTGGAGTCTGGCAATCCCATTTTCTCGGAAAAGCTCGGCGTGAATTCACCAGGGATGCAGCTGCATAGGGAGCTTCAATATCATGATCGGGCTACCTGGTTTTACTTGATTCCGATCATGTTTCTCTTTTATTTTTTCGAGTTGACGCGGACGATACTGAAACGAGAAGATAGTGAGTGCGCGGATCGTCGGAAAGAAAATGGAAATTCGAGACTCGATTTTGAATAGAAAATATTGAAACCGGAAGAGCACGTTACCGCTGCGGAAACTCAACGCTGGGAACAAATCTGATGTAGAAATTTAATATTTAATGTTACTTCACCGTTCCAATAAAAACAAATAATTCCGTACCTGTAAGTCAAATTATATCAAATTTATCTACTCATTAAATTTGTTTATTGGAGTCATTTTTATAATGCAATTTTTTTTTTTTTCATCAGATATGCGATTCTTTTTCGTTTTTTCAGGTTGACGCGCACGAGACTGAAACGAGAAGATAGTGAGTGCGGCTCGTCAGCATGTGAATGAGAATTGGCGACTCAATTTTTAATAGAAAATATTGAAACCAAAACAGTACATTACAGCTGCGTAAAATTACAAATTTGATATGTAATTTTACTTCACCGTCCCAATAAAAATGAATAATTCCGTAACATTAAATAAAATTACTATCCAATTTATCGACTCACATAATTTGTTTATTGGATTTATCTCAAGAATCCGATTTTTTTTCATTAAAGGATATGGGAATCGTACGCAAACTCCCGTCTCCATTCTCCGATCGTGGCGGTGTACGGTAGATACGTTTTCGCAGTGTAACACAGTGGCGGTCGTTTACACGACCGTGTGCTCGACATTTTAATGTTCGAACGGCGATCGGAGGCTGAGCTGAGAACGCGAGACTCTCCGCCGGCGAACTATTTCTACAGTACTGCACATTATACATGTTTATTCCACATATATACGTGCGTATATATCGGGTGAAACCCAGGGGAGACAGAACGTGTGTGCCAGCAAATTGAAGCGTGGTATTGTCTAAGCAGAAGTCACGGAGGCAAACGAAAGGAGCCGGAGAATGTCCCCTCGCCGAGCTTCGGCGTCGGTGGCAATCCCCGCGAGCCTCTCAAACCGCGAGTCTTGCACGCTCCATTAATTTTATTATAGGAATCGCGCAGCAGCAGCACCGGTAGCGCGATAGAAACAGCAAAGATTGAGGGGGGAGTAGAGCAACCGCGTGAACTCTCTCATCTCGATTTCGCGCTGGGAGATCGTGGGAGTAGTTCCGATTTCCCAGAGAGCTCGTGTGAATTCCTTTACGACGCGGACTGACAAACGAAAACGAAGAATCCTCGCTCCTGTTTCGTGCTGCTAGATTTTTTTTTTTGGTTCTGCGATTCTGTCGTTGATGAACGAAAAATAAAACAAAAGTGAATATTGGGTTTTTGCGCGGCACAAATCAATGTGGAATCAACATGGATGGCCCACTCTGAGAAAAAAATTACATAGTGAAAGCGACTGTACTGACTTTTTACCATAAAAAATTGTGCCCGAGAGGAACGTCTACATTTTGTAGTTACGACAATGACAGAAAATCATGGTTGCAATCATAATTATAGACAGAGAAAGAAAATCAATTGAATCAACAAAATGTCCGCTTACGGGTGGCGAAACAAATGTTTGGTTGATCGAAAGGAATACCTCGTTGATCGAACTAACAGGCCGTCGGATCAGATGTTTCTTTACTTACTACGACAATTATTTCGTTCGATCAACCAAAAATTTATTTCGCCACTCTTAAGCGCTCATTTTGTTGACTCAATTGATTTTTTTTCTCAGTGTAGTTTACCCAATTGAATATATACTATCAAAAACTATCTATATAGACGTTCCGGCTGGGAACTATTCGTTATGGTGGGAAACACTATCCTTGTTCTCAGTGCAGTGGGTAAAGAATTCAATTCTGTTCAATGAATATTGCACTTCTGTCGGTGAAAGATGAAGATTCTACTGAGTAGTTGAAACTTTTTTTTTATGTTACGAGACGCACACGGTAAAAAAAGTTGATACTTTTTGCAACAACTTATTGGGCACAAACGTCCTCAATTTTTTATTTTTTCCATTTTCGGAGCGCACGATCCGGGTTCTAGTTTTGCAAACAAAAGTACAAACTAAAATTGTTAAGGAGACGGGAAATAAAAAGACAGGTTTGTATATTCATACCTGAACAACCGAGTTTGTTACTTATGTAACAAAATAATTTTTACGAAACTGCGGATTTAGATTTTACGAAATTATTTTACTGTGCAGCGTTGCCACTTTTTCCGTACAATAATGAGAGAGAAAGCTTGATATGCCAAATTGATGTAAAACTGTGGTCGAAGAAAGCTTCTTAATTGACTAACCAAGTGATCAATTAATGAGATCATTAGCTGGGTTCACAGCAGCGGAGAGAATTATTTGAAGCAGCTTCTTTAAAGTCGATTTAAAGCAGTAAACCTTTCGGGTGTAATCAAGTAAAATATTTTCGATTGGAAGCGGCGCTTGGCTTACACACAATAGCACCGATTTTTCGACCGAGCGACGACATTCACTCACATTCAATCCGTGTTTTGTTGTTTCTCATTATAACTACCACAATTTCCCATTCGGTCATTCTACGAAACAATGAGACGAATATGGCTTTTTTGCTTTATAATAAATGAACAATAGAAAATTTTTTTTAGCCAACAGAAACAATCATTCGTTTCATTATCTCGTGCCTTTTATTCTTGAAATTCGCGGAATTCAAAATGTTTTCATTGTCGGTCGCGTCGAATTCAATTTGCGGCCGGCGGGTGGAAGGCGAAACAATGGACAGATATTCAAAACGAAAAAGAGTCTAAAAATTGATAAATTACGAGCGCAATTGACACGAATCGCTAGGAAAAAAATTCATTTAGCGGCCTGATCTGCTTTTTTTCTTTGGTAATCGAAACATGCGTAAATTTTGTCCTCATATCGCGTCGCAATCGCGCGAAGTGGCCCTCTCCGTTTATATCGGGACAAAAGTGTGTTGAACGTTTGTGATTAATGGCTCCGACAGCGCTATCGTCATTCGTTACATTATTCGTATCCAGTGCGGCGAGGATTCATGAAAAGTTAACGGCTCCACGAGCATTCTCTGTCGCGCGATGCACTCGCAAAATCGAAATCAATCGGGCTGTTCACCTGCGCAATTTACCACGAGGTGAAACTACAGCGGCTCTCTGCGGACGGGACGGCGTAGTTACAGAGCAGCGTCGAAGCTCGAGCAATCCGACCGAACGCTCCAGCGTGCTCGGTAACGCTTTGATCGCGATAACACGACTGTCGTAGCGAAATGAAAACAAACACGAATCGAGTGATCTATCGAATGTCGTCTTCTTTTTTTTTACTCGTTCACTCAATTACTTTTTGCTGCAGCGAAAAATCTGGAATCGCATCGGTTACATCGGCGAATGAGAAAAGTGCAGATACGATTGGAATCTCAGGCGCTCTTCTGCAAAACGTTTTCATTTTTCATCACTTTATTCCACAAAGTCAACGTTGGACCGTCGAGTGTAGTTTTTTTTTTTTTCTCTATATTTCTAAAACGAGAAATGCGTTGGAATGTTGAAGACGAAAGGTGAAACGGCAGAGGATTTGCAGTCCGTTGACTCTCGAGGGAGAACAGGCGTGTGGGAGGTCTGACGGATAGTACAGAGAGAAAAGTTTGAATGTGTCCGGTAAGACGAGTAGTAATGACACGAGCTCATCGCACACAATAAGGGAAGGCGACGGCTCCACGACATTTTCATCTTTCCCCGAGAAAAGTCGACCTCTTTCGTACGGCTACGATTTCCATTCAAGTTTCGCCCTTCTCCCTATCTCGAGCCGTTATTCCGCTGGCGTTCCTTTATGCTCCCGACTTTCCGTCGAGTTTTTCTACTCGTGCCGGTCTCTTTGTACGCTCGTGTGTTTCGCGTGGAATTCGCGAGGAGGAAATATAGAGAGAATAGAAAATACAACGAGTAAGCATAAAGTACGGGAAAGCGACGCGCGATATGTGCCAGACGACGTTACTTACTTTGGTGATGTTTAACTTTGAAGTCAACTGGGCAAAGAAATGCCACTGTTCCGAGTGCACCGAGAGCTCGAGTGACTGCTGCATAAAAGTGTGGGTATTCCTGCAGCTGTGCGAAGCTTTGCCGTACGCTGCTGGTACGCCGTTGCCCGCACACGATTCATTATTACTCGTTATGATACGAAGCGACCGAGGAGAATGTAAAATGAAGCCTCGACGAGTTATACGTCGAATGTCGAACGGTATGCAAATTTTCACAGATAACCGCAGCTTGACCGACTATCGGACTGCACCCAGAAAAATAATTCATTTGACGGCCACCGTTTATTTGGTTTAAGTAAAATATGTATTTGATTAAAATAAATATTTATTTCATTTGAGTAACTGTTTACTTAATTTAAATTGTCTTAGCTTAGCCGGCCAAACTATAAAATCCATTAGCCGGATAAGATATTTTGGCCTATCTGTACTGACCTAGCCTGTACTATTGTATGTCTTGTAATTTTGGCATTTAGTATATCTCGGCATTTTTTTGACGATTTTTTTTTTTTTCTCATGTTACCTGCAACGTATTCCGAAATATTTTCTGCCGCCGAACATGAATCCGCCAGACTTTTTGGCCTAAAGTACAATGCTACATTGAGGGCTCGATTTTTGTGCACGAAAAATCGTATTTTTCGGATTTAAATGGAAAATATTGGGTTGGGAGTAAAATAATTGTTACATTTCTGATCAGCGGCAAAAAAATACATCGACTATAGCGTTGAAACAAAAAAAAAATCGAATGAACAACGACTTTTCAATGTTTGAGCCACGTTTGGAAAAACGTCGATTTTCGTGATTTTCAAACGTCGATATATCGGCTGCCAATGCAGGTAGGGAACATCCGAGGTGCCCATCGTGTTCTATGGAAAAAAGTACACAATATAGGCCCTTGTCCGAAGTTTTCGAATCGTTTTATCGTGCCGTTCGAGGACGTTGAAAAACGCAAAAAATTGACTCGAAAGGGGTAGCCTTGCAATTTTTGGACGATTTTTTATTTCTTTTCTAAATATTAACTGCCACGTATTTCGACGTATTTTTGCGCACTGAACACGAATCCGCCAGCATTTTTGGCCTAATGTACAATGCGACATTAAGGGGCTCGATTTTATGCACGAAATTATGCACTTGACCGGCTAAAACGGATTAGCCGACTAAAATAGTGTAGTCGGCCTATCTGTACAGACCTAGTACAGGCAGGGGTTAACAAAAGTGAACAATTTAAGGGTAGCCCGTTGGCCACAAACAATTTTTTTTTTTCGGACGCGCTGTAGAACTTTGAAAATTTCATTGACGGATGACAAACAATGAATTATGCTTTCGGGAGCGTTGTAGTCGCATTATTTGCTAAGGGGGCCCATCTCGCCCCGGTTTCCCCTACTATGTTAAACAAAAGTTGTTGTTATGTACAATTACGTACAATATGCCATGAATTAACACATCTGTAAGGGAAATTTTCGATCGAGCCTTTGGCAAGATTTTTCTCACAATTAACCCCAATACGCCTCTCTCTCGAAAAATCCGATTTCATTAATGACGAGTATCGGCAAGGTACGAAGTCAAGCACCAAGCTTCTATGACACAGCTGCGGAGAACTGCCCGTTGAGTTTCAGGAACGAAAGCGGTTTTTTTTTTTTTTCGTCCAGAAGTCTTCGGTCCTACGCGGTGAGAATCACGAGAACGAGCGACGTGTAGCACAAGCTCACGTCTAAACAAAAATCCTAGAAAAGAAATAAATAAACCAGAAGGGATCACCGCGAGCTCCCACAGGCGGTTGCCGTACGTGCGCGTCCGGTGCGGCGGACTCTCTCGGTCGTCCCATTCGTGGGTGAACGAAATTCAATGCCGTCGTCCGAAACGCATGTTGAATACGTAAGCATAAAAAAAAATAAGATATCATTTTTACATATATAATACTATATATATATTATAATAATCCACATACATTATGTAATATTCTGTAATAATATATTATATATTGTAACGATCGATCTTGTATTGATCGTCCGTTCCTTCGTCTATTGTCAAACCTAACTAATATCGTGTGCCTTGATAACATTTTGGAATTATTATTATGCACAATTAATCTTTTCAACTCCTTTGATATACTTGACGTTTTCAGATTTTTATACCACCCAGAAGTGTTTGGAATTCCCTCTCACTTCTCTGAAACTGATGCGAAGTGAACACTATACGCATGGACTACCTTAACGATCAGTCTGCTACATATTCGTTACAATATATATAATAAAATGTATACATATATATACGAAGTTCCACGCCGTAAAGATATATCGCGAGGTGCTCGTTCGTCCATCGAAAACAAGTGGAAAAGGGAGTCAAGGTACCCCGTTGATAATTGTATACAATCTGTCGCCGTATCCCATGCAATATCTTTGAAAATATATTCGAGTAAGACGCGATATCATTGAAGATATAGTATGTACGTACGTTGAGAGTTGGCCATTAGCGTTACGTGATTGCGTGGTGTAACATCGTCTGCCGGCTGTTTAGCGCGTAATTAGCGACCTGACACGCGCACACGCAAAATACAAAAAATATAATAATAAAAAACGAATGAGTTGATACACACGTAGCGTGATCATCGTCGAGTGTGTGCGTGCTGCCGCGGGTGCTGGTTCATGGAGGTTTTTCATCGTTCGGGTCGGGCATCCGGTCTCGAGACCTATAACGCCGAGAGCCAAAAAGGACGAGTGCCAAAAGCTACGAACGGGTGCAACCGGTATGCACGCGCTGGAGCGTGGTTGCTGGCGAGGGGATAAAAAGGTAGTATTCGTTATATAGTGTATATACGCGGACCGGCGGGGGGGAGAACAGCAGAAAAGGATATATCCGCTCACTGCTCGTGCGTCTATATATACAGGATTATCGATTGGATGTAGCCGGTGCAGCAGCTTTTACCTTCCTAGTTTCATTGAAAAGCCGTCCCCCGGTTCCGGACGATCGACGTATACGCTCCGCGCGCGGGGTTATTAAGTACTCTATCTGCTACTACAGCATACGCCATACTACTGTTTCTCCATGCCGGTTGCAGTTGATGCAGTAAGAGGCGAATACGTTTCGAACAGCAAAACCCGTATTATATGCTACAGTGAGTCCCCAGCCGATTCCACGGGTAACTCGACGGGTAAACGATAGAGGATCAATGGCGAGATTCTGAAAAAGTACCTTTTTTATGTAGCGCCTTATATTCGGAGGATTCGCAGTTGAAGGCGCGAGAAATGTAATGTTTACCGTTAGTTGGATCATATAACATTGTATATCGGTGATTCGAGTTTGTTGTGTTTAAATAAAAATGCCTAAAATGACATTTGTGTAGCATTTCTTCTTCTGAACCGGATGCTAAGATAACGTATGGATAAATGTGTCAGCGCTATGTCATCCGAGATAGATATATGTCACCCGACTATTCCTGTTGATACGGTCAAATTTCTTGATCAAATTGCACCCATGGGCGGGAATTGGCTCGAGTTTAAGAAGATATGACGGCCGGCCATATCGTCCTATCGGCCGTATTACCCTGAAATATCCTGTCTTAAAGGAGCAATAAAACGTAAAAAAACAGATGCCTAAAATCGAATTTTCGTATGAATTAATTTTTTCTGAATTCGATACTAAGCTAAAGTACGGATATGTCGGCGGTATGTCACTGGAATATTCCAGTTGATGCGGTCAAATGTCTCGACCAAATTATGCTCGGCAAGGACAATCGCGCCAGTCCGGTCGTCACGCCACTTTGGGTTCATAAACTTTGCACCCATGGAAACGGATTGGCTTGGCTTGTAAGAAGATATAACGACCGGCCGTATCGTCCTATCGGCCGTATTACCCTAAAATATCCCATATAAAAGGCGAGATAAAACGTAAAAAAAAATGCCTAAAATTGAATTTTCGTATGAATTAATTTTTTCTGAATTCGATACTAAGCTAAAGTACGGATATATCGGCGCTATGTGACCCGACTATTCCAGTTGATACGATCAAATTTCTCGACGAAATTATGCTCGGCAAGGACAATCGCGCCAGTCCGGTCGGCACGCCACTTTGGGTTCATAAACTTTGCACCCATGGAAACGGATTGGCTTGGCTTGTAAGAAGATATAACGACCGGCCGTATCGTCCCATCGGCGGTATCACCCTGAATTACCCCATCTAAAAAGGAGAGATAAAACGTTCAGTCGCCTCGATGTGTTCGTGTACAAACCGAGCAAGTTAATCACCGGATACGCTGCATACAGATTGTTAGATTACTCTGTATAGTATAATTAAGCGAATCTGGCTCCCTTGTGCAGGGCTCACGCCCTGTTCGCTGCTTCTCCTGGCAGCAAGCTCACTGCCGACTCCCTGTTCGCTTGCGAGCTAGTGCTGCCCGCGGCGCCTTAACCACGAGCGCGTTAACTTCCACGGATTTTCCACCCTCGCTTGCCACATCCAGCTTTATCCCTCGCCAATTTCTCTTATCCCCGCGACCCGCCGCCAGTAGACAGCGCTTCCCCTTGCCAACCGAGAGCTAAGAATCCTCTGCAATGCGCTTAGCCGGTCGCTAAACTCTTCACCCCTTCAGCCACCACACGCTGTCACTATGTAATTAGACAGCTCTGATAGTAAGCGCCCCAAAGTTCGACTTAATCACTCCAAGTCCATGTGAGCGCAAACTTTCAATCACACCGCAGAACTTTAGCTTTTCTTCGAAGGCCGACGGCGAAATCAAACTTTCCCGTTCCCCAACGATGAATCGTCTGCGAGGGAAAAACCATTCCCGTTGTAAAACTGATGTTTTAAACGCCCGGGAAACTTGTTCGTAGAAATTGTGAATCTACATTAAATAGTTCATTAAGCGCCGAAGGACTTCGGTCGATGGCACATTAATAATTTGTATGTGAATGTTGTAATTACTTCATAGAGAGATGCACGCAGTTATCGGATAAAACTACACGGTGTTGTCGATAAGTGCACTTTTTCTATTACTAGTAGTTAATTAATTGCACCATCGACCCTAAATTATCACGTCGTCAGGCCGCAAAGAAAAGTGTGTGAAAAAAATGTTACAAAAGGAAATTTCGAATCATATATATTTTTTTTTATAGAGTTAACAAAATGCTGGAAACATTTGGAAAATGGACAGCTGCTTTAAATGCGAGTGAAACGTATTGGTGGAAATTGTGAATTTACATTAGTCAACTAAATTGCACCATCGACCCTCCATTATTGCGCCATCAGCCCGCAAACAAAACGGTGTAAAAAATGTAATAAGAACATCCGATACATACATTTATTTTAATAGAGATAACAAACTGCTGTAATTTTTCTGATAGCACAGAAACAAATGTACGCAACAAAGAGGAATGTGTGTCGCTTCACACGTTAACGTAGTCTCTTTAAGCGTTTTTCGAGGTGACGACGATCTCGCGGGTGTCCCGTTTTGGGTCTAACATTTTGGAAATTTGCTCAACGAAGTTTTGATAGTATCGTGTCGGAAAAGTTTTTTCGTTCGATCAACTTCCCATTATCAAATAACTCATGTTCTTCTTTACCTCCCCGTTTCAAATCTCGGTATGACTTTCATTTTTCCAAATCGCCTGCAACACCGATAGAGGCGCTCATAATCGTCTCGCCAGAGCAGGTGTCCGAAGTTCGGCGGTGAATCCGTGCGTGTGTTTCGTTGACAGTGCCTGCTGCACCGAACTCTCCCTTCTGATTGCGCTGCTGGCCGTCGGCACATGCGAGGTCAACGTTTGCCCGGCAGATTAATCACCCACACGAGGGGGAGCATCTGGAGTTGAGACCTCTGGGTACTCGATCGTTCGCACGTCGCAAACTCTCTCGCGATGGAACTGCCCAAACTTTGAACGCTGATTAAAAATAAAATCGCCTGCGGGCTGCCAAAGAATTGTTTTCAATTTCAGCGAGACTGTCAAGGTGAGATGTTATCGTTTCAATCCCACGTAGAATTGTAACAATTTTTCTATTTTTTCCCACCATGCCCAAAACGGTCAGAGTGGTAGCGAAACAGGCGCCGCCCTAACTTTCTTATAAAGTACTTGTTTCACTTTGGGAGCAAAACGCTCCTATCTCCCTTATGTCTTGGATACATCTTCACTAACAAAACTAACTCACCATTGTCATACTCTGTGCTTGCCTTATTACACAGTAAAACATAATTTTGTAAAATCGGTATACCAAATTTCGTAAAAATAATTTTGCTAAATACGTGACAAACTCGGTTTGTGCAGGTTTGAATATACAAACTTGTCCTTTTATTTCCCGTGTTATTAAGAATTTTAGTCTGCACTTTTGTTTGTAAAACTAGAAGCCGGATGGTGCGATCGAAAGATTAACAAATAAAAAATTGTCGACGATTGTGGACAATAGATTGTAGTAAAAAGTACAAACTGTTTTTACTGTGTACTTGCCTTATTAAGCTACCTCTCTGCTCTACGTACGTAGTATGTAGGATATTATGAAGGGTCGTGAAAAAAGGTCCTTAGGGGATTTTTCCCAGGATCCAAACAAACAACTATGTATCCGTCCATCTACGGTATGCAGTTCACCACCGTCGTGGGTCACTCTCGCTATATTCTAGGCGTTTCGTACATAGCGCATCGAGTTTCAGTCTCGTTCACCCTCGACAATCGTTTCGCGATCGGAGTGCACCGGGCATCTCGTGTGAACGTAAAAGGTGGAGAAAGGAAAGAAAAATCGCGACGATAAAAGAAAGAGCGCAGAGCTGTGGTGGACGATACAACACACACGGGAACAATATTGAGTTACGATAGGTATTCCGTGCCAGAGCCACATATATGTGTTCTAGCACGGGTATGGGCTGTGTGCAGTTACATATGGCTGTACGAAGGGTACCCATCAGCCAAAGGATCGTGTCGCACACGGCAAGTGTTCACTAGATACACGCAATGCTGCCTTACAACGGTCGAGGATTTAATGAGATTTCGACGTAATACCTGGCGACCACTCTCCGGTGCGTTCCGGAGTCTAGTGTCGCACTTTGCCGGATCTCTCGCACCACTCGTCCGGTGAAAAAGAAGAAAAAAAAATCAATTATCCGCTCGAGTGACAGAGAGAAAGAGGTCGCAGCACTTTCGCATAGATGAGCGACACTTCCGTGCTGCTACGGACTCCATCGAGATACTGGAATTACGTGTCTGTAAGGACGCAACGCATGCAATTATTGAGCGAACAAGTGGCATTAAAATCGGAGTAATCGGTCTTGTCTTCTTTTAAGGGTGTTTTCTGTTTACGTTTAAAAAAAAGTCAACATTCTAGTTTCAGAGTAGTCAACATAGTCTAAAAGGATGTGAAATAGGATCTTTGGCTGGCGTCCGAATGTGTGAATGTATGTAATGGATTCAAATCCTCCAAAATAGATGTGACTCTTCATCGCATAAGGTGGAAACTTACCTTTGTTCAGTACAATTTTCATGATTTGAGATTCTATGAAATTACGAACTCAAAAAAGTCTTCAGAGTTTTCGTTTAACTATTTCGGATTTTCATCAGATTAACAGCTGGAAATTTTGGCGGTATTACTGAAATAATATAAATTTAAAATAATTGAGCTCGTTTGCCCGGATCACTTTACTTCAAAAATGAAAATGCTGGAAATTGTTGTTGAATCTGTAATTTTAAGAGCGCGCTCACGAAGTCCGTCGATGTGGCGAGTCTCAAGGGAAACCTCTTTTCCCCTCCCTTTAAGACAATCTCTAAAACATTCTTAATGTTTCTCCGTCCACCCGCTGTAAGCAGCTATCAGTTCTATCGCTCTCTCACCCATATATGTTTCGCATCGTCATAACGGGAGGGCTTGAAACTAGTCGGAAATAAGTATCCAAGTTAGGAGTAAGACGTTGCATAACTACGTTTGCAACGATTTAAAAAAACACACCATTTTTCCGCGGCCTTTAAAAATTTTGATTTCTATTCACTGAATCGTCGGCAAAACAGGTAGTTATAGTTGCGGCAGTACAGCGATCATCGCATAGCGATGCGTGTTGCGTGGAGTAGCAATTGTCGGTAGATCCTGTGTCTGCAATGACAATGACAGCAATAAATGCAGACATCACTAACGACGACTGCGAAACAGCGAAACGTTTGATGTTACGGAACTCTGAACATTTGTACGCCAGACAGATTCATTATCAATCATAACTTTACCACTTTACCACAGTTGAAGCTTTGAGGGTGCTCAAAGTTAAAGGGTGCTCAAATAGTAATAACGTGAAATTTGAGTTCCTTCGTCCGGATCGTTTGAGTACAAAAATAAAACTGCTGGAAACTGCTGTTGAATCTGTAATTTCAAGAGCGCGCTCACGAAGTCCATCGATGAGGCAAGTCTCAAGGGAAACCTCTTTTCCCCTCCGCTGAGAGAAAGATCTAGTAAAAACTACCAATCATCTAAGAAAAATTACCATAGCTCATAGTGGTAGAGCACTAGAGCGCCACCAATGGCGGAAAGTCTTAGATGTTTCAAAAAATTTTACCATCATATCTACGAAAAATTCTCATAAATCCGGTACTTCGTATCATAGGTGGCGCCCTAGTTCCTTACTACTGTGTGCTATGGTAATATCTCTGAAGCGATATAGTCATATTTACTAGATCCTTTTTCAGTGTCCTCTTAAGACTATGTCTAAAATATTCTTAATGTTTCTCTTACACTCGCTGTGAGCGGTTATCAGTTCTATCGCTCTCTCACCCATGTATGTTTCGCATCGTCTTAATGAGAGGAATGGAAACTAGTTGGAAAGAAGTATGCAAGTTAGGAGTAAGACGTTGCATAACTATGTTTACGACGATTTAAAAAAAAATACACCATTTTCCGCGGCCTTTTAAAATTTTAATTCTATTCACTGAATCGTAGGCGAAACTGGCGGTTATAGCGACGCGTGTTGCATGAAATAGCAATTGTCGGTAGATCCTGCGACTGCAACGACAGTGATAACAATAAATGCAGACATCACTAACGATGACTGCGAAACAGCGAAACGTTTGATTTTATGGAACTCCGAACGATTGTACGGCAGACAGATTCATTACCACTCGTGCATACTTAGCTCTATCAAGTGGGCGTCAACGGTCGCTCGAATCTCTTGTCTCTCGCCTCTTTTACGCGATCGTGTCATCGTGTTACGTTGCAAGGGGTTCGGTGGCGGCGGTAATGACGGCAGATTCGCTGCCTGAACCTAACATTATATCCCGAGTATAAATTGTTCTGCGAATGCAGATGAGTCGCTCCTACCATTGTATTCGGTTCTTCCACCTTCATCTGTCCCGTATAACCGCTTCTACGTCGGTTCCAATTTTATCCGGCTATTTATATTCATATTTATACTCTATTTGTATTCATGGGTGAGTCGTTGAACAGCACCGGTGTCAGATTTTCGGAGCAGCGCCTTTTTTGGCAACTTTGAAGAAGTAAAAATCAGTAAATTTCAGAACCTGAATCTAAAGTTGCTCGACATAGGTACAAATTAGTGTCGGACAGCTGGCATTTTTTTTTTTCTCGCAGTCGGAGCTGTTCATTCAATGGGCAACGTCCACGAATTTTGTCGAACCTCAAGACAGAAGCGTAGGCAAGATAATTATTAGAATAACTATTATTAGTAATTTTTGGTTCGTGGAAGACGGAACGTTGGTTAAAGTACTTTGGAATTTCGTCAATTTTGGATTCCAGTTGGCAGGACGAAAAAAAAAAACAATTTCAAGAATTATGATGACTAAATTAGGTCAGAATTTGCTAGCGTATTGCAACGACCTAGGATAACCACGACTTCGAAGTATATGAAAAAATAAGCAAAAAAAAAATAATAATAAAAGAACGACCCATAAATGTAAGTTGAAGACATTGTCAACGTAGAAACATTTGGCAGCATAGAAAAAGTAAAAGTGAGTAAATTTCAATACTTGAATCTAAAATTGCTTGCCATAGGTGCGAATTAGTGTCCGACAGCTGGAACTTGGTTTCCACGAAGCCGTGACTATTCATTCCAAAAAAAAGTCTAGAATTATGGTCACAATATTACGTAAGAATTTTTTAACCTATCGCAACAACCTAGGATAACCGAGACTTCAAAATATATGATGAAATAAAAAGAAAAAAAATAATAAAAGAACGAAGCATAAATATAAGCTGAAGACATTGTCAAGGCACTTCACGCATGTCAGAAGTGCCGCTCCGTGAATACCAACGTCGTTAAAGCGGCGAATGTAGCGACGATCGCGTTGGACCATTTTTTCTCGTTATGGGAATGTTCCTCGCGTCGACGTGCCACAGTCACCACTGCGAGAACTCTTCTTCGGCTTTTATTTTTATATATATATATATTTTTTTTTTCTCGTCTCAGCCTCGAGACGGCCGAGGGCACTTACGTAATTCGCATTGAATGGCCGAATCTCCGGACGACAAGATTGATGATCAAAATATAAATTCGAAGTCTTCCGATGGGGACTTTAAATCGGTAGATTTTCTCTTTGCGGTCGTGCCAAGAGGACGGTGAGATTTCGAGCACGTTTTGGACCAGCACCGGGGCCCGGTAGATTAACGATAGTTTCGGTGGGCCACACATAAACGGCAAACTCAAGAACCACGATAGTTAAGGCACGAAAGAAAAAGGGGGATAGAAATGGGTGAGACGGGGTAAGCCCAGTCGCGACTGTAATTCTATATATATGCGTAAGATGTAGCATAGGGAAAGCCTCCCTGGCTCTCGGTCTACCTTGGCCACTGGATAAAGGTTAATCGTAGCTAACCGCTTTATCCGACTAGCTCTTAATCCGTTCGTGACTACTTTGCATAAAGCGCCGACCGCGCGGCCACGGCTCGGGCTGTGCCTTAAGAATGGCAGTGCTCATCCCTTCGCTTTTTTCCTGTCTGATCCCCCGCCGCACAAACGATTCTGACCCTCCGTCCGTCCCTATCTTGCATGCTCCGTTCACTACGATTTGCTATTTGCAGATTCGCCGCTGCACCTAATTAGTACCTTTTTTATTCGATGAGCCATTCAGTAACGCGATACGAAACTGCTCCACCGATTCGCACCACAGTTTCTAACGTTATATTAGATTTCTTTTAGCTGTTTCAAATTTGATACGTTATCCGATTTTTCTTCCTTGAAGAGAAATCATTGTTTTTTTTTTTTTTCGATATCAATCTCAGAAGATTGAAGAATTAAAATCATCTGAAAGGATGGGACTTTGTTAATATTTATTTGATTTAAATAAATATTTATTTAAATCAAATAAATATTATACTTAAATCAAATAAACGGTGGCCGTCAATCAAATTATTTTTCTGGGTGTAGCCCTAGCTTTAGCTTAGCTTTTATTTATTTATTTATTTGTTTAATTACTTATTCGTTATTCATTTATTGACATTTATTGTTGCCTCGCTATTTCGTAGATTCGGTCAGAATGCTAAATATGTTAAATGTGTTAAGTGCTATGTACGCCCCTATGTTCTGATCTTCGTTTGTATTTGAGTTGGCTCTCAAGGAACGAATAAATAAATAATAATAATAATAGCAATAATAATTACGTTCTGCCCTTGAATAACGAACAAATAAAGTTACGAGACAAATAAAATATTTTTATTCCATTTCATCACGGAGAAAAGTAATTGAGGAGATTCGTCCCAAGAGAAAGCGAAGCTTTGAAAATCGTGCAATTGCGGGACAGCTCCGTCGCCGTGACCGAAGAAATCATACGATTTTTTTCTTCGGCTCCAAGGAAGATCACGTGTTTTCGTTTTGGTCTTCGTAATTCATGCGACACAAACACGGATAATGGCGAAGCGAACTTCGAAGGAATCGAGAATTCGCTCGAACTCGGAGGCAGAGCTGTATAGCAAAATAGTATAAAACCGGATGAGCGGCAAAGCCCAACCACCCACGTACAGAGGAGAGACAGGAAGAGAGGACTTTGCCAAGAGGCAAGAGCGTCGTCTTTCCAAGCGGTTCGCGACTCTCTTTTTGCTCTTGTTGCTCTCTTTCACACTTGCGATCGCGAAGAAACCGTCGGGAAGTGGGACAACGTTGGAGTTGCCGCTCGCGACTCCCCCATTGGTCAAGAATTCGTCGCCGCGAGTTTTCTCTCTTGGCTTCCCTCCGCGGAAAGTGGAGAGAACCGGCGACGACGACGAGGACGGCAACGAGAGAAACGATTTTGTGCCGCACGAACGGTGAATTTATGTGCGGCCCAGTGCGAGAAATTCCGGAAAAAGAAATGCGAGAAAAATATGAGAGTTTCTCGGGATCCGCCGAGATTCCCTCGTACACGTACGGTGGGGGAAGGGAATGGAACAGATCGTTATCACACTAAATTTTGCAAGCGTGAATTATAATGCCCCGGCGGAATACGTGATTCGACATAATATTATTCGTTGACCCGTCCCGGCGAGGATGCGCGAACATTTAACCGTAAGAGCGGAAAGACAAAAAAAAATACGGTTATGCTGATGGCGTTGTAACGCTCTGCGAAACCGCGTCGAGGAATTCGGCGAATTTTTTTTTCTCAGCGCGCGAGCGCGTTGGGAAAAGATCCATTTGGGGGAACGAAGGAACAACGCGGTTAATTTTGGTCACGAGGTTTGTTAACGGTACGGCAGCGATGAAAGAGTTTGACAGTCCCCGGGTAACTGAAGGAAGAGGGAAGCACACAAAAAGAATAAAAAAAAAAAAAAAGAAGGGCTGGAGATGAAAACTGCGAGAGGCAAAATGAAATTCCGAGAATAACACTTTGAAAGCTTGCTAGATGCTCGAGAAGCCGGGGAACGAGGTGTAAAGTTTCCAATTACGTCGACACCTTTGTCTCGAGCTCGGCTGGACCCGAGTCTTTTTTTTTTTTCCACCAGGAAATTACAGACCGCCCGAGATCCGGACGAAACTTTCGGACTCTGCTTTTATTCTTTCCCGTCGTTGTCGTCGGGATTGTTCTCTCCGCTCCAGTGGGTCATTTATACGCCGGTTTTCGCGACCGGGTGGTTCACGCACGATGATTTCGCATTGTCATGATCGATAATGCATTTTCTAATTGTTTTAACACATTGGACGATTCTTTGGGTTGGAAAAAATTTGTTACGTATATTTTTAAGGTTCTGTCGGAACAACAAAATCATGGTTTTTGAAAGCACAAGTAACGTTTTCCCGAATGACTTCACTTCCGGTCGGAAACTGAGATTTTCAAACCGGAAGTAACGTTTTCACGGATGACGTCACTTCCGGTCGGAAACTGAGACTTTCAAACCGGAAGTAATGTTTTCACGAATGACGTCACTTCCGGTAGGAAACTGAGATTTTGAAACCGGAAGTAACGTTTTCACGAAAGACGTCACTTCCGGTCGAAAACTGAGATTTTGAAACCGGAAGTGAGGTTTACCTGTGTGACGTCATTTCTGGTTAAAAACTGACGAACTTCTATGGTCAAAGATTTTGTCTTAATGGAATTTAAAACCGATGAAATGTTATGGTCGCACATTTCGTCTTAGTGCAATTTGCTGGCTCGGTTCGCTGCGATCGTGACGGCCGATCGGAAGTCAATTTTTCTCGGCCGAGCCTCGTAAGCGATCTCGAGGCCAATAATTGGCCGGCAATACGGGGTCGATAATTGGACCAAACTAGCGTTTGAACTTTAAGACTATTCGCACGAAGCTTCGCTCGATGGTCGACCCGAGCGGAATCTGCCCAGGCGAGAAGAAAGGTTCGCAGGATACGAAGCAGGTTTCCATAAAAATAAATAAACTTCCATGATTACAAACAGTATATGTGATTTTTATTTTCGGTGTACTCCACGATGATGTTTTTTTTTATCATTTCTTTAGTCGTCGCTCACGTTTTTTTCCTCTCTTCCTTTTTGTATTGTTCATATTCGTCTTTTTCATTTTCTTTTATACTGGCTGAGACAAGATTCTAGACATAAAATAATTAAGTAAAAAACACGAATGTTGTTGTGAATCGCAATGAATAGTCTCACCGCTCACGGTGAATATCGAAACGATCTCGCGCTAACGAGATCGATCGCAGATTCGAATTGGCCTCGGCTCTATCTCATCGTTCAAATATCTTTATTTTTTTTATTTTTTTTATTATTATTATTATTTTTTATCGGGCCACGATCGAAGTCCTTTCTCGAATTCGCTCGTGGTCCACATATCCCACGTCACACTCATCCCTCCTCGGAACATTTGTCATTTTTTTAAATCTTACGCATACATTTTTTTTCTCACGCACATTTTTTATTTTTATTTTCTATCAAACGACCTGGATTATTAGTTCGTTCTGGTTGCGCCCGTTTCCACACTCGCGCAGCCTCGAGCCTCTCGCATATCTCCGACAAACATATAGATATATGGCATACGGGTGGTACACGCGATCCGCACTTCCTGCCCGATATACGCACTCGTACAATGCCCATCGGTTAACCGCTAACTTCGTCATAATTATACTTGCAAAGTGGCGAGTTGGGCGAGGTACGGGCATGCTTTGAGTGATAGTGCGAGATCGGAAACCACCCTGCAATCCCCTAATACATTATCGATACCCCGCGACGTCGATGCAACCGGCCGTCGAGAGCGTCTCACTTGCCCGGTTACTCAACGGAGTGCGTTTTGTCGTGCAATGCCAGCCCGGGGAGAGCAAGGAGCCCTCGCGACCCGATGTCAACCGAGGCACGAGGGCGAGAAGCGACATTTGCAGGGTCAACAAAATCATTCCGTTGAATGCAGAAAGGCGTCGATCGACTTGTTAGGATGAACGGTAAGCTTTTGGTCGCGAGATTCATCAAATGGACATTTCTTTATTTTATTTATTTATTCTTTATTCAGGGGCTTTATTCTTTATTCTTTATTCCGTATTCATGGACATAAAAAAAATGGATTTGTTGATGGTTCTCTCGAATGCGCTTCGCGGACTGGAAAAAACATTGTACCGTCCATCCTATTCGCACCGCGTTTTCCGTACTTTCGCGTTATGATTCACAACTATGGAAAGCGAGAACGACGATTCGAATGTGATTGACCTTAGTGCATTCATTCATTTTATTTTTTTTTACACCGGACAGCGGAGCTTTTCGTGCAGCCAGAGAAATTATTAGCTCGACGGGCGTCCCGCAAATGAAGATTTACGTAATACTGATGAAAATTTATTTGCCGGGCGGCGGTCGAAAAAATCATTTTCTGGGTGTAGCAAAAAAGTGGATTTAAGTAAAAAGGGGCGAACGCTGCAAAAAAGGAAAAAAAAATGAAAAGGATTGCTCTGTCCTTGCTCCAACACCCCACGCTAGTCATCGACGTTTCCTCTTTTTATTCCCATAAGACGCAAGAAGTGAATGAAAATTCCATTTCTCTGTCTCATTTTCTTCTTGGACCTTAAAAGTGGATAAAAAAGAAATTGCGATTATTCCGGAAGTCCCGAGACGCGACGGAGACATTGTTTCATCTTTCCCGTCCCAAAGGGCACTAAGCGTCGAACGAGAACGCAACTATAATTCCATATCGTACAATAGCGCAGGACACACTCACACTCACGCATTCTCAAGCCAAGTCAAAAAGTGCGATACTCCATTCGACACTTTTCGGTGCAATTATTCAGTGCGACGGCGAACGAAGCCTTTTCTTTTAGTAGTAGTGATAATCCTATGTACACACAGTAGATGACGAGTCCTAGCGGCTAAATTTATTACGTAATTTTTTTGTTTTTTTTTTTTTGTTTTAACATTAAAACGCGATTCATCGAAACACACTTCGCGATTACTTTTATATGCTTCTTTTATTTTTATTTTTTTGCTTGTTTTCTTTTATTTTTTTAATAACCACTACATGGTTTTAACCGTAGGCGCAGTGAGACCGAGGCGGGCCGCGAGGGGACAGATTTTATCGCACAGCGAAATTAGTCGGTCGCTCGACTCCGCAGCCCACCATCGGCTGCTTATTATTCTCGTCGATTTAACACAGTCTGGCTTGGCGCGAACGAACGAACGACATATTCTTCCTTCCTCTTTCGCTCTCTCTCTCTCTCTTTCGACTCTCTCTGTCAGTCTTTCTTCGCCTAATATTCGTATTACACGCTCCGTTTGAATGCGACACCCTCGCACATCCACTATCGCTGAAAGATATGTGAATACAGATCGAGCACGTCCTCCCCGCAGATGTCGAAAAGCTCGGCTATTCCGCTAAGACTGTGGGACGCATTAACGTCATTTCAGTGTCGGCGACGGGTCAAGATAATTCGGTGGAGTCAAAAACATTTTCAACCAATTATAATTTTCATAGAACCGTGAACATTTTTTTTTTAAGAATCAGGGAACAAATAAATAGCGAAATATGTCGGAAACGTTTACGCAGTGATTGTCTTTTAACCTCGTCAGACATTAGAGCCCAAAAATTGAATCCTGATTAAGTAAGTAAGATAATCCTGATTTTTTTATTTATTTTTTTTAAGAACCAGAAGAAAAAAATCAGAAAATCGTAATTTTTGGCTGCCGCGCGAATTTGATAAAAAACTTTTTCGAGGACCGCTGCCATTTTCTACTTAGCGTAAATAAGTCGTGGAAAGGTGCAGGACTGGAGGGCGGGTGGGGGGGAATGTTCAGAAACGTTTACGTTGAGATTATTTTTTTTTTACCTTTGTCAAAGGTTGAAGACCGGAAATGTTGATTGGGGAATTTTTCTCAACGAACGAGTAGAAATCTGGCGTACGCGAAAATTAGATAAACCAATACGAGATAATACTCGAGAAGCCAATTCTCTCTCGAGGACTGTTGCGATTTTCTACTTCTCGTAAATAAGTCGTGGCGTGGCGCGGACGGGGGGAGGGGGAGTGGAGTGTTCAGATCGAGGTGCACCGGTAATCGTTGCTAGCCATACGCATCCGTTCGGCTTTCCCCACGAGTCGGGAAAGCTCGGAATGCAATCTCCGGATCGGACGCCCGAGAGAGCTTCGAGCTTCATTCGAGAGAACCGGCGCATCGATATTCCCCAGAGTGAGTTCGCGCGGCGAATATAAGATTACCGGAAGAAGAAGAAAAAAAAAAAAACACGACGAAGCAGGACAAAAAAAGATCGAGTTAGTATCGAATAACAGAGAAAGCACAATCCTAAGGGTTGTGCAGTAAACTCGTGCTCGATTGCCCGGAAAACATGACGGCAAAGATTTTGGAGCTCAATGAAATAGTCTGGTGGAAAAAAATTAAATAAAAAAAATCAGTCAACAAGTAATTTCAACACAAATTATAATTTTTCCTTGCCAGAATGAATGATTGTGCAATTATTACAAACAATTTTGTACGATTCGAAAGTTCGACTTAACCGAAATTTTATTACAAAAAAAAAGTAAGGAACTCGTTCCTTGAATACCAAAAAATTGTGGCAAAATGTCCCGAAAACTGGATTTTTTTAGACTTCACAGCGAGTCTGTAGAAAGGAAAGCGTGGCGCGAGGAAAGTCGAAAGTTTCGAGTGCCCGGACGAGGCGCGGTACCAGCGTACCAGACGCGATTGTCACGTGGGAGAGACATAACAGTTTATCGTCCCACGCAGCGCGAGGATGCCGGTGCCATTACTCAATCAGTAAGAAGATAAGGAAAAGGTCTTTGGCACCCGCACCGTTAAACGGCTCGTTCAGCAGGCGTCTTGTATACGCGTGGGTCATCATATACTCTCTCGACCGTGAATACATAAATAACTCCCGTAAACGACTTTGGTGCTGGTCTCGTCCCCCCCCCCCCCCCCCCCCCCTCGCCGATACCGACTCGCCGCTGCCAACGCGTCTCTGGACGATACCAAATTGATAATCCGCGTTAAGATTCCTGCCCGAGACGAACATTCACCGACTGCCAACGTTTCTGGTCAAATCCCTTAAAGCTATTATCCGGCAATGCTCTCGACCCAATTCGCGGGATGTGGTGAGCGTTACAGCGCAGTTCGGAGGAGGCAGAGAGACCATCGATCTTGAAAGCCCCCTCGAGTTCGAGGGGGATCCCTCTCGCGGTATACGCGGAGGTAACCGCGAAATCGATAGATCGGTAAGCGCATCGTTTGACGCGACGACAACCATCCATTTCCGGTGTACAAGTGCAAATGCGCGAGTGGAATGGAGACGGCTGGAACGAAGGTTGCGACGGCGTCGGGCACGTCGGTGAGGCGAATGTTGACCCGACTGACGAAAGGAAAAGTGCGTGGGCGTGAGAGGAAGGAGATTCGTGCGGTTTTGACCAAGTTGCAATTAAGGCGTGGGCTGAAGATCAACGTGACAGCAAAATATTTTGAAAAAAAAATTTCTCCAAAGGGTTTTATGAAATAAAAAAAAAATAAATTGCTGGACGCACTGGGTAATTGACTAACGCAGTGCGCTCCGGAATTCGTTCTTCATTGCATATAATCGTTTCGGAGAAAAATGGATTCAATATTTTACCTCTGTCTCTCTCTCGCACTCGTGTGTTTTTATCTTTCCTTTAAGGTTGTCGCGTAGGGGTGAAAAAATGTAAGTCCGAATTATTCCCAGAATTACTCCGTAGACATTAAACTACTGTTCACCGTTATTGTAGCTCATCGAATCCTCTGAAGCACAGTCTACCCGACTCGTTAACGCGCTGTATCTTCCCAAACAGCCCGATAAAATTTGAATGAAATTTCACTACATTCTCAGTTAATGCGTTAATGCGTCCTGCGCGAATTCTTTTTTTCTTCAAATTTTATTCCAAACTTACTATATTTTGTTTCGAAAGAGTGTTTCGTGCTTCAAAGGCTCGAATTAACAAGATAGCGAATTCTATTTTTTTTTTTTTTTTTTTAATATCAGTATATATGCAGGGCGTAAAACATGTCACCTTAGACCTGTACAGCGAGGCGGAAAAGCGTCGCCACCGAACCGGAGGGCTTTCTATCCGGAAAATCCAAACCCGACTTATCTACTGCGGAGAGTTCGTGCTTCGTTCTTTATCTCGCAGTCGGTACGCCGATCGTCGTTTCGTCGTCACCATCGATAATACCAACTAGAACGTACGTAATTGTATTAACGCTCGCACTTCTGACATATTCGTCGTGATACGTGTCATTTCTCTTTTTTTTTAAATTAAATTAATGTCTCAATTATCCTTTCACACGACACGCCTCTATATATGTGTGTGTGTCATCACTGTTACACAGTACATGTACCTATGTATGTATGTGTGTGTGTGTGAGTATGTGTGTATGTGTGCGCCGTAGATGCTCTCACTGCTGCGGATGCTGATAATGACGGTGTACGATTTTTGATACCAAACTCGATGATGTTGACTCGGCAGCAGAATTTAACGCGATGAATGGTAGTGCACGATGTAGAACAAAAAATAAAAAAAAAAAAAAAAACAATAATGAAGACATCGTAAACACGTATAAAGATGAATAATTGGAGGAGAGACTAACAAAAGAAACGAGCGAGACGAGAAACATGACGAACAACGTCGGTCTCGTTAGCTCTCGATCTCCCCCTCGCCTCGTTCCCTCCATCATTTTTGGATGAGTTAATTATCCGAGTGCCGTTGCTGCTGCGCAGTGTCGACGAGGTTCGAGACCGGCTCGTTCGACGGCAATATTCATTCGCGCCTTGTGTACACACCGCACGCAAGAACGTCCGATACGCATAGTCATTGACGCGTGCGTGTCGCGAGCGAGTGCGGCGTCTCTCGTCTCGCGCCGATGTCCAACGTTAGCGCGACAGTAACACCATGATTTTACCATTCGCAGACGACGTTCGGCCGATAGTCCAATTTTCATCCGCGTCAATCAGCCGAGCGCGCGGCAATCGTCGGTTTTCCATACCGAGACTCCACACACAGGCGACAGGCCATAATCGTCAGTTTATTAATGTCTCAACTGTGACGACGTATCTCGTATAAACTGGCCGACCACTGGCGGTTTACTCGAGTCGTCTTTCATTGCGTTGATTTCTTTTTTTTTTTTTTTTTTTGTACATCGCACTCACTGTCGCTCGATACGCCCCGCACGTATTACTACGTGAACCGTTACACAGTATTGGGGGACACTTTGGAATTTTTTTTTCTTTTCTCTTTTAACGACAGGATGTGTAAAACTTACGCCGCGCAAGTGCGTGATCGAGGAACGACGATATAGTTGTTTCTATGTGTGTGTCTGTTTTTTTTTTTTTTTTAACTGTTAAGACAGTTCGAATACAACGTGAAATCAAAAGCACCACGGGACACAGATTTTTAGTCTAATTCATAATAGTTTCGTGTTTCTTTTTTTTCTTTGTTTGCTTGTTCCCTCGTCACCCCCCACTCGACCGCCGGTCTGTTCATTACCGTTGTAATCAGTCTTTTATTATTATTTTTCTTTTAGCCGTTCTCGTTGCGACATCGCCGCGTCATCGTTGATCGAACGATCACGCGACTCCGCATCGCGCACACGAGGTTTCACTCTTCGGCCTGCAGCAACGTGCGAAAGTCCTGCTGCAGCTTGGACTCGTGATAGCTCCAAATGTCGCTGAAGTCCTCGCCGTCGTCCAGAAACGCCGACTTGTCCTCCTCGGCGGGTTGCGCGCACGGCGACGACGAGTAGAATTTTATCTCCAAGTCCCGATGACCGTTCGGCGATGTCACGATCTCCGTCGAGACCTCGAGACCCTGCGAGGATATAGGAAGATTCGCGAGATTTCCGTACGGCGAGTGGCTCCGGTTGCCCGAATTGACTCCTGAAGCTGAACTTCCACCGGGCCAAGAGCTTCGTCCCCGAGTCACTTCGGCCTGTCCTCTGTCGCCGATGACGCCGACATCCCTGTTGGGCACGCTTATCTCCTCGCTGAAGTAACTCGTTGGATCGCTCCAGCTTCTTCGAAGCATCGTGGCCGAGGTTGGAGCTTGAACGCCGCAGGAATTGTTGTTCGCAGCGTTGTTCGCGGCAACAGTACCGTTGCCGCATCTCGGATCCTGATGACGCGCGATGTGACGAATGTGATGGGTTCGCTGAGGGTTTGTCGCTGAGTCGGTGAACTCGTAGTACTCGCAGCCGGAAGACTCCTGCTTCTGGCAGACGACAGCAGCTCCGGCGCGCGATAGGAACAATGGTAAGTGGGCAAATTGCTGCTGCTGATGGGGCAATCCGTAATCCGGCGTGCCAGGGAATTCGCTGGAGTGAGGTGGTGTGAGGAAAGGCGAATAGCCGTTTTGATCGACGTCCCATATGAGGCCCGATGGATCGCAATAACGACACTGACAGCCAGCGGAGCCCGATGGACCGTCAACAAGGGCGGCGCTATCCTCGCAACCCATCAGCATGGGCTCGTTGAAGTCGTGGTTGTGCGACTGTTGCTGATGCTGATGATGGATCTGATGCTGGTGCTGGTGCTGGTGCTGGTGCTGCTGCTGCTGCTGCTGCTGCTGCTGCTGCTGCTGCTGATGCTGCTGCTGAAGCTGGTGCTGCACGTAACGGTTACGCGAAACGGACGGAACTATGCCATTTCCATTCGCGACAACTGTACCGTTGTTGTTGCTATTGTTTCCGTTAGCGTTCTCGTTGTGATGATGATGGTGGTGGTAATGATGATGCGCAACGTGATGCAGTTGGTTCCTATGATGATAACTGCTGCTGTTGCCCTTAGAAGCCAGACCCATCGATCGCACCGACATACTCGACGACGAAGGTGTACTCGGCACGATCACGTTTCTGTTGTCGTCCACTACTTTCACCTGCACGTGCCGTTGGCCGTACCTCTGCTGTTGCTGCTGCTGCTGCTGCTGCTGCTGCTGTGGTTGCCTCGTATCAACGATCTCCTGGATTGGCTGGCGCTGCTGCCTCGAACCGGTACAGGAAGTCGTCTGGCTCTGACTACGCGGATAACTTTCCCTCGCGACCACCGGTGGCCTCCTGTGACCCCGATCATACCTCGTATCGTAACAAACCGGCACGTAGGGCTTCAGGGTCACTATGCTCGAATGATCAGAAATACCCGATGCGTTCGACGGATGCTGAGAATGCTGATTGTGCTGTTGTTGCTGCTGTTGTTGTTGTTGTTGTTGTTGCGGTTGGTGATGATCCTCGGTTTTTGACTGAATTTCCGGCATCGCGGCTCCGCTCGCCGGCTTTCTGTCCTTCTTCCTTCGCTTCCGGGGCTTTATTATCCTCGGCAGACTGTTCTCCGAATTCGCCGAGCCAGAACTCTCGTCACTCGCTATGCTGAGGGAATCGATGTTGGCGATGTTTTGACCGGTGTTCTCGACTTTCACCGCTCCACACTCCTGCTTGGGATTCATCTGTTGATGATGCTGCGGCTGCGATGGTTGCTGGGGCTTTCGCGAGGCATCGGCGAGCCTCTGACCCAGTGCCGGTACGCATCGTCCCGCCGACGTTATCATCGGATTACCAGGCGCGACGCTTACGTTGTTGTTGCAGAAATTGTTCGCGTTCGCGTTAGTCGTGCCGGAGACGTTGTTGGCGCTCATGCCGGCGCAGGATTGGATCTTTACGCGATTGTTGAATCTACCGGCCAGTATGAGGGGTGCACCCTGCGTGTGAATCGCGAGACGCGAAAGTGGACTGCGGTTCGGCAGATGAGCTTGAAGCTGCTGTCCCTGATTCTGCGGCTGCTGAGGGGATTGCTGCTGGGGCTGTTGTTGCTGATTACTTTGGTGGGAGGGCGGCGGTGAAGAGCGCTGATTGTTCCTTCGCGGTCCCGACGTCATCGAGATCAACGGTGCTCCTGCCCAAGTGCCGTATTGGCATTGCTCGCCTCCCGACGTGTAACTTCCCTGCTGCTGATAGTCTCGCTGCTGCTTCACCCGCGCTACGACCGTTTCCTGCGGTTTTTTAACTACGGACGCGACCAACGATTTTCCAGAGGCTGACGCTCTCGCGCTGGACGATATCAGACAACTGCCAATGTAACGCTCCACCTCCAGGGCACCCTGAGAGGCCGGGCTCATCTTACAACGCGACACAGAATCTCAGACAATCTCGCCGCTCCTCTGTCCCACTTTACGCTCCAACGTTGATTCTTTCCTCTCGATGATCGTTACATGTACTTTATTTATTCATTTATTTATTTATCATATACGTGACACTTCGCGGAACGATACGTTACTCCATGTTTACTCCATTCATGGAAAATTCACATCACACGATTACATTCACAACTCTCACATTTACGATGCATGAAGATTGTATTTATTCTTTTATTTTTCTCTTTTGTTTTGATATAATTTATTTCACATTCATTTTTGTGTGTTTCAGATTTAAAGTGGGTTTAAGTCGGAGCTTTCGTCGATCTGCGACTCGATCTTTGCCCGCGACGAAAATCGTACAGTATCGGTTGTGCCGTCTCCGTTTCTAATCGAGAGATTTTGATAAGAGAGCGTTAACGAGACCGTGGGAGGGCGCGATTGAGCTCTTCACCGTGCGTAGCCGCGGCCCGAGCGACACTGAGGCTTCTTTGGTCGCGCGCACCGTCTCCGACCACTCTACTCCGGGCGACGTGGACGGACGGAATCCCCACTATTCACCGGTTGCCACCACCACCGGCCGACATCACCGGAGCACCGGGCCAGCGCCGGTACCACTACACCGAAGCGCGACGCCTTCACCTCCCCCGTACAGTCGACGCCGACGCCGTCACCGTCCCGGCGTTCCCTACCACGCCAACCCCCTCGTTTGCACCGCCTGGTCTGCTCCTGGTTTCTCACTACCGATCTTTCTCTCTATATTTCTCTCTTTCGCCGCTACTCTCGCGGTTCGGCCACCGCGAGAAACTTTAGCAGCCCCCGTGGCAGTGGTAGTGGCCGTACAGGCAATCCCCCTCGCCTCCTCTGTCGGGGAGCGACGGAGACAGAGGATTATGGACGAACGAGGGATGGCAAGGAAGAACTCGACTGTTCCGTAACGTACAACTCGGCCCACCGCTCGGGAGCGAGACGGAGCCAGAAAGTTCGACATTCGCCTCTTTCTGTCAATGCTCCCGATGTTATAAACGTGCCAGTTGGTGATTGAATCATCAATTTCCTTTGCCGGCGCTGCTCGCATTGGAATTGCAAAACTGTAACCTCCACAGATGAACCTGCCAATAATCGTACCCGCGGGCCCGGGCTACACGGCTCGATAGGTCGATTTCGAGAGCCAGCGTGCAGATAGGGAACCTTGTTGGGGTATCGGGACGAGGACCGCTCGAGGGTCGGACCCTTGTTAAATCAAACGTGCATAAAATTTTTTATTTATTCGTAGTGTTGATACAGTGTTCGATTTGACGACCTCTCTTGAAGAGGAACAAATTTGGGAGCGAATTGTCGCCAGACACATAAAATTGTACAGCGTTAGGTGTTATTTTTTTGGTTGTTTGGGGAAAAGGGCTTTCATGTCCCTTTTTTGATAATAGAAAGCTATTATTCTCCACTCTTCCCCTTTCTACCTATTTTCTTCCCTTTTTTGGGAGTCTTTTTTTCTTTGGGGCTTTTACGTTCGTTTCTCTTAGTTTTGGTTTTTTGACACGAAATTATGATAGCTGGCTGGCTGGCTGGCTGGACATACCAGTCAACCAATCAACATAATTCATGAAAGTAATTTACAAAACATAAGAAAAGGAAAAAAATCGTTTTTTCTTTATTTTTTATTTTTTTCTATGCCCGGAGCTGCTGTAGGGTCTAAATGACCGACTCAGCAAGATACATACGAACCTTCGAAAAAATGTTTGATAAATTTGTCCAATCGTAGATACTGAAAATATGATTTAAAGTCGAAGAAAGTAGGGTAAAAGTGGGAAGAACGGCCCCCCTCGATTATCGCGAGAATCAGTGATGTATGAACCGGGCCATGTCAACCACTTTCACGCTACCATTAGAAAGTGCCCATCGGTGCCCCGCGGGTCGATCGAACGGAGCACGACAGGTCGCTTTGGACTGATCGAATATATGGAAGATCTCACCGGAATACTTCAAGACGACTTCGTCATCGCCATCGACCGGATGGCGTTTCGATCTTCGCCCAATTTCGTCGGGTTTCGATGGGGAATTCCGAGTGGAAGTGGAATCGGAGTCTCGGGCAGAGGTATCGTGAACGGATGCGCCGCCGAGACCGCAGGAGGAGGCGAGGGAAAGAAACGCTCGCAGCCTGGAGAAAGCTACGGGAAAGGAGATCCACCGAAAGGAAGGCACAAGAGTGTGTTTCACCGTAAATGCTGATACCTGCGTTCTCGTCTGTGTTGGAGCGGCGCACCGTATCTTGGATCAACGACGACGAGGAGGAGAAGGAAGAAGGAAGACGACGACTACGAGCCGCGCACCCCCGCATCTAGGCCAGCCGCTCAAAAGTGGGTCACAAGTCGTCGATCGCCGGAGGCACGCTACGCTTCGAGGAGTTACTCGAGGAGCTCTCTGCGTTGCTGCCTCTCACTGCTTGTACACAAGCCCGTATACGTTTATAGCTATACCCCACACTCGCGAGCGCCCCGGTCCCTACACCATATTATTATACCTACTTATCGTCTTGGTCGTCGCGTGCGTTAAACCGAGACGCTTCGAGTTGCCGGTTTCTCCCCGTTCTATCTCCCGGGAAAGACGGCGGCGACCGGTATACGAGACCGGGCACGAACCTCCATAGGATGCTCAAACTCGTACCAGGAAGACATGCATAGAAACACACCACAAGACTGATCATATTTCATCGATGTAAAACTTGATTCGATAGTTTTGATATAGGAAAAAAAAAAAAAAAAAACATTTTTATACGACGGAGGAAGAAAGTTCGTCGGCATAGGCGAACCAGGTCTCTGAGTTCAAGAAAATGTAATTACAATAAATTTAAAAAATGATAGGTAAAAATTACACTGAGAGAACGGTCTAGTATATACTACCGATCACCTGAGAAAAATTCCCGTAGCACATAGCAGTAGGGAACTAGGACGCCACCTATGGCGGAAAGTATCAGATTTTTCAAGAATTTTTATCATCATATCTAAGAAAAATTCTTATAAATCCCGTACTTCATACCATAGGTGGCGCCCTAGATGTCTACTACTATGTGCTATGGTAATATCTCTCCAACGATATAGTCATATTTACTAGATCCTTCTCACCGTGTACCTGCGGTACACGGTGAAAAGACAAATTATATGGCGGCGTATCTCAGTGAAATTTCAATATGGACAAGCATGCTTTTTTCGAAAAGTCTTTATCTCCCATCTTTTCATAACTCCTATCCTTTGCCTTTTGAGCAGTCGGAAGTTAAAAGTTAGTGATGCTATTCATTCGCACGAAGACTCGACGAGGTGGTCGATGACTTTCGACAAGCAATTGAATTGATTGAATACAGCCCGACGATTATGAATTGTCACCGAACGAGATTATTTGTGAGATCGGTTGATTGCTCGTAAAATCATTGCGCGGATGAATGGAGAAGGAAGAATTTTACACCCTTTGGGCAGTCGGAAGTTAAATGTTGCTAGCTTGCTGTTGACATTCATTCGCACGAGGACTCCGCGAGGTGGTCGATGACTTTCGACAAGCAATTGAATTGATTGAATAAAGCCCGACGATTATGAATTGTCGGGGAACGAGATTATTTGTGAGATCGGTTGATTGCTCGTAAAAGCATTACGCGGATGAATGGAGAAAGGACGAGTGGAGAAGGGGCCATTACCTAGTCACGGTCTGCGAAATTCAACGAATTTCAAGTGAATTCGCATCAAGCTCTCCCGACTGCGACTCCCGTAGAGGACATCGTTTATCCATGGCGATGTTAATGTTTCCGATATCCATTTACCGGGCGAACAGGAGCGGGAGAGCTTCTCGATTCATGCTGCTCGTGTCTACGCGAGCGTGGAACGTCGATGCATTACGCTGTGCAACGATAATCTCTTAGCGTAATCCGAATTGGGTTGTACGGTACGTGTACAATGTCCCTTACGATAACTGGACATAAATCGAAATCACTGATAATGTGTTTGGATTCGATGTGTGCGAAACTGGCGTTTGCCGTTACCGGGCAGTCTCGTCCGGCCGGAGAATCTCTCGCTCGAAAATGTATACAATACCGTAGGATATTATCGGGCTCCCGGAGACCGGGAGATACTGAGAATGCGGCCGAGTGATCGATCATTGCGCGGCAGAAATAATTTACGTGGTAATTCGAGGTACCGATTAACTTGATTGGCTCGAAGTATATTTGATTAATATGTTTCTATATCGGGTCAATTGGAAACTAGTGCGATTCACTGTTTAATTTCTTTTTTATTTTTATTTCTTTTGTTGTACTGGTTTCTTGACTAAAGATAAATAAAATATGTAACAATAATCCAAACTTTTCAGCGCGAAGATATAGGCAGGATTTTTTTTTTGTTCCATTTCGGCTTCCAGACATCGACGATCAATTAAATTCCGACCAGACACTTCATCGACGTTGAAAGCTGCGACCATGTTATCGGAGAAAATGGCTCAGTTTTTATATTACTTATCGCGGCGATGAGCAAAACTCTTCGGCAATATTTCTAATATCTTCGTCGATGGGCAAAGGCGACATCGACGATAACACGAAAACAGAGCATCACGATGAATTCCCTCTAAGAAAATTCGTGAAAAAAAAATGGCCCAATACGAACGGTGATCGAACGAGATTGCTTCCAGTCGAATGAAAAAAAAAAACCGATTGGCGAAAGGTCGCCGCGATCAAACGACAAGAATGGATTGGAAAAAGTAATACGGGGAAAGAAGTAACCATATGGGCACAGGTGCGGAGCGCGAAATTGTTTGTCCCGGCCTGAAGCGCGGCTGTTGTTTCTGTGGTGTGTCAAGATGCGGAACGAGAGGAGGAGTTCGGTCAGATGTTGGTGGAAAGCGACGGGAAGAGTTAGTGGTGGTAGTAATACGGTAGCGTGTCGACGGCATCTGATTGTCGCACCGTCGTGTTCACCGCGTAGACTCAACAATGACGGAATGAGAGCGTGCTTTCATTTCTCCCGAGGCAGCTGAGTACACGTTGTACGACTATCGTCTCGTCCGTTCCGGTGGGGCAATACGAATCGCTCCAACATCCGTTCTGCAGCTTCCTCCACTCGCAACCGTATGTCTCCGTAACCCCATGACCGCGAGCTACGAACTCGGTCGATCACTCTTGCACGCGAGAAACACTGGCGCACAATGAGACGAGCAGGATTCGTAGAATCACCAAAGTACCGGAATTGAAGTCTCACTCTTTGACTATCTCTGACACGGATACGCACATCCGACCTTCAAAGATATGTCTCCAATTTTTTTTGCACCTTTGTTTCCACCTCGAAAAGGTATCGAATAAGGTTTTTCGATATCAGGGTATCGAAAAACCTTAAAAGCTGAACTTTAAAATTTATTAATTTTAAATTGATAAATTTAAATTAAATAAATTTAAATTGAATAAATTTAAATTGAATAAATTTAAATTAAATTTAAAGTTATTTGAAGTTAATAAAGTTAAAGTTCATTAAAATTATTCGATGTTAGATTAGACTGAACTTTTAAAGATATTTTAAGCTTTTTTTAAATTGAAAATATCGAAAAATGTAGAAGCTAGAGCACCGAACTTTTGTTTTCTTGGAAGTGGGCATATTACGAGGATCTTCTCGTTCGTTGGACTTTCACAATTTTTTGCATCTTCGATTCCACTTCGAAAAGGTATCGAATAAGGTTTTTCGATATCAGGGTAGATTGAACTTTCATGGATATTTTAAGCTTTTCTGAATTAAAAATATCCCAAAACGTGAAAGTGAGGGCACTTGGAGGATCCGAACTTTTATTTTCTCGGAAGTGCACGTAGTACGACTATCTTCTCGTTAGATCGATTTTCTCCAATTTTTGCATGTTTCACATCGTTTCGACTTCGAAAAGGTATCGAATAGCGTTTTTCGATATCACGGTAGGTCGAACCTTTACGGATATTTCAAGCCTTTCTGAATTAAAAATATCGAAAAATGTGGAAGTTCGAACACTTGGAGCGTCCGAACTTTTACTTTCTTGGAAGTGCACGTAGTACGACTATCGCCTCGTTCGGTCGATTTATCTAATTTTTGCATCTACGATTCCACCTCGAAAACGTATCGGATAACGTTTTCAGATATCCCGGTAGGCTGAACTCTCAAGGATGTTTTAAACTTTTCTGAATTAAAAATGTCGAGAAAAATCTGTAAGTTACAGTACTTGGAGCGAACTTTTACTGTATTTTATTTTCTTGGAAATAAGCAGGTAGCCGGTGCGCGCCGAACAACCACCTGCCGTATTCACTTGTTCCCCTTCCCTAAGTAGAGATGAGTTACTGGGGAGATGTTTGGGAGGCTCGGCACAAAATAATAACGAGTATTTCAACCCTAAAGTATAGAAAATCACTCACAAAATATCATTCAACCGTTTTTTTACGGTTGAATGATTACAATTAACTCCGCCATTTTTTAATACCGCTGTAATTTTTTGGTTGTTATATAGTTAAGACATTAAATAAATATCCTACTGTAGAAAATGTGGTTGTATACGGGTCACATTTTTTTCAACCGTTCTAAAAAGTTGCCCGTAAGGGCGCTCCGTAAATCAATATTTATTTAAATCAAATAAATAGTAGTAGTAGTGGTGAATTTATTGACAGTGCATAACATGAAACAGTTTTTAAGACATAGCAGACTTCAAACACATATATGTTGTCAATTGGCCATCGACCGAAGTCCTTCAGTCAAAATAAATATTCATTTAAAAGAAATAAATATTTATTTGCGGAACGCCCATCGAATCAATGATTTTTCTGGATGTATACAAGGCCTCAAAAAGAAAATCGAAACGATATCGACAGCTTTAAATAAGCTAAGCGCCTAAGAACGGAGAGTCGTCGTATGTACATCGCGGAATAACGTTTCACATATGCGTGAATCGTATTCGCCGTCGTGCGGACGAGACGAGGCCGCGGACTAACGAGACACGAAGGGAAGCAGCGAGGAAGGAGGCGCGTACTGCCATTGAGAGAAAAATGAGATGAGCGTAAGAGAATAAGAGTGGAACGAAGAGGGAAGCCACGAGATCGGGGGAGGGAGAGACAGAAAAACGGCGGAAGTCAGATTTCGTTTCCATTAGGGCGAACGAGGCCATTAGGTGCTCACGAAGGCACGACACGTTGTATAAAGCGAGAATGAAGCGCGAGGGGTGAAAGCGCGGAGCGCGGTTGCGTCCTAAAGAGCATTGGGGGAAAGAGAAATAGGAGACGTGACACAAAAGGATCGATACAGGCGAGAGAACAAGAGGGAAAGAGTCTCGCAGTTCTGCGCTGCGACAGAATGGAGTCGACGCTTTGAACGGTACTTGTTTTTTTTTTTTTTTCTTCCTTCGCCTATTTTTATTAATCTGCGTCCCGTACATCGTAACCTATTGCCGCCTGCCGACACTCCGCCGTAGACCCAGAAAAAAAGTTTATTCCAATCGATGAAAATTTATTAAGGACGAAGAAAAACAATTATTTGCTTACACTGCAAAAAAAAAAAAAAATGGTATGAAATTTAATGTATTAGTGCTGGACGTCTTTACGTATAAACTGGTATGATAAATTTCATGTAGAACGGTGATGAAAAATTAATGTATGGTATATTAAAAACTTTAGGTATAGTCTACTTTTAATAATTTACTTTGGTTTCATTGGAAATGTACAATCATTTCTCATCCCAGTTATGTATTAAATTTAATGTACCAACTTTTGCATAAACAATTCCAGTCCGGTACATTAAATTTACATTTTTTTTAACAGTGTATGACCTAATAGAGCGTGTATTAATTTCTAATTTCTTTATTTATTTCGTGAGAGATCTGCTACTTTTAATCTTTGGGAATAATGTGATATATGAATGACGCAGAAACGAATTTTTTGATGAATAAGTCATTTTTACTACCAACGAAGCATCAACAAGCAATGTTTTATTATTGCCTCTCTTTAGCCGCAGTTACCGCAGTTAACCGTAAGAAATCGCTTCATGGTACAAATTTTCTCATGTTTAAAATTTTTACATGTTTTTATAATAATTATCATTATCTTTAATGACCTACCTACTGCTCACAGGTCCCTTGCACGTCGAAGAAACGCGTGGGGTACATATGTACCCCAGTCATAAGTTGCGGGATACAAAAAATGGTACATGAGGTCTAGGCTTAATAAACGTCATTTGAAGATCGAAATTTATTTGATTTTAATACATCATTTTTCTGGGTGTACGAGAGATAAAAAAAGAAACAGGGACGTTAACTTTGCAAATGGGTTTTTACACACTCCGCGAGCCTTTGATCGTAGCCACGTTTTCTCAAGAGTGTAATGTACGACCTATTCGCCCATTCGACGAAAATATTAAACGAGCACGGGAGTCGCGAAGTGAAGGGCTCGCACGCCCATGATACTTTTCCAAAGGAACACTCGCTTATTTCTCTCGCGTCCTGCTTTGGTTCTCTATCGTTGAAAGTTTTTGCCGAACCGACGCTCCGGACGGCGAGACGGAGAGGGCGAGAGACTTGGAGAGAAAGAGACGAGAGGAAAGGAGGTCTGCGGAGGTGGAGGACCGATTATTACGACGCTGCGGCCATAACTTTTCCCAGAAGGCATCCATTACCGTGATTGTTCCAAGCAAGTTTATGGTCGTCGGCGTACCGCCGCGTCGTCGTCCGGACCAACACCAGCACCGTCGTACTTTTCCTTCGTCTCGTTGTCGACAATCCTCGCCCCCCCCCCCCCCCCCTCTCCCTGTTCTACCGGGATCAGAGAAAGAATCCGCAAATTTCCCCAGGCCGAGCGAGAAGGAAAAACCCACAGTGAAGGTACAGCGAATAGAAGAAAAGAGGGGAAAAAAAGCATCGATCCGTTCCGTATATTCGTTATTTGTCGACGAAGGAAAACTGCGCTCGGCTTTCTCGGGAATTTTTATTACTTAAAAAAATATTCACCGATGCATAAGACTTGGTGATAATGTATTGATAACATTTTCTGTTTTCTTTTTTTTTTTTTTTTTTTTTTTGGTTCGGTGAAAATTCGCTCGCCCCAAGGGAACAGGTTTAATTAACGGGAGACTGTTACGCACAAGTTGAGTCGCACCTAGAAAAATGATTTATTTGACGGGCGCCACGCAAATAAACATTGATTTTTATTGAATATTTTTTTTAAAGCAAATGAATATTTAGTTGCGGACGCCCGCCAAATAAATTGTTTTTCTGGACGCGTTGGAGTGGCAGACCGATACACTATCGCAACGAAAGTGAAGCATTTCCGGTATGAGTATCGAATGTTCCATAGTCCTAACTATAATATTTCTCTAATCTATCTCTCGCAATTTATTGTTCCAGTAAGTTTATTTATTAATTTTTTGTTGTATACAATTTCATGCACACGAGGATAGTGTGCAACGCTATCAGAGTTTTCAAGTGCTCGGAATCACGGAAAGATAATTATCAACCCATCGACCTCAACAAAACCGTCTCGAACGCGCCAATGCCAGTCGAAGTAAAACGAGTACGATTGACCTCGTTAAATTTCCACATGTCTGACAATAGCAAAGCAACCTTCGCTGGGATTAAATAGTCAGTTTTAGAACCACGCGCGATTGCCGCCTACAATGAGCGCGCGATTTATTTACTACAACTTCATCTCCATCCACGCTTTATCCGCCTGCTGATTGGGACGCAAATAAACGCACATGCGACGAACATACGCACGGCGGAAAATAGACCAAATCCACAATCAATCGCAAATAGAATTCTAGCGTTCAGTCTGCCCGAATTCGTGCCAAATTCAAGAGACATTTCTATCTATCCCGAATTTCCTCCGAATTTAATCGCCCTTTGCCTTCGTCGAGCGTGTCCTAAACTCTCGGCGAACAACCGTTGTTTCTCCGAGAGTATTACTCAACCGATTGGCAAAGACTCCCGGCAAGTTTCCCCAGCCCCAGTACCATTGAACATGTTCATATATACATTTACATATATATATATATATAAGGGAGAGCGGGACAAAATGGGACAGTGGGGCAAAACGGGACAGTAAGGGCAAAGCTCAATTTTTCAATAATTTTTGGATGCCCCATTTTGTCCTAGTGATACATCCGGATTTTTTACCCCGTTTTGTCCCACGAACCACCATCACCACCACCATATAAAAGTTGTTGGAAAATTGCGTTTTGTCTCATTATCCCGTTTTGCCCCGCTGTGCCATTTTGCCCCGCTTTCCCCTATATATATATATATATATATATATATATATATGTGTGTGTGTGTGTGTATATATATATACATGTGTATATATATATATGTGTGTATATATATATATATATATATATATATATATATATATATGTGTGTGTGTGTGGGTCTACCTACGTTTGTGATAATATTGGGGAACGGAAGTCGGGTCGGTGGTCTCGGAGCAGGAAGTACACGTGGTCGTTGCCGAGGCGAGGGACAGGCAGAAAAGCCTGCGGATAACGCGTGACAGTGGATAAATAGCCAAACTTGCAGTGCGCCAGTTTCCGCCAGTGAACTGGAAGCACCAATATCGAATGAACGGAACACAATGTCTCGCGGTGTTCCACGAGAATTATCCTCGATCCCCTTACTGTCTCCCCATTCCTCGCTCCCACCGCGATCTAAACTTCCATCTCTTCCCACAGCGATCTGCCGCTTTTACAGAATACCTTGTTGTGCCTTAATTGATCCACATAAATAATTGATAATAATAATGCGACATTCGAAAGTGCCGCGGCAGTGAATCGAGGATAAAAGAAAAAATAAGTTGCTGCACTGTTTCGGTGCTAATTAATTGAAAAATATTAATGGAATAACGTTGAATGACGTTTCCCCGATTTCCACCTGCGCTCGCGATGAAGTAGCTGTAATATTTTATGTATAAACTTTTCGAGTAGTGATTATTAAAATTAATTTGTCGGATAAAATCGGGTATTAAAAGTTCTGATTTTCCATATTGCAAAGCCCTCGGTTTATGTGAAATGTCGAATGGATTCATCATTTTGTCGACACGTATATAGTGAAAAGACTTTTTTTTATTTTACCGTATGGCGCTCCCGCTTAATTTTTTGCTACGAGCACTTTCATCATCACGGCATCTGGATAGATTAATTTCCATGCAGAGGAAATGAAATTCTTTGATAGAGGAAGGAAAATAACGTTTTAAACTAATAATCATGATTTTTCCTCGGTGGCGAAACTTGCCTTCGAATTTCGGCGTTCGCAATATCTCCGATGCTTTGTGGTCGGGGATATCAATTGAACGCAGAAGAATTGTCCGGTTTTTTTTCCCGTGACAAGCTCGGGATGAGAGATGAAAAAGCCCGAACGGTAACACTAGACGTAAGAATTTAAAAAATAGAAGAGTCGGTGATTGCGCGTGAAATTTTTCCTTTGACGATTGGATGTGGGCGGAACTCGCCTTTGTTTTAATATTTGTGCATTCTCCATTTTCACTCGTTCGTCGATTTGTGTGTGGCACGTCGATTTGTGTGTATCGTCCGTTTGCGCCCGAGGGCTAACAACGGATTTAAATTCGTCGAACGCGTACGTTCGCGCGTAGATTCTTTTTTTTCTGTATATCGATTCCGCGGATTAAAAAAAGTCGCATTACAAACCGTTATTTACAAAGTCAATAAATACGACATGTAAAAAAACAACGAAAGTAAAACCGATATGGGGAATTAAATGATTCCCGCAACTGTGTATGCCGTGACAAATCGTACGCCGTAAAAAATAATTTCATAAAATCGGAATACGAAATTTCATGGAAATAATTTTGTTAAAAAAGTGTAAAACCCGTTTGTTCAGTTTTTAATATACAAAGCTTTCCTTTTATTTCCCACGTCATTAACAATTTTTGTTTGGACTTTTTTGTGCAAAACTAGAGCCAGATGGTGCGATTGGAAAATCAGCAAATCAACGATTGTGGACATTTGTGGACAATAAGTTGTAAAAAGGACCAACTTTTTTGACTGTGTAGAAAAAATTTACTTTATCCGCGTTTATTCGCGTATGGCAAAAAAAAAAATGTCTGCACAATTGGAAATTTGTTTTTCGGTAGAACGTAACGTTTACTACGATAAATACCGAAATATATCTGTCGATTCAAATCAATCATTTTACATCAATGCGAGGAATTATCAAATCAATAAGTCGCAGTGACCATGAACCTCTACGGGTTTCTCTATCAAGGTGGTAGGTAACGGATAAGCCGTCCAATAGCGTCTCGAGAATAACTGCCCTGGTTCCCCCTTGGCGTCTGAAGACGATGTGACGCACCAATGGAGCTGCCTCAATGGTACCGAATCGCTATTCAGATGTACTTCAAGGTGATCGAGTTTACGAGCAAACGGTAATCCGTTTTCACTACGGAAATGACATACGGATTAGAAGACAATTTGCATTCGCCCCTAGAGTCAACCGGCTTAAGGTAGATTCGGATCGCGATTTGTTACCATCGGAGCAATTCCATCGGTGTCCCGCATAACCTTAAAACGCAACGGCCCGATCTAGTTGAGAAGCGGAAATCGTCACTGTATCCGCACCCTCCAGGGTGGCGCGTGTTTCAATCGGAAGACTCTTCGGTTTTAACCCTACATCCAGAAAAATCATTAAATGAAAAATAATATTTAAGCCAAATAAATATTAATTTGGCTCAAATAAATGTCCATTTAATATAAATAAATACTTATTTCATTAAAATAAATATTTATTTGCGATCGCCCGCCAAATAAATTATTTTTCTGAGTACACCTCATGTATCATTTTTTTCTACTTTCTAACCAATAACGGGGGTAGATATTTATCCCACGCGTTTCTTTTGCGTACAAGGGTCTTATGAGCAGTAAATGAGGTTTTCCCCCCTGAATCTCTTTGTTTTTTAACAAGGAGGAGAATGGCATGCGGTAAATTTGATTTGCTCAAAGTTTGCGGGTTGAAAATCGCACTCAAAGCCGAAATGGTAACGAAAAATGGCCAAAAAAAGCATTTTTAAAAATCTCATCTAGGGTCTTTTTCCACCCCATAGATGAGTTCTGGAGTTGAGGGCGCGTGTAATATCGCGGTCGATAAAAAAAGAGTCTTCCCATTTTTTCCCAAGACCGTTAACATTTCTGACAAAAGCAAATTAAGTTTTTCGTGCATTCTTCGTGCTTACTGCCTCCGAAAACATAATTTTACCTTTCGGCAAAGATGTTTACGTTCTTCGAAGAAAACAGAAAAGACGATTTGTTACCGACCGAGCGTTTCGCGATTTACCGACACTTGCAGCAACGCAGCGATTTACCGACACTTCCAGTTCTCCCTCGACGGAACGGAAAGAGTTCGACGATTTATCGACGAAAAATTGTAGCCAGAAAGTTGCGCCGTACCAAGATGCGCTGGACCGCCGCACGGTTGCTGCGCCGTGTAAACCACACCGTCGACATACACGCGACGGGAGTTTTGTACATAATGTTACGACCGCTACTGTATCGGCTAACTGGCCGGGCGGAAGGTCCGACAGGGAGGATCGAGAGTGAAACGGCATTGTTCGGTCATAAAGTTAGCGGAAGTCGCGCGAGCCCAATATCCGAATGGCTCTCAGTCGAAATTACGATACGCGAGGGATAACCCGGATACACACGCGGGCGAATAGGCATGAACCGTACATTACGTAGCACACATGCATGAGAGCCGGAGACGTCGAGTGTGTGCAACTCTTCGGCTTGCTGCGCGGCCCGGGGTGATACCGCGACTCGCACTTCCGCGGGAGACGGCGAGAGGGTTTCCGTGAACCCGACTCTATAACCCGAGATCGAGCTGGCCGGGATTTTTCTCGCGCGCGGATATGAGACAGCGATAAATGCGAATTTTCTTCTCGCGTGTCCCGTCACCGATCGCAATGAGGAATAAACATTTTCCTCGATCGCCGATAACGTCGGATGCAGACGTGCTGTTTATTAGATTAAAAACAAAAAGATGGCGTAGAAAAAAAAGGACCAAAGATTTTTTGTTTTTAAATAAAATTTTGAAGAAACATTGCCTATTAACCATGCGTTATGTGTGGGAAATGTCAGCTTGATCGGTCGAGGCTTTCTCGAGTTATAACGGTTTGAAGTTTTCGTGTCTGATTCACTCACATGCATTCATTTGGAGATTTTTTTCTAAATGTGATTTTTCGATGGTTTGGAACATTCTGAACACGTTTTTATTAAAATCTTGATTTGTTTTTTCGCCATATCAAAGCTTCCTCTATGAGAAAGCGAAATATAGAAAATTTTGAGCGAACTACCGCCCCCCTCCCACCCCCCAACATTACATGAACCTGAAGGTACAAATAATCGAATTCGTAATAATCAAAAACTATTTATACAATCGAGAGAAAAAAAGAGGAAACAAATTTAAAGGAAAATGATGAAAATTCGCACCCGTGTCTAACTCGGTGACCCGGGGGAGCGTTCCATTATGTTTTGTCAAGTCCCCTTACATGATAAGTTCGCAGTGCACTTAGTGCCAACAGTGATATATAGGTCACAGCGGAATGAAAGAAAAGACCTCCCTTCCGTCATTCCGCTGGCGAATTGTCGGGCGAATACACTCCACAGTTATTCGCCGTGCACGCAGACAGAGGAGAACAGTTCGAAAGTGCATATTAGGTCCAGCTAGTTTCACGAGAGTTTCGCGCTCGACATGGCACATTCACCCTACTAGTGGCAAAGAAGGCCTATTCAAATCTCTCAACAACGAAAGGTATAACTACAACGCGTACAATGTAAGCACGCACCTAGCGAGTACGTGAGAGACCCTCGTCTCATGCATCTGCACTTTACCCCCTTTCCCCAACTTTTTTTTTTTTTTATTCCCGAGCATCGTACACACAGTCGACTCTAACACCGTAGAAAATCGCGTGGGAACGTGGACTGAGTGTGTTCCATTGCTGAGAGCCGCGAAAACCAGCGTTAAAACGTGCACACCGATATTTATATTGTGTCTATGAGGTACCGGTAACTTTCATGTAATAACACATTATCGGTACATCGGCGGGTATTAAACGTATAATTATAAAGTCGAGGCATTGCAAATCGAAGCTTTCAACGGCCGCGAACGTTATTTTTTATCATTTTTATCTCGCCACTGGAGGTTGATCGTGTCGACTCCTTTCATTATTGATGACTGGCACGGGAAACGAGGCTTCACGTTGCTCTATTGGTTATTACTGGTTATTAGACCCATCGATTGAACATTTCCGCTCAACGATGCATCCGCTAATGACCACCGCACGTACGACGCCACGTCCGAGTGGCGAAAACAACTCGGATAAAGATACCCTCGGCTTGTTTTTTTAGACACGGACATGTAAATTCGCGAAAAAAAGGTTTCTCTCGTTTCTCGTTTCACTTGCCGATCGGCACCATCGAATCATCGATCGTACTCGAATCCAAAAATAAGCAAAACGCGGAGTGAATCGTGAAGAATTATATATCATTCTTGTTCGCTGGTGCGCAGTTACTTCACGGATAAGGAGAAAAATGAAATTAAGGGTTGCTCCAACGATCTCCCATGGCAAAACGCGTTTCTTTTATTAATCTTTAACGGAAAATAAATTCTGACCAAGAATTCCCCAAGATTGATTTATTTTTAATGATTCTCTGATGATGTAAAAAAAAAAATTAACGATATCGAGTCGCTTTTATTCATCTTTATCGGTAAATAAATTCTGACCAAGAATTCTCTAAGAATTGATTGTATAAAAATCTTCTCTGATGATGTAAAAAAAAATAATGACTCAGATATGAATATGAAAAAATGTGTTCTATTTTTTTAAATATATATATATTATAGTTATTACATTAAGTATCACTCTTTTTAATGTCATTGTATAAAAAATGTACGTTAATGACCATGGTACGCACGGCGCCACATCCGAATGTCGGAAAAAACTCAGATAAAGATACTGTCGAGGTTTTGTAAAAACGTAAATAAATAAATTCGCGAGGAAACGTTGAATCATTAATTGTACTCGAATCCAAACATGAATAAAATACGAAGTCAAGCATTAAAAAGTCTTTATACTTAACACATGACAAGAAAAATAAAAATAATGGGTGGTCGAACGAGTTCCCATGGCAAAACGAGTCGTCAAAAAATTAATCTTTGTTGGTAAACAAATTCTGACAGAGAATTCCCCAAGAATTGATTGTTCAAAAAAATGCGGATGTGAATTTTAAAAAAATGGTTGCTGTTCTATTTTTGTTCAATATTACATTTATCTCGGGTGCAATGGTACTGGCACGGGGACGATGACTCGCTGCGCAGCGAGACTATGGGACACTAAATATACGGCAGAAAATTAAGTATCACTCTTTTAGATCTCATTGTATACAAAAAAAAAAATGTATGTACTTTGCGTGGATGGTATGTTATTACCATGAGAATGAGGACTTCCAGAGACAATTTTGTGTACCGACCCAGTCTGAATCGCACGAAGCGATAAGATCCAACTATGGCACATAGTATTGGACTTGCCCGCGACGACAATTTTCTTTCGCACTTAAGAATTTATCGCTGGTGAGACATTCATAAATTTATTTCTTCGAGACATTTTATTAGATTGTTTTACGTGCGTATCTCACACTATTTGCTCTCCAGCGAGTATTTCAGTACATAAAACGAAGAAAAAAAAAAGAAAAATCATATTTCATCGTTAGAAGTTTCGGTGCGAGTTCGCCTCTTCCCGTCGCTCGTGAGTTATTAAAACGCAATTTACCGCCACACGAGTTTCTCCTCAACATGAACACGCGATACGGATCAGAGAGGGAAGGCAAAGAGGGCTATTTCAAATTTTCATCTCACAATAGACTTTCTCCGAGTTTTGCGTGTATAAAAAAAAATCCTAATTACCGCAGGTCAATTAACCGAACGATAAGATCCGTTGACCCAGTTGTGTCAATAGCTGAGGGTAGAAATAGGATATAAAGAAAAAAAAAAGTAAATGCCAAACTTATCGCTCGTCCAATTCACCACAGTAGAGAGTTCCTCTCTCAACGGGCTTTCGCGCTTTCCGACGTATTTCCCCGGAGAACGAGGGGAGACACGAATCTCCACAGTCGGATGTCCGTGTTGTCTGTACAAACAACCCGAAGAGCACGCGAGTGGACACCAATTTTTCCCAACATTATTATTTTCATTCGACTTTTACCTAGTCCGATAAAATCCGTTGTATAGCTTTTCTTTGTTTTTCTTATGGCAAAAGTAGCCGCAAAAGTCGGAGGTCAGTATAATTCGCATAAACTCGCTCGCGACACACAAGCAAGCCACAACGGTGCTGGATTCCCTCTTCCGCTTCTGTGCAGACCGCGCGCCTATCTATCTGTGCAAGAGTTGGCCTCCTGGCCGGAGAATAAATATCGTTCTGGTATGAGGTATAAATAACGGTAGATCAACCACTTTCATTAAGCCCTCGGTTCGGGGTCCAACCAAGTCAAAGGGTTCACCTATCGTGGACCCACTCGGGCATGAACGAGTGCACTGATAAAAAGAAATAGTTGGATTACCCTAGGCGGGGTAACGTACGTTCAAAAGCTGTTTGCAATACGTTGTTTGGTTAGTATAAAAAAAAATTTTCAATCACCATGTTTTGAATCGACCTATGCGAATGATCGTTTAACATGAAAATGCTTTAGTTGTAGCGAACCGAATAACAGCTTTTGACCGTTTGTCACCGCGACTTCGGCTTGATCCAACCACCTTTTTTCATCTCGGTGCTTCAGCTCTAACAAACCGAATAACAGCTTTGAGGGTGTAACACCGCAACTTCGGGTTGATCCGACCCCTCTTTCTTTCTCAATGTGCACCCAATTTCCCAACATCATTATCTTCATCAAACTCTTACCTACTCCATTAAATTTTCTTACACTCCTTTTAATCTTTTTTTCTTCCGGCAAAAGTTGCTCAAAACTCGGAGTTCAGTATAATTCGCATCAACTTGCTCGCGAGCAAGCCGCAACTTCGCGTATTCCCTCTTCCGATTCCGTGCAGAGCGCGCGCCTATCTGGCCTCCCCGCCGAAGAATAAATATCGTTCTGGCATGCAGTATAAATAACGGTAGATTAAGCAATTTCATTAAGCCCTCGGTCCGGGGTCCAAGCGAATCAAAGAGTTTTCGGTACCGGTAAAAGTTTTCCGTTTATAACCACCTATCGTGGCGGTTAGCTACATCCGGATATATAGCTGCGGCCTGGGTGTACGTTAATGGTCCGCTCGCTCCTCTCTCTCCCGAGCATGCTCAACTGGATGCAACCGCGTTCTTCTTCCCTTTCACGGGCACGGCCTGCACCGCGAAATATCGTGTACATTATAGACCGGCGCATATACCGCGATACTCCACCGCGCCTGTGCCCTGTATATCTCTTTCTGCGACTCTGTGTTTGCCACTCCGGTCAGTGCCGAGTTAACTCGCCATTTATACCTATACCTCCTCCATCCGGAGCCCGCTTTCCCTCTCCACGGTGCTACGACCCAGCCTGGTTTATCTGTTCATTCGCCGCGTGTTAATGGAAATTCGTTAGTGTGCGTTTTAATATCGTTCGCAGTAAAGCTTCGACTCCCGTATTGCACCATAAGTCCTGCGGAAATATCCCGCGCAAAGTAGGCAGGGGATGCGAGCGGGGACCAGCCAGAGGGCGCGGGGGCAGAACTGTGTACGGAGAAATTATTTCATACCCGCGCGAAACTGCCCTCTTCGATACACTATACACGGTCGGTTAAAAAGGAAAATTAATAAAACAGGAGAGAAATAACTTACCAAGGTGGTGCTGTTAATCAATTGTACGATGGTGCATTAACAACTTCCGCTCGATAAACGGAAGATTGCAACTTGTTTTAGAGCGGTAGTTTGCTACGAAGCATTGGTCGAGCCTTTGCGGCTGTGGAAGTCATTGATACATTTTTTTACCTTTTACTTAAAGCTGTCGGGTTGCTGGAAACTAAACGGAAAAGGGCCTTCGAATTTTAATGATTATCGTTTATTAGATTTTCGGAGATAAATCATTGGTAAAATTTTATCGGAAATTCAGTGCTTCGACGACTAGCATCGTAAAAAATAAATAAACAGAGCCGCTATATTTTTTATACGATGGATAAAGGAAAATTATCTTATCTTATCAATCGCTCAAATCTCCTGCAGGGACGGTGACATACCGTTAGAGGGAACAACAAAAAAATCGATTCCATCTTTCGCAAAGATGATTGGCACTTATGGGGGAAAGTCTTATCATCATCGTTATTGATTGACGTAGGCTGTCTTACCTTGCTGTCGCCAAAAGTGTCAACCGTCCCTCGGAAAAATGAACGCAAAAGTTACACAGTTATCTCTCGAGGTACCAGCGACGCAATCGACGTAGCTGTTCCCCGTCAACTTAAACTTTTGGAGCATACATTCTTTTGACTTTTTATTTCTGATTTTATATTAAATTTTTTTCTACAAGTATGAAGTTTCAAATACATCGGTTGGTTATTAACGAATTTTTTTCCTGAATTCAAAGAGGTGTATCACGTGTAATAGAGCGTGCTTCAAAGAGTCAAGTCGATGCGGTGCTTACTCGACGTACATTCTTTCCCCGATTTTTTTTAAGCTCAGTCGAACGGAATTGCATCATTTTATCATCATTTTAACTTTATTAAAAATGATAATAATTATAATAATAATGATAATAATAATAAAAATAAAGAACGAAAAGTAGATAGAAAAATGTGAAGTTGCGCATACAAAGGGAGTTCCGGCGGTCAGATATAAAGTCCGGAGGTACCAATTTGTAATCGTTTGCCGTCAGGATCCCGCCGAGAACGCGGACGATCTCACAAAGGACGTGGAACGCATTAGAGATTCACAAAGGCGATGTCGCCGGCAAACTTCGCCGGAAATTCTTTCGACGAAGACATCGAGCCGGAAGATTACCATAGCTCTGCTCGAACGAGTATTAATTGATCGAGCACGTCTGGCAAGGTGAATGGCGAAGAAAAAAGACCGAGCAAGACTATCATCGAGGTTGCATTATTAATCGCCGAGAGAGAGAGAGAGAGAGAGAGAGAGAGAGAGAGAGAGAGAGAGAGAGAGAGAGAGAGAGAGAGAGAGAGAGAGAGAGAGAGAAAGAGAGCGAGAGAGAAGTGGTATACATTCTCATAATCTATTTTTTTTATTTATTTATTTTTTATTTCGCAACCCTCGACATCTCTATCTTTACACTGTACTCGATTGGAGCGAAAAGAATTATGCTATCGCTTCGCTGACCTCCAAATGATCGCGTTACGATCGTTCAACCCTCGCGCGATATATAAACCTCCTGCCAAGGATGAACAAACATACTTTACACGAGGAACATCGGTATCGTCCGTAATATACAGCGAGTCGCATGCAACGTTGTTAAAAAAAAATATTGATAAATGGTGGCAATCAACTGGATACACACGCACGCAGCGAGAGTGTGGGATCCCCGAGAGCACATCGATAGAGGCTCTATCTTATCTATGATATTGGCGAAGCATTCCTCGAACCCATTAATCATTATTATGCTCGCGTCTCGCCGTATACATTTTGATATAATAATCTCCAGTTGCAATAATGATCGTTTCATGTAGCGCGTATGCAAAAGAAAAATGAGAAGTTAAATATCAGTTTTATGTTTCATCGAAATATCAAAGAAATTGAGTTTTCGTTCACTTTGCATAATATTGCACGTACTTTCATCCACACGCAATTTGAGATAACCAACTTTAATTCTTTTCCGTCTAATAGCATTTTTTTTTACCCCAAATAGAGCAGAACTTTACCGATTCAACTTTTCGTTTCCTGATAACCCCCGAAATGTTAGGGGATACAAAAAAAATTGAAAATATCACCGTTTCCCGAATTATTAAGTACGAAGTAATTATGAACGAATAAAAAATTATTATTTGTATTACGCTCGAAAGGTTGCATTTTTTTAGCTTCTTGCATTATTGGCGACAGTATGAACAGTTGGGTTTATTATTATTATTATTATTATTATTATTATTATTATTATTATTATTATTATTATTATTATTATTATTATTATTTGCGAGCGCGATCACGCAGCGCCACTAACGATGGAATAAAGGATAAACGGTAGATAAAAGCTCATCCGTGATAGTTGCGAGGAGCGCAACAGGTTTTATGTAATAAACGAGTAGAATAAGGAGGAGGGCGGCGAGAGCGGCTGTGAGAGATTCTCCGCGACAATGCGAGATGAAAGACTTGTCGTCGGGGGGTCGTCGTCGCCTCGTCTGCCTGCTGGCCATTATCTTCGTTTCACACTTTCGCGTATCTGTCTCCGGCCCGTTTATATCAGCTTACTCTAACGAAACAAAACAAAATAAATATACGAAGACGACAAACACGAAGCATTCGAATCCCCGTAGCGCGTCATTCCGAAGTCTCCGCCCGATTTCAAAGAAACAGCCCAAAGAAAAATGTAACTCTCGGCAAGTTGTGTTCCTCGACTGCTCTCATTGCGAAGTGAATCGTATGATCGATTTTATTCAATCCGACTATTAAACCGACATTTTTTAATTTAATTTAATGGAAAAACAGCACGACGATGCCGAAATTTAAAAAGAATCTTCTTTTTTACGTTCCTAGCATTGAGACCTTGACGGGTCTCTCGATAGTGAAAAAAAAAACCAGGAATTAAATACTTGTAATATCCCAGCACTGGCACGAGACCACGCCAAGCCCGGGCGTCTGGCCAGTCTCGTGCCACTGTTGGGATGTAACAGCCAACCGGAAGCTACGTGGATACATTTGGGAAGATTAAAATACATAAACGTCAGGTTGCACGAGTAGATCAACGAGGTTGCATAGATCAATGAAGTGAATTCCTCCAGAGACGATGCAAGACATCCCTGGAAGGATATCAATCGATCGGGCTGCGACTTGCAGTCGGTGCACCTTCGTCACGTTCAACCCCACGGTCTTTCGGCTTGCCTACTTGCTGGCCCTCGAAACATCCCAGACTCTTCGAGCCCCTCGCTCTTAAACCCTCCGACCATTCGCCGATCTTCGCTGTGCTTTGTGCCTCGAGTTTGCGAGCGCATAACGAGATGATCTCGGCTCTTGTCCTTTGAAGCCGCGTTCCTGCACCCGGAACTGGTGCTGCATCCTAGTACATCAGGGCTCGCGAATTACGTCGTAAATGCAAAGGCAAGTATGCGCGCGTAAGGGAACCCTGGATATAATGCACTGGTAGGAATTGTTCGTTTGACGCAACTAAATTTGGTTGAGTGAAACGAGAGTTGGGAGTTGGTTAGGGCGGACCGGGGGTAATTGGAACGTGCGTTGTAATTAGAAAGATGAGATCTCACGCATTGTTCACTCAATGTAATTGGAGTGCATACTACGATCAGTAATTACTGAGACTAGTATAGTCAGTGCGTGGAATATCTTAAATCAGGCGGATGGGCAGGTAAATGCCCTAAATTTTTCTTTAATTGAAGAAATGTTCTTAACGGAAAGGAAAGTCATCCAACTTAATCTCTGCATGTGCTTCAGATAAGATTTTTTGAAGAAAATGTCCTATTATTTTTTTAAAAGAAATTCCATAATAAACACTTCGCCTTAATGAAACATCGTTTGCGCTTTTTTTTGTTATCGGACATATCAAATATTATGTTACCGATATAATACACCATTGCTGAAACCACTGCCATTTGTATAACGGATGCAACGAATCGATGTAACATTTAATCCGATCGGGTACAATTTTTCCCGATATTTGTGCTCGTTAATAAAACTTAAGTTTGGCAGATATACGAATACTTTTTTAGAATATCCGCTTTGTACGGTTCTTCGATATTAAGTCTGGCACGCACGCAAGCACACACAAACAGGCGGATATTTTCTCTTGTTGACGCATCAAATATTACGTTACCGATATAGTCACCATCGCTAAAATCGCTGTCTCATCTCTATGAAGCGAGCAACGAATTGCCATCCCATTTATACCGACTAGGTCAAATTTCTCCCACTGCGTTTCCTCATTAAGAAAACTTAAATTTGGCAGATGAACAATTTCTTTTTTTAGAATAACCCACTCTGCACCTTTCCCCCATATTTACTCTCAAACGCACACATAAACACGCACACACACGAATATTTTCTCGTGCGCCAGTCTAGAAATCGAGGCTGGAGAGCTGGATCCTGTGCCAAATCGATACGCCTGCATCAAACAGGAGAGCGCGGAGGGGGTGGCTTGGATTTTCGTTGGGGGAGGGTGAGAGGAGCGTAGGGATCCGGGCGAGGGTTTCGACTCGCGAGGCACGCCAGCGTTTCCATTCAGAACGCTGCTCGGTCGGATCGGAGGCGTACCTTCCTAAATAGCTCCTTTGAAACTGGCCCGGCCGTTTGGTCGGCGGCGGCGGCGGTGGTGGCAGTTCCCGGTCACGGGTTACTACTATCGATGCCGAGTGGTTTATGCGGCCACGTGCCCGTCATCCTCATCCCTGCGAAACCCCCCGACGAATACCGCGCCAATGGTACTCCAACTACGGCCTCGCTCGCGAATCCAATCCACCCCGTGGATCAAGCCTCGGGCCAACGTGCATCCACTGCACGTTATTATGGGCATCCGCACCGCTGTTACTACCACCACTACCACCACCCGAATGGCACCAGATATCCGTGCACTCGCGTCCTCTCCTCTTACACCCCGCAAACTGCACGACCGAATGACGACGGCGCACCTCGTGCCATTCCCGAATACCGAATGTACACAATACACATTTCAGCGAGCCCCCCCCCCCCCCCCCCCCCCTCGAATACGAGCGCGTATAACGTGTGGGTGCGGGCGAGCTTCGATAACGCAAGATTTACGCTACGTTCCGGTGGGAGAGCCTACGAGAATTGGACGTGGAACAGAGCTAGCTGAAACACATATCTCGCACAGCCTGTCTTCCTGCAGGCTGTGCCATGCTGCGCGAGACAGCCAGTTCAAGCGGAACGAATTTTACTGCTCCGACACTGGTTTTTAATGCATTATTCCTTCCTTCCCTCCTGCATTACATACGACTGAAATATGTATATATTTTTTTTTCTTTGCGCGGTTGTTGTTGTTCTTGTCGTGCGAGGCTGGGAGTTTATTTAAGGTATTTAGGAAAAAAAAATTGAAAAAAAAAAATGTTGAGTCGGTGCTGGACTCGCGACGGCGAGTACCGAGGTAGGGGGAAAGTAAAAATTGGCTACGATTACTGAAACTCCCATGAACGAGGCTCTGACTTCTCCCCCCCCCCCCCCCCCCCCCCCCCCCACCATCGTAATGCAAAAACAGAAATTTGTCAGTTTGAATTTATGCAAAAATAAATTACTGGACTGACACAACGGAATTTTTAAGGAAAATACCTGCAAGTCCATACTTTATTCTTCATGTGATGCACGAGTGGAACATTTTGCATGGGCATTGCAGAAATATTCGGGAATGTTTTTAACAAATTGAAGAAAAATAAAATTGTTCAACAAATCTACCGGAAACCTAACGTTTTTTGTTTAAATGAAAATGTTTCGTTCACTTTTCCGAATACGGATGAATTTTTTCAGATTTTAAAATTCCGTTTAAATTTTGTGACTATCTACACATTTTTACCATATAAAAAAAAAAATCAAAGTGAATTAAAAAATCTGAAAAATGCATACGTATTCGGAAAAGTGAAGGAATAATTTTCACAAAAAAAAAAAAAAGTTAGCTATCCGGAAGATTTGTTCGACAATTTTATTTATCAACAATTTGTTAATAACATCGCGTTATGCATTATTGTTATGCATAATTAATATTTTCAGCACCTTTAACATGCTCGATTTTTTTAAACATTTTTATACCATCCAGAAACGTTTGCAAATTCCCTCCCATTTCTCTGAAACTTATGCGAAGTGAACACCATTCGCAAGGACTACCTTAAGATCGTCACGTAGCGTCCGGTCCACATAATTTAGCAACAACGGTGCCGGCTTCGGTGTACGTACGATCCGGCCCTCGAAGAAAACGTCTTTCGACCTCGACATCCAACGAACGCCAAGAGGCCGTCGTCGACACAAGGCGGGAGTGATAAGAAAGCGACGAACTTCCGCGTGTGCACAGTGAGCGACATATCCGGTGCGTCCAGTTTGCTCTCCAAAGTAACCGTGAACCAGATATCCCCGATACCGGGCGTGTCTCATTTCTTGCCGCAGTATTTCGTTCCCCCAGACTCGTTTAGCTAAGAAAACACGATCCGAAGTGAGCCGTCGTACCGCGGAGGCGCTCCGGCTATATCCACCACAATGTTCACCGGCGTTCCTCCTAACTCTCCTCCATCCGCTGGATATACGACTGGGAACCGTGGTCCGAGTGATCGATGTACGATCGCGCGTCTTCCCGTCGCTCGCGACTCTTCCCTCTTTCCCCCCGCGCGGCACCGACCGAGCCACGGACTTGTAAGTATAGCGTGGAACCACGACGGATCGGAGCTTTCTATCCTCCTGCTCGTTGTCCGGCCGGGCAATATTTACGATCTCGTTGCTCGGGAAACAGACGACTTACTACTACTTCGATGCTTCTGCCGTCTGAGAGATGGACTCTCGAGGATTCCCCGACGCATCTGGTATACACGGCCATTTGGTCCTTCTACCGTTGTCCTTCCTCTTATTCCTCCTCCCCTTCTTCCAAGACTGCTTCGCCTTTTCTCTGGTTTTTTTTTTTCTTTTTCTTTTTTGTACTTCGGTACACTCGTTGCCCGATGGAAAGTCGTCTCTCGGGAGGATCATCGGCGAATCTCCGGTTTCAGGTTGTCGTCCATCCATAAAATAATGCGGATGATACCCTCCTTCTTCTCCGATGTATTTCCCGGGAGCGAGCAAGCAGATTATGTTTCTTCTCTGCTTCTCTTCTTTACTTCGGGTGTATGCTCGCGCGACGCTCATCCTGCATACGCAAACGCCACGGTCGCTACGTGATCGGCTTCGTGAATTTCGATGATCGCGCTTCAGTATGCAACCTTGGCAATGATGCACCGGGGATGCTCCGTTAATTTAGCGATGAACCTCTCGTGTACGACGATCGACGACGACCCGCGCGATGACAATGTCGAATGGGCGATGGAAGTTAAATCCTCGTCAAACAAACAACGGTATTGAGCGATAAAACGCCCCATCCGATAAATCGCGAATGCAAGTCGTCTCTCGATTCGTTATTAAGTTGATCGTTCATTTTGAATTCGTTGAGGAAATTAATGAATTTGTGTGGCGCGCGAATGCGTTGATGACCTTGTTTCGTGATTGGGTGGAATATCTATAAGTGTTCGCGGAAAGCGTTAAGCTATAACTGTTCAATGATGTCTTTAGATATTTCGGAAAATGGGAGCTCGTGCAATATTTTTAAATCTCGTCCGGAGCGAGCTTCGATTCTTAAAATAGCTGACTGTTGGCTGTGCGAGCAAGTTTTAGACGAAGTTTTAGGTTTTTTTTATCCGGATTTGTGGCAGCGCGCTGATCCATCTTCCGGGTCGACCCATATTCGACCACTTTTGCCCTTTAAGATGCAAAATCCATTTATGTAGGATGCAAAATGGCTCGTGTGGCCGTGGTCTTCCCTACTCTGAAATTTTTACGTGCGACGCTCGATATAAGCAATCGTATACCTGCTCGATAAGAAATCCCCCGAGAGATCGTCACGACAGAGTGCACAACGTGACGAGCGGCAAACACGATATTTCGATCCCTCGATATACCCTCGCGGATCATTCCTAACGAATGATAGTCTACAGTAAATACATAAAGTATGAATATATATAGACTGTAACAAACATTGTAAATTTAATGTACCGCACTGGAAGTTTCTGGAAGTAATGAAAAGTCAATACACTTTTTCATTGATGAAAAATTGATGAAAAAATGGTCAGTGTAATAAAAACATTAGAAATATTTTATTTTCAATAATATACATTAATTTTACTATAAACGTACTTTAATTTTTTTAATTCACTTTAATATCAGTGAAAAAGTATATTAATTTTTCATTACAATTGTACATTAAATTTAATGTTCCAGTATTTACATAAAGACTTCAAGTTCGGTACAGTAAATTTTACATCGCAAGCGGCAAACACGATATGTCGATCCCTCTGCATGACCTCGCGGCTCATTGTCGTAGACGAAACCCCACAAAATATGCATAAAGTATACATATATATACACCACCCCGTCGCATTGATATTCCGTTGAAGCCGCGGTTACATTAGCACACTTTAACCTCTACGATTTTCGTGGATGAATTCTCGACGGGTTCGCGAGTACGAAGTTCGAGGATAGTAAAATTTGTGAAAAATAAAAAATGGGAACCGCGAGACGCCGTTGAGAAGTGCTACCATCCCCGGGTTTCGCACGGCGGAGGGTGGTGGAGAGGAGCCCGACTGAAACTTTACGACCGACTGGTAATAAAACGATGATAAATCCGACGTAATTTTATGCGCGATGAGGGCGAAGGAGAGAAGGAGACGAAGTGGAAGAATAAGAAGAGTAAGGCGGTGGATCGAGGAAGAGGGTGAGAAGTACCAGGGTGGAGCTTGTACGTGACCGCTGAATCTGATCCTCTGCCGAGTCGATATTATATGCACAAGGTATATGCTCACTCGCGAAGGCCACCCGGCGTCTACATTATGCGGCGAGGTTTTTTAAGTTATCCATCATTTTCGACCAGGTTCCACCCGCGCCACCGCGGATGATAACGGGCGAAGTTAGAACCCTCCTCAACATGGTACTTCGACAGGAGAAAATATTCTGAAGCTTCATTGACCTGACGTCTTTTCTTATATCGATCGAATTCTCGTTTCCAATTGACGTCCATCCACGATTTATAGAATTAATATTTATTATTTTATTATAATATTTAAATCTTGACATTCTAGTTCACACTATTCAACAATTGAGTGCAAGTTGTACCAAATCTCATTGCAAGTAGTCAAAATAAAGTTGTAACACTAGCCATTATTGACTTATATACTTTCGCTGTCTAGATCGGATTATCCGGGGACTCTTCGGTCCCGAGCCTCCCGGTCAATCGGGGTTCTACTGACCTGAAATTTCACTTGGTGAGCTTATACGTGATCGCTAGATCCGATCATCCGCCGAATCGAAATTGTACACACACGATATATGTTTACTCGCGAAAGCCGTCCAATATCTACACGATTGATGGAATAAATATTTCTTGTTAAAAAATAATTCTGTCCTCAATTTGTCGTATGCGCGTTTCCTCGAATCACTAAGTCATGTACAACAAAAAAAAAAAAAATATGCTGAAATTTCAGTTGTCGGCAACTCTCGTAGGAAAAAAAAAACAAAAAATCAGCGCATTCTTACTCGAATCTGATGGAGAGGCTGAGCAAACACATCGCCGATGTTCAAAGAGCTTCCCCGATGAAGTGCGCAACTTACGATTTCGCTCGCAGGAACTGACGGATGGAGTGCCGGCAAAGGATATTAGCTCGGCTAGTCAAAGACGAAGAGCCAAAGTACGGATGTGAAACGGTTGTGTGGCGCAAGCTATGTCATGTAGATATATTGGAAGTTTGAGATGGGAATTAGGGAACGTTTGGTTTTGCAATGTCGAGGACGTCGACGAGTCTGGTTCCGCGGAGGATCGTTGCGAAGTGTGCTCGATCGTGCCAGAAGCAGTATGGCGACCGGTATTCGTAGTCTTAGAGGAGACCACCTCAATCTTTGCCGAGTCCTCGAGATCGGCGTCCTCGAGGAGAGTCATCGAGAATTCCATCTGGAGACTCGGTGCCTCAACCGGTAGAGCCTCTTCGAGCTCTGGCTCACACAATACGATACACACACACACGCACACCTCGAACTTGCTCTTCAGCATCTGACTTTGTACACACAAACACACATCGACAACTTCGGGATCTTATACCCCATCGGTTTGAATTCTCTGCAGGATCGTTGAAGCTCATCGGAGACCCGAGCGAGAAGAACCATTGGCTCCTCGGGACTCCACGGTTCGCCCTTCCGTTCGTCGGCAGGATGTGAAAGTAGCGTGGAAACTACGCGGATGATTACGTAGATGAAAATTAAGGAGTTGAAAATTAAGAAGATGAAAAATAGGAAGGTGAGAAATAAGAAGATGAAAAATAAGAAGCTGTAAAATAAGAAACTGAAAAATAAGAAGGTGAGAAATAAGAAGATGAAAAATAAGAAACTGAAAAATAAGAATATGAAAAATGAGAAGATGAAAAATAAGAAGCTAAAAAACAAGAAGATGAAGTGGGAGCGCGAGGAGCGCGAAGACGGAGGGTGATGGCACGACCTCGCTATGCTCGAATCCCTATGCTCAAAGTAAGTTCGCCTTTACGCCCAAGGATGAGGAGAGAACAGAAGCGCGTAAGTGGGTATTCAGATGCAGAATGACGTCGAAGGGCTCTCGTAAATTCATGCGGCGTTGGGTGGTTCGTTAAGTGGGAGCACTACAGAGGACCAGTACTGGCACTGCGTCGGCCAGTGTTCGCCCACCGTCGGACAGCATCGGTTCTGTGCGTCATACTCTCTAGGGTCTACACAGGCGGTAAACCCTAAAAGTAAATTGATGTGTTGTCCCTACAAGTAAAATATTTTGTTGTCCCTATGGTAAGCAGGTAAATGAGTTATGGTAACAAAGTTCTTGTTGTTCCAACAATTTACTTTTCTCCGTGAAAAAACATTAACTTTAATTTTTTTACTTTAATTTGACTTACTTTACGTACTTTAATTTTTTTATTTACTTTAATTTTAGTGCAAAAGTATATTAAGTTTTCATTACAATCGTACATTAAGTACGATTGTAATAGATTTTAATGTTTCAGTTTTTGCATAAAAACTTCAAGTTCGGTGCAGTAAATAAAAAAAAAAAAAAATTTCGTGTATCGTTTTCTAAAAAAAAAAAAAAAAAAAACATGGCAAGCTTGGAGCCAAGCATAATGGAGAAATAAATGAGTGTATTATAGTTGGCTGAAGCATTCTCGGAACAACAGACATTTGCTTGTTTCAGACATTCTTTTCTTTGGGTGACCAAACCGAAGAATCCTATCGACGGCTGTGTATAGAGTACGTCGACTGCTATCGAATGCTCGTGTATATAAATATCCAATACTACAGCACATTATGGTATATACATATATATATATATATATATCGCGTTCCCAGCATCGTGCCGAAGACGTTCCCATTACGACGGTAAGTCACGCTCGGGTTGCGAAACGTCTTTGGAATATCAGACGGTGCCGCGTCGCCTCCTCCCTGCCCCTTTTGCCGCCTCTTTTTCGTTCCCTTACACAAATACCTATATTTATCGTAGTACGGTGAGACATACAAGTTGTACGTCATGTATTCGACGGTATCCTCGGTAGCGTGAGGCCAACAGTAGCAGTAGCGAGTACACGCAAGCTATGACGAATAAAAAGTGGAGAATCGCGCGCGACGATCCCTCTTCCGATCGAGCAGGACGTGATTTCAATGCGAACGAGTGACGAACTGCTGGGAAGTAGCTGAAAACATCGTCAAGTGGGAAACGTATAAACATGACACTTTTCACCGATCCGAGTCGCGTTACGAGCGTGGAACAAAAAAATAACAGAGAGCGTAAGAAAAAGAATATGGGATGAAGTACATGTACACCTCTAAATTATCAACATTGGTTTGTCAGTTTTACACCTCGAGTAGAGGATCGATGGTAGAAAGATACCGAGATGGCACGCCGCACTGTCAATTTTTTTCATCTTTCATGTCATAACGCGTAACTCTAAAATTGTAAGTGGTCTTTTTTTTTTTTTCATTAATCGATAAAGTAACAATGTTTCGTATCTTTGGATTCTATTCGGGGATTTTTTCAAAATATAGGGCGTACCTTGAACTGTACCGGAAGGAACAGGTTCATCCGAAATATAATGCGAACGTTGAATTGTACTGACAGGAAATGGATCTGATTTTTCTTCTTTTTGTTCAAGATTTTAATCCGGACCCATATCGGAAATTTCACTGGGAAGCCATTTAATCCATGTGCTAAGAAATCCCGACCTTTCCTTAGAAAAACGTCACTTGCGGTTTGAAAATCTTATTTTTCCACCGGAAGTGAGGTATTTCCGGTATGAGGTCACTTCCGGTTGTGTTTTTGACGTTCTATGACGTCGCTTTCGATCTTGCAATCTAATTTTCTTGGACACGACACGCCTCAAACGAATGAATAGAGATTCGCCGAGCGAAAACCGTACGTACCGCGTCTGTAACGAGAGCGTTCTATGCCAAAAGCGTGTCGACGGTGTATCGAATAGCAAAAAATGTGTTGCTAGCTGTTGAAAGTTTCGAGGATAGTCTCTATACGAGCATATATATATGTATGATACACATCGCACACGAGTTTTCTCACGCGCATCTCCCGGGCTATATTCGTCGGGGTCGCATATGGGCCACGGTGAAGAGAGCGGTGAAAGCGCGGGTACGTACACGAGCTACCGTCCGTATTATTGCATTCAAATGGAACCGAGTTCGTACAGCTGTGTACGCGCACTTCGGCTGAAGCCGTACGAGGCAACGAGTGCGCAGCGAGCGCCCCGCCGATGATATGCATCCGACGGTCCGAGAGCCCATAAACCCGAGCTCATCACCCTCGTATCCGCGCGCGGCGAGGAAGCCGCCCGGCAAGCCGCACAGAAACGAAAGGAAAAAAGCTGGAGTGGACGAAGCGGGCAGAAGCGTACGTTGGCTGTATGCGCGAAAAGCCACAGCTATCACACAGTCATAGACGGCTCTCGGGTAGGTCGGGATCGGAAGACACACGAGAAGTTTCATTTCCGATGCGAATACGCAAGGAACGACCCGAGCAGCGCGCCGAGAGAGCGACGAGGGAAGAAGAGATGGAAAAAAAATTGAAAAAAAAAAAAAAAAAAAAAAAAAAAAAAAATGAAGGTAGTGAATACAGGACGGGTGAGCAACATCGGTGGATGGAGCGGACTCGGGGAGAGGCTGAGCCGAGCTCACGAACGCATGGAACGAGCGGAAGCGAGACCGTGCATTCGCGTACGTAGAGACGTATCAAGGGCGCACCTGGACCGATGCCCGACGATCGCGGGCCAAAAGATCCGAGACGCGGTACCGTACGCTGTTATAGATGTATGTAACTCTGCAGCTTGAAAAAAGAGAGGGGAGAGCGAGGGCAAGCTCCTCTCTTCGGAGCAGGGGGAGATGCACGAGCCGATGAAAAGAGGATGCCGAGTGAGACCGAGGAGTGAGAGGGGAAACAAAATTTAACGCGAATGGCGTGCAGGAATTCACCTGCTGCGTTAGGCAGGTGTACAGGGGAGTGCGGGCCAAAACTCAATTTTCCGATAATTTTTGGATACTATTTTGTCCCGACGATACCTACATCGGGATTTTCAAGACCGTTTTGCCCCACTTACCGCAGCCATCCCAAACGTTGTTGGAAAAATTCCGTTTTGCCCCAGTGTCCCATTTTGCCCCGCTCTTCTCTCGGATGCTGTACTTCGTTTCGTAGAATGTGCACCACTTCCGAAACCCTCTTCGGCAGGTTGAAGTCGAGGAGATCTCGAGAGGCTGATGATATTGGTGCAGTCCGATGCGTCGGAGACTCGTAGAAGCCCGATCAGAGATTGCAGCGCGAGCGTCTCGTATCGAGGAGAAGGGTTGGCCTCGATAAGGGGATGTTCGCTCGGTTCATGATTTTTTTTTTTTTTTTTTTTTTCGGGACATGAAGTTTTTCTTTGACAATTTTCGAGGCTGTTCTTCGTGACACTATTTTGTGAAAAGAAGGTCACAATTTTGTGAAGACTACTCTTTCAAATTTCTCCTTCGCTAAGGGAGTCGCGAGTGACCTCGATAACTAGATTCTCAGCCAAGTTATAACTTTTGTTTTTGTTACGAAAAATATATCATAGAAATAATAAATGGCAGCTAGAAGCTTGTGAGATTATGTTTCATGCATAGATCCTTAACCCAGATAGAGTTTTTCCGGTGCTGAAACATCGGACAAGAACGGCCAAGAACGTAAAAAAAAGATTTGCACTTTTCACAAACTTTTCTTTATCCACAAACATCCACCGTTATTTTCCGGTGAATTGCACAAAAAATATTTGAATAATGAACAAAATTTATATAAAATGAATAAACATTTTTATAAAATGAAGAATCATTTTTATAAAATGAACAAACATTTTTGGTAATGTGAAGTGAAACACGTTCTCTATCGTGCTATCTCTCTCACACTCCTGGCTCGGTCACGTGACTCTCACTTCACTTTAAAGAAACAAACTTTTATCTAAAAGGAACAAAATTTTTTCTAAAATGCATTTTTTTTATTTAACAAGAGATGAGTTGTGAGCGTTTGTGCAAAATAAACGTTGGTTCCCATTTTACTGTGCACGATCCATTAAATAATAAGGTCTCGATAAATTTTATCACAGCGGAGCGAATTTCTTGCTCCGCAACGCATTCCCTCCGAAGTATCGTAATGGCCTCCGTGGCATGTAACACAATTATTAACCTCCGCCCAAACGAATATGGCAAGGAGAGTCGCGGCGTCTTTTCACTTCCCTCCGAGGAGGAGGAATCCGAGCTATGAGATTTTTTTTTTTTTATCCGAAGGGTGTGTAAATGAGGGTGCCAATAGGTCGTCCATGGGACGTATTCCCAGTTCGCCGTGGAGGAAAGAAGGACCTCCGGGCATTAAACGCAGCCGGTCGGTCCTCGAGTGGCTGACTAGGCACCACCCTCGTGGCCGTACGTCGCCCCCGACCGCCCCTTAGCGGATGCCGCTTCCGCTGCAGCGCCTCGACGCTTCCAATAATCGTACGTTGGACACTTTGCGGGGAATTGAGGAACATCGACGATGGCAAAGTTGTCGTCGTCGTCCTCTTCCCGAGGAGCTTTCACGTTCGGCACATCGACGCCCCTCGCCGATGGGGTGTCGGCGGTTCGCCAATATCGGGTGCCGGGGAAAGTCTATCGGAGATAAGGAGGACACAGCGCGGAGCGAGAATGCGAGAGGAATGGCGTACGAGCAGTGCCAGCATAAATGCACGAGAGCCGGAGAGTGAATGAGACGAAACGACGTAGCGCGCAACATAAAGAAGGGAAGTACTTCTTCTATTTTCAAGACTCTCGTGGAAAACGGGGAACTGATGCGGTCATGAAGACCCCACTCGAGACCCGCACGACTTCGGGCCAGTTCGCCAATTTCTTTTTCTTTTCTATCACTTCGACTCTACAGCTCAACTCTAGGCCGACTGCCCGCGGAATGAAATGTCGGGAATCGTCGTGGGAGAAAAAAAGAGGTTGGGCTGGAGGATAAGAGAACGAAACAAAAAAGCCGACGGAAGAGAAACCGAGAAATGAAGTCTCGTCGATGGAGCGCGGGAGGAAAAAAAAAAAAATGAAGGAAGGAAAAGGAGGAATCTCCAGCACGTAAAGATAAGAAGACTCCTCTCGGGTTTCCTTTCCGATCGCTCTGGGAACTTCGTCAATCGCCCTCGGAGTCGCCGGCGCGATTGCCAGTGACTACGCGCGGCTCATTCACCGGCCCGGTAGTTTCTTACACGAGCGAGTCGTCGGATCGTTTCCGATTTTATGTCTGCGAGCTCGCGACGACGAGACTGTCGGGCCTTGATAATCTTCTGGCTTTATCGTACGATTCCGTTACGCTGATGATCGTTGTCTCGATGAGAAGAGGCGCCGATGGGCAGAGTGGGGAGTATCTGAAGGAAATAACGTTATTAAATAAAAATAAAGATATTAATGATTTTTATGCTTTCAATAAACGGGTCGACAGTTTTCCATACAGCTCTGATGCGTTTTGAAAGAAGACGCTTGTTTATCGAGTGAATGATGTAGGTTAACGGGTGTTTTGAATGTGCGCGCATGTAGGTTAGACTGTTTAGAGAATCGATATGTATCGAAGCGAGCGTCGGCTAATCAGAACGATGGAAAGGCGGCTCGAAGTCGCGTTACGTCCAATTTGATTCTCAAGAGAATGTGAGAGATCTGGAAAGATAGAAAAATAGGTGAACGCGTACTTTGGTTTGTCGCCCCATACGAAACCTTCCATAGGAGACATGTTATTTATAATGGGCAGAGTGAAGAATGCGTAAAGGAAATAACTTTGTTAAATATTTTTTTTAATAAAAGATTTTTATTTTTTTTATTAACGGGTCAACACTTTTCCATATCATTATCGCCGGTCTCGAAACCAGACGCTTGTTTTTCGAGTGCAGAATATAGGGTAACAGGTTTTTTAATTCGCGCGCATTTAGATTAGGCGAGCCGGAAAGACTCTTTCGGGAATCGACGCCATCGAAGATAAAGATAATAATAATAACGATGCTAATAAAAATGAAAAATAAAGATAACCGTAAAGTAAAGATAATAATAACGACGCATTTACATCTCTATCACTCCAACTCTACCAGATAACAACTCTACGAAAAAAGACAACTCTAAAAACTCTACCGTATTAGAATTCTACCAAAATCTCTACCAGAGAGTAAAAAGACTACCAGAATCAAGATACTACTCTAGCGGAATGGAAATAAAACTCTATCGGTAGAGTTTTATTTTGATAGTTTTTTTTTTACTCTCCGGTGGAGATTTTGGTAGAGTTCTAATACGGCAGAGTTGTGAGTGGTAAAGACGTAAATGTGCCACAATAACAACCATAATAATGAAAAAATCTAAAATAATTATAGCGATAACAGTGACGTGAAACGGAAACATGGGCCAAAAAGCGTCTCACAAATCAGCGTTACAACCTTATAAATCATCCCTGAGTACTGAGACCATAATCAGGTCAGGGAACAACCCCTTACTCAGAGCCAGAACATTCAGCGGCAGCAAAAGAGATCCGTGACCGGCGAAGAGACCGGCGGCGGTGAGAGATCGGGAAAGATAGAAAAAAATAGCTGGACATTGAGATTGTCGTCCGATACGAAGCGTCCGATAGGAGACAAGGTATTGTTATCGATTACAACAGAACCATTAAAAAAAATTTCGATACTTCCAGAAGAGGGTATCATTGTCGAATATTTGATCGAGTTGCTCGTCGAGTTCCACTTTTAGAACAAACGGCGATAGTATTGAGTGACGTCAACGAAGCCCCGAAATCAAAGTGAAATCACGAGACTGAAGTGTGTCTTGCTCTGGTGAATGACATTTTTTTCTATCAACGGCGCGATGTCAGTTGCACACAGGATTTTTCACGAAACGAACAATGTTTGTCACCCATTCTGGTACAGGCGAACGTTCTGTGATAGGGAGCGCATAAAACGAAAGGCTCGTATAGGCCGACGGAGATAGGACGGGATGAGAGGAGAAAAAAAAACCTCGACGTTTGATTCTAACGCTGCGAGGGAATGTGGAGGAATAAAAAAAAAGGAAAAAAAAATAGGAACGAGAAAACGCACAAGGGATGTTGGAACGCGTGAATGGCAGCTGCAATCCGGTGGCTCGGTCCCCGCGTCCCAGCTGCTCTTGCCGCTCCGCCAGTCGATATTTGATTGGTACAAGGATAAATAATGAAAAATAAAACGTCGTACTGTCGGCGACCGGAGAACGTCGAGAACCGACACTCGCACTAGGAAGTAGGATGCATATGTGAATTGCACCCGCACAGCGTAGCGCGCAAGCATACACTGCAAAAATAAATTGTAAATTTAATGAACTGGAACTTTAAATTTGCTTACATTACTTACATTAATGGAACGTTAATGTGCTTTTTAGTAAAATTGAAACATCAGATATTAAAATTTCAAATCTTTTGCCCGAAATTTACAAAAATGTTAATAACAGATAAAAATTTTACTGCAAAATTGAAATTTGAAATTTGAGAAACAGTTCATGTAAAAAGCTTCCAATACAGTTAATTAAGTTTCAAACTAATTTTTTCTCCAAAGATCCTTCGTCACCCAACATTTAGGCGGGGTGATCTTTTCGAACCGGGGCTGAACCTCTCAAGCTCGAGGAAGAAAAACGACTCTCAGCATTAGGTCAGGTACACAACTAATGGAATCTTTGAGGATCTCAGCGAGGAATCCCTAGTGGGAGTGCCGCAAAGGGCCAGTATTGGCACAGCGTCAGCCGGTATTCGCCCAACGTCGGCCGGTCTTGTGCTGGAGCCCCTTAAAGTCGACAGGTTCAATTAACGTTAAAAATTTGAAAGCTCCAGATTTTTCTTCGATATCCCGTTTGGGGTCTCGCGAAGAACCCAACCAACCCGAGTAGAAATTTTCGAGCGTTACATCGGGTCCCGATAGGGTCCGGAGGAGACCTGACGAGGCATTTTCAGGACCTTATCAGGCCCCGATGCAACGCTCGAAAATTCATACTCGGGAACGGTCGACGGCCATTTTTGCCCTGGAATACTGGAAGGGGTTAATCGTTATTCGAGCCTCTTCCCACCTATCGTTCATTGACGCTCGCGCGGTTCGACGACTGGCTACTCTCCGTGAATATTGAAAAAGTTTTGTGACATTTGCGAATGCAAGTTTCTCATATCGTACGGATACGTATGTGCTTCATTGTTTTATTTACGATTGTGCCGCACGTACGAGGAGTGGAAACGTTACGCGGATTGTCCGCGACGCGGGAGATACCGTGACTAGCTGGTGGGACGGGAGACCCCGAGAAAACGGCATCGCACGGGGAAATACGCTCGGCGGCGATGGAAGAGGGTGCAGCAAGAGCCGAATGCCGGCAGCAGACGGAGACGGAAAGGCGGGTAACAGTTGCATCGCACGATCTCGACGGTTGTTCTATAGATACGAGGGGGCAGAAACAGGCGATATGTCGGAAGGGCTCTCCTCGCCGGCCTCTTCGAATTCGTGATGGCATTCGGCATTGCGCCGCATATTATCCAAGGATGAACGAAACCCATTGGGAATCTCAAGTCCTGGCACGAAAAGGCTCCGTTCTTGTTATTGTACGTCGTCGTCGTCGTCGGGTTTTCATTCCCGCATGTCCCCCGGATCGTGCACGACGACCAACAAGATGGAGAACACCGGAGAACGAACTACGAACGTGTACGCATTGCCGTACAACCGTAATTATTCTTGACGGTTAGTCAACAACTTGGGACTTACGAATACCGCTACGAAAGTCGACCTTGCGTCCAGGGGCATTCTTGATCGCTGCGAGATCGCTACGCTAATCGTTAAAGTTTATGGTAAACAAAAATAATTATTTATTTTTGGAAAGTACGATGTTACTTCGTAGCCGGAGTCAAGAGGGGGTGCCGTACGCGTCGAGTCCAAAAGGTAACTGACCTTCCGTCGAAACGCATTCTTGATCGCTACGGGTATCGTTAAAGTTTATGGTAAAAAAATAATTGTTTATAAAAAAAAAGTACGATGTTACTTCGAAGCCGGAATTAAAAGGGGGTCTCGTATGTTTTGAGTCCAAAAGGTAACTGACCTTGCGTCGAAAGGCATTCTTCATCGCTGCGAGGTCGCTACGCATATAGTTAAAGTTTACGATAAATAATGTATATTTACAAAAATGAGAATTCGAAGATTCTACGATTATTCGTTGCAAATAGATGGGCTCCAATGATTGCTCCTTTTTTTACTTGGTAAAATAAGATCCTTTATCTTGTGCATTTTCAGGCTCGAAACTGTTATTACGAAAGGCTTTAATAGTGCAATCAAAGAAATTGATATTTCCACGACAAAAATAAACGATCAAACGAGCGCACGAAATCACGAGTGTTCGGTGAATATGACTTTTTTAAACGTCGTATAAAAATTTCCTTAATCGCGCAGAGTTTCATGTTGATACTTCAAGATTTACTTGTTTTTATGACAACCGTAAAAAAAAAAAAGAGAAAAATTCAGGGCAAACGCGTCATTATTTCAGACGGTCGCTGAAGACGGGACAAGGGAAAAACCTGGTTGATTCCCGCGGGTAAAGTTACGTCAGCGTCGAGAGCACGCGTTGAAATTTACAACGCGCTGTGTGACGCGCATAAATTCGAGGGACACAGACATCTCCGCTGTGCTCTTCCTGCTGGTCGAGGGAAAAATTTTCCTCGCCGAAATATGCCCGAGTCGTGAAAGAAGACTTGGGTGAACAAGCATAAAAAAGAATAAAAGGAAGAAAAAAAAAAAAAAAAAAAAAAAAAAAAGTCCGAAAAAAGTTTGAGCACGATGATAGAGAGTCACGCTTGGGCTACTCGTCATATCCGGCGGAGCTGGAGGGGGAGCTCGTAGCAGGTTCGCAGGTGTTCTTTTCCGCGCGGAAGGAAAAGTCTTTTCACGCTCGGATAAGAAAATTCAGGTAAAACGTTCTGTCCGCCTCTACGACGATGTATAGTCCTCCTTTCTCATTAAGTCCATGAGTATTTATCTTTCTTTAGTACCCTTGAGCTATGTAAAATCAACTGAGGCTTTCACAATTTCCTCTTCTCTTCGTAAATTCAGCAAAGTCCGTCGCAAGCGCTTTCGCATCGCACCTCCCGCCCCGTCCAGTGCAGACTGTACGCGCACCGAGCAACAAGAAGCGGAGAAACAAACACTAAAATAAACGTGAGTGTTCGGTCTTGCCTTTTTGCTGGATCTTACAGTGTACGTTTGAAAAGCATACTTTTGAAAAGTTTTTACGAATCTTTTTTACAGTGTGTATTTTAGAGTGCAACACAGTTTTCACACTGTAAACAAAATTCGCACGAATTTTAGTGTGCTGGCACTGGAAGTTCCTATGCATAACCTGGTATATTTAATTTCACGTACAGTTGTGACGAAAAATTAATGTACAGTATATTTAAAACTTTATGAATACTTTACTTTACTTTCACTATAAAAGTACCTTAATTCCAATAATTTACTTCGATTTCACTGTAAAATTATTGTAATTCTTCATCATAATTGTAAATTAAATTTAATGCGCCAGTTTTTGGATCAAAACTTCGAGTCCGGTGCATTAAATTCACATTTTTTTCTTAAACAGTGCACGTCTATCTTTTCTCCCCAAACTGCTGCAGAAGGCGAGTCACCCGAGGGTAACGAGTGAAAAGGGATTCACAGATTCATAAAAACTCGCTGTGTTATAATTTGATAAAAGTCCAAACGTTCCGACGTTGTATAAAATTTTTTATATAAAAGTGTAGATCGTTTATGTCGTACGATGTTACTTCGAATCCGGGCTTAGGAGTTTAAAAGTTAACTGATATTTCTCTTAGCGATACAATCTATAAGAACTTAAGTTTTTTTGAAAGAATCGAGAGCAAGTCATGATAATGCTCACAGGTGGAGACTTTAGTTCTCGAAGCAGAGTAAAAACAAAATGGTGTCGATTTTGCGAATCGGACTTCGTGACCGATCGGGTACGAATCACGAATTCTCTCAAATTCTCTATTTTCAAAATACAAACTAATTCAATTACGTGTTAGTCTTTGGTACTGGGAACTCAGCAGTATGGGAGAGGAGAAAAATGGCGAAAGAGAACGACCGACATTCCCGGTGAGAATACTCGAGTGTTATTTCTGAGAAATCGTTCTCGAGCACATAATGCCATCCATCTTATAACCATCGCACAATTTCATTTCGCAACTGTATGGCACTCTCGCCGGTCTGGTATTATCTCCGGCGAGGTATTTTCATCAATAATTCACGTACTCACTGCGAGTTTCGATGTTTGTACCGCAGCATAGAATATTCCAGAATCTTACCTGCAACAGAAGAAAAAAAACTTGTATTTAGTATAATAGAATTTAAACGGCTTCAGCAATCGTTATAATTTGATAATATTATTATTTAAGTCGCAGGTAGAGGTTTATTGATTTCGTTATGTGCACTTCTGAGCTTTTTCGGTCTGGGACTATTATTAAAAAATAAAATAAAAAAGAAATTAAATTAAATCCAATAAAAAAAACATTGAGAACACATTAGACCAATTTAAAACTAATTTTCAATATACAAATCAATTTTTTTTTAATACCCTCTCTGAAGAGGCTAAAAAATGTGAGACGAATATATTGAAAATGTCGAAATCGTCGACAACGGCAGACCGCAATGAAACTCTCGAGTTTCAAGCAACACGTAACGTTCCCAATCTCAAGCAGCATCGCGGGAAAGCCGCAACATTGTTGCAATTAATAAAATTTCGCGAGAATTTTACACCGACGATTGTCTATAATTATCACAGAGCCGGGAGTTTTAACCACGGCATGCAAAATATTAATTACACCGCTCGTTTACCTATTCTCGAAATATTTAGACCGGAGCAAAAAAAAAAAAAGAATAAAAAAAGACATAAAAAAAAAATTATCTTTTCTTTCACACACCTTTGCGGGGCTTCTTCTCGCGTAATCGAGATAACTTTTCGGAGTAAACTCTTCGGTCGGCTACGCGAGGGTTGAAAATTTAACGAAAAACCGGGCACAGCGGAGCCGCACGATAGAGATAATAATATGAAATTCCGAGGGCGCACGTCGACGCACGCGTTCGCTATGCATCTCCGGCAGAGGAAAGAGGTATTCGGACAACATCGCCTCGACGTGGTCGGGGCGAAGCTCGGGCACGAATTTCTCTCCGGGCTCGCCCGCCGCTTGAATAATATGAAGCGCCCGGGACCTTGCCAGGCGCCCACAATTCCAACCGTGCCCCTCGTATAATTAGAGATGACCCGCCCTGATATCATCCAGCCACCGACGCTTCCTACCCGCTGGAACCCGAACAACTCTTCGTGATCTGTCTCTTCTGTGCTCTCTCGGTGCGCTTCGCTTACACCGAGCAGCTTCCACTGAACTTACTCGCCTTTTCAGCTCTCCGAACTCTCCAGCACTGACATCGAGAGACTCGGAGCCATTAAAAGACCTCTTGCAAGTTTGGCATGAAAAATAAAGTCGCTGGTGCACAACATCCAGACTGCATGCAGTTTAATGCAGTGCAGTTATCATTTAATAATTGCCCTTCTCCGGACTGCCGAGCCACCTCATAAATACACATCGTAGCGAGCGCGTTTAACTACGAATAAGTATATATGCATTTGTGTACTGTAGTTTTGGCTTGTGCGAACGTTTCGTACAACGAGCACTGCGAGATGCTTTGAAACTAATAAATAAGAGAAGTTTATTGCTGTTTGCCATTAAAAGACGACCGTCTTTTCCGCTAAACGGAAAAACATATTTTTTTCTATATGAGTGAGAAGATTGTAAAATGTAAAAGTGTACATTGATTTCGTCTGAGATGGAGAGACGGTGATGCGCGATTGATGATTAAATATTTATATATATACATTTTTCATGCCAGTTACCAATTGGTAAAAAAGACGGCAGGTAGACGTGAATTTCGTTGATGAGAGTTCACATCAACTCAAAGTGAGCGCTTTGAACTACGAAAAATAATAGACACCTTTATGTACTATATATTTTGTCGTGATCGAACATTTCGTACGGCGAAGCACAGCGAGACACTTTGTAATTGAAAAATAAAAAAACCGGAAGTTTATTGCTGCTCGAACATTTCGTACGGCGAAGCACAGCGAGATACTTTGTAATTGAAAAATAAAAACCACAAGTTTATTGCTGCTCGCCATTAAAAGACTCAACGACTTTGCCGCTAAGGAGAAAACTGTCCTTTCAATACAAATAAGAAGTTAATGAAATATAAAATTATTCATTGAATAGTAATCAAATTATATATTGAATAATATAAAATTATTCATTGAATAGTAATCAAATTATATATTGAATAATATAAAATTATTCATTGAAATAAGTGAAAAAATTATTTATTTTTTGTACCAGTTACCAAATGTCAAAAAAGGACGGCACGCAAACGCGAATTTGGTTGATGAGATTTCTGGGAGCGGAGCTCCCAGGGAATACCTCTGGTGCATATCGAGACCGGGTCCCCCGCTCAGGTGGTATAATATCCCGGCGTGGCACTAGCGCCAATTACTCCGAGCTACTCTTTGAGGCCACTTCAAGCAATCAACCGGAGTGGCCGTCGGAAATTCGACGAACGCGAAAGCTCTTCAGCTGGCGCAGTCAAATTTGTTTTTCCACAAATTAACTCCCCTCGTACAACCGCTCGATCTCTTCTCGTTTTCTGATATACCATCTATTGATTTTTTGTAATTAATAGTTTTTAATCAAATTTTTTGAAAAATTTTCGCCACACCGATCTAGCTTGAATTTTCTCAGATTTTCATCACCATCCGTTTTTCTCGCAAACCTTAATGACAATAACGAACGAACTTGAGGTGAAAATAAATAGTTTTTTTTTATATTTGCGATTCTCTTCTGTGTCAGACGAGATTGAATCGTCGGGTCCACCAATTAACTCCTCTCATAAGACCACTCCATCTCTTCTTGTTTTTTTATATAAGAACCATTGATTATTTTTTTTAATCAACAGTTCTAAATCAATTTTTTTGACGAGTTTTCACCACGCCGATCTTCGTTGAATTTTCTCAGAATTTCATCACCTTCCGTTTTTCTCGCAATCCTTAATGACACCAACGAACGAATTAGAGAAGAAAATAAATAAAGTTTTTTTTTTTTTTTTATATTTGCGATTCTCTTGTGTGTCAGACGAGGTTGAATCGACGGGTCCACCAATTAACTCCTCTCATAAGACCACTCCATCTCTTCTTGTTTTTTTTTATATAAGAACCATTGATTATTTTTTTTAATCAACAGTTTTAAATCAATTTTTTTGAAGAGTTTTCACCACGCCGATCTTCGTTGAATTTTCTCAGAATTTTCTCAGAATTTCATCACCTTCCGTTTTTCTCGCAAACCTTAATGACACTAACGAACGAATTTGAGAAGAAAATAAATAAAGTTTTTTTTTTTGTTTTATATTTGCGATTCTCTTGGGTGCCGGATGAGGTTGAATCGCCCGGGGTCCATCGTGAAAGAGGAGCCGTCGAGGGTCGGAGAATTCCAACCGGCGAACCGACCCCTCCGCCACGCTTTCATTACGCTTCCGGTGAGGTCGACGGGTCGCTGCCTAAGTAAGTGAAAACTTCGGTAGATCATGTGGAAAACTTGGGATAAAATTTTTCCTCGAGAAAAGTCGCTTCTGCCATCGCCCAAGACGGTGTTTCCGTTTCTTATCCGAACTCTCGGCGCCCTCTTCGTCCCCTTTGCGAACCTCTTTCACGCTGCTTCCCGACGAACCTGAGCTCACCTCGCCGAATCGTCACGCAGTTCGCGTCATTCCATGGATAAAGAAGAAAAAAAAAGACACTGACACGGAGAACTCTCGGAGGTGCTTCGCCCCCGGTCGGCTTCCAACTCGTCGACAATTTCCCTCGTATTTCGCGCCAACCCCGAAAGTCCCGGTAGAATCAAAAGCGCCTCCGGGAACAATAGCCGAGACTCCGACCAACTCCGTCGGACCCGCGAAGTTACTTCTTACCACTGGTTTTTCTTCAATGGACACTTAGAGTCCCGAGTCACAGCTCTGGGCGAATTCCCAGCAGCTCTCTGTTGGAAAACACGCCGGGACTCTGACTGTATTACACTTATAAAAAGGATCATTCAGAACGGAGCGAAACACTCGCGTAATTGCCTCGACGAATTAATTGGATTTTTGTTTCTTCTATAATTGGATCTTAATCTAATTGGATTCTTATTTTGTATTGTTTCCAGCACGCAGGTGATGGAAACTACTTTTAACTGGTAGCGATAGGCGTTGTTTGTAAAAATCCTAGCTTTCGGGGTAAAGAATTTTTTTTCATTATTTATTAAAACAATTCATATTTTAAGATTTTCCTATGCATTTTTTAATAATTTCTCGACCACACTTCTTTTTCTCACCAACACTGGTTTTTTTTTTTTTTTTTTTTCAATGGACTCTTTGAGTCCCGAGTCACAGCTTTGAGCGAATTCCTCGCAGCTCTCTGTTGGGAAACACGCCGGGACTCGGACTGTATTATCCTTATAAAAAGGATCATTCAGATCGAGAGCGAAACACTTGCGCCATTCCCTCGACGAATTAATTAGATTTTTGTTTCTTCTATAATTGGATCTAAATCTAATTGGATTCTCATTTTGTATTGTTTCCAGCACGCGGGTGATGGAAACAATTTTTAACCGGTAGCAAAAGGTACCGTGTGTAAAAATCCTACCTTTTTGGGTAATGAAGTTTTTTTTTTAAATTTATCAAAACAAATAATATTGATATTAATATTCATAATTTATTAACGGATTACTCCTTTTACAGTTTTATCGCAAAACAGAACATTTCAATAACTGTATGACCTGGTTTGTGATCACATGTGTTCTCTTCTGGCTTCAGAATTAAAAAAAAAAATTAAATTAATAACACTGGTCACAAATGAATAAATTAGGTAAACTATGTTGGATTAAATAATATTGCAAGATTACCCTACGCATTTTTTAATTTCTTGGCAACATTTCTTTTTCCCAACTAAAAGTGAAATTTCAAAGACAGCTCCTTGTCTTTTGGACAAAAAAAAAACAGAAATAATGATAATAAATCGACGTTATTTATATTTTTGAGTACTTTTCGCTTTTCACGGAAGGTTCGCTTAAACTTTAATAAAAGCGTATCGCTTTTGATGTAATAAAAAATGCAAGAGAATTTACTGCCAGACGTAAATTCATTTTCAACGTACCAAAGCCGGTTTAGGCTTATGCATCGAAAGCTCCGAGATTAGAGCTGCGTCGACGAACAGAGCGCGGCATGTGTGCGGGCAAAATTCGCATGTCGGATGACATCGCGCTGAACGAGCATGCCGCATCGTCTTCGCTGCGGGAAAATGACGCAAAGTCTCAAACTCCCGTACGGTAGGACGAATACGAAAAACGTCAATATTTGATGCTCGGCTCTTCGTTCTGTATTTATAGGAATCTACCCCGCACGACGGAAATGCGCCGCGAGCTTTCGACGTCAAATGGAGCAACGACCACCGTTACATACATACATTTTATATATGTAATATTTTATCTACATATTATATACATATATATATATATATATGTATATAGAGGCGAAAGATTTTTGATCCTTGAGGAGAGAGAATAAGCGAAGTTTCGGCGTCGCATTAAAGTGTACTGCAGTGTAGACGAGACACGTGTACGCGCACACACATAGGGATGCAAACTGCGGATATAGAAATAGGCACGGGTATATTGTACGTCGTAGAAGGAGAATGATAACAAGAAGAAGAAACGAACGCCACGGGCGGAAGTACGTGTACGGATAAGACGTAAAGTGTGCGCGGAAGAAGAACGAAAGAATATTCCATTCTATGTGCTCGCCCTCCTCGGTGCAGTTGAGCAGCAGAAAAATAAAAGGATAAAAGAGCAAATCGAGAGGAGCGTTCGTGGAAAAGAATACACGTACGACACGACGAGGATTTTCTGGCAGACGAAAATGGTGAATATCCAGGTGAGCCTGGAGCTCCAAAAACGAAAGAAATTGACGATGGCAGGAGAGAGAACTACGAAGGAAAGCAAGAGATAAGATGCTGAAGAACAGAAAAAAAAAAAAAAAACTGGTGAGTCAATCCAGTAATATTTCACGTTTTTTTTTTTGCAACTCATGGTCTGCTTGTGCCGCATTCAAGTGACGACATTTGCATAATTTTCTGCTGGCTACCTGGGTGCGATTATTTCATATGTCGCATTGTGACTTTTTAAAAAACATTTCGTCCAACATTTCTTCATAATTTTTTTTTTCTTATGATTAAAGAAAAAAAGCTGTCACCATTTCTTTATAATTTTTTTAAATATTTAAGGTAAAAAGGTCACCATTTGTTCATAATTTTTTGTATGTTTAAGATAATATACGAGAAAAAATGCATCAATTAATTCGAAATTTAACACCAAAACAACATTTTATACGTCCAAATGAGGCAGTAAATTTCGCCGCGGTCCGAAAAAGATATTCGACCATCTTATTAGTTTTTTTTTTCGAACGGGTCGAACTTTCAGACGGTCAGACAGAATCGAAAAAAATACTTTTTCTTTTTAATTCAACAGTACGTAAAACATGTTCCTAGAGCACAATATAACCGTGGATTTTTTATATTACAATACTTTCTCTTCTTACGTCCTCCGTACGTGACAAGAAAGTAGAAACACGGAGGAATTGCGAAAAAAAAAAGAACGAAACCGGTGAGTAGAAACGGAAGAGGAAAGAGTCAAATGGGAGCTTCGAAAGGAGGTCGAATATCGTGACAAACGTCACGAGTAGGGAACATGTGCCGAGAAAGCACGATTTTCCATGCGGGACTTTTATTTCCCTGCTGCATGTACGACACGAGTTACATACGGGCGGATTCTCGTATATCGCGTCTAAAACAGTGAAAAATTGAGATACAGTGCCGTATTTAAGAATGCTTCAAGAAAACGTGGACAAGAGCGAAAAATGAAGACGCATAAAGGTTCGATCGCCTCGGGGAGAAGGAAGGAAGGAGCAGCGAAAAAAAAAAATGTAGAGAGTAGAAAGTGGAGAGAAATAAAGAAAGGGAGCAGGACGATAGAAAAGAACGTGAACGTGAGGACTTGGCCGAGAGGCAAGAGTGGTTCGACGGATAACGGGGCGCTGGCGAGGCCCTCGTAGTCTCTCCGTGCGACGCGCGGGCATAGAAATCTTCGACTCGATAATATCGCGGTCAGTGGGACAATCGCCGGAGAAAGTTACCCTCTCGTTTCCCTCCTTCCCTCGCCGTCACTTGGGCGAGCTCCTCCGGCACTTACCCACACTGTATAACGAGTGTTACTGTGCTCTCGTACGGAGAATACAGCGAACGAGAGCTCTCGGTTCTCTACACCAGCCCTAATCGCCCCGAGACCGTCCTCGCCGTCAATCCGCGGTCTCTTGTGTCGTGTCCTCGTTCCACGAATTTCCCGGCGTTCTCGTCACAAGATCTGACATGGCGCTCAGCGTGCTGGAGGAGTTCGAAATTATAATTAGGGGCGGAAAGGTCAAGACGGGGCGGTCGCAAAGGATTTTTTTGTATTTAAAAAAAGACTTGCGGCACTTGGCATGTTTCGTTGCGCATGTTGAGAGCACTATAAATATCGTCAGTTTACTAAATCAGATAGCACGCGGTATGACCAGAGATGGAAGGACCTTTTTTCAGTCAAGAATCGAAGAAGTTAAAACGAGCCGTTGGAAAAGGTTTCTATAAAAAAAAAAGGACTTGTCGCACTTGGCCTGTTTCGTTACCCGTGTCGCGTTCGCAATGAAATTCGCCACTTTGATAAATCAGATACCACGCGGTATAACCAGACGTGGAAAGACGTTTTTTCAGACAAGAATCTAACAAGTCAAAACGAGCCGTTGGAAAAGATTTCCATTAAAAAAGAGACTTGTCGCACTTGGCCTGTTTCGTTGGGCATATCGCGATTGCGATAAATTTCGCCAGTTTAATAAATCAGATACGACGCGGTATAACCAGACGTGGAAGGACGTTTTTCCGCCAAAGTCGAAAAAGTCAAAACGAGCCGTTGGAAAAGGCTTCCATTAAAAAAAAGGACTTGTCGCACATGGCCTGTTTCGTTGCGCATGTTTCAATCGCGATGAAATTCGCCACTTTAATAAATGAGATTGCACGCGGTACAACCAGATGTGGACCGACCAGATATGGAAGAAGCTTTTTTTCCGCGAAGAGTCGAAAATGCGGAAAAGGTTCGGTCGAGACAGTTTGCAAATGTGCAGTAAGAGAGTACAAGAGCGTCGTGCACACGATGGGCTGTAGCTCTCGGCCGAGACGGTCATGAATCTCCGTCCGTTCTAATTGGAAAAGTCCGAACTGTCGATAGAAAGATTCCAAATTTCCGGGCACGTACCGGGTTCGTTTCACCTCGGCCGGGAGAAAAATATCCTTCGGTTTATACGACGTGTATGGCTCGCGTACGTGGCACAAAAGTATCTTCCGACTGTGTCTACCGGAGGGGAAAGCACGTAGCTAATACTATTTGTGCACACGGTCGATTCGAAGAACCATCTGGTTTGGATATCGAATGAAAGAGTGATAAAGCGACAGCGGATGGAATATGACTGAAGCGTTCGTTAATTTTTCATCACCTAAATAACTGTCCTCCCATATGCGCACACCTGCTGCGAGGCTTTCAGTCACGATGATTTTTCATAATTCCCCGGGAAATGCAACGCCCCACGTATTCGTAGTGTTCGCAACGTCCAAAAGTTTTGCAAATAAATTGAGCACCATTCTCTCGCATATGAGGCATGCCATACCGATGCAGAGACGTTTTTTCTGATCTTCCGACATCTGTACACTGTCCGTCATGGATGCCTCGTTATTCTAATTTTTCTGAGTAACTCGATGTTCTAATGAGATCGACGGTATTAAGCAATGCCTCGCTTGATATCTTCGATCCCGTTAAAACATCGAGCTAGTCAGAAAAAAACAGAAAAAAAAACCGGACATCAATTACGAACAGTGTACAAATTTTGGAGAGAGAATTCGAAAAAAAAAGTCTCTATATCGGTATGGAATGCCTCATATACGAGAGTCGAACATCCGGTAGAACACCCGGCAGAACATCCAGTCTTGCTGGATGTCATGCTTGATATAGACATCGACATCAACCAGGATGTCCAGAACAACCAAGCATCACTGACCGGCACTGTACCATAATTGGTCACATGGTTAGTACCATTTTCAGATACCCTCCGTTTCGGATGTTCAAACCGAATATTGCAGAAAGTACAGTATTTTATTATCTAAAAAAAATCACAGAACCATAAAGAGGTCGAATGTGGTCAATTGTGGAACAGATTGAAGAGAGTCGGAAAAAAAGTGGTTGTATCGATGGGGAATGCCGCGTATACGAGTATAATTAGAGGTTCCACACGGGTCCGTTGAGGCGTTAATTTATCTAACACTCGGATATCTTCTGGACGTTCGAACGATTAGGAAAAACTCTGGACGTGGTGTTCGCCGTGTACGGCAAACCATCAAGGTTCTATCGCCGGTTGTAAGTTGTCCTGGATTCCCGATCACGAGCGTCCCCGATGCCCGCTGGTCGACGGACGAAAAAGATAGTTAGGCGGTACCGGAGAGAACGGCGACGTTACAACCGAGAATAATAAGATGCAAATAGAATATAGCCTGTGGCATATCGTACGGGTATGAAGCTGCGAAAGCCCTCAACGGCTTATTGGCGTACACTAGATATAATAGCTCCGGGGCGTTATCTCATCCGTGTGCCTCTCTCGCTCGCCAGGAAACACCTTGACATTGGCGGCAGAATGGTCTTAACGATCAGCGACCCCAGAGGCAACTTTCGCGAGGTTCAGCAAACGAGATATAAAACGCGCTGGCTGTATCAACGATAGTTACGCGGCAACGTTTCCGCACGACGGTGCAAGGAAATAAATCACCGGCTGTGAGCGATCAAGAAAGATGTGCCTTTTGTTTTTTTTTTCCTTCTTCTTCTTCGTCTTCTGGCAGAGGAAACTTGCAGGAAATGTACAAGAAGCCAAACGGGAGAATCCCTCGGCAAAACCGCGAATCGTTTACAATCGTTTATCATTCATTTTCTTTTTTATTCCAATAAATCACTACGATCGGTAGGATTTGCCAAACGATGTATCCAACTTATTTGATTGTGCGACAATTCCATGTTTATCCGAAGAGCCAGCGCGAAGAACAATCTTGCAGTCGGTTATTTGCTATTGGAGTCATTTTAGCGGGCTTAGAGAATTCAGTGGGCGAGACCAACGGCTTTCGCCGAACGGAAAGAAAGATAATTGTGTGACCGCGGTGTTCTCTCATTTCCTAGCCCGAAGTCGCTGAGGACAGTCGTAAAGATGCGGCTGTCACGGATCCGGTGCGATGAAAAAATTCGAATCCCAACGAGTACTGTTTCTTCGGCGCGACCGAACGAGTATCCTCAGAACGGTCGCAATTATTCCGATTTCACCGGTTTTGATGGCTCAATTACCGTTGCAGGCGTTCGCAGCGATAGCTTCGGCAACAGCGACATTGTCCGGGAGATGTACGAGGTGGGGTCTTGGAGTCTTTCGAGTCTAATCACCTTTGGCAAGTTTCCGTTCGCCCAATGAAGCTCAGCATTATGCTCGTGGAGCGTGACCGCTTTTTCGTTCGAGTACTTGCCCGCGTGTCTTGCCTGCTTCGAAGTTTGTGGTTGAAAACTCTATCGCAGACAGAAGACCTAACCGTGCACCGGAGAACAGTCGCTGTAAGCGCGAAGCTTTTTGCCATTTCCGTAACCCGTGCCAGGATCCACTGAATAAGATAAAAACAACAACATCCGACACCCATGGCGTCGCGCGTAGAACACATGTTTTTGCTGTAATAGATGTCCACCACCGCATTCGAGCAGCCGACTGCTTGCCCACCGCACTCTGCATCATCAACAACCCCGCCGCCTGTCGCGGAACCAAAAATTTCTGGGCAGAAGGAAACTCTGATCGATGGACCTATCCTCGCCCACCGACGTGCAAGCCATCCCTTACTGTGATCGTAGGAAAATGGGATTTTTGTTTTGCCGGAGAAGCTTGGATAAGCACGATGCAGGATAAAGGAACAAGGTGCAATAACTTCCAGTTTGTCTGCAAATACTCAGAGTCAATGTTGGTCTTGTTCTAAAGCGTTTTTACTGCTGAGACCATGAACTCGGTGAAACCTCGTCACCATCGTCGATCGGTGGTCGTCTGCAGGCTAGAAATTGCCGCGGTGGCTGCAACGACCGTGGCTTGTAGGCTGGAAGTCCTGGTTCCTATTTTATTGCCCAAACAACGGCAGTTTCTAGGTCGAAATCCGTTGGCCTAAATCATCCAACTTTCTACGGGTCACCACGTCGGAGTTTCTCTCGGATGGGTTATTCATATTCGGGTACAAATTGCGGTCGGTTCATCCAAAGTCCGAAGGACGAAGAATTAATCTCGTAATACTTTGAACTCTCGATAGCCGGCAAACCGAATGACCTTTGGAGAGCTTGACACGCGGTGAGTCTTCGAAAAATTCTAACGCCATGGATGTTTCTGAATGACGGAAGATGCGCCGTTTGGTTGCGACAGCGAAGTATACCAAAGTGTGATAATGGAGAGTGACGAGAGGTGGAGAAGCTCGGCAAACTCCCGGCACCGCTTCCAAACCTATAACGTATCCTATTTTTGGCACAAACCTCGGCTGTTTCGAGGTCCAAATCTATTGGCGTAATCATCGAACTTTCTACGGCTACCCAGGTCCAAGTCGCTTCGGAACGTCTTATTCATATTCGTGGACGAATTGAGGTCGGCTCACTCAAAGTCCCAAGAACAAGGAATCAATCTCGTAATGCCTCGAACTTTCGATACTCGGCAAATAATCGGCAAACCGAAACGCCTTTTGTAGAGCTTGACGCGTCCTGGCTTCGAACAACTCCAGCGCCGCGGATGTTTCCGAGTAACGAAAGGTGAGACGCGGCCGTTTGGTTACGGGAGCGAAGTATACTAAAGTGTGATAATGAAGAGTGACGAGAGGTGGAGAAGCTCGGCAAACTCTCGGCAACGCTTTCGAACCTGTACCTCAGCAACTACGTAACGATCGAAAGTTCCCGACAACTCTGCAGGGTGAGGGAGACCCTTGGCGGAGTCCTTCGCTCCTCGTGCTTTTCGAGATCTCGGAATAAGAGCGTTGACAGCACCGGAATCCCCGAGGAATCGAGAGGGTCCTTTCGGAGGACGTAAACTTCGTAAGTTTCTCGATACCGCAGCGAGGTAACAGAGAATTTCGAAAGCCGGTGCAATCGAAGCCGAGGGACGTACCTAAGTTTCGAAGGAAACAACAGCCGTACCTTGAGGAGGCTTCCCGATGCGGTCGCAAATACTCGCGACTCTGCCGGACTTCGTACCACCTCCCGGAACGTTTCCTCCTCATACTTCGCATGTATCTTTTATGTTTTGTATCCGCAGCGGACGCCGAAGTAGAATAAATCCTGGAGGAGCCACATCTATTGTGGACCACAATACTCTACCCCTCCGCTCGTTCCATAGAAACCCGAAGCGAGGAGCATCCTCGGAGCAGCATGATCGGTGAGCGTCCGGCAAAGTCGAAGCGCTTCGGACTCTCGAGTCCGCGACTGCGGGACACCCGGAAGATTTACGCGATCTCTTGAAATATCATCGTCGTGGTTGTTCCCGCTTTACCGAGCCGTTGCAACGAAGTTCGGAGATGCTGAGGTCAGTTGCCCGCTTTCGGGGCAGAATCGGGGTGCGACGCTGACCATCGGACTCGACACCGCCGAGACGCAACGGACGTATTCTCGGTTGAAAGATTTCCGAGATTAATAGGGGAAGGAAGAGACTTCATGCGGGAAAGACTGCGTCTACATCTTCCCCGAAGCTGCATAAAAGAAAGCCGATATTCCACGTACGCGGAACAATCTTCTCTTGTACTTTCCACTGCACGTTTACATGTATCTGCTATTATTTGCCCGCTCGTATATTGCCGAGGACATCCCGAGAGTCAACGGAGAGATGCATGAAATAAAAGAGCGGATGAATATTTATGGCGTCGTGAAACGGTAGCATCTTCGTTTGAATCCATCAAGGAAATAAGGTGCAGAGAGATCTGATGGCCTCTAGCTGAATACTCTATATAGTTACCGGTACATATAGCACTGGATATCGCATTAAAGAGAGTGGAGATTCTCAGTTGCGTGCATCGCAGTAGCTCAGCGGGATAAACGAAGCTTTTGGAATTTGCTTGGGCGGTTTCCTGCTCCGCCATAGCCCGTTCGTACTATCGGTTCATTCTCCACCTTTTGCCGGGAAGATCAGCGCTAACGATCTACAAGAACAGATCTACAGTCGTGGCAGGGCTATCGATTCGTGGCGGCGATTCGAGAAATGAGCCCGTTGAGGCCCCGTACTTTCTGCCTTCGCGATACCCGTGGAGTAGGCGAATCAGCGATATAGCGTTGTCCGCCGAGTGGTACAGCGGATACGGGGAGAGAAAATGGGAACGGAGATCTCCGGGAGACTCGCGCTGCCGCGGTGATAGAGCAACCCGGCTAACGAGTGTTCTCTCGGTGCCAAGTTTACGATCACCGGAACGATCAATCGTACAGCTCCTCTCGTGATTTACAACGACCATTGGGTCAGGGACGCCAACTCTTGCCTTCGAAAAGTACACGGTATGCGAGAGAAACTCGCGGCGGTAAAATGTTGAAAAATCGAGTATATACGTGACCACCGCATTAAGTTCTTCTTACAACTGGAACATTGACCCAGGTAGGGTTTGGTCCGGCTGGTTGTTGGATCCTAGCGATGACACAAGACCGGCCTGACTTCCGGGCTCGGCGCGGTCTCGCGTCAGTGCTGGGATGTAAGCGTCAGCCAGACTTACCCTATCTCGCAACCGTTACGAACGGAGTCTTCCCGGAAAAAGCTATGGGCAAATGGTGTTCCGTATTCACCACTTCCACCCTATGCTCTTTCGCGTCATACTTTTCAACTAAACCCAACCGCCTTCGTGCTTAGCAAGAGCGCTACCATGTTTTTCCGAACACTCAAATTTCGGGAGCTCTTTGTTTATTTTGTCAATGGGACTGAATGCGCGATACAGATACCAGGTTAATAAAACAAATTGTGGTCGACAATTAACTACTGAAATGTCACCGCCAGCCAGACTTCCCCAGCTAGACTACGGTTGCGAGCGAAGTCTTCTCGGTGGTTGCTCGACTTAACATGGAAAAAGGTGTTCCCTGTTCAGCACTTCCACCCTATGCTCGAAAATTAACTGCTGCGATGTCACCGTTAGCCAAACTTTCCCAACGAGACTACTGTTACGAACCGAGTCTTCCCGATGACCGCTAGATTTGGCACAGAAAAAGCCATGGGGAAACGGTGTTCCGTATTCGGCACTTCCACCCTACGCTCTTTCGCGTCATATTTTTCCATTATATCCAACCGTCGTCGTGTCCATTTAGTCTAGGAACAGTGCTGCTTTGTTTTTCCAATAACTTAAATTTCAGGAGCACTCTATTAATTTTGTATCGCGGTCAATAAGACAATTGAATGCTCGAAAATTGCCATGGAGGAAGTGTATTCACCGCTTCCACCCTACGCTCTTTCCGTCATACTTTTCAACTAAACCCAAACGCTTTCGTGCCCAATTAGTCTCGTGCTCAGAAACAGTGCTGCTTTATTTCTTTTATTTTTCAAAACACTCAAATTTCAGCTCTCTATCGATATTGTCTGTGGGATTCAATGCGTAATACGGATACGAGCTCGATAAAAGAATTTAATGCTCGAAAATTAACGGTGTCGACGACACGGCACGACCGGCGTGCCAAGGAGGAAGAGGATAAAGAAGCCGGGGGTCGAGAACACCTGGTCATCGTGGAGTTTACCGAGTGTGGCGATAATTAAAGAGCCGATGTCGCGGGAGCGCGGAACGGCATCGCGCGCGAAGTGGACGAGTCGATAGACGAGGCGTTGGCACGCCGAGGACACTCGTCTCGTTTCGTGATCGCCTCTCTCGCAACACACTGGCAGAAAACTTGATTTCATACCCGGCGTATACAGCTCGGGCTTCTATAATAAAAGCAGCGTTACGCGCGGAGGCCGCGTCGAGGAAAAAGAATTCGACGCACATACGGCAGGCTCGCAACAGCGGTTACACGGTAACACATTCTCGAGAGCTCGTTGACTGATTCGCAGGAATGATGGCGCGGAGAACAAGGTTCGCCGCTCGTCCACGCGTGCCAGTATCGTTTCCATCGAGGCTCGAACTATTAAAACACTATATCGAGGCAACGTTACTCGGATTAGGTGGGGGGGGGGTACTCGATTCGCCCAAGAGAACTCTCGTTAATCGCGATATTCATTAACTGGCCACTAATTAAAAGTTGTAAATCTCGCAGCAGTGAACACGATCCTAGCTCGGATAGAAATGGATTTTGTAGAACGATCACGCGTTGTTCTTTGCTAGATTTTCTTGTTTCTTTTATTTATTTTATTAGGACGATATTCTTCGTTCGTGCAGGCGGGTGCAATGAACGCGTGGAAAACATCGGGCGGGTGAGAGGGGTGTCGCTGAAACTCGTTTGCGCTGATAAAGTACGAGAACCGTTGTACCGGAGAACCTGCGGTGCATCCACGAATGACAACGCGGCAACCTAAAATACTGATGTTTCCCAGGAAGCGCGATAGGAGGAGTGTATTTCTCGTGAACTGACGGTCAGGAAGGTTTAAGCTTCAGCGAAGTGGCTCGAACGCACCCATATCGGCGTTGGGGGAGCTTGAAGCATGTGTGGAGAGCGGAGCACAATGTGTCATGGGGCGCTTTGAGTCATGTCAGATTTCTCGGAGGTTTGTGGTGCATAAATTAGGATTTTTTTTTTTTTGCACTGAGCTGGGTTGTGATTTCTCAAGAAGCAGTAGGGTCGTGTGCCGAAGAAAGAGCATGATAAGGATACCTCTGTTACAGTAATCAAACGTAGTTCTTAGTTGACACATCCTGCCTTCCCATGTTTTGCACTACCTGACGCTCATCCTGAGGAGAAACTATCGAGCGTCACATCGGGCCCTGACAGGATCCGAAGGAGGCCTGACAAGCCCTTATCAACACCTTCCCAAGCCCCGATGTAACGCGCGAAAATTTCTACTCGAGATTGTGCGCACCTATCTGACACATTGTAGACTGAGAGAAGGAGCCCGGAAAAACTACCAAGTCACGTGGTAAATTTGGACAGGCAACGTGATACAGCAGCACCACCATTAGCGATATGTGAAATTTTCACGGGCGATATAATGTTATATAATCGTTAATACTTGCGTTCACCAATTTTCTTTTTTTCCACAAGCAGACCTTAAGAATAAGCGGTTCGCGATCGCGTTGCCACCGATTACTATGTTTTCCAGTAAGAAGAACTTACATTCTAGCAAAAATTACGGGATATTTGAGTAATATCTGCGACAGCGAAAATTACCATATTTTCTATCAGAATGTGTTAAGTTTCCAATGTTTTCCAGGATGACGCTGTGGTTCCCATATACCTGAAAGTTCTGTCCGTTTTCACCAGATTTACAGTAATTTATATCAGATCCTTCTCTCACTGCAACCCACCAGTTAAAGTCTGTTAGAATAGAGTACAATATGCCATTACGCGAGCAGTTATCAATTTAATTATTTTTAAATATCGTCGGCCTCTTTGCAGCAACGATACCAGCTTTGTTGTGTACCCGAAGGTCTAGAGAAATCGATAATGTATGGCAGTTTTTTTTATTACACTACTCTGATAAGAGTAATACTCCGATAATAATTCATCATGAAAAAGTGACCTATCGTTCTCTCCCCTACAGGCCACCCAGGGGAAAGCATTAATATCTACAATAAAATAGAGTACGGTACAAGTCCGTCGACTCTCACGGATACTCGCAGGCACTCACGGGCACTCGGCACAGAGTCTTACACAGAGACTCGCGACGCAAAAGAAAAGAGACATTGGTGCGCGAGCCAGAACAACTTCTAGTCTTAGTTACAAAGCGATTTTTCGATTAAAGAGAAATTATTACTCGGACAGAACACCGATATCAAGAAAGAAGTTGGCGTTGGTAAGCAAATTCGTGAAAAGCAAACGTTGAATTAAATCCCACGCTCGCATTTGCATTTCAACTTGGGATAGAGTTTCAGGGCTTTCGGTGGAAAGATTCGCCGCGGTGAGAATTTCGCGATACACGGAGCCATTGCTTGTACGCGTTATGTAAACCCGGAAAACGCCTCTTGATGAAGCGGAAAAGCGATTTTTCAATTTCAAAAAAGCAATCATTATTGGACAGAAAACCAATATAAATAAAGATTCGTCATTAGTGAGAAATGTCACGAAAAGCAAACGTTGAATTAAATCCCACGCCCGCATTTGCATTTCGACTTGGGATGGAGTTTCAGGGCTTCCAGTGGAAAGATTTTCCATTGTTTTCCGTTGAGAATTTCGCGATACACTGCACCATCGCTTCTACGAGTAATGTAAACGCCGCTTGAAAAGCGATCAGACGATCTTTCGATAAAAAAAAAAAAAAAAAAATCGTTATCGGGCAGAAAACCAATATAAACAAAGATTCGTCATTAGTGAGCTAATTCACGTAAAGCAAACCTTGAATTAAATCCCACCTTTGGATTTGCATTTCAACGAGGATTAGAGTTTCCGGGCTTTCGGTGGAACGATTTGCCGTGGTGGTTAACGCGTCGACTTCCGCCGAGAATTTCGCGATACGGGGAGCCATCGCCTCTACGCGTAATGTAAACCCCAAAAACTCCGGTTCCGGCGAGTACGCCGGGGTTGCGCGAATCTGTGCCCGGGCGAATCTCTGCCGGTGCATATTGCAATGAATATCCGGCGGAGAATCGGGAGCGCATACCCACTTCTGAAATTAGACTTAGCAATATCGGGGGTGTGGAAGTCAAGGGGTGAAGTGGCCTCGGTACCGGAGCTCCAGAGCTCCCCGTTATTAATATCAGGAAACCGCGGCCGCGGTGGAGCGCGTGGAACAGTGCCGTGCAAAGTTTCCGCTTCTACGTGTACGCCGCATGCTTTGCTTTCGCGGAAGGCGGTCCTGCCGCTCCACTCGGGCATTACGATTTGCATCGCTAATACGATTCTCTCTCGGTGAGAAAATTCGAGCGGGGAAACTCACGGTTTCGCGTATCGTCCCGAAACGACGAGTCGGGCTGTTTCGCCGGTATGCGCGGGAATATTTTCCTAGACATCATTTCACAGCCTCGGAGCCAAATACAGTCGCCAGTTTTACCCCAGCATCGCGACCGCGTATGCATATGTATACGCTCGAAGTCGCAGCGATAAAACTTTAATTACTGCCGTCGGTATATTAGGCGGGGCGAAAGAGATAAACGTGCGGTTACAACGGCGAAGCGACACTACGCGGATAGCGCATAACGAAGCGCGAGGGAGATTGGGGGACACTTGTACAGACGAGACAGCAAAAATTCTATGGAAACGCGAAATACAGAGAAAATAATTCTCGACGCATGTATGAAGGCCGGCGTATTTACATATCGGCATTGAAAAAATCGTCAATTCACCGTCGTGCAGTTTTTATTAAAATTTTATTTTTAGTTTCGCAGGTTGTGCAATTATCGAGAAACGTTCGGTGGCGATCGGATTAATGAAAATCGAGAGGATCCAAAGGGATCCTAAATTCTGTATCGTTATTTTTTTTTCCGATATAAAACAACACTCCATGCGGGGTGTCGATGTCATGGCGGAATCACAAAAATTAGATTTTCAAACCGGAAGTGACGTATCGCCAACATGACGTCACTTCCGGTCGAAAAATGAGATTTTCAAACCGGAAGTGACGTATTTCCGGTACGATGTCATTGCCGCGCAAAAAATTAGATTTTCAAACCGGAAGTGACATATTGCCGGTATGACGTCGCTTCCGGTCGAAAAATGAGATTTTCAAACCGCAAGTGACGTATTTGCGGTATGACGTCATTTCCGGCCAAAAAATGAAATTTTCAAACCGAAAGTGTGAATAAATGTAGTCGCTGACTCAACATATTATCCCTGTGTATTTGATGATTGTGTGCTGTAGTAGCCGATGCACTGACACTACAAAGCTCCGGGATAGTAGATTTTGTATAATATTGGTCCGATCGTTGGCACGAGCGAAACTAGTTTGAATTATTCGCGATAAGTAGATTACAGGAGGGAAAATTTATCCGTCGCGCTTCGCTCGAATAACTTTGTACCGATAATACTGATTTAGCCAACTCCACGGTAACAGCGCCGAGCGGTGTTACACCGTTAGTTCCTATATAGCGAGCATTTCACGTTAACGTCGAGTTATCGGGACCAAACTGAGACGGACCCGCGGTGTTGCTCTATACATCTCGTCGAACCGCCGAGGCGTGGCTCAACGAGGTATAACGAGATTGGGCAGAGGATTAGGCGAAACAATACAGACGCCGCGCGCCTTACTCACTAAATTAAATTTACCGACCAAAAGGAAGCCATAGTTTGCTTGCGCTGCCGCCCGTCCACGGTAGTGTTGCCTCTCACTTATACATACATTTTCGTTCGCAGAGAGAGAAACGGACAGGAGGAACTGGGTAATTGAGGGGGGAAGCTGCGAAATGTGCGCCTGTGCAAGCCGCAGGCGGTACCCGAGGTTTCCGGTACGAAGAACGAGAACGATCCCAAAGTCGAATCTTGTTGCTCTGGCCTTTCTCTTAATCTTCGTATCCGGAGCCTTAAGGAAGCCGTCGGAGTCTTGCAATTGCAAAGTTCGGTAAACCTAATTGAAGAGAACGAGTGACCTAAATTGACAGGTAGCCGTAGTACACTCGGTCGGCAACGAGAAACCGCGCGCCAGCCTTATACCGGCTGTCTTGGTGCGCCTTCTGGCCTTCTAGCCTTCTTCGGTACACGGTTCGTTCGACAAAACCCCTCACCGCCCGACCGGGAACGCTCGACGCGTTACCGCGGAAACTGCATTTAAGTTTCTCGAAATGGTCTTTCGGGGTTGTCGGGCGTTCTCCTGTTTGTTGTTCGTCGGAGTGGAAAATACTCTCGCGGGCTGGATGGTTGAGGTAGCTCCGGCAGTTGCCGCTGATACGACCGGCGCTGGCCCGGCAACCGGGAAGTAGGCCGTACTTCCGAGATTGTTCGCGCCGGCAAGGTGCGCTATTGTCACCGCAGCTATGCGTAGCTATCGGAGACTTTTGAAATGAGTTTCGAAGATGAAGAGCCATCACCTTCCGGCCCAGCCTCCGCCGAGAAGATGCTAATTAGGGAGACCTTGTTGTGTCTTCGTCATTGCCATCGATGCCGAACGCTAATGATGTCCGTTATTGGCTGTTGAAGTTGGTTCCGAGAAGGACTTATTGAGAAATCCAATTTGCGACTGGCGTTTCGGTCTACTTTTCCGTTCGTTTGTCGGGTTTCGAGGTCGAACCAATGAATCGCCGGTATTACGAGGCATTGAAATTGATCACAAAAAAGAACCACTACGACCCAGCTATGCGGACGATAAGCAATCGACGCAACATCTCGAGAAACAACTGGTTGGAAATCACTCAAGAATTAACGCCAGGGAATGGGGAGTCCGATGTGCGGACTTCCATTCCATTGGCGTGCATAATTATACGATCGACGCTACCGGTGCCTATCCGTAGCGGTCCAGCGTGGTTTCCCACCGCGAATCACCCCAAAAAAGAACGATTGTTCAATGCACTCTCACGATTTCGTAACGCATCCACAGTTTCTAGGAATGAGAACGAACTTGGGAAAACTTATTCATCCAGCATTCCGGACCAGCTTCCGCGGCGAAGATGCTAATTACGGAGACTTGTTGTGTCGCCATTGCCGTCGATGCCGAACTGTAATGACGTCCGTTGTTGCCTGTCGCAGTTGGTTCCGAGGAGACTCATTGAGAAATCCAATTTACGAATGCCGTTTTGGTCTACTTTCTGGCCATTTGCTGGTTTTGAGGTCGAAGCAATGAAGCACCGGTATTGCAAGGCATTGAAATTGATTTTTTTTTATGTGGAACTCCAACCCAACCGTTCAAACGATACGCAATCGAAGCAATATCCCGAGAAACAACTAGTCTGAAATCTCCCAAGAATGAATGCCAGGCAAGTCGGAGCCCGATGTGCGGACTTCCATTCCATTGGCGTGCATAATTACGAGATCGAACCTATCGGGACCTGTCCGTAGTGGTCCGGCGTGGTTTCCCCACAACGAGTCACCCCTACTGACGCGGTTCCAAACAGTTTATGAGCTTCGGGGAAAAAAAAAAAGATTGTTCAATGCACTCTCGTGATTTCGTAACGTATCCGGAGTTCCTAGAAATGAGGAACGAACTTGAGAAAATGTTTTCGCGTAAAAAATGCCCCGGGAAGCGAATCCGCACCCCGCGCACACATTAACAATTTCCTGGTTCCCAAGCATCCTAATCAATTAGATGGATTTAAATCGAGGCTCGTGACGACTGGGAGCGGTCGGTTCGCCGCGAGACTTTTCCATGGTATCATCCTGCTCTCCCTATCCCCGTTCTCTCCCGGTTACATGTTTCTTCTTCGTTATCCACTGGAGGACCATTTTAGAAATTGCCTCGCGGCTAACCAGCTGGAAGGATTATGATTTCAGTTTAAAGAACCATTCGCTGCCGTTGCCCCTCGCACTGTTCCCACTATAATTTCGTACTGGGCGTGTCGCAGCCGACCGACAAACTAATACTATACATATATATATCCATATAGTTACTGTGCAACTGGATGCACGAAGACCGCATTCCCATGGACTGAAAAGCGTGCATCTACACGAAACTTTCGAACTCACGCAATTACCGTCGTATATCAGATACTTCATCCATTTTATTTTTCCCTTAAGGTTAAGTGTCACACCGACTGAGTAGCCTCGAGTGCGAGCGAGACAGGGCCATTGGCGATCGAGGTGGTCCGATTTGAGAACGTCAGGAACGCATATCGATTCCCCTTAAAGTAGTCCGTGCAGTACAGTCAAGTCAATCGAGTAGCTGGATAAAAAAAATTGTTTTTACACTATTTAAAGGAGATATTTTTGCGAGCTAAGGTGGATCTAGATCAGAGTTCCGACTTTACGTACCAAAAAATTTGCAATGAATTTCCAAAAAAAATAACTTACTTCTCGCCAATAAACACACGAGCATATTTATACGCAATTTTTGGGGAGTCAAATTTACAATTTTGGTCCGATATTGACGAGTGACAGCTTATATTGTTTGTTGAAATATGTTTTATGAATTCACCGAGTAATTTGCCTCGTTTAGATTCTCAATCAGAAGAAAAGTTTTGATAGCTCTGCTTTTGTTCACGAACAAAAATGACTTTAATTTGTAAACGATCAATATTATCGTTAATATTTTCCGGTGAATTCGTAGAATATCTATCGAGAAAGAAAATGAATTTTCACTCGTCAAGATCGAACTAAAATTACAAATTTGAATTCACAAAAACTGCGTAAAAGTATGCCCAAGGATTTATTGGCGCAAACTGAGTTCGGAATCCCGTAAATTCATTGTTGCACATGTTCTTCGACATAAAGTAGGATCTCATTGATCTAGAACCACCACAGTTCGCACCGATTTATCCCTTTAATCTTAGATTTCAAAAATGGTTTGTACACATCCGTGTACATTTTTGAAATCTTCGTACTCGATTGACTCGACTATACCGGAAGGACTACCTTAAGGCCGTTCGATACAGACTCAGTCGGTAACAACTCAATGTCCCTATTTTCTCCGTGACTATTAATTATCGACAAAAGCAAATCAGACTTTCGCAGGCTCTCCACAGATGCACGAAAACCCAATTTCCGTTCGTCCGAGATATCAATCGTCGCGAAGAAAGTAGGAAAACCGATTCGTTACCGACCGAGTCTGCATCGCCCTCAAAGACACGCATTTTTTGCTCATTCGATCATCTTTTCCGGCAGAAGCCGGGCAAAACTACACGGAGCGTCAAATTATACGACTCCCCGGAGTCCGAAGATATTTGTCGATTTGCTGGAAAAATCGTGGCAGGATACCGCGATGTCATAGACAAACCGTGCGTATGGACGAACCGATTCCGAATAATAGTCTCGTTAATCAAAGACTCCCTTCGACCCGAGTATCCTCGGAGGGATTTTTCGTGGTCGCGAAAAAGAATGAAAAAAAAAAAAAAAAAAAAAAAAAATAGAATAACTCTCTACCGTGTTCTCGACTACGGAGAGGAATTCTCATTGCGCGAAGAGCCTGCTTTCCAGTACTCGCCCTCGAGACGAAGCGAGAGAGAGTATCGTAGTTTATACCTCGCCACGTTTGATGCGAAATTCATTCGAATTATCTTTCACCGCGAGAACGCGGACGGTCGGACGAGGGGGATGGAAACGCCCTCGCGGGTTCCGCGATCTCCCGGAGATCCCATTGTCCCTCCTCTTCTCACTCGGGGCTTTTGTGTTTCATCCGTCGCGGTTTTATGCCCGCGCGGGGCGAGATACACACGATGAAACAACAAAACGTGGGAAAGATTCGAGCCGGTTAGTTCTCAGCGATAAGGAGCCTCGTTTATAATAGCCGGCTGCCCACTGCCCACATTAGTTCGTCTGCACGATACTCTCTCACTTATTCTCGCAGTGTGTCCTATATATAGGCCATACTGCTACTATATGTATATAGTAGCAGTAGCAGAAGTTTATTTGTTATAGACAAAAGTCTGTGCAAATAGAGTCTTCGCCTATCGGCTGCATAAACAATAAAAAAAAAAATTTCGTAAAATCGGAATACGAAGTTTCGTGAAAACAATTTTGTTAAATAAGTGACAAACTCGCTTGGCTATGGACATTCTATATACTACTATATGCTATATGTATATAGTAGCAGTAGCAGAAGTTTATTTGTTATAGACAAAAGTCTGTGCAAATAGAGTCTTCGCCTATCGGCTGCATACACAATAAAAAAAAAAATTTCGTAAAATCGGAATACGAAGTTTCGTGAAAACAATTTTGTTAAATAAGTGACAAACTCGCTTGGCTATGGACATTCTCCACGTTAAGTATTCCTCGCGCCCCTCTAATTTGCTAATATTACGGCAAAGTGGATCGTACGTCGAGTTTAAAACCCTATCGATATTTACTCAGAGTCAGGCCTTGTTGAATTTCGATATTAGGTTGTTTTTAACTGCGGCTGAGCGTCCTGGGTTAGTGAACAATTCGTCCCACATCGTCCCGTATCTCAGGAAGAAACTGAGAGGCCCAGTTTCTTTCACTATCGAGACAACCCTCGCGGGTTCCGCGATCTCTCAGAGATCCCATTGCCTCTCCTCTTATCACTCGGGGTTTTTGTTGTTTCATCTATCGCGGTTTTATTCCCGCGCGGAACGAGAAACAACAAAACGTGGGAAAGATTCGAGCCGGTTAGTTCTCAACGATAAGCAGTCTCGTTTACAATAGACGACTGCCCACTGCCCACATTCGTTCGTCTGCACGATACTCTCTCACATATTTTCGCAGTATGTCCTATATATAGGCGATGTATATATATCTCACTTATGTACGCCCCCCCCCCCCACCTCACCCCACCCCTCCCCCGAGCGCGCACACTCCCGCGCTTCGTAATCGACTGTGTACTCCACTCTTGCGCCCGAGTGAATGTCTTATCGTTTGATTCGCCTCGTTTACCAAGCTGCCTCCGGAGAAAGGCAGGAAATTGTACGTGCAGCTTGCCTCACTCACTCGAGCTTGCCTATCTCGATATGTGGGTGTTCTGCACGCACGCCGCTGCAACACGGAATTTACGCGATACGGTATTCACGCACTGTGCGGAGAGGTTGTTCCGAAATTCGCGCGGGAAAAGAGAAAAAAAAAAAGCTAAGGACTGAGCTTGAATTCTCGAAAATTGACCGTCCGATCGGTGTTCGGGTCGTTTGTCGACGGTTGAGCGCCCTGGCTACTTATGCGGATTCTTTTTATTCCGAACGTGTCTGCACGATTTCTGACATGGGTCTGCATGAATGAATTACTTAAAGGAAGTGAAATTTTCTTTTTTTTTTCTATTTGGTAGAAGATTGACGGTCAAGGTAAGAACTTCTGTAAAGCTGCGAGACCCCATATTGCTTGTAGGTTGATCGAATGATTCCCACTAATTTGGGATTTCGACAGATTCCTATCGATAACCATGCTTCGATCTTGGGTCGGACGTCAGATAAGAATCACGCGAATAGATTGAATCATCAAATTTTAACGATGAAAAATGATGTTTGGCGGAATTCCGTTTGGGAGTCTAATCGAGCAACTAGATTGTTTTCGCTATATTCCAGCTTTTTTTTTTTATTCAGTAGAAAATTGCTGATAAAAGTCGGAAATTTTATGTCAAGGTTTGAATATACAAACCTGTCCTTTTATTTCCCGGGTCATTGAAAATGTTCGTTTGTACTTTTGTTTGTAAAACTAGAACCGCATGGTCCGATCGGAAAATTAACAAATAAAAAATTGCGGGCGTTTGTTGTTGTAAAAAATGCAGACTTTTTTTTTACTGTGCAACATTGCTCGTAGATTAATCGAACAAGTCCCACTGATTCAGAATTTCGACAAATCCCCATCGATAATGATAGCGGATATTCAAGTGAGTCGACTAATTCATCAAACGTTAACAAAACAAAAAAACGCTATTAGGCCGAATTTCGTTTGGGAGTCTAATCGAGCAACCAGATTCATTTCAGCATTATCCAATTTTTTTTATACATAAAAAAATAAAATAAAAAATAGTGCGTGAGGGAAAGTTACGCCTATGTGTAAGGAGCGTATGCGAAACTCGATGTTTCGCAGTTGTACGTGAGTGTGCGAGTGTCGGACGTCTCCCATTGTCCCCCGAACTAGGCGTTGTACGCTGACCTGGAATCGGAGTCTAATAAACTTTCTACCATGGACGAGTGAGCGGGCGACGAGGCAGTACGTCCGCGCCGTATACAATCGAGTCATCCTCGTCGTACTCCGGAAAACGGAGCGTCGTCGAGGCGCTTCTTCCTCCGCTGAAGATGGTGGCGGTAGTGTAGCGGGAGCATTAGTATACATCCATGGTTATAGCCTAGATCACGCGAGAGCCGATCTAGGCGAGACCGTAAGGTTGTGGGAAGGGAGGGGGGGGGGGGGGGGGGGGGGGAAGGCGCCGAACAAATCTGTGCCAGCAGATGTGTGAAAGTGGCGCGGAAACGGGTCGCCGGCTTGATCTACGACGAGGAGGGGAACGTTGCCTCTGCATCTCTCGGTTTCGGAAGACGAGGGAAACGAACGCCGGAGTCGAATCGCAGAACCAAGAGATAAGGAATGATCTGTGGGTTCGTCGAGTTTCGACGATATAACGGAGACGTCGAAGAGACGACATCGTCGCGAGAAAATTGATTCCCGCGACGCCGAGACCCGGATATGCGGCAGTCAACGCAGGAGACACCGTAAAAAAGAAAAGCTGGCAACTTTTTTTTTTCCCCTTTAAAAAATCGTGACGCAGAACGAAGTGAAGATTTGACGATTAAATTGTCCTTTTTTTTATCTGTTGCGAAATTAAGATTACTTATGAAAATCTTGTGAGACTCAGGAACGTTTTTGTAAATAGTAAAATGTTTTATAATCAAATGATTAAATGTAGGCTCGAAATGTAGAGACCAGTTTTGGGAAAAGTAACTGTGGAGCTCTAAAACCAGTTCCGCTTGTCTTTAAAAGCCGATGAAAAACGTGAAAAAAAGCCCGACGAAGGAGAAATTTCGATTTTTATGAAAAAGTTTTTTACATCGAGCCGAACCTGAAGTCAAGCCGATCATTAATAACTGCAAAAAAAAAAAAAATGTATGACTAAAGTTTATCGTCAATGCTCCAAGCTTAATCGTTTAAAAGCATCATTTCCAGCCACAGATTTTTTTTCTAGAGAATTGGAAAGTAACATTTACGATTTTTTTTTAGAAATAACTTCCTGACCAGAAAATCTGAAAGTTACAAAAATAACTTTCTCTAGTCATCGGCACTGAAACTCCACAACAATTTTTCTTACTTGGTCTTTTCAAGGCAAGAATGAACCCGTATCCGTCCACTGACCGACATCGCCTCCCTCGTACAACTTTGCTGCCGACCTACTTACCTCCGGCAAATCAGACCAATACCTCTTAAGTTCAAGCCGTAAACTCGATTAAATCGTCGATAAGAGGATTCATTCCCGAAACGAAACAGGATGCAACGGACGTGCGTCCACTTTCATTACCGGTGCGAGCCGAGCCTAACTCGTTTTGATAATAATCGGCTTAATTATTCGATACAGGAAACTGGAGCGCGCTCTAGCGGACTCGTTTTCACTCGACGTGGCACAAAGGGGCCACCGATAGGTCTTTCCATATATATATGATATATTTTTTTTAGTGTCCTTTTTATTTCCCAACGTCACCGCATTGCCGGTTAAACATTCGGTAAGCGTACCAGGAACTTGGAAATGTCGTAGCGTCGAGTAAAATGCGGCAGGGCATTCGAAGGGGGTTTTAGCGTATATCGGCCACCAATAGGTCTTTCTATATATATATATATATATATGTTTTTTATATTTATTTTAGTTTCCTTTTTATTGTCGGTTAAACATTCAATAAAACGTATCAGAAGCTTGGGAAAGTCGTAGCGCCGAGTAAAACGCGCCAAGGCATTCGAAAGAGATTTTTCGTCGAGAACCTCCATCTACAGACCACACTGATAAAAAAGTACAGTTGAATGAACCAAGACTCGGGCAGGGACTTTCAAATAAATATTTAGTTGGTCGAACAAAATATTTTAATAACTCGAAAATATTTTGGTGAAATCACCCAACAAATTGTTGAACTAACAAATTTTTTTAGCTGTACCAACAAAATATTCAGTTGAACGCCCCTGCCCGAATCTTACCTGATTCAACCGTATTTTTTATCAGTGCACCTGCGGTTTTTTTTTTATATATCATTTCGTAATTTTTTTTTTTTTTTTCTTAAGTTTCTCTTTTATTTCGTCAACATTACGGAGTTACCGATCGAACATTCGTTATACGTACGAGAAGCCCGAAAATGTCGTCGGGTGAAACGCGGCGAGGCATTCGAAGGGAATTTTTAGTCGAGATCGTGCGGCGCAAATCTAGCAGAAACGAGTCCGATTATGGAAGCAACCGCCTGGCCCCGGAAGACCATATAGGAAAAGGCATTACGGTCGCCCGTCGCGGGAGCGGGGAAGGCCACGTCGTACACGGAAAATCGCGTCTGTATCGCGACTCTCGCAGACTCCCGATAAATTAATAATCGATCGAGCCGCGGCTATCGGTTAGACTCGAGCTCTTCCACCTCCGGGCCGCTTTCGCTCGCGACGAGAGTGATTAATCCACTGTGTGCACAATCGTTGCCCTCGTTCGTGTCATTGACGGTCTTTGTAAGGAGCCGCGGTGAATAAAAATTGACAAAGGCACACCGAACGCTGAATTATCGGCACACTTGCCAATAAAATCGTGACCGTTTATTCTATGCCCATAGCAAAAAAGTATCCTCCGCGGGACTCTACGGATATCGACGATAGCTGGGAATTTCGAGGTCACGGGCGCCATTAATGGATGTGGTTGAACCGAATTAGCGACCAAGGCTAGGGTTTACGACTCGTATGTTTAACGAAACATTCTTCGTTCGGTACCGGCCATAACTCGATAATGTCGGTACACGGGTACACAAATGATGCGCGCAACTTCGGCACTACAGAGTATGCCGGACGGTTGAGCAAAAACGAAAGTAGTCCGACCAGTTGATACGCTCGTGAAACGAAAACTCATCGTGTAGACGCGCTCACTTTTGTATTCGTTTGAACAGTGAAGTTACCTTTTTTTTTTTAGTGGAGACGTCGAAGGAGCGATGGAATTTTTGGGGGCCAGGCTCAGCAGAAGAGGAATGAAGGTCGCGAAGAAAAATGGTCGACGATTAATCCCGAAATTAAATTTCGCCTCTAGCTGGCTGCTCAGCGCAGTACAAAAAATAATAGTAATGTCAGGGCAAAAAAAATTTGTTTCAAAATTAATTAACTATATTACAAGCTCTTTTACATGAACTGTTTCTGAAATTTCACACACATACAGTATTGTAGTAAATTTTTTTGCAAATTTCAGGCAAAAGATTTGGAATTTTGATATCTGGTATTTTTTGTTACAAAAAAAAGACATTCATGTTCAATTAATTAAAGTAATGTAAGCAAATTTTAAGTTCCGGTACATTGAAATAATTTATTTTGACAATATGGATTTCTAGCAGTAATGACTCAGCACAGTAAAAAATATTTGTAAATTTAACCAACCTTTGGGTCCCCAAAGATGAATAATTATTTTCTTGTTAATTTCGCAATTAAAAAAAAAAATCCTTTTCATGGGTGTATTGTTACGCGGCGATTGAGGCTGGAGTGATTCTTGTGTCTGATCCGAATCCGATTATAGTCGACCATCGGTGGAGAGCACATGTGGACAAGCGTGAACGAGAATTTAATATCAAAATTTAAACGAAATTTTACTTTACCGGTTCGTCATTCCTATATTTCTGGATAAATGGAACAAAGTTTGTTGAAATATCGTTCCCGCAGTATTTGCAATGGTAATTAAATTTCTGGGCAATGAAAGTGAGTACGAAGGCAAACGATTCTCGAAATTACAGGCTATGTTATCGTAAAAGGTATTAACGATGGTAATTCTCTTTATCGTGTAAATAATAAATATTGATGGCATTGCATTTAACATGACTAAAGGGTGGCAAATCACATCGACGGTATCACCGATACATTTCGTATTCCATTCATGAATTTACATAGGGCGAGCCTGAATTTACATAGGGCGAGCCTGAATGCCGCTGGAACTTTGTTTGACGAGATTCGTTCAAAATTTATGTGGGATTATTAAAAGAATTTTAAAGTGATATTGATATTGAAAATTTTATTTTAAAGTTTCCACGAACTCTTGCATTATTGAAAATGTTTTATTCTTTCACGGATAACCATCAATGTTTGCTGAGGTGATTCCGCATTAACCCTTGACCTCTTCTATGCACGATTGGATATTACGAGTGCTGCGTGCGAAGTTAGCCGCGCATGTTCGATTATCAGCTACGATCGAGTCGACGTACGTAGGTCGTGGTTAGTAATAGAACGAAGAGCAAAAATCACCGAGGAAAGTTCTGACGATTCTTATCGGGTGGCGTGCAGTCAAATTTTACTTCTAAAAAAAAATTTGGAATGTCGAATTTTTTAAAAGTGTTATATTGATATTGAAATGTAGTTAAAAAAATTAAAAAGTTTCCATGAACTCTTGCATAATTGAGAAAATTTTAATCTTTCGCGGATAACCGTTAATTTTTTTCCTGCAGTGATTCTCCATTAACCCTCGATCTCTTCCTTGTGCGATTGGATATTACGAGTGCTCCGTGCGAAGTTAGCCGTGCATGTTCGATTATCAGCTACGATCGAGTCGACGTACGTACGTCGTGGTTAATAATAGAACGAAGAGCGAAAATCACCGAGGAAAGTATTGACGAGTCTTATTGGGTGGCGTGCTGTCGGGTATATACGCTGGAGTAGAAAGTGAGCCATACGTGGAACTCGGACGTGAGTTACTTACACGACGAGGAGAGTTTATCCGGGCGTGTGTGTGTGTGTGTGTGTGTGTGTGTGTTTTTTTTTATTTTCAACTTCAACCAACGCGTATATTCTGTATCCGTGTGCATGCGGCCGCGTACCCGGCGTACTTTACTCGTTCGAAACTTTGCGGCAGTGTTCCACTAATGCGAGAGTGCGAAGTGGCACACGGATCGATTACCGTTAATTTGCAGTTGACAAGTTCTTGACATCTCCATGGCAGCAAAAAATTGTCGTTCCGGAAAATTTATCCGGAGACCCCCGTCAACTTCGACGTAATCATAGCGTATTTACACTGTCATTTTTGTACTCGTGATTAAAATACTCGTAGTGTTAAAATAAAAATCTTTATACGTGATTAAAATCCTCCTCAGATAAAAATTAAAATACTTGTACGCGATTATAATACTCGTGCTATTCGACGAAAGTCACGAATTCATAAAACTCCGATAATTTCATTGATACGATAAAATAAAAAATTACCATCGCAATAATGGTGATTTATTTTCTCTGATTACAGAGTTTAGTGAAATTTACAAAAGAATAGATAAATTGTTATATTACATTTAATGTTTGGCATCGTAAAACTACAACTCTACAATCAAAACCAATTTCAACAAAAATTCGAGTTATAACGAAGCAGAAAAAAAAATTCTAGGTTGTAACTTTTGCATCTTGACGGTTTCATTTGACCTCCCCTCGACTCGTCTATTAATTCGTCGCAGACGATTAAAAAAAAAATCTTATCTTCCCGGGCCATAAATCGCCGCGCCCGAAATAGCCGACTGCTACATTATGCGTATAATCGACATGTAAATTTGCACGCAAATTTTATCCCGAAAGATTCTCGTCTCCTGGCGCCGAAAATATAAATAAAAAAAATAAATATGAAAAAAGGAATTAAAAAAATAAAAATAACAAAAATAAATTTATTAAGCCTCTGCCAACGAGGTGAACCGGTGAAGGTTTGCGCCTCATTGCGACGAGCCGATCGTACGTAATGTCGAATCATGAATCATGCTCAACCCGGCGTGTGTACAGTGTGCCGCATCCTATGAAGCGCGTATAACTATAGTTACGCAAAAGTCTCGTCCGGCACTTTCTCTCTTTCTCTCTCTCTCTCTCTCTCTCTCTTTGCCCCGCCGTCGTCCCCGTCGTCTCGTTCCCAATTACTTGAAGCGAGACGCCTGTGGCCCCGTAATTACACGGGTGAGGTACCGGCAGCAGCCGTGGCAAGCGGGGCATACACACTGTGCCGTAAAACCGGCAACCGAATCACATTATATTTTTGGACCGAACCCTTTCACCTGTGCGGAACCCAGTCTGTGACTCGCTTTTGTAGCGTGACCGGAAATCGCAGCCGAGGAAAAAGAAGCTCGCGCTAGCGGGCAGAAGCGACATCGAGATCCGGATTCTCAAAATGTCGATCATATTCTTTTGTCATGTTCTTCTGATCTTATTCAAATCGGCCCTTTCGACTTTTACCTCGTCTGTCATACTATACACGATAAAAAAAAAAATCGTAAAATCGGAATACGAAGTTTCGTAAAAATAATTTTGTTACAGAAGTGACAAACTCGTTTGTTAAGTTTTGAATATGCGAACCTGTCCTTTTATTTCCCGAGTCATTAACAAATTTAGTTTGTACTTTTGTTTGTGAAAATAGAACCGGATGATGGAATCGGAAAATTAACAAATACAAAATTGTGGACTTTTGTGGACAATGAGTTGTTGCGAAAAGTACAAGCTTTTTTACTGTGTACAAATGTTGAATTGTTACGGACCGGCAGCTCGAAGCTTGATTGACCGTCCGAAATAGGGCAGCTCTTGTGAGTTCTCGTAAAATTGTAACAAACGGGAGAAGCCCGGTGTGTGACTCGCTTTTGTGATGTAACCGGAAATCGTAGCGGAGGCGAAAGAACCTAGCGCTGCCGATCAAAGTGATAAAAGAATATATTCTTTTATCACGTTCTTTTGATCATATACAAATTGGCCCTTTCGACTGTTACCTCGTCTCTTGTACTATACGGTTCTCGACTTTCATTTTAAAAAATGTTGTTTCAGAGAAAATTCGTAGATTGAAACAAACATTGAATTCGTAGATTGAAACAAACATTGACAAACATTGAATTGTTCGAAAGAGTAATATAACTCGAAAGAGTAATATAACTCGAAAGAGTAATATAACTCGAAAGAGTAATATAACTCGAAAGAGTAATATAACTCGAAAGAGTAATATAACTCGAAAGAGTAATATAACTCGAAAGAGTAATATAACTCGAAAGAGTAATATAACTCGAAAGAGTAATATAACTCGAAAGAGTAATATAACTCGAAAGAGTAATATAACTCGAAAGAGTAATATAACTCGAAAGAGTAATATAACTCGAAAGAGTAATATAACTCGAAAGAGTAATATAGAAACTCGTAAAATTGTAAGAAACAGGGGAACGTAACTGCGTAATCACATTATAGTTTTGAACTGAAGCTTTTCGTCTGTGCGGAACTCGGTGTACGACTCGCTTTTGTGACGCGACCGAAAATCGTAGCCGACACAAAAAAATCGTAAGAAAAAAATCGTAGATGACACAAAAAAAACCCTAGCGCGCGTGAGCAGAAGGAACCGAGATGTGGATATTCAAAGAGCCGATCATATTCTTTGCGTGTGTAAAGAGGGCAGCTCTAGTGAGGTCTCGTAAAATTGCAACAAACAGGGAAGCTTCACTCATCTTTATTTGCGTTCCAAATTTAAACTCGACCGATCAACGCGAAGCGCAAACACTCTGTCGGTATCGAAAACGGTTATGAACGTTCCTTTAATACTGTGGTAATGTCGCACCCACATAGAATTCGCTTATTTCCCTAAAAGAAAAAATAACATTGAAGAAAGTTAATTCGAAAATTGCAGCTGTCTCTCACGAGCTCGCAGCCGTTGCACTTGACATTAAACCGTTCTCGAGTTACAAAGTCTCGAATTTTTATAGCCCTGACGCATGTCGGGGCTATAAAATATAAAATACATGCATCAAGAATTTTTTTTCTAAATTATACCGAGCGCATAATCCACGGGAATTTAATTAATTATTCTTAATTTTTTTACTCTCGGTCTATCTGCAACGTTCCAGTCTTAATCTTCCTCGAATATATAAAAATAAGAGCAGAATAAAAATGAGGTTGGTTGAGTGGACATCGAGATTTCAACATGTTTTTGCCCACTTGTCCGACAACTGTGAGTGCAAGATTTTTGTTATAGTCTAGTGGATAGCTGTAATTAGCGGGTACTTTTCAGATACCGTGTTACACCTGTTGCCGGAACAGTTTTCCTTCTCTCCAGATAAATAGAGTATATTTTCATGGCGTACACGCAGTCACGAGCTGCGGATGATCCTTGATTAAAGATCCATCAGCCTCGCTCGTCCGACAGCAGCAGCACCAGCAGCTTTCTACTGGCAGAGCGAATGAAAAGATAACTTCGCTTGGCGAGCAAGCCTGTTCCACATTGCGGGTACTCATCGCGAATTAATCTTCTCTCCTCGTGCACCGCGACCAACACGTTTTCGCCCGTACATACGCGCACCGTATGCACCTTATTTTTACAACTAATAAACGAATCCGGCTCGCGGATCGCAATTAGCTTTCTACCGCTGGCAAAATTCCTCGCTCTCGCGCTCTCCTCCATTTGTTCGCGCGGTATACGTTAGACTAATGGAGACCGCACGCCCACCTTCCGATCGGTTTTCTCGCCCATTACGTTCGATCGGTGTCGCGTGTCCCACATACACACCAACTTCCACCAGTTTTCCTCGATCCCTGCACCGATGAACGTAACTTCTCGCGCGGCCGAGTCTAGTCGGGCACAATTTCATTGAAATTGAGAAACCGGCTTCACATTTTTCCATTTTCGTTCGCGTGGGTGTATTTTAATCGCGGAACTTCAAGGGTATGTGATAAACGCGGTCGGTAATAAAAACTGTTATGCTATGTTTTTTTAAAGGGTGCTGAAACTTTTGAGTTCAGGGAAATGCACAGTAAAAAATATTTGTACAATTAAGAAACCTTTTTTCTCCACAAACGTCCACAATTATTTTGGTGCTTATTTCACACCAAATATTTGTAAAATCGTCAGACATTTTTGTAAAATGGACAAAAAAAATTGTGGACACTTGTGGACAAGAAACGTTGTTACCTATTTTACTTCATATTTTTCCATTTTCGTCCGCGTGGATATAATTTAATCGCTAAACCTTAAGGGCGTGTGAGACACTTTGGTCGGTAATAAAAACTGTAATGCGATTTTTTTTTTTTCCAAGAGTGCTGAAACTTTAGAGTTCGAAGTAAATGTAGAATTGATAGACGCAGATGGCATTCTATTTCCGTGATGAATAATAACTCCTTATTCAAGGACTGTTCTTACTTCCTTCTACATACGAAATGTGTAAGGAGAAAAAGTATTGTTTATTTTGAAAAATAAATTTTACGAAAATTTACGTCGATTTGAAGCCGAAATCCAGAGGTCTTGGAAATATCGTGGCTAGCGATCGAAAAAAAAAACCGGTTTGAGAAAACGCGTTTGACGTTTCGTGTCGAGTTTTACACACGGATAAAATGTGCCGTTTCAAAACTTTCAGAGTCAACGCTTCCCCAATATTCAACTCTAAAACTCCAAAACTCGACATCGTCGATAAAAGATTTAAAGAGTTTTAACTCAATGTCGTCGATAAAAAAAATAACCCGCCGAAACCCCTTAATAACTCGCTGGGGCACGAATTTTCAGCGAAAAAAAAAAAAACATTTAATTTAAATATTATTACGGGTCGAGATAAAAAAGACCCACGAACGTTAACGGAATTCGTTAAATATCGCGGAGGAAAGAAATTGAAGTTTAATTCAATTTTATCGGCGGAGCTTGTAAATTCGAGGAACATAAGATTTATATTTTAGTTGCATAAAATATTATACGAACGGGGGACCCGGTACGGCCAATATTAATTAGGTATACTCGAGTTTCTCGGTGAATTTACTCTGCGATTCGGTAGCTAATAAATTCCCGAGAGCACGCGCGCTCGGCAATTAGCTTTCTAGTCGTGGCTTCTACGCGCTCCTCGGCAAACGCTTATCGGGCTATCGGGCTAGCGATTCGACCCACATTTTCACTCGTTCGTTCTGCGAGGCATGCTCTGGTATATGCTTAGCTTCTACAAAGTAGTGGAACACAGAACGATAGACTCGCCAAGTGTAATACACCATGTGTGACCACCGTACATACAACTTTAACTACTGCGCAAAGTAATTCCAGCGGTGCGCTGTTACTCGACAGTTATCCGAACCGTAGACCACGTTCCGAGAAAACTCACCGCGAAAAGGAGAAAGTCATTTATTATTTTTAGAAACGGACAATAAATCAACGTTTTTTTGCAACACTGATATATTTTTTTTTACTTTTTTTTTCTTCATTGTCTGAAAAATATTTCAGCTTTAGAAAATTCCTGTGCTAAAGTGAGCCGAGCAAGGTATAAAATATTAATTTAAATTATGACAAATTTTGAAGCCTCTAAAAATCCTATCTCTCTTCTTCTCTATATAAATGAATGAAAATCCTTGATTTTTTATGTAACTAAACTTATGTACATTTGAATATACGAACCTGTCCTTTTATTTCCCGTGTCATTGACAATTTTAGTTTGTCATTTATTTGTAAAACTGTGAAATTAGCAAATAAAAAATTGTGGACGTTTGTGGACAATACGTTGTTGTAAAACGTACAAACTTTTTTCACTGTGTAGAGATATTCGAAATATTGGCCGTGTAATTTTCAATCTCCATCGCATGGTTATTAATTCTACAATACATCGTACGTTGTATCCTGTATATAGTTAGATATAAGTCCCCTTCATAGTTACCCTTCATATCATAACCGCGTAATCGCACTAACCTGCCAGTTAAAATATAAACTAGAAAAAAAAAGAAAAAATACTGTTATTTATCGACCTCTCTGAGCGAATTTGAAGTTCCCTTCCCGGTTTGAAAATCGGGTAAAACGAAGGATGATAGACCGTAGGGGACGAGAATGACGTGAAAAGGTAAAGGGATTGCGGAGGGAGTAAATTCCCAAGAACTTCGAAACGTGGACTCTACGAGACTCAACGTCATACTCTCCCGCTCGGCTGCTGGAGGTGGATTGCCCGCTGGGAAAACCAATTTTAGCGCAGCATATACACGACTTTTGTCTTCGTTGAGCGGCAATTTTTGACTGTCGGGATGAGAGCTACGAAGGATAAATCTGGAAGCGATTTTCCGGCTACGTTGACAGCTCGGTCGTTGCCGCACGACGGTGACCATGCATTACCCGACGAACACCTTGCGACGCGAGTGCGCTGTGCAGAACGCAGCTAGTACACAATGTAACTACAGCAGAGACACTCTTGATCGGGTGCGATCGTCGGATTCCATACCAACGCAAAATTTAGGAATTATTACCTATTTGCTAAAATGTTGAAGGTAAAAAATGTAAATGTGAAGAAAAAAAAAAAAAAAAACCGAAATTGACCGGAAGTGTTGGAATTCTTCGAGTCGCTTTTGTCCAAACCAAAAGTTAAATTTCAAAGGGAATACGGAAACAGTTTTTTTTTTTGTTACCAACCTACGAGTGACATTTCACCTTAATTGCAAAGAACATTAATTAGTTCACCTTTGCCTCATGTACACCGATGAAGCAACGGTGGAATCTTGTAATCTCGCTCCAATATGCGGGAGTCAAAGTATGCCGAGTTTCGCGATGCCGGTAATGCAATGTGATCCAATTTTCAATAAAGTTTGAGAAGCTAAGAATTTAATAATAACGGGACGATAGCAACGCCAAAATGCTTCGAGGAATTACGCGCTATCGCGAAGGGCTATTTTACTTACTGAAATGTGAAGTTAAAGAATGTAAATGTGAAGAAAACTGCTCAAATTAACCGTAAGTCTTGGAATTTGTCGAATATTTTTATTTTTCCAAATCGAAAGCTAAACCTTTTCAGAGGAAATACGGAAACTACTTTTTAAATATATTTTTTAACAAACCTATGAGTGACGCTTCACCTTAATTGCGAGCAACATTACATCACCTCTGCCTCCTGCACACCGATGAAGCAAGGGGCGACCTCTCGTGATCTCGTTCCAATATGCGGAAGTCAAAATATACCGAGTCTCGCGACGCGGGTAACTCAATGTAACCCAATTTTCAATGAAGTCGGAGAAGCTAAGGGGGTAGGAACTTAATCAAATATTCATAAACCGTTCGTGCTTAACGGCACACCGTTCGTCCCGCCGAACGAGGCGCGCTTGATAATTAATTTCGTAAGGATGCTGCGGTACGCGGCCCAGACGGGAACCGTGCATTCCGTTGCCCCCCTTAAAATCCTTTGAGTTACGAGTTACGTTATACCGCACCTAGTCACTTTCTATGGAAGAAAGCGCCCTCGGTTAATGTGGGTGGGTAGAGTGCGGCAAAGCGGAGTTGTGCATAAAGTCCTAAATGTCCCTGAGATAATTGAAGACGCTTCTATTCATTTGAGCAGGAATATTCCTTTGCGTAAAGCCGCTATGAAGATCTACATAGTTCGTCTATATTTTTCAATCCACCGAAGAGATATCCCACTTCAAAGGAGTTGATAAAAATGTAAGTTTCCATCAGCTCTCTCTCTCTTGCGGAGTTGTTCATAAAGTCCTAAATGTCCTGATAATTGGAGTCGTTTCCAGTCGATCGCACGGCAAGATTCCTTTCCGAAAAGGCGCTATAAGGATCTACATACTTCGTCTACATTTCGGAATCCACCGAATAGATATCCTATTTCGAGGGAGTTGATAAGAACGTAATTTTCTATCGGCTCCCTCACTTGCGGAGTTGTGCGTAAAATCCTAAATGTCCCTGATATAATTGAAGACGCTTCTATTCATTTGAGTAGGAATATTCCTTTGCGTAAAGCCGCTATGAAGATCTACATAGTTCGTCTATATTTTTCAATCCACCGAAGAGATATCCTACTTCAAAGGAGTTGATAAAAATGTAAGTTTCCATCAGCTCTCTCTCTCTTGCGGAGTTGTTCATAAAGTCCTAAATGTCCTGATAATTGGAGTCATTTCCAGTCGATCGCACGGCAAGATTCCTTTCCGAAAAGGCGCTATAAGGATCTACATACTTCGTCTACATTTGGGAATCCACCGAATAGATATCCTATTTCGAGGGAGTTGATAAGAACGTAATTTTCCATCGGCTCCCTCACATGCGGAGTTGTGCGTAAAATCCTAAATGTCCCTGACATAATTGAAGACGCTTCTATTCATTTGAGTAGGAATATTCCTTTGCGTAAAGCCGCTATGAAGATCTACATAGTTCGTCTATATTTTTCAATCCACCGAAGAGATATCCTACTTCAAAGGAGTTGATAAAAATGTAAGTTTCCATCAGCTCTCTCTCTCTTGCGGAGTTGTTCATAAAGTCCTAAATGTCCTGATAATTGGAGTCATTTCCAGTCGATCGCACGGCAAGATTCCTTTCCGAAAAGGCGCTATAAGGATCTACATACTTCGTCTACATTTCGGAATCCACCGAATAGATATCCTATTTCGAGGGAGTTGATAAGAACGTAATTTTCCATCGGCTCCCTCACTTGCGGAGTTGTGCGTAAAATCCTAAATGTCCCTGACATAATTGAAGACGCTTCTATTCATTTGAGCAGGAATATTCCTTTGCGTAAAGCCGCTATGAAGATCTACATAGTTCGTCTATATTTTTCAATCCACCGAAGAGATATCCCACTTCAAAGGAGTTGATAAAAATGTAAGTTTCCATCAGCTCTCTCTCTCTCTTGCGGAGTTGTTCATAAAGTCCTAAATGTCCTGATAATTGGAGTCGTTTCCAGTCGATCGCACGGCAAGATTCCTTTCCGAAAAGGCGCTATAAGGATCTACATACTTCGTCTACATTTCGGAATCCACCGAATAGATATCCTATTTCGAGGGAGTTGATAAGAACGTAATTTTCCATCGGCTCCCTCACTTGCGGAGTTGTGCGTAAAATCCTAAATGTCCCTGAGATAATTGAAGACGCTTCTATTCATTTGAGTAGGAATATTCCTTTGCGTAAAGCCGCTATGAAGATCTACATAGTTCGTCTATATTTTTCAATCCACCGAAGAGATATCCTACTTCAAAGGAGTTGATAAAAATGTAAGTTTCCATCAGCTCTCTCTCTCTTGCGGAGTTGTTCATAAAGTCCTAAATGTCCTGATAATTGGAGTCATTTCCAGTCGATCGCACGGCAAGATTCCTTTCCGAAAAGGCGCTATAAGGATCTACATACTTCGTCTACATTTCGGAATCCACCGAATAGATATCCTATTTCGAGGGAGTTGATAAGAACGTAATTTTCCATCGGCTCCCTCACTTGCGGAGTTGTGCGTAAAATCCTAAATGTCCCTGACATAATTGAAGACGCTTCTATTCATTTGAGCAGGAATATTCCTTTGCGTAAAGCCGCTATGAAGATCTACATAGTTCGTCTATATTTTTCAATCCACCGAAGAGATATCCTACTTCAAAGGAGTTGATAAAAATGTAAGTTTCCATCAGCTCTGTCTCTCTCTTGCGGAGTTGTTCATAAAGTCCTAAATGTCCTGATAATTGGAGTCATTTCCAGTCGATCGCACGGCAAGATTCCTTTCCGAAAAGGCGCAATAAGGATCTACATACTTCGTCTACATTTGGGAATCCACCGAATAGATATCCTATTTCGAGGGAGTTGATAAGAACGTAATTTTCCATCGGCTCTCTCACTTGCGGAGTTGTGCGTAAAATCCTAAATGTCTCACAGATAATTGGAGTTCTTTCTAGTCGTTCGCACGGCAAGATTCCTTTCCGAAAAGGCGCTATAAGGATCTAGATACTTCGTCTACATTTGGGAATCCACCGAAGAGATATCCTATTTCGAGGGAGTTGATAAGAACGCAATTTTCTATCGACTCCCTCACTTGCGGAGTTGTGCGTAAAGCCCTAAATGTCCATGAGATAATTGTGATCCTTTCTAGTCGTTTGAACGAGAAGATTTCTTTCCGAAAGGCGCTGTAAGGATCCACACAGTTCGCCTATGTTTTTCAATCCACCGAAGAGATATTCTACTTCGAGGGAGTTGATAAAAACGTAATTTTCCATCGGCTCCCTCACTTGCCGAGTGGGTGGTCATGGTATACGTTATATACAAGCGGTATACCGATATATAGATAAAGGGATGGAGGTCGGACGAAAGTACGAAGTAGCGAAGCTCGCGGGAGTTCGATCGATTGCCAGGAGGGCTGTTTCGATAAATTTTAACGGAAGAACCCCGGCGTGTCTCAAAGGAGTCGAGAGTGAACCGCATGCACCGACGAGCAGTGGAAAAGCGCTCGAGGCACTCGCTGACTCGTTCGCTAGACTTTTATATATACGTGCACATAGTATATGTACGTGTACTATATGTATATAGATGCGAATTTGGTCGAGCCCAGGGAAAGCGGAACGGAACGGAGTTTCCTTGGAAATTGAAGAGCCCACGCTTTTTGGAAAGTCTCCAAAGGATGAAGAAGGAAAGAGGGGCACTCTCAGACCACGGATCAACGTCTGAGAAGTGAATTGCTTTTGCCAGAAATTCAACGCGCTTTCGGCGATAAGAGGCGCCTCGTCGAGTTTTCGGACAAAAACGTCCGATTATTAGGTGGAGGAGACAAACTGAAATTATACCGCGGGTTCTATGAGAGAAGAATTTTATACCTTATTTATAAAATGTGATGCATAAATCTTAGGTTCTTTTTCGCCACTCTAAAATAGTTGAAGAGCGATGGAAATTTATCGATGCCGCGAGAGTAAAGAGATATGCGAGCTTTCGCACAGTAAAATGGGCACATTTTTTTGTTCAGAAACGTGGACAATTTTCTTTTTCTTGGTAATTTTGGAAAAATGTTTTTTTTTAACATTTTTTTTTTATTAACAAGGACCAAGTTTGTAGACGTTTGAGGACAAAAAAAGTTTCGCAAAAATGCAAACCTTTTTTTTACTATGCATCTTATTTGCATATCCGTTTTATTCGCGCTGCGACCGCCGGGTGATCGCCAGAATCGTCACAAAGTTAAAAGACAAAAGCTTGAAATCCGCCACGATTCTCTATGACGCCCCTACATTTAAAGGGTTTCATACAAAGTGCAAATCGTACAAAGAGATCTGAATGAACAAAAATATATATATATATATATGTATGTATATGGGACACTGAATACCATAGCGACCGGGGTGTGCGCGTGCCTTTGATTTCGGGGATTTGACAATCAAGATTTCACTGAAAAGAGATAATAAAAATAGAAATTTTATGTTCTTTACGTTTTTTCGTGATACGTTCGACATAAACTCGACTTTTTAGAGTATTCCACGTAAACGCGGTCCCACTACAAATTTTCATATCTCCCCTCAACTATAATAAAGAATCAAAAAGAAAGGTCACAAACTCCAACAGAATTGTACGTTGCACATCGTGAAACTTGTCGCCTTCAATTGCAAAATTTATTCGCGTATTAAAAAAAAGTAAACATCGTGCATTAAAATCCTGACTTTGAGCCATTTACAGTGAATCGGATCAAGGACTTTTTCTACTGCACGAACAATGAAAATGCCCAGAATAAAATCAACCTTTGTTCTTGATCGTCACCTATCAAAAGTCAATGCAAACCGGGCGAATGAAAACCCAGCCAAGCAAGGCAAGGCTCATTCGACAAGCAATTCGTCACCCAGTAACAAACGATCGAATTTTTCTTGTTGCTTTTTTAACAAAAAAAAAATCAATCTAGTACATTTCCGCTATAGATGCTGTACAAAGAGGGGTCAGCATAGGGTTTCGCGCGCCGCGTCCGTTCCGTCTGACCGGTGCGACTCGCTGACCGTGAACAGAAGTCGAGTAGAAGCTTCTGCACTTCGGCAATTGTCGTGAAACTCGGAGACGCCGAAGAGCGTGAGATCGTGCACGGCGGTGAATGGTGGCGATTCCCGTCTGCGTGTCCACACACGGTCCACGGACACAAGGACGAAGAGGCTAAAATGGGTCAAGCGTTCGAGAGGTAAGCGCGAAATCCCGTGCGGAATATAGTGGTCCGTATAGCGCCCGAAAACCCCGCGGATAACCGTGCCGGCGTAGACTTAAGCCGCTTAACTTCCGTTTACAAGTAACGGAGTCAAGATCCCCGGAGGAGGAGAGTATAAGATTCAGCGGAGCGCAAAGAGATCAGACCGCTGTTTCGTCGGGTCGCCGGCGAAGAGCACGCGCTATTGGCCAGCGGATAAGATATAAAAGCACAGATAGATATTATATAAAAGCACGAAAGCGAAGGAAACTCGGATAGATAAAGGGATGGAAAGCGAAGGGTAGGGAAGCGGCGATTGAGGACAGGAAACGAGAAGACTGTTAAGGTAGTCCTTGCGAATGGTGTTCACTTCGTATAAGTTTCAGAGAAATGAGGGGTAAGTGCAAACACTTCTGGATGGTATAAAAATGTGAAAAAAAAACAATAGTAATTCCAAAATGATATTAACAAATTGATGAAAAATAAAATTGTTCAACAAATCTCTCGCAAACCCAACTTTTTTTTAATGAAAATAATTCGTTAACTTTTCTGAATACGCATGAATTTTTTCAAATTTTTCAATTCACTTCGAATTTTGTGACCTTGTACACATTTTTCCCATACAAAAAAAAAAAAAAAATTCAAAGTGCATTTAAAAAACAAAAAATTAATATTTGTTCAGAAAATTTAACGAATCATTTTCACAAAAAACAAAGTTGGGTTTCCGGAAGGTTTTTTGAACAATTTTATTTTTCGTTAATTTGTTAATAACATTTTGGAATTATTATTATGCAAAATGAATCTTTTCAGCACCTTTAATATGCTTAACTTTTTCAGATTTTTATATCACCCAGAAGTGTTTATAATTCCCTCTTGTTTCTCTGAAACTTATGCAAAGTGAACACTATTCGCGAGGACTACCTTAAGGGAATACTTCACAGATCGCCGTCTGTTAATGATGGGGGGGGGGGGGGGGGGGGCATGTTGCTAGCAATGATTGAGGCGTAGGTATCTATTCATATAAATGTTCGAAGCTCCTTCAATTCGTAACATCTTCGAAAATCTGTGGGCACCACTCGAATTTATTTTTTAATGCGTCCCTAATAACTTTGTAATGTTATTTTAGAAAAATAAAATTCTAATACAGTAGGAAATGTATATTTTTTAAAAAAGAATGTTGCTTTTCACGCGGCACCATAGCGGCTCATGCTAATTGACACAATTTTAAGCTCATGTATCCCGGAATCCATGTGGGGAAAAAACGATTAGAAATTCTTTTAAAAAAACCTTATTCGTTGGTTTATAGTAGTTGTGATTTTTTAGTTCCAAAAGTAGAAAAGTCGTTGTGTGACGTGTTCCCTTAATCGAGAAAGCACGTCCCTTCGGAGAAACTCCCTCGGAGTGTGCATTTTCAAGCTCGGCGTCCAAAGGGAGGTTCGCAGCGCTCGTGGATCAAACGAAAACGCGGCTGTTCCTTCGGTCACGTATTGCCCACTGTGGATATATCAAATTATAGCGTTTCAATGGCTCCGGGCCGCGGCCGAGGTCTCCCCGCTCGGGGAGGCTTTTGTTGGTAGAACCGTCGAATAGATTAAAAAAAAAAAGAGAAGAAACGCAAGAAGAGCTTGCGATTGACTCGAGGTGCGGGCTCTCGCGAGGTCGATGTTGCTTAGAGATAGAGACCGGTCGGTGGATTTCTTGCGCCGGGGACGTAGAAAATATCATGACTGAGGCGGCATGTGTACCATACTTCGTACGGTATAAGTGTATATGTGTGTGTGGGGTATTTCACGTCAAATCAGCCCGCACATCCGGCGATTTTGCTCATTTTTTAGTACGATGTTGCTACCTACACGTAAGGGTCGAGGAATTTCTTTACAGATTTTTTTGCGAAGGTGAACTTCCTAAATCCTCGAAAAACCAACTCCGAAAAATATTTTTTTTTACATCTGAAAAAATTCACACTGACTGTCTGATGTGAAATATGATTTTTAAGTGTCATACGATAATAGGATCTGAATATTTATTTATTTATTTATCGGCCATAACTCTCTCGAATATCAATGGTTACCAACTCGATTTTTCTGAAGTTTATAAAAATACCAGAAAGGCCGAATACAATTGATATCGTTAAAAAACAAAAGTAAAATTGTTAACATTGAGATCCCATCGGGTGGTGCTTAAAAATCATATTTTTAATCATAGAATCAGTGTGAATATTTTAGATTTTTTAAACAGGCGTTTTCGGAATAGGTTTTTCGACGATTCAGGAAATACACTCGTGGTGTAAATAAAAATCTGAAAAAAAAAAATCCCGATACTCTTATGGGTCGATAACAACACAAAACTAAAAAATGACTAAAATCGACGGGGATGAGAAACCTGCGCTGCAGACTTGACGTGGAAAGCCCCGTGTATATATTTCTCGGGAAGCTGCTGCGATCTGGCAGTTCGACGAGGCTGAAGGAACCCGGAGATGACGGGCGCGGCGCGCACGTTTCTATCGGCAGTGGGCTAGCTTAGCAAGACGAATAGTAAAAAGTCGAGGGAACAATGGAAAGACGAGAATGGGAGAGAGAGATACGGATAGAGCGAGAGAGAATCGTGTACAACCGTGAGGAGACCTTTCGGGCAATCGGTGGATAACTGGCAAAAATCGGTTTACACAATGGGATGGAAGCGCACGCCCTCCCGTCGTGATGTTTGTGTGGAGGTATGTGTTTATATGGGTTACATCCTAGGCGGCCCGACGTCCTGAGCCCTTTCCGAACGGCTATCCGAGAGCTCGCTCGGTAACATCCACCCACCGTGCGAGAGCGCATGCGCATCGGCACACCCACTTGACCCTCGATTTTAAAAGAAAATGAAATTATGTGGGCACTAATGTGCCCCGTGGTGAGCGGGCGTGTCTCGCCGGGATTGTCTACGTTACAAGCGCTCGCAAACGGGATCCTCGCGGAGGGGCTTAAGGGCATGTGAAATTACGCGGTCGATAACGGAAACTGTAATGTTATTGTTTTTTAAAGGTGCTGAAACTTTGCCGTTTGAAGGAAATAAAAGCCCGCTGTAGAATTGATAGGAGCAGCGGTGTTCTATTTCCGTTAGACAACAAAGTTGAGTCACTATAAGAAAAATGGCATAACTGTTTTATCACCGACTGGATGCGGGATGGGCGGGAGGGAGGCTGGGTGTTTCGCATCATCTTAAGTTGACAAACGGGAGGGAGGGAGGGGGGGGTCTTCTATATCACCTTAAAGTGACAAGCCGAAGGGAGGGTGTTTCACATCACCTTAAGGTGAACTGAAACATCCCCCATCCCACCCATCCCGCAGCCAATCGGTAATAAAAACTGTAATGCTGTTTTTCTAGAGTGCTGAAACTTTAAGTGACGGAAATAGAATGCCCACTGCCTCTATCAGTTCTACAGCGAGTTTCTATTTCCGTTGAGCGCTAAAGTTTCAGCACTCTTGAAAAAATAACATTAGTTTTTATTACCGGCCACGGTATTTCACATGCCCGCAACCATTGAGCTTAAACATTCGGACTCGCAAAGTATCGAGCTCAGAACTTAACGGGTCTTATTTTTAGTTTATGTAAGGCAATCGAAGAACTCGCCGATAAGCAGTTTTAAAAAACGTGGTGGCATTGAGCGATTAATGCAATGTCATTCGACAGACTGGATAAGCTGCATCGGATTTTTCTTTTTTCCTTACAATAAAATTGATTTAATATTATTAATTTGAGAAATCATTTTTTTTTTTGGTCCCACGCTTAAGAATCATGATAGATTTTCTTTTTGTTACCAATCCATCGTACGAAAAAAATGTTCTATTTTAGTGCCTGTGGATTTATGCTCGCTGCGTTTCAAATCGCACTCGCCATCCGATATCGTCAATTAATATGATACACGCGCGCGAAATAGCTGACGGCAAAGTCAGCGAATATCGAATTTCCATTAGAAATTGCTTGCGTCATTCGAATCGACCGTTGCCGAACGCAATTGCTATTAGTGAAATCGTTTCAGAGGTAAATCTATCGGTTATTAATTGGAAATTATAAGTAAAAAAAAAATCCAATAAAAACTGATTTACAATACACAATAAACAGAAGGGCCGCGAGGCACGTTTATCCTGCACGCGAGTCTCGCGCTGAGAGTATGCAGGTGTCGACATCTCTCGGATATTCTCCGAACGGTGACGCTCTATCGACAAAACGGATGGCAGCGTTTATCGACGATAGCAACAATTTGCGTGGCACAATTTTCCATTATCGCAAAGTACTTGTCGATGGTTCAGCCTCGCTTTACGTACGCACATATAAGCGATAGCCGAAAAAAGGCTCACGAACAATTAAATCTGCATAATACATTTTCATTCGATTATCTCGATTTCGAGAGTTTAACAACCATTGAAGTCGTGGACGGGAGAAAAAGCTTCCACGATATACTTGCCAGATGAAGTTTCATTGACTTTTCAATTTATTAAATAAAAATATATATATATATTTTTTTTAGAGTTCCCTCTTTCTCATTTCTCTGGCATATCTTTGTAGAGCCGTTCTTTTTTGTTCGATGAGATCTTCGAGAAGACCTATCGCTTATATGCGATCTTTTTATATATAAAACAACCTCACGGTATTGTTCAGAGCTACAATATCGTTAAAAATTGATTTCGAATTGTCTTACCTTGTAAGTTGTCGAGCATGTACGACAGCAGCTTGTGAGTCCCCGACGGTTCGCCGTACAACGCCATCATTTCTTTGCTTAAAGGATTACCTTGAAGACCGAGCACTTGTAACTGGAACAACTTTCCGATTTCGTACGGTAACACTCGAAGAAAGTTTTGATTTAACAACAACTCCCTGAAAAATAAAAAGAAACAATCAATCAAACGAAAGGAGTTTTGATAAATTTACATAGCGAACTAAAGACGTGATTACGGCAGTCGGTAACACAAGCTGTAATGCTATTTTTCTCCAAGGCTATTGGAATGAGATGAGGTGAGATGAGGTGAGACTACTCGGTCGGTAACAAAAACTGTAATCCAAATTTCTGCCCCACAGTTGCCTTTACGAATGAAAGACGAGAACGTCGTCCTACGTCAAATAATTCGGTAGGACAACGTTCTCGTCTTTTGTCCGTGAGACGAACCGTCGTCGAGAATTTTCGAATCGTAGGGTTGCCGCATTCGCACCTGATGGAGTTTCACCACATCTTCAAGGTCATGTGAAATACGATGGTCCTGAAGATATCTGCATGACATCAAATTTCATCTTTCTCAAGTCTCCGTCTATGCGTGGCTTTAGGAAAAAAATTTCAATTCTTAACTTATAGAATTTTATACTCCAAGTGAATTTCCCCGAGCGAAGTTTGCGCGATGCGAAACGCGGTTATAGATTGACGAAATTTTGTCTCGCGCAGATATCTTCAGGGTCATGAAATACCGCCCCGGCGGTAACAAAAGCTGTACTAAATGCCGTTTTGAGACCGCAGACGGTCGAGGAAAAAAAAATTGTTTTTCCCTGGGGAATCGGCAGACGCAGGGAAAGACAATTTTCTTTTTCCTCAAAAGTCTGCGGTCTCGAAACGGCATTGCATACAGATTTTGTTACGAGCTGGGTGCCGGGCAGGAGCCACATTAGCTTATTAGAAACAATATATATATATATTTCAATGAGAAAAGAAAAAGTTTGACAAAACGGTTTCGTACTCAAGATAGATGAGATCTCCAAGTTCGGCGGGCAAACTTCGTAGTTTGTTGCTACTGAGATCTAAAGCCCTGAGATGTACCAAACGGCCGATCTCCGGCGGTATCCTCTGGAGACTATTGTCGTTGAGATAAAGTGCCGTAAGATGAGTCAATTGCCATATATTTGGACTGAGATTCCTTATGCTTCCTGTTATCTCCAACTCCGGCCAATAAGATTTCTTTCCAGAGTTAGCGTCCTCCGTCGACATGATAGTGTGCGTACGACGTGGATTGGAGTTTTCATACTTGTCCTTGTTGTTGCGCGACATCTTAGATCCTACCAAACCAAAGAGAAACATTGTATTTAGCTGCATAACATTTTTTTTTTATTAAATAAAAATAAAAATTCTAATTAAAATTGTCTTTGCTACTGCACAGTAGTCGGGTACAAATTTGCAAATAAAATCTAGCCATGTGCGGACACGAAAAATCACCAGGGAGGCAAATATTTCTGCGACGTACGTTGTAGGGTCGGGAGGAGCGCTCAGGATGGTTATGGGCGACGAATCGAGTGCTTCGTGACAATTTAACGCAGAGAAAGGAAATCTCTCCGTCGAGGAGGCACCCGAGATGCACTAGCAGCACAGGTACAGCCACGTTAATGAGGAGCTCCGTGGGAAACATTGCGGAATCTTCGCAGCATCGACTGTCGGGTAATCCGGATACCTCGCAGGAAAGATTATCGAAGTTAACGGACGAATTTGGGACTCGGAGGATTGTGAGGGAAAGACGAGTTTGAGTCGGTAAAACTAATCGAGCTCGCGAATGGCACAAAATTGCAACGTTGTTACAAACTGAGGGTTTCTATGAAGAGACGAGTAGAATTGCGAAAGCGAAGAGCGCTAACAATTCCGTGCGAAATTGCAACATTGTCGGCAAAAAATTGTATTCGACCCAAGGTAACGTTTATCCGCGAATGAGCTGAAAAACGGCTCGACGTGTCGAAGACTTCTTGATTCTCACGGGCGTGAGAATCGTGACAAAACGATTTGTCGGCGATTTTTGTGTTAACTCTCTAATCGTCGACGAATCGCTTTATCGCGCCCGGCGACGTCGCGAAACACGCGCGAAGGGTCCTTCGGTCGCGGATAAACGTCAAGGAACGCCGCATTAATAATCGGGAAGCGCGAAAACAACTACGGGACTGTCGATTTCATAACCTATGAGAAGAGATTTCGAAGAGTGAACTTTTTGCGCTGGGCCGTTGTCGGGAAGTCGCGAGCTGCAAATCGCCTCGACGGGTCGAAGAGTTTTTGACTTTCACGGGCAATCCGTCGACGCCGTTTCCGAAACACTGTTCCGATCGAGCGAAGTTTTTCGTGCCAACTCGCAAATCGTCGACAAGTCATTTTAGGGCGTTCGGCGATGTCACAAGACACGCGCAAACGATCGTTCGATCGTGGATAAACTTTAAGGAACGCCGCGTTAATAAGCGGGAACAGCAAAAACAACTGCGAGATTTTCTATTCCATAACCTATGAGAAGAGATTTCGAAGAGCGAAATTTTCGCGCTACGCCGCTCATCAATCTAGTCAAATTTTTTGGCTCGTCTCCGATCCAACGACAATTCTCATCACCTGAATGACTCTTCTGACGATTCTTGCCGCGTAATTTGCACATTTTAAGTTAGTGTCGAGACTGAAGTATCCTTCCACGGCACTTTCGCGTCGCGAGTAGCAAACGATAATAACGTTGGAGGTAACGAAACTTTTCGCGCGACTCCTTCGGACAATCGTCGAACGTTCGTGTTCCTACTTGTTTGCGCGGTGTATTGTTTACCCACCTTCATCTACCTCTTAGCACGAACGAGACGCACGGGGGAGTTGATTCCGAGTTGTAAATATACGCGTAAACAAAACTACCTTGACAAACACAAATCCTCCATTTATCAACTGAAACGATCGTGTATCATGCGCATTTGTGATAGGGACACGCAAGGTGTATCGCGGAATCTTCCCGAAGCAGCCGACAACCGCGGCGTACGCGTACTAACTGAGCGATAACTGAAAAACAGGCGGACCAATTACAACACCCGCCGCCTCGACGTTATCTCCGGCGACGCGGAGATTCGGGCGACTATCACCTGGCCGAATGAAAATTGCCTTCATTGCTTTCTGCTGTTCGATTGGTAGGCTACGATGAGGATAGGACTAAAGTTAATTGACCGTCTTTTTTTATTACAGAAAATGTTTGTTGTGCCATGATAGTCATTTTTTTGTTCACAAATTTGGTTAACTTTTGAGCGGTCTAGCTTATAATTTCAAAGGAGTTGTTCTCCCTCATTGACTTCGTAAACATTCGTATTTTCATTTTTTATCAATTAATTCATCAATGAAACAATATTATAAAAAGAAGTCTATGTTTTTATGTTTATCTTAGTTATCTTAGATTTAGAACTCCCTGTGTTATGAATCTTTGTATTCTTATATACGTGTGCATAATAAAATATATATCTATAAAATAAATACAAAATATATTTTTTTCTAAATAACGAGATTGGTATCTTCTTAATTTTTTAAGTAAAGGAGCGTGAAGGTTTCAAGAGTTAAGGACATGTGGTACAGACTCAGTCGGTAACAAATCGCCTTCCCTGTTTTCTCCAAAACGTTTGATACGACGAGCAAAAGCAAATTAGGTTTTCATACTTATATCTATTGCCTACAAAAACCTAATTTGATTTTGGTCGAAGCATCAAACATCACGAAGAAAATAGGAAAAGCGATTTTTTACCATCGGAGCATCGATACGTATGTATCACATGCCCTTAATGTCGCTGTTGTCACAGTGCGGTCGTGCGGTCATTCCCGGACCGGTCAATTGACGTGTCACGTCACAGTCAATTGATAATAAAAAAAATGGCCGGTGACAAAGTCGTCGCCCATCTATATTCGGAATATTTGCGATCTAATAAGTTGTTGGAATTTTTTCTTTGCATAAGCTCTTAAGACATGCCCTACGAAAGCAAAGCAAATTTCAATTTCGCACGCTGTTCGCTCGCCAGATTGGAAGATACATTGCCATCATACGACGGTCGGTAAGACAAATTAAATTTTTTCTTCAACGGTACTAGTCGTTATCGGTCTGATAATTTCTGGATATCTGCGTCACCGACCATCGGTAACTTCGAACGATGGCGACGTATCTTCCAAACTGCATTTTAAGCTATGATTAGCCTACGAATTTCTGATACAGTAAGACAGCCCCAAAGAATTATCCACATTCTTTGGTACTACCTTGACCGAGTCTTGTCTGGATGCCTGTCCTTCGCTCAGGGCACGAGACTCGATCGGTACGATCGCTCTCTTCGGCCCTACAAGAGCTAGGTTGGATGCGACACCCGGTTTAATTGTCGTTCGTTTCTCTAAACCATGGCTCTATGAAAGTACAAATTGTCGATTAATTCTACGCACCAGTATCGCTCCAGGAAGATACAACGATTAACCTTCGCAATCGGGATCGATCGAGCCCGATCGGAACTAATAACGATCGAGCGATCACTGCGCATTATTCGTCGCTCGGGGCATTCGGCTCTCCGTACGTCGTCGACGATTCTCTGCCTAGCTCGGATCTCGAATTGATTCTAAAAAAAAACATAATCGTACGAATGCCGACATGTAGCCTTACCGAGAAAAAAATCACGGGAATATTTATCGAACAGTCGAGACCAAGGGACGATGAACCGACCGATAGTCTCCGAGAAATTGTCCTCGCGGTGTTCGACACAACAATGATAGTAGCCTCCTGCGACCGTAAATATTATCTCGCGAGTTGCCCGCACGTCGCATAAATACTTTGTCGAGATCGGGAACGTGAAAAAAAAATCCCAAAAAAAAACAAAAACATGGATATCCTCCTTCGAGAGTTGGAAGAGCTGAAGATCTCCGGCGGTCTAGCGGACGCTATGCTGTGGGAGAAGTGTACGGAATTCGTGAGACGAGCTTACGTTCCTGAAAAATTGATCGGCGCCAGCAGACCGTGCGAGGAGAAAGATTTCACCGAGTACAGAATTACGGTCGAAAGAAATTTGCGAAACATCCTGACGCTTTTGGAACTCCTGCGTAGAAACAGGGATGAAGGTGCTGTCTCGATAAACCGGGATGGCTCCGACGTCAGAAACTGTGGAATTCATGTCGTGCTGCTTGTTGGAGAGCACAGCGAGAAGAGCTTGTGGAACGGCGTCGAATGCGTACGTCTGGCATACGAAATTCTGCGCAATCTCTGCGATCTCTTTGGATGCTCGAGCTTGTCCGAAATGTTGATCGGAGACGACAGTAAATTCGTCGCTGCTTTGTCGACGCTGAGACCAAAATTGTTGAAGGAAACGTGGAGACACTATCCGGCTGCGGTGCTCTGCTACAAATGGTTGCTGCGTCAAGTCGACGAGCCCTTTCTGTCCGGGCACGTCGGTCTGGTGCTTCCCACCGCACTCATAATCTTCGACGACTTTGCACCAGCGAACAGACTCGTTGGACTGGAGTGCATCTATCAGATTCTCGTGCACTCCGCTATGGTGGGTGGTAATCAGGATTTCGTCCAGCGACGATATCTATGCAAAAATGCGGGGAGAGAAACGATGATCGATTTTTTTTTTTTTTTTTCAGAAAAGAGAGTTGATGGGGAATGGATACGCGGAGGTAATTTACGATGCTCTGGAAAGACTGACTCATCAGCGAGAAGTTAGATACATACTGCCGTTGTACGCTTGCGTTACGCGCTTGTTGGCGACAATGGAGTATTGCAACAATTCGATAAACAGCTTTGAGGTGAGATACGCTTGCAACGAGGCAAGGCTACATCGGTATTTATTTATTCGCTGCACCAAGCCCTTTTACAAAGTATACACAGATTGAAATATATGATTTCACTTGTAGAGTTTGTTTAAAAAACGGTAGAAAACAGAGGAGTATATATAAAATCTCATTTTAGAATATTATAATACATATAACGAAACGGAAAACACAAGTTATACATAACACTGTGTCAGATATCAATTATTTACTTACATATGAAGAATACATTTATAGATTCAAAGATTATCATTCGCGATTTCGTGGTTTTGTGATTAGACGAAGATCCTATCCCCCAGTTGGTTTCCATATCAAGCAAGTCATTTGTATGATATAAATGAGAGTCATTCCCTGCAATAGCATTTGTGTCGAGACGAAAAGAAATTATAGAAGATAAAATGCGCGACATTGCTTGATGGAACCAACAATTTATAGAATGACTCTCGATTATTTGAGATTGGATCGTTTTGATTTCTCATAGAGGAAACTTCGCTTATCGTGAAAAATAATAATGATTTTCTCAATTTTTTAAAAACATCTTCGATATTGAATAGACGTTAATATATGTACTTTTTGCGGCAGTGGACGAAGCGGGACGAGATAATCGCGACGCTTCTGGACAACATGGAATGCGAGCAAAATTTGGAACTTCGTCACGCTTATATGCTGAGCTTGCCGCAACTATTGACCAATGTTGGTTGTGCCAAATGGTGCGAGAGATTGACCAGAGTACTCGCCGAATACTGTAGCAATCAAACCGATGTGAGAACATTGAAAGCCACCCTGCAGGTACATAGAGAAACAATACTCCAGATTAGACTATCGTCATTCTATAATCATATTAATATCGTGATATATATCAGGCCTCGGAAGCTGTGCTATCGATGTTTCAATTGAGAGTTCCGGCCCATTGTACGACCCTGTACACGGCATTTTTAAAGCTCCACTTCGATTTAATGGAGACCCCGGTGTTCGACAAGGAGATCACACAATCCCTGGAGAGCTGCATATATCTGCTTTACAAGCTAACACCTACGGTAGGCGCTGCGATAATGCGCGACGATCGTATGCGATCGATTATAAAGAATAGCGTTCATCTGCCGTGCTTCGGTGATACCAAGTACTGCAATTGAAAACTTGATCGAGAAATCAGCACATCGGCATGTAAATCTCGAACGAAACTTATCCCCGAGTGAATCTGGTCGTTAGGGTAAAAGCAACATATAAATATACATAATTTCTGTAGAACATAGAATCAAATTTTTTCTTCTTCATAATTAATATTTCGACGGCTTTACCCGAGGGGCCGTTTTCAAACGAATAAACTAAAGATTTTTATTTATACTGTACTTGAACAATAAAATAAATAGTTATTATTGTGAATTGTGATTCTCTATTAATCGAACGCGGTGAAATATCGACAAAATCTTTCTGACTTTACGTTTTGTCGTTGTGAAAATTTTACCTCGAGGATAAACTCACGCGATTTACTTGTGGGGAGATAGAAAGAGAGAGACAGGTGTTTATTCCGTACTCTGGGAATGAAATCACCTAAGAGTGCTGGTGCCAAACTATAGATGTAGACTTTTATAGAGGATGCCTTATTGGTTTAATTAATCAATAACAATTATTTAATAATCATTAAAAAAAAAAACCATGTAAATAATTTAATATTGCATTTACGCAGAGAATAATCATTATTGTAGCGACTTCTTATTCGAAAGATATTTGAAAAGAAGCGAGTTATTGATATCAATTTGATCTTGTGTCAAGTACCGAGGAAACGTTTTTCATTTTAGTTTTTTTCGTTACGAAACTTTGATCTCGAAGATGAACCCGCGCGATTAGCTTTTAGATATAGATATATACTTTTACAGAGAATAGATGTAGATATATACTTTTACAGAGAATAGGAATATCTTCACGTTTAGATTCTAGTTGAACTCTCACATCTTCGATAAAGTTATCATTGGTAAATCGGCGGTCCGACAGTCGGTCGGTGCTTATCGAATAGTGCAAATCTGCCAACTATGGCACTCATTTTCCCGATAATAATTGTTCTGCTGATAGCATATATATTATACTCGTTTGTAACCGGGAAACCGCCGAATTCGCCGCCAGGTAAAAAAAAAAAGAAATATATCGATACGAATTTTATTCATTGAATCGACGCGTTACTTGAAACAGGACTTCCGAGACTCCCGCTGTGGGGTTCTTATTGGTTTCTTTTATGGGGGGACTACCAATTTCCGCATAAAACACTGGCGTATTATGTAAATAAATACAAGTCGAAGATAATCAGCCTTTATCTGGGCGATGTGTACACGATAGTCGCCAACGATTACGAAAGTATCAAGGAAGTTCTTGCCCGCAAGGAGTTCGATGGAAGATTGAACGAAGCATATATATTCAGAGCAAGGGCTTACGGGAAAAAATTAGGTAAGCTCGCAAATTAAGGGGTGGTAGGGTTCTGCCGATTTCTGGCCAAAAAGCGTGTTTTATTTTTGCATCTGTAAAAAAAAACTATTCGAGTGGTGTTCCGGTCATGTAGAAAAAAGGATCCCACGTTCACATAAAAAATTGTACGAGAAGTTCCATTTTTTTGATATTCTATCTTTTTCAAAAAAAAGAAACAACATTTTTGTATTATATCCTGAAGATTTTTTTTACATAAACACTATTTTCAACAATTAATTGCATCGGATTTTTTTCTACGATTTTATTTGCTAATAAAAAAAAATGAAATTTTTTTTGCCTGAAATAGTCAGAACCCCTCTTCATCATCTCGCAATGATAATGCAAAGGTCATGTACGCTACTATAAATAACGATTGTAATGCAGTTATCGAGACGATATGACTGTATCCAACAAGTTAGAGTAAATTTTATGCGATCCTCTTACATATCTTTCGCGTAAAGCCCTTACGCGCTAAAGTTATTAAAATTCAGTATCGAACATATAAGCACATTACGTTTAATGGTTTAACTGGTTTTATGTAATTATAGATTACAATTTCTATAATAACGACAGAATAGTATGCATCAGTAATCTTCGTTGCTCATTGGTATATATTGATTTTATTTTTTATTTTTGGCGAGATTTTTAACATGTTCTAATACGAAAGTAAAATTTAATTAGGAATTTTTTTCAACGACGATGCCGAGTGGCTTTTGCATCGAAGATTCACGTTGCGAAACATGCGAGACTTCGGTTTCGGTCGTCGTCACGAAAAGTTGGAGGGTGTCATACTGAGTCAAGTAGCGATACTGGTGGATACTCTGATCAATGGACCGACGAATGAATTGGAAAAGGTTTGACCGAATCTCCACGATTTTAATTTATTGTTCACACGTGATTTTAATTGAATTTTTTCTGTCTGTTTCAGACAATCGTGAAAAATGGTTTAGCATATTTTCCGGATGTGCTATTTGCTTCTGCAGCTAATTCCATCTGGTTCGTCATGTCCGGTGAAATTCACGACCGCGAGGACTTCGAGAGCTTGCGAGGTCTCTGCCGTTCCGCGATGCTGTTTCAGAGAAGCGGCGATACCACCGGTGGTGCGATACTGCAGACCCCCTGGTTGAGGCACTTTGGAGAAAGACGCTTTGGATTTCATGGTTCTTTGAGGTCAACCTACGAAATCGCCAACTTTGTAAAGGTACACTGTGGTCGTCGGAATTTTCATTACAGATCGTTACCATAATAATTGAAATAAAGTAATTCTTTATTTACAGCACGACTGTAATTTTTTATTTACCAATTTTATTACTACCATTTTTTGTCTTCATTTTCTCACATTGCTCGATGCTAGTAAAAGAATAATTTAATTATCGATTCCATTACAACGCCGATAACAGCGCTTTGTGAAAAAGCGAAAATCGACCATTGAGGAAGATCGAAGCGTAGAAGAGGAACGCAGACTGGAAGGATTCATAGACGTGTATCTGAAGAAGATGAAGGAGTGCGAGGGTACCAGTGGCTTTTCGGACGAGCAACTACTAATCCTCATCGTGGACATGATGTTCCCGCCTATGTCGGCAGTGCCGAGTGTATTGACCCATTGCATCAAGTACATGATTCACGAGCCAACGGTAATGAAGAAAGTTCAACGGGAGATCGACGATGTTGTCGGAAGAGGTCGACTTCCGGAATGGAATGATAGAATTAAGTACGCTCAAACACTTGTTCTCAACAAAAACTTATATAAGACTCTTTTCTTCCTTTTCAAACATGCAGCAACCATTAAAAATTAAGTGCTCCAATGTTTTCTCAGAAAAAATATTTCCGAAATTCTCATTATTTTATTTGTCGATAACTCGTTGAAAATTTTCAAAATTACAATCGTAGTCTGCATTACACCGAAGCGACGATGCGCGAGGTACTCAGGATTGGAATATTCACGCCCTGGAGCTTTCCGCACAGAGCAACGGAAGATACCACGCTAATGGGATATCATGTTCCCGCCAACACCGCTGTCATAACGAATTTGGCTGCAATGCACAACGATCCGGAGCTATGGGGCGATCCGGAAAACTTCAGGCCCGAGAGATTTTTGACCGAAGACGGCAAAAAGCTGGTTAAAGACTATTCCTTACCGTTCGGTTTTGGTATGTGCGAAAGGTGGTTTTTAAAAAATAGTAGATTTAGAACATGTCAATTATTATTATTATCAATTATTTTATATATTTTTTCTTTCGTGTTTATTCAGGTCGACGCGTATGCGCTGGTGAGACTTACGCTCGCTTCAGTTTCTTCGCCCATTTCGCCGCACTAGCTCAAAATTTCAACTTCGAACTTATCGATGGAGAACCCACTGCACTGGAAGATATTATTCCTGGATCCACAACTACTCCTAAGGAGACGTGGATATGCGTCTCCCCGCGATAATTCTTTTATTTTATTTCCTCTAAACGAGTACGGTGAAATCTCGAAAATTTTAATATTAATAAGCACTTTTTTTTTTCACACCTCGATTTTTTTTTGGGACTCAATGGTCGCTACAATGTACGAGCTTCCACTGAAAAGAATAGCGTGTGCGTCTCATCAATTTTTTTGTGTTTCCAAAGAAATCAATTGCAAAGAGAACGCTTATAATAATTGTACGCATCTCGACACGTAACTGCCTCGAGAAAAATATCTTCTTGTAATTTTTCGAACAGTTGAGTCGAAGTGACAATGAACCGAACGAGAGTCGCCGAGAAATTATCATCCGCCGCTCGAAACAACGACCATAGTAGCTTCCTGTAATCGTAAATATTATATCGCGAGCTATCTGCGCGTCGTATAAGTATGTTGTTAAGCTCGAAATGTGCAAAAACAAGGAAAATCCCCCCAAAAAAAGACGGATCCTTTCCTTCACTGAAAAATTGATCAGCGCTATTTTATAAACAGCTTTGAGCTGAAAAATGCACCGGCTTTGAGGAATTATTAAACTTGATATTTATTTATTGGTTAATTATCTATTTGGGACGAGCCCGTTTACAAAGTATACACGGGTTAAAAATGTATGGCTTCGTTGGTACAGTGTACTTCAAAAACCGTAGAAAACGCAGAAATATATATAATCATTATTATTTTATTTCATTTATTCAAGCGGATTATTTCTAGAATATTGTAATACACATAGCGGAATGAAAACACGAGCCATCCAACACTGCATAAGATATCAAATATTTACTTACATTTAAAGGATACATTTGTAGACAGATTATCAGTCGCGATTTCGTGGCTTTGTGATTAGACGAAGATTCTATCTGCCAAGGTCGGTTGTTTTATCGAGCGATTCATTCGTAAGATATTAATAAGAATATCTTATTAATGCGATAGCATTTGTTTCGAGACGAAAAGAAATTATAGAAGATAAAATGCGCGAAATCGCTTGATGAAAACAACAATTAATAGAATGACTTGATATTATTTAAGATTGAATCATTTCAATTCCTCATAGCGGAAAGCTTAGTTTTTCGCGAAAAAAAATAGTTTCGACATTTTTTTTTTTTACATTTTCTTCGAGATGAAATAGGTTTTAATATATGTACTTTTTGCGACAGTGAACGAAGCGGCACGAGATAATCGCCACGCTGCTGGATAACATGAAATGCGAGCTAAATTTGGAACTTCGTCACGCTAACATGCTGAGCTTGCCGCATTTATTGATCAATGTCGGCTGTGCCAAATAGTGTCAGAGATTGACCCGAGTACTCGCCGAATACTGCAGCAATCAAACCGATGTGAGAACATTGAAAGCCACTCTGCAGGTACGTAGAGAAACAACACTGCAGATTACACTACCGGCATGTTATAACTATATTAACATCGTGACATATATCAGTCCGCTGAAGTTGCGCTATCGATGTTTCCATTAGGAGTTCCAGTTCACTGTACAACCCTGCACACGGCACTTTTGAAGCTCCATTTGGATTTGATGGAAATGCCGGTGTTGGACAAGATCACACAATCACTGGAGAGCTGCCTAAATCTGCTTTATAAGCTGACTCCTGCGGTAGGCGCTGCGATAATGCGCGACCCTCGTATGCGTTCGATTATAAAAAATAGCGTTCGTCTGCTGTACTTCGGTGATACCAAGTATTGCAGTCAAAAACATGATCCAGAAATCAGCACATTGGCATGTACATCTCGAACGAAACTTATCCTTGAGTGAATCTGGTCGTTAGGGTAAAAGAAACATGGAAATATACATAATTTTTGTAAAATATAGAATCAAATTTTTTCTTCTTCATAATAAATATTTCGACGTGTTTACCCGAGGGGTCGTTTTTAAATATGAATAAATAAAATATTTTTATTTATACTGTATTTGAACAATAAAATGTAGTTATTATCGAGAATTACGAATTTATTATACTCGAACGTGATGAAATATCGACAAAATGTTTCTGATTTTTCTCTTTATCGTTACGACAATTTGACCTCGAAGTTGAACTCGCGCGATTTACTTGTATAGAAAGATAAAGGGAGGTGCATATTTCGTACTCTGGTACCGGTCCCCTAAGAGTACCGGTACCAAACTATAAATGCTGACTTATGTAGAGGAGGCCTTATTTCGTTAATGAATTGTGAACAATTATTTGACAATAATTCATAATTCATAATTATTTTTTTATTTTCTTTTATTTTACGGATTTCTTCTTCACAATACGATATGCAATAAATCTTAAACAAATTATTAACTGTTAATAATTAATAATTAATAATTATACATAATTAATAATTATTCATAATTGGTCATTATCAAATAAACTGTGCAAATAATTTAATATTGCATTCACGCAGTGACTAATAATTATTGTAGCGACTTCTTTTTTCAAAGACATTTAAAAGAAAGCCACTTAATGTGAGAAAGTGGGGTGAATGCTATAGAGTTGCAAAGGAGTATGTGAGTCAGTAGTTACTATGTACTATGCTATTTAAAAATATTTTTGTATAAGAGAAGAAGAGGGAGATGTAAAAGGCGAAGGACGCCGTACTGTGGAATAAATAAAACTAAAACTAAGAAAGCCACTTAATGACACCCTTTTTTCACGCATCAAATACCGAGGAGGTTTCCAACTTTGGTTTTTTTCCCGTTGGGAAACTTTGACCTCGTTAGATGAACCCGCACGATTCACTTTTTGTAGATATCGACTTGTCATAGAGGATCGCATAAATAACTTGCGAACCTTTTTTTGACAACTACTAAATAATGATTTAATAGTTGTTAAATAAATTATTCGAATAATTATAATATTGCATTTGCGCAGGGCGTAATAATTATCGCAGCGACTCCTTTGTTGCAATTGTAGAGAGAGGGAGTTATCTGCACCAATTTGTGCTCGCTTCGAGTGCGAAGAAGATAAGCGGAATATCTTCACGTTTAGATTGTAGTTGAACTCTCACATCCTCCATAAAGTTCTCATTGTTGAATCGGCGGGGCAACAGTCGGTCGGTGTTCATCGGACAGTGCAAACAGGTCAACCATGGCTCTAATTCTCCTGATGATAGTTGTTCTCCTGATAGCATACATACTGCATTCGTCTGTAACTGAGAAGCCGCCGAATGCGCCACCAGGTAAAAAATAAGAAAAATAAAAACATCTCCGCGAATTTTATTTATTAAAATTGTCGCGTCACTTGAAACAGAAGTTCCGAGACTACCGGTGTGGGGTTCTTATTGGTTCCTCTTATGGGGTGACTACCAGTTTCCGTATAAAACACTGGCGTATTATGTGAAGAAGTACAAATCGAAGGTAATCAGCCTTTACCTGGGCGTTTTCTACACGGTAGTCGCCAATGATTACGAAAGTATCAAGGAAGTGCTTACGCGCAAGGAGTTCGATGGAAGGCTGGGCGAAGCATATTTATTCAAAGCAAGGGCTTACGGCAAAAAAATAGGTAAGCTCGCAAATTAAGAGGTGGGTGGGGTTTTAAATTTTTTCATCGGTAAAAAAAAATGGAATCTTGTTAAAATTCTGTGCCACTGATTATTCGAACGGTGCTACGATCAATAAAAAAAAAAATGCCGACTTAAACTGTACGACAGCTTCAATTTCTTTTTCATTATAACTTTTATGTTATTTCATTTTTTAATTTTTTTTTAAGGAACTATCATTTTTATATTATATCCTGGAAATGTTTCGCATGCGATTTTTTATACGATTTTATGAAAAAATAAAATAAAACGTTTTGTTGAAATAGTCAAACCCCCCTCTTCATTATACGCTTCCATTTTTTAGTGCAAAGGTCAAGTGCGACAGTTATTCAAAAATAACTGTTGCAATCCAGTTATCGGAATGACATTACTGAATTGAACTCGTTGACATAAATTTTTTTTCGATACCGTCACATATCCGCGTAAATCTTATGCGCATAAGTTATTAAAACTCGACATCGAACATACAGAAACATCGGGTTTAATGTTTTAACCGTTTTTATGGAATGATGGAATTTTATCTAATTTTCGATAATTTGTATAATAGCGACAGAACAGTGAGAATCACTAATTTCATTTTTTAAATCTTCATCGGACAGGATTCTGAAGCAAAAATCTATCCTCAGATTTGAACATGTTCTAATACAAGAGTAAAATTTAATTAGGGATCTTTTTCAACGACGATGCCGAGTGGCTTTTGCATCGAAGATTCACATTGCGAAACATGCGAGACTTTGGTTTCGGTCGTCGTCACGAAAAATTGGAGAGTTTCATACATAGTCAAGTAGCGATACTGGTCGATACTCTGATCAACGGACCGACGAATGAGTTGGAAAAGGTTTGACCGAATCTCCATGATTTTAATTTATTGCCCACACTTGATTTTAATTGAATTTTTCCTATCCCCCTTAGACAATCGTGAAAGATGGTGCAGCATATTTTCCGGATGTGTTATTTGCTTCTGCCGCCAATTCCATCTGGTTCGTCATGTCCGGTGAAATTCACGAACGCGAGGACTTCGAGAGCTTGCGAGATCTCTGCCGTTCCGCGATGCTGTTTCAGAGAAGCGGCGATACCACCGGTGGTGCGATATTGCAGACCCCCTGGTTGCGGAACTTCGGAAAAAAAGGCTTTGGATTTCATGATACTGTGATGGGAACCTACGCAATGGCCAACTTTGCAAAGGTACCCTGCCTTCGGAATTTTCATTAAAGATCGTTACTACAATAAGTAAAGTAAAAATGTACATTTACAGCACGACTGTACTTTTTTAATTATTATATACTGAGAAGAAAGAAAACTTCACAGTCCAGGTGGATACAATTATTACCATTTTTTTATTACCATTTTCTATAACTATTTTTTATTACAATTTTTTTCGTTGTCGAAGCTAGCCAATGAACAATTGAATTATCGACCCCTTTGTAACGTCAATAACAGCGCTTCGTGAAAAAGCGAAGATCGACGACCGAGGAGGATCAAAGCGCGGACGAGGAGCGCAGACTGGAAGGATTCATGGATGTGTATCTGAAGAAGATGAAGGAGTGCGAAGGTACCAGTGGCTTCACGGACGAGCAATTGCTTATCCTCGTCGTGGACATGATGTTTCCGGCTCTGTCGGCAGTGCCGAGTGCAATCACGCATTGCATCAAGTTCATGATCCACAGGCCACTCGTTATGAAGAAAGTTCAACGGGAGATCGACGATGTTGTTGGAAGAAGTCGACTTCCGGAATGGAACGATAGGATTAAGTACGGTCAATAACTCGTAACAACAAATTCCATTATTTACAGAGAGATTTACAACGTTTCGCTTCATATGATGTGCCATTTCTTCTTCCCGTCCGCTCAAGCTCCCTCGGCAACAAAAACTGCAATTATTATTTTCAAAAATCGAAAGTCGAAAAATAATCGTTACATGGATCTGAATTAATTCCCGCTTCATGTTAAAATTTGCTTTTAACCGGAATAGATTAGTGTGTGTTAAGAAAATAAATTACAGTTTTTATTACCGACCGAGTCCGGCTTCGGCGGGGAGGAAGGGATGTCACGTCGCCTTAGGGACGGCCTTACCCATGCAACTCACTAAAAATTATGCAAATTCAACAAATTTTCTTCCGGGGAAATTTTACAAGCACTTGGTCTCAAGGAAAACTTGTATAAGACATTTTTTTCCACCGCTTAAAGATGCAACAATCTTTAAAATTTAAATGGTCCAATGTTTTCCCCCCTAGCAACTCAAGCGACCATCGAAAGACCCAAAAAAACGACCGGTCGTTTTGTGACATTTTTCGACCGGAATAACGACCGAAATAAAGACCAATTGTTGAATTAACATCGTCTTTTTATCAATGACCGCAAAAACGACCGATTCTTGCATCAGTCGTTTTTGTGGTCATTTTTGCGGTCATTGATGGAAACACAACCCATGCTCAATTGATCTTTTTTTGGTCGTTATTCTGGACGAAAAATGTCACAGAACGACCGTCGTTTTTTGGGTCTTTTGACAGTCGTTAATGACGGTCGCTTGACTTGCTAGGGCCAGAAAAGATATTCCCAAAATTTCCTTTATTTTTCGTCCATCGCGTGTGCATCATCGTTAAAAAAAATTCAAAATTAAATCGTAGTCTGCCTTACACCGAAGCGACGATACGCGAGCTACTCAGGATCGAAACAGCGACACCATTGAGCGTTTCGCACAGAGCTACGGAAGATACGACGCTAATGGGATACAATATTCCCGCCAACACTGTTGTTGTAACTAATTTGGCTGCAATGCACAACGATCCGGATCTATGGGGCGATCCGGAAAACTTCAGGCCCGAGAGATTTTTGACTGACGACGGCAAAAAGATGGCCAAAGACTATTCGTTACCGTTCGGTTTTGGTAACTACAAAAGTGGTTTCGAAAAAATAGTAGATTTAATCCTCAGAGATCTCGATTATTGTTAATTAATGCATTTTTTTTTCGTTCCTCATGACTTATTCAGGTCGACGCGTATGCGCTGGTGAGACTTACGCCCGCTTCAGTTTTTTCGCCCATTTCGCTGCACTCGCCCAAAATTTCAACTTCGATCTCATCGATGGAGAACCCACCGGACTGCAAGACGTTCTTCCGGGACTGATAACTACACCTAAGGACACGTGGATACGGGTTTTGCCGCGATAATCTTTTCGTTTCATTTCCCATAAACGAATACGGTGAAATCTCCAATCTTTCTTTGTTTATTTATTTTTTACACAATGGCCGTTACAATGTACGAGCTTCGACTGTATAAACCACTACGTGTACGTCTTATCAATTTTTGTTTTCCTTTTCCAATTGTAATTAATTTTTTTTTTTCATAAATCGAAATAAATGCCCAAGTAAGATTCGGCCACCTGAAAAAACGGCTCAACGTTGGCTACACTGCCTGCCAAAAGGCCATGTCGGTCGTTCTCCAGCCAGTGTAGATAGCTGGAGGGAAGCTAAAAAGTCTTCTGCTTGGCCACGAAAAACAAAATTCAATTATCTGCGACGTCGCTTCCGGTTTCCTCATCTAAGTTGTCGACCGGAAGTGACGTCATAGGGGGAAAACTGAGATTTGAAAACCGGAAGTGACGTTTTCCCCTGAAGTCTTGATTTTTTTACCGGAAGTGACGTCACAACTACCGGTACAAAATCATGACTTCGAAACCGGAAGTGACGATCTCCCGTGTGACGTCACTCCCGATTTGAAAGTGAGATTTTTAAAGCCGGAAGTAAAGTTTCCGATTTGTTATTTTTATCTTGAATATATCTCGAATGAAGCAAGTGACGGAAATAGGTGAATTAAGGAACACTGAAAAATGGGTAACAGCTTGTCGAGTTCAGTCGGAATTAATGACCGCCAGTTTGTATGCACAGAACTACGTATGTCGCTGTTGTCGTGACGATCTGTAATAAAAATGTAACGGTAGTCAGAAACCGAGTCGCAAAAACTTGTGTAATTATACAGAAAAAAAAAGTTCCAACAAACCGCATAAGTTAGACTGAAATTGACGGAAAAGAATCCAAGAGCCGAAAATTCTAACGGTCGCAGAGCCATGTAGAAACTCATAGTGAATATTTCCTGCGAAAAATAAATATCTCAGGATATCGCCGTCGGTTTCGGGGTGAGCCGAGAGAAAATGGAAGTCGTACCCTTCGTCCTCGATTTATCCGGGCGGTGTGTCGGATGTTTTTCTCCAACATAGCCGAGATGATCATTCTGGCCTGAGGAACAAAAGAAGTCAAATGTATCATACAAGCACATAATTGGTAGCATTGATTTATTAAGTCGTTTGGTATTTACTTGACCGACGGTGAATTGGCAGGCCGTACAGTAAAGCAACAATCCCATGACAACCGAGAGTAACTGTACGATAGTAGCAGCGACGAATAACGTCGATACTTTCTCGGTAATTAAACAGTAGATTTCCAAGAGGAACGAGACCATGGCTTGAGCCGACCAGAGGAACAAACGATCGGAGTAGTGATCGTTCAGACGCTCACAGGTTGCATAGAGACTCGTGTACAATTCGCGAACGTATTCGGTTCTCGATGGATCGTACGCTTCCCGAGCAGCCCCCTTTTCTTGCACGGTCGTAACTCGAGTTTCATCGACTATTGAGTTTAAGTGACGAAATCTGAGGCCGAGAAGCGTCGTCAAAACTACGAACTATAAGAGTCTCGTCGATAAAAAATTCAAGGTATCTTTACGTAAAGGAATTAGGGGAGAGAGGGGACCAAATCGGCACAGCGGGGCAAAACGGGACAGTGAGGGCAAAACTCAATTTTCCAATAATTTTTGGATGCCCCATTTTGTCCAAACGATACATCCGGATTTTCGAACCCGTTTTGCTCCACATACCACCATCGTCACCATCCAAAAGTCATTGGAAAATTGCGTTTGGTCTCATTATCCCGTTTTGCCCCACTGTGCCATTTTGCCCCGCTCTCCCCTACTTCATGTAAGCGATAGACAATCGTGAAAAAAAGTGTAACAGTTGCGGCACGCAGAATTTTTGTAAATCGTAAAATACGTAATAATAAAGTTCATGTCGATTGAATACTCACAGAACTCACACAGTCACTCACAGATACTGCGAGCGCGCGAACCAGTATAACCGCCAACAACAACAACAACAACAACAACAACGATAATAATAATAATAATAATAATAATAATAATAATAATAATAATAATAATAATAATAATAATAATAATAATAATAATAATAATAATAATAATAATAATAATAATAATAATAATAATAATAATAATAATAATAATAATAATAATAATAATAATAATAATGATAATTACCATGAAGATCCCGTTATCGATTTGCACAGTGACGATCTCCATGACGATGAAGTATCGAATGGTCCTCCAAATAAGGTACCGGCCGAGGGTCAAGGCAACGATAACAGACGAATAGGCGATGGTCAACAATCGAACTTTTTCGTTCTCGCGTTGTCCAATATTGTCGTTCGCGTAGCCGCTTCTCTTGTCGTAACTATCCATCGACCTCACAACGTCGATAATATTTTTCTGACAAATTCCATCCTTCAGGATACCATACACCCCGATGATGTATTGAAGCCACCTCGCCGAAGTGAGAAGAAGAGTTTTTGTTTCGGTATTGTTGGTCGGTACATTAGCGACGTTGAAGTAGAGTTGAGCAGCGAATCCCGGCAATTGAATGAACGGCCAGAGCAATCCGATTCTGGAAAAGTTGATAGAAGACGTCGATAAACTGTACGGTGCCGCGCCAGCCAAACGCGGCAAGAATCGCGTTGCCTGCAAGGCTCGGTAGACGCTCATTGTCGTCTAATCGAAAAGCAACGACTGGCCCTTCGCGCCGGTCGTCAATTCCTTCTCACGGCAATCCGATTACGAACGTACGGAACAATACGGGTCGATGCAGCTTTTTGCGACGACACGCAAAGTCAAGCGTTTATCGGTTCTACGATCGTAATATAAACTGGTCTCGATTACGTTAATGCACTGTGTTGAAATCTGCACTGTTAACTCATTATCGCCACACAGGGTATAATTGTGAAGAAAAAAAATAATAATACGGGTCTGAGCGCCGAGCGAGTAGACAGTAAAAAAAAAGTTTGTAACTTTTACAAAAGCTTATTGTCCACAAACGTCCACAATTTTTTATTTGTTAAATTTCCGATCGCACTATCGGGCTCCAGATTCGCAAAGAAATGTACAGACTAAAATTGTTAATGACGAGGAAATAAAGGGACAGGTTCGTATATATTTAAAGCTGAATAAACGAGTTTGTCACTCATTTGACAAAATTATTTTTACCCAACTTCGTATTCGGATTTTACAAAATTATTTTGAATTGTGTACAAGACCCTCGGCGACCGGTGCGATGCCGTGGCCGTGCCGATGGTCTCACCTGGGTGTGTACGCTCGTCCAGTTTGATGGTTTTTTTATGCAGTGCGGGCCTGCAAGCTCAGAGCTAAATACGACACTGTTGCGGCGAAGATCTGTAATAAAAATGTTACGACAGTCAGCGTGAAACGTTTGTTTTGTGTAATTATAAAGAAAAAAAAAATTAAAAGTTTAAACAAACCGTGTAAATTAGACTGAAATCGACGGAAAAGAATCCGAGAGCCGAAAATTCTAGTGGTTGCAGAGCCATGTACAAACTCATCGTGAATATTTCCTGTGAAAAATTAATATCTCAGGATATCGTCGTCGGTTTTTGGGGTGTGAGCCGAGAGAAAACTAAAGTCGAACCCTTCGTCCTCGATTTATCCGGGCGGTGTGTCGAATGTTTCTCTTCAACAGAGCCGAGATGATCTTTTTGGCCTGAGGAGCAAAAGAAGTCAAATGTATTACACTAGCACATTATAAGTAGCATTGATTTATTAAGTCGGTCGGTATTTACTTGATCGACGGTGAATTGGCAGGCCGTACAGTAAAGTAACAATCCCAGAGCGACCGAGAGTAAGTGCATGATAGTAGCAACGACGAAAATCGTCGATACTTTCTCGGTAATCAAAATGTAAATTCGCAGGACGAACAACATTATGGCTTGAGCCGACCAGAGGAACAAACGATCGGAGTAGTGATCGTTCAGACGCTCACCGATTGCATAGAGACTCGTGTACAATTCGCGAAGATATTCGGGATTCGCTGGATCGGACGATTCCGGGGCAGCCCCCCTTTCTCGCACAATCGTAACCCGAGTTTGGTCGACTATCGACTTTAAGTGACGAAGTCTGAGGCCGAGAAGCGTCGTCAAAACTACGAACTGAAATAGTCTCGTCGATGAAAATGCAATGTATTTTAACCCATCAAGTACCGGGGACTTTTTGCCGACCGCAAACGACCGTACCTTCTTTTAAGCACAAAAAACGATACAGATGTTTGTAATAAAGTTTCTTCTGCATTATAAAAAAAAAACAACAACAACACTTCAGAATTTTTAGATTTTTTTTTTTGTACATTAACTTGTTACTCTAATCGTTCGAAGGTTTTGGCAAATTCTAGGTTCGCGTTGAACAAGGATTCGGTACGTGAAGGGATAACGAAAAGAAATTGTCTCATGTGCGCGTTACACATTCGTGAAAAAAAAGTGCCACAGCTGCGGCACGCCGATTTTTTGTAACCCGTAAATTATAACTATAATAGTAGTTATTATAACACTTATCAATAAATTATAATTATTTATTCATTTAATAATAACAATAGTAATAATAAAGGCTGAAAGACTCAGGTCAATAACCCTTTGTCAATGGACATGATTATCCTTAGGTATAGAATTTAATATAAGATAACAGATGGAAAAAATTTAAAAAAATGATATATCACTGTCGATAAATTTTCTTTTACTAATAATAATAATGATAATAATGATAATTACCATGAAGATCCCATTATCGATTTGCACAGTGACGATCTCCATGACGATGAAGTATCGAATGGTCCCCCGAACAAAGTACCGCCCGAGGGTCGCAGCAACGATAACAGCCGAATACGCGAAGCTCCACAGTCGAACTCTTTCGTTCTCACGTTGTCCATTCTTGTCGTTCGTGTAATCGCTTCTCTTGTCGTAACGATCCATCGACCTCACGACTTCGATTATATTTTTCTGACAAAGTGCATCCTTCAGAAAACTATACAACCCGATAAGGAATTGAAGCCAGCTCGCCAAGGCCTGAAGAAAAGTTTCTACGTTGACGCTTTTCATCGGTATTTGTCTGCCGTTAGTGTAGAGATGAACAACGTATCCCGACAATTGAATGAACGCCCAGAGGAGTCCGAATCTGGAAAATTTTATAAACGATCTCGATAGAGTGTACGGTGCCGCGCTTGCCAAACTGGGCAAGAATCGGGTCGCCTGCAAGGCTCGGTAGACGCTCATTGTCGTCTAATCGAAAAGAAACGACTGTCTCTTCGAGCCAATCGCCAATCTCTGCACAGCGCCGATTCCTTTACGAACAGACGGTGCTACGCGGATCGATGGAGCTTTTGCGACGACACGCAAAGACAAACGTTTATCGGGACGGCGATCGTAATATAAACAGGTTTCGATGCCGGTTACGTTAATGCACTGTGTTAGAATCTGCACTGTTGAACTCATTATCGCCATGCAGGCTGTAATTGTGGTGAAAAAAATATGAATAGAACAAATAATAAAAAATTAACTATCCAATCGACGGTGTGTCTGACGTTGTCATTGATTTATTACGTATAGTCCAGTCGACGAAACAATATGAATTCAGGATCTTAAAGATTAGTAGGAATGAGCGTATCGATAGACGTACCCGAGAGACACAGTAGATCGAATTTTTCGTACCAACTTAAATCATTTAATCCGACAGTATAAGTAAATCGGGCACCTTAGTTATTCGTACACGTTGCCATAACGCTGATGGAAATCCGAAATTTTTCGTTGGTAATTCCATAGAAAAATATTCATCTGCAAACATCGAATGATTTTCCTTGACCGACACGCGATGTTTTTTTTTTTCCGATCGAATATCGATTCGAATATAGCGTGTCGTATTCTAAATACAACGAGGATCGCAGATAAGTTACCGATCGGACAGACAAGTTTTTTTTAAATGCGTTTCATTACTCGCAATCCAATTCCTTAGCTTTTGTTTTCTTTCTCGATTCATCGAAATGCAATTATCTTCTCATTAATCGTTGACAAATTATGGTTTTTTTTTCTTCTCAATTTTCGACACCAAGGTGTAGAGTTCTGTGTGGTTACAATTTTTAGAACTATAATGTATATGTCTATATATGTATAGCAAATGACTGGCGGACCGATTTTGTCTGCGATGTTCTTTACAATAAAGTAATTAAACTGTAATGTGGAAGTGAATTTTACAGTAGCCCTAATCTCACTCTCTGTGCACAAGTACATACATTCCGAGACACGCGAGAACAGCGTACTTTAACTTGGGATATTCGTTCATGTATATAGTAACCATTCCTACGTATGGTAAAAATCCCCTAGCTCTGCCTACTATATCCTTGTCGGTCAGCCACAGCTGATTCGGAGCGTACAGACCTCGGTCGTCGACCGAATTGTTGTCGCCTTTCGTTACAAACTTTATGGTGCGGTTCGCGTCGCCCCTGAAAAAAAAAAAAAAAAAAACAATTGTTACAATATCTCAGTGGTAAGTCGCAAGGCTTGCACGAGGAGTCTATCACGATTTCGGTCTTCCAAACGAGACTACAGGAATTGCTTTTATGTTGTGAAAAAAAAGTCTAATCAAAAAACAAAATTTATCAGAATAATAAAATTACCAAAATACAAAAATTACCAGAATAATAAAGTTACTAAAATATAAAAGGTACTAGAATAATGAAGTTACCAAACTACAAAAATTACCAGAAAGATAAAGGCACCAAAATGCAAAAAAAGACTGGAACAATAAATTTACCAAAATGCAAGAAAGACCCGAACTATAAAATTACCAAAATTACCAGAATAATAGGATTACCAAAATCGTTGGAAATTCAATGATAAAAAAAATTTGCTCGCATCATGCAAATATTTTTTTTTTGCGATGCGACTTACTTTTCATGTAATTTAAGTACTCTGTGAACGATAGGGATATCGCGTCCCTCTACTTTGAAAACGACTATCTCCCCGACTCGCACAGGTTCGTCTTGATAATTTGTTAAAAACAACAAATCTCCTCTGTGGAATGCAGGTTCCATGCTTCCGCTGTAAAAAAGAAACATGAATGAAAATTAAAAACGATCAAAACGAGAGTGTCGAAACCATGAAAATTGTGTGTATTATGTGACGGTGATCGACGAAAAGCAGTTCGAAGACGAGTGCGCGAGTGAGGTTATAGAGTATAAAAATATGTTACCTCAGAACAACGACGATCGGGCTTTCACTGCCGGTTACGACAACCAAGCCTTTCCATATCATCAAGGCGGACGAAACGATCATGCCAAAGCTCAGCACCTGATAGAGGAACTGAAAATAAAACATTAAAATAGAAGCATGATTGATATATTCTCCTTTACGAATAGCCATATGTCGATTGTCGTCCGGAAAAACGGAGAAACGTATTTATTATTATTAATTTATTGAAAATATTTATTCGACGCATCGATATTTACCTGACGCTTGTTCATGCGTTTGACATCGTCAAACAAGCCTTGCAGCATCGTGCCGGCTTGTCCGAATCACAACTCGGAAAGCCACGAATTTAGAAGTAAAATGATTTTTCGACGTTGAACAGGTGTACAACCGGCGCGTATACGCGTATGCCGTGTTTAACTTCGTGTCCCCTCGTTGTCCGCCATCGGCGCGACACCACGTCACGCCAAACGTCGAACGCGGAACGACGGAACGCGAGCCTCGCCTATGGGTGGGTTTTTATGAGGATGCTCCGAAATCGTTTGCAAGTCCGGAAGACTCAGCTCTAACATAAGACAACATGAAACACCTCCCTTCCCGCCCGTCCAGGACTCAGTCGCTATAAAAAACTGTAACGAACTTTTCTCACGGTTTCTCGTATGTACGGTCATAAGAAAAGTCACATCGACAGCGGATATTATCTCGGGTTTCGATGAGACTTTTTTTTTTATGGCGAATACCAGAAACCGTGAGAAAAGTTGATTACAGTTTTTATTACGGACTGCGGTCTTTCACCTGCTATTATAACGTCGTCGTTTACAATGAATAAACCCTTATTCAATAATAATCTCAACTTCTTCTATATAAATGACTAAACGTCCGTACAACAGTCAACATTGATTTCTTTTTTTTATTTACTCTAACGTGGAAATTTCGTTGAAGCGCAAAAACAAGGTGTCTGCATTGCCGACCGTTCGTATTTTCGACGTCCTGGCGTCGGCAATTTATCGATTCATCTATTGGGATCGCTCGAAATCCCTTTCTACTGAATTCGGATTCTTCACGAAGTATTCGAGGGTTCTTAAACAATTCAGACAAGATGAGTTACTGTGTAGTGACTATCCAACCATTTGTATGACGAGATTTTTCGATTATCATCAAGAATCATTACAGTATTTTACTTTTTGCCTGCATTATGCATTCGACGCCGGAAATTTTCGTAAGTAAATAGCATCGAAGCGCGGACATCTTGTCCGTATTACGCAAACGATTGGCCGCAGTTTTGCTAGAGACTTCGCTTAGGATTAAGTTGGTAATTGTAAAGGTCTGTGCGATGCGGCGACCCGTCTCGGCCGACGTGCGCGCCACCGATAGATCGTCAAGTGGCGCCGCCATCGAGCATTCGCACGGCGCAAGCCGGCACGGAAGGTAGTTCTGTACGTTGTTGCTTCTGCTCCTGTCATCCCGCCGAGACGCCGAATCGCGCAGGATCAAACCGTGCAAAATACAGCATTCCTCGCTCTCGTGTGCGTCTCGTACGTACGCCGTTTCGTGTGCGCGCGTCCCCAGCGAACGTGCAGCGGTGGTTCTCCGTGTTACGAAAAAACCACCAATAAACGTGCGAGGCACACACACACAGCACACCGACGGTAGATGCGCGCGAGTGAAGAGGAAGCTACAGACTCAGTACTGCTCGTGCAGAGGAGCATAGCAGTACTCTTCGGTGCTGTTCGCGCCCGCGCTAAGATACACACCAAGAATCGGTTGAGTCCAGAGTCGCCGCCGCTGCTGCTGTTGGATTGGCGCGGTGAAAGTAAGGATAAAAATAAAAAAAATTATTAAAAGAATATTTTAAAAAGAAGAGAGCGAAGGGGTTGGGAGGTAAAAGGGGGTTGCTTCGGCAGAGTGCGTGGCGCTGGCCGAGTGCAGGAGTGGCGTTATTCCTTGCATTCCGACATCGGTTGGCGCCCGGGGCCGAGTGTCGAGTGTGTGTATGTGTGTGTTTGTGCGTGCGCTCGGTGGTCTCTCGGGCTGCCGGACGAACCTGTGAATCGACTCTGAGGACTCTGCCGGTCGAAGTTATCTAGCGCACCGGATTCGGCCCAATATCGCGGTTTGTACTTCGAGTCAAATTCGTCACGGACGACTCGACGAATCACACGGACTATACAATCAAGTCGTACGGTTTAAGGCATCTCATCGAGGCCGAACGCGCTCTGTAACATCGTCCGGTAAATCACGAAAATAAGGAGATTGTCTGGGGCCACGAGACGCTGTAACAGTTGCGATTTATAACAATAATAATCACAACAATAAAAAAAGATACTCGAGGGGTTGTTTTGGTGAAATATTTTTTACAATTCTCGAACCGACGCGATCGCAAAAGTGTTGCACGGAATACATTTTTCGATCTGTGGCGATCCACGACTGACTTTTTTTTTTACTACCGCGGAACTACCGAACTGGAAACGAGAAGTGCGCGCGGATAAATATATTTGCTGCCGTGGTATTTTTTTTTTTTTTTTTTTTGACGCAACGATTTTTAGTTGACACGCGTTTTTGGGCGAATAAAAGTTTGCTGATGACGGTTTACCAGAGCAGCGACCGTCAGCAGCGACTAACCCTCGGCAGCGAGAATCGCGAAGGAGGGCCAGTGAGTGCTGTGAGCTTGTGAGGTGAGGATCGATGTCCCCGCTACTGTGAAACATGGCTGAGGAACTGCTGGTCACGCTCAACAGAAGCGACAACGCCGGTTTCGGTTTCTCGTTGCTGGGAACTGCGGGACTGCCTCACGTGATATACGACATCGTTGAGAATTCACCCGCTGCCGAGAGCGGCAAGGTAAAATCCGAATTACGACTTATCGACCCAGAGCGCGCGCCCGCCCGCGCTTATTAGAGCCGCCCGACTCGCGCTCTCGGTCTCACTGTAGTTTAGGTTGAGGTAAATGTACCTTGTTCCTGACCAGCGCAGGCACACACGACACGCCAACAATAATTTCTTCTTTTTTTTTCTTCTTTTTTATTGACCCGTTTTTAAGCTAAAATGCCTACAATGCTTGGAAAAAGTTACATTCTTTAAGGTGAATTCTGGGCGTGCATCTATAGGGTTTCTCCGAAGAAAGTTGAAGAGGTTGAATGAAATTTTATTTATTTTTTTTTTTTTTGCTTTCCCGTTTTGAGTTAAAATATCTACAATGTTCGGGAAGTAGTTAAATTTTGTATGATAACTTCTGAGCGTGCAGCTATAGGCTTTTTGCAAAGAAAGTTGAAGAAATCGAAGGAATGTTTTTTTTTATTGACCCGTTTTAAATAAAAATACCTAGAATATTTAGGACATCGTTAAATTCGGTACGACGAATTCTGAGCGTGCATCTAGAGGATTTCTGCAAGGGAAGTTGAAGAGATCGAACGAACAAATTTTTTTTGTTGACCCGTTTTAAGTTAGAGTGCGTACAATGTTCGGAAAATAGGTAAATTCGGTAAGGTAATTTCTGGGCGTGTATGTATAGAGTTTCTGCAAAGAAAGTTGAAGAGATCAAACGAATCAAAAATCTTAATTAATATTTTTATTTTATTTAATTAAAAAACTTAAAGGATCGTATTCAAACGAGTTTTGAAGATGGTATATTAAAATCAATTGATCTCTGTTTACCGATATAGTTTAATTTTTTTTCAATCAATCCGAGCACTTCGATTTCATTACTTAAATTTAATTCCCACGGGAAATGCAACTGCCCGCTAAAATCTCCGTTGACGAAAAACTAAGATTTAAAGAATTTGCTCTGGTATAGTGTTCTTTTTTTCTTTTTAATTACAAAAACATTTTCCTATCCAAAAATCATGAAATCGAATTTACCTTTGGTAGTCTCTAAAAAAAAGTGAGCTTCGATAAATTTATCTGAGAAACTATATGTATATGTAGTGAAATTTACATATTGCATAACGCCTGCCCGTACCTCGGAGAGCGCATATCATGTACATCGACGGCTCAAACGTATATCGATGGTCTGACGCCAGAAGGGCATGTGAGCTATGCATGTGCACACTTGATATGACCGTTTGACCCTAGGCCTTCGATATATAAAATATTCGACTCTCAATCTTGGACTTGACGCAATGACCGGATGTCCTCAAGAGATACAGTGCAATACAAATTTTAACAGTTCCGTCACTGGCAGAGAATTCGGAATAAACATTGCATAGAATCCTCGGTCGGAAATAGGAGAACGGGTCAGAAATACACTCATAAAAAATACGGTTGAATCTATCAAAAATCCAGGTAGCTACAATCGGTTATTGTAACAATTTTTTTTTTTTTTTAAGATTTTACGAAAATTCTTTTTAGGCATTAAAATACTCGGTTCGACCAACTAAATATTTATGCGAACTTTTTTTTTTATTTCACCAAAATATTTTTTAAATCGTAAAATATTCAGTTCGACCAACTAAATATTTTGTTCGACCAACCAATTACTTATTTGAGCACCCGTGTCCGAATCTACAGTTGATTCAACCGCATTTTTTATAAGTTAGGTGCACGGTCAGAAATAGGTGCGCGGTCAGAAATAGGTGCGCGGTCAGGAATAGGGTCATACACCTCATGGGCGTTTGCGTGTATACATTCCGCTTTTCAACGTGCTTCCATTATCTATGTACTTTTTACTGTATGTACTTCTCTAGGCATTCTCCTCTCACTTAGTGCTTCTTCCCTTGTTCCTCCGCTAATTTCCCGTTCCAACGTTCCCATTCCTCGTGGCTACTTCGGCGAACGATTATTCCACATCCGCCACTATTTAACGAGGATGGAAAGCTTTTTGCTTCCTCGTTCCTTGGGCCCTCCGGCTCGGACCAATTTAATTTCCTTCATCATTCGCGTGCCCTACAGTTGGACATTATTCGAACGATAAATCGCTTTGCTCGAAGAATTATTTGAACGACTTATTTTACGCTCGTTTTTCGAAAACGCGATTCAACTTTAAAAATAAAAAAATATGTCTTTGGACCGATAATTTTAACTGAACGACGGCACAGTGATTAACCGTAAAAACAATACATTGCCGACTCTATAGCGATTGCTAATCACCGAGATACTTTCTTGCCGAATAAAATTGATGCCCATTCAATGGCAAATAATTAAATTCGCATAATACGGATAATTATATTATAACGATTTTTCATGATGGATTTCCAATGGAAAATCGTCCAACTCTCGTTCGGCAACATCTGGATGCATGAAAAAAAAAATTATTCCTCGTTCAGCGGATTGGTAAAATAGGATAAAATCCGCATATAATCGTTCAATTACGCGCACGTTGGATTACGTACGATGTAGGCATAAAAGTTCGTCCTGCTTCCTCGTTTACTCGAACGATTAATCGCTTTGTTCGAAAAATTATTTAAACGATGTATTTTTCGCTCGTTTTTCGAAGACGCATTTCACAATGTTTTAATTTTATTTGTTCATGAAAAAAAAAAAAAAATCTTTCATTGAATATATCATTTGAACTAAACCAATGTATATAATGTATGTGAAAACAATACATTGCCGACTCAATGACGATTGCGCGATCCCTAATTAAAAATACAGGATGGTAAAGGCTCCTGTTGAAAAATTGTCCAACTCATTCGGTACCACACGGTTGCACGAAAAAAAAAAAATGATTTCTCGTTCGACGCATAGGCAAAAATGTGATAAAATCCGCATACAATCGTCCCATTACATGTACGTCGGTTAGCGTTCGGTATAGGTATACAAGTCCGTACCGCTTCCTCGCGTGCCTCGGAAACACGTCCGGGGAGATGGCGATTGGCCGGACGAGAGAGGTCCTTCGTGTATCCGAGCCAACGGCCGCATTCCTCGCCGCCCGGCACACACCCGGCAACTCTCGATCTTCTTGTTCTTCCTCCGTTCGGTAACCGCTCTTTTCCACATCTACGCCGGCCCTTCTACCTGGTCACCGTGGACCCGATCCTCCAGTTACCCCCACTCCTCGTCCCCCGTCCTCACTGAGTATCGTCCGTTCGAGTTCCCATTCGGTCTTCGTCGCACGCACGGACTCGCAATCGAACTCACCCCGTTTGCCTTGCGACTGCGGCATAACTGCAGGCCGCAGCGCACTCAGTCCGGGAGTGACCGGCGTTCGTCCCATACATACGCCCGAGTCTCCGAACGACGGGACCGGCGACTCTGTATCGAGATTATCATTATTACCGTGGCATCGACGCGTCACGCTCGTCGCTCGGTTCACCCCCTCCGTGGATATAGTTAATTTTTATTTTAAGGTGCTGTGAAACAACGTCCCTGCCGCAGACCTCGCGCTCAGTCGGTAATGAAATCTGTAACGCTATTTTTTTTGCCACATTTACATCTCTACCATAAAACAACTCTACCGTATTAGAACTCTACCAAAATCTCTACCGGAGAGTAAAAAATTACTGGAATCAAAACAAAACCCTACCGGAATACAGGGCTACCGTCTAGCCTTATATAAAAAGTTGTCTTTTTTGGTAGAGTTATTATCAGGTAGAGTCGTTTTCTGGTAGACTTGTGAGTGGTAGCGATGTAAATGTGCCATTTTTCTTGGCACTGAAACTTTATTGTCTAACGGAACTAACTTTTTTTAAAGGTGATGTGAAACATCCTTACTGGGAAAAAGATTTGTTTGAATCGACCGAAGCAAATGTTTGTCAAAAGAAAGCTTGTACCAAACTGTTTAACTGTTTAACTGTATAGCTGTTAACTGTTTGCATAGTCTACCGTCTCGGGCATTGGTTAAATTCAGGCGCAATAGAATGTCCATCACGGAAAAAAATTCATGAGTTCCGAGTCCTTGAGACATCTTCCGTCCGAACGAAGTTCGAACGATTAATCGCGCAGGCGTTCGTAGATGTGCGAACCGAGGAAAAGTAGGTGAATTTTGAGTTTTTTTTTTTGTCTCGCGACTGTTGTACTGTATATCATTTTTTTTTTTTGTGAACACTAGCAATGGTCAGTAAAAAAAACATAACTGCGCATATCTGCCTCGGGCATTGGTTAAATTCATTCGATAGAATGTTCGTCGTGGTAAAAGTTCAAGAGTTCCGAGTCCTTGAGACATCTTCCGTCCGAACGAAGTTCGAACGATCAATCGTTGGCGCACATATGTGCTCAGATGTGCGTTCAGGGGATACTCGAAGGGTATTTCTATGTATAGCCTAGAGTCTCGGCATTATCGTGACGCATTGCCGTTCGCGCTACAATAATCGTCGCACTGTGCGCATATCGGCGACTCACGGATACAAGCGCTCGGGTTGCGTGTGCGATTCGCTCACGCGCTCGCTATAGCGTTATAGAGTAAGGCGAATGCCAATCGTTCCTCGCCGGCATCGTCGTCGTGGTCGGCGCGTCCGTACGCGTCCTTGGCACCTCCTCTCGGTTCGAATGTCAACGGCGCTTGTGTTCACCGACCACGGGACAGCGGCGGGGCCGGGAGGGATCGAGGGAACGACCGATCGAGAAAGCACGCGGTAGTCGGATACGTAACGTAATCGCGGTGGCTCTCTCGGCCGCTGCAGATTACGTGCTGCTGTAACACGATGCATACGGGGCCACGCGCCGTCATCGGGCTCGGTAAAACGGAATTCAGCGAACGGTCATTAAATGAGGAATATGGAATTATAACTGTTGAAGCGAACGAATAACTTCGGCGGGAACTTACGCCGAGCTCGAACGGGCAAAACGCGAGCTACATCTTTCAGAGCACGGTATTTAAAGTTGTTTCTACTTAGAGTATTTAGAGTTGATTCTATTTAGAGTATTTAAAGATGATTCTATTTAAAGTATTTAGAGTTGATTTTTTTTTATGTTCCTAATAATCGGAAAGTTGGGCTTGTGTGCGACGCTGTTTCTTTTTTTTTAAAGGTCTTTCAAAGATGTATTTGTAGTTTTTTAAATCTTACTGTAACGAATAGTTTCCAGTTTGAACGTCTATATAGATAATTTCAATTGGTTAAACTATAATTATGGTTGTAACCATAGTTGTTTGTCATTTTCGTAACTATAAAATGTCGATGTTCCCCTTGGAGACAATTTTTTATTGAAAAGGGTCAGTATTGTTGCGATTACTACATAGATTTTTCTCAGTGCACAGTTTCTACCCACAATTATGAAAACGGGATGGCCGTTTGCCAAACTTTAGCCACCTGTATATCGGCGGCTGAGGAACGGAAGGGTGTAAGCCTCAATCGTTGCCACGCGAAACGCCGTCGAATACGACCTTCCGTCTCTCACCTTCGATGTATGAAAATGCAAGTCAGTTAACGCGCATTTGTGAACAAGAGGTGCGAGGAATGTGTTCTATGCCTCAGCAAACCACCCGACAAGCAATCTTCGGTACAATTTTAGTGCGACAATTATTGCTACATGTAACGCAAACGTTAACGTTTCGGCTTTTATTTGCCGGTAGATAACGACGGTTGTAAAAAAAAAAAACTGTGCGTAGTATGTGACGATTAATCGCCTGGCGAAGTTCTGCGTCGTTGGGAGTACCGAGAAGAGCCTTGGCAGCTTCTGCTGGCGTCTCGAATGTCAACAACGATCTCTTCTTCGCTTCCTCTGCGCCGAAGGCCCGCCACGACCCGAACGGGCTGACGCCTCGTAATCGCCTCGAAACATCTGTGGATAATTTGCTCGGTTTAACCTCCCGCGCGATGATCGCTGATCTACTTCAAAGATCTGCTTTGAAATCCCTCGAGCCGATTCGGAAATGGGGCGTTCGGCAATCTTGGGTATTTCTTTTTGCTGATATACGAACGTTGGTTCAATCGTGAGATGCGCGTAGCAGCGGCGCGCATGCGCCGATGGGTATCGGAAATAATAATAATCGGTATTGAATACCGATATCCAAATTCGAGAAAAATGTCCCGCACAGTTGTACAATTAAATAAATTCTGGCCTCAAATAAATAAGTTCAGTTTTTCGTGCCCGCTGAATCTTTCACCGCTCATCATGAAATTCCAAAGCGCAAGGGACAATCGTATCTAGAAAGCAACAAATTTTTTTTTTTATTTGCGATACTGAATGTTGGAGCTGCGTGATGCGGAAATTATTTCGCCACGCGTTATGCGACTGGTTGATTATTAAATATTATCACGATAGGCCTGTGGCCAATTTTATTACCGTCAAAATAATATTTTTTTTTCGCCAGATTCCCATGCTTTTTTTTTCTAATTCCATGCTGCGGTTACGCGTATGCATGCAAATTTTCATCATACTCGATTCAATTGTTCCCGAATTTGGTATGTGACGTTTGACCGAGGTTGCGGAACGGCCCGGCCACACAATTTTTTTTTTTTTTTTTTTTTTTTTAATCTCCTTTCGGCTTTTGTTACATCCCGATCGCATTTTATTTCCCGTGCGTTGGACATTTCCGTGAAACTTACGTTCCCGCCCATTGTTCCGCGACCCCGTGAGAGACACCACCCCCTCGCAGCCACGTGTCTATCGCGATTCACGTCAGTTCAACCACGAGATTTCTTTCTGACTGCGCGTATTCCTAGTACGTATTCAGAACCGGCGAAACGTACGGGTTAACCGGGGAGTGAGAAAGATTGACGCCCGATTCGATATTCCGCTCGGATAAATCGCTCCGATAAATCGTCTCGACCGTCCGCACGCTGTTCCGGGCGATTAATGGCGTTCCCCGCTGGCGATTGACCCGATTCGTTCCAGCTTTAAGCGGCAGTCGAACTGTATATACCGCTGATTGTATGTAAAGTTAGAAAATTGAAGTACCCCGAGGAAAGTGGGTAATACACCACGATCCATTCGAATTTCTGCGAGAAAATTGTAAATTCCGACGCGTTTAGTTAATCCCTCTAACGGCTTATGTTATCAATGGAATCAATGTTTTTTTGTTTTATTTTTTCCTCAACTGAAGAAAAATAATGATATCATCCCAGAAATTTGAATTAAATTTGAATGAGGTGCAACTAATAAAAAAAGCTCCACGACCATCGTGCCCAAGATGTGGAAGTCGACTATCAGGTAAGAGCCTGTGAAACACCTTTCCGAGTGTGTCTCTCTCGCTCCGCCGAGAGCACCACTGATGCTATCTCTCTCGCACTCCATAGTGTTTCACATACTTTTAACCTCATACTGTCAAAGTGCAATGAATATGATAGAGAGAGAGAAGAATCACGAACCTAGCGACAGACATTAGAGCAGTACCAGATGATGCAAAGAGGTGCGAAGATGTTAGTCATTTTCTGAAAACAACTGGACTATACAAAGTGCTGTAAGTTAAACGTACCAAAGACCGGACACGTCCCAGTGATCGGACAAGGCGTGCGTGCAGAGGAGATGGAAATACGATTTTTCATGCATGTCTAGGGACTGGGACTGCTCCCTCAAGTGTCCGGTCATTGGTACGTTTATTGTAATCGACAAAAATGTGTACTATCGCGGAACAATGTGTACAAGCTGTAATGTACCAATGTAATTTAGCAGTCGCTGACAACCTCTGATGTTGATACGACTTTTTAATTAAATTGAAATAAAAGATAAAAAATAAAAAAAAATTTAATGTGTGTATTGTTAAAACTATATGCCACCCTGTGCCACGTACACGTACGGAAAGTGTGCGTTGACTGGTGAGTGTTCGGTTAGTACGTATGCATGAACGGTACGCATATCGATTTAACCCTCTCCGGCAAACTTGGGGGGTATCGGTGTGAAGAGAGCGAGGGATGCGCGTGTTAAAGTCTCGCGAGGAGAGCACGGTGTGTCACCAACACACGCCCAGCGCGACCCTCGAAGTGGAGAGAACGCGCTTGATATAGAGGTTTAACCCTTTAACCGCCAAGTCTCTTGAAAAACCGGAGAAAAAAAAAGATTTTTATATCTCAACTGCTCGACACTTACCTACATTAAAAGATGTAAAAAATGTCACACTTGAAAAAAATCTCGTTTTTACATTTTCACCGACCGAATAACAAAGCTTCCGAATAATCTTTTTCCTGCCCAATTTTTAAATATTTTAATCAAAATTTGACATTTTTTCCACATTGCTACATATAATGTATAATATTTAAAAAAATTCCCAAAGTGCCTATTTCGCCCCCGTCAGCACTTCTGTGAGGCTGACAAAGCGACGATTTTTTCGTCAATAAGTTTGAGTGCCGAAATGTCGAAGTGTATTCCTAGGGGCATAAAAGATACGCCGAAATTTTTCTCGCGGAGTCAACACTGGCGAAAGGGGAGGAAGAAATACACATGGAAAGTGAAGTAAAGAAAGCGAAGGCAAAGCAAGCTCGAAAAAAAAGAAGAAAAAATACGAGTTTCGAAGCGAGCTAAAAAAAAAGGGTACGAAGATTTCGCGTTTATCTCCGCTCGCACCGATGGCAATGCTGGACGAGGGAAAGAGTAATAGCGTGTGTATACTTTTTCGCTCGCTGAATTAAATATAGCGAGAGTGAGTGAGAGAGCTTCGCGTTAAGTGGAGCGACCTCGTCATACATTTGGCCAGCGGAATTTTTCGTCTGCTCGTAAATTTGTGCAGCTTCGGTCCTCTATGCATATGCATATAATATAATAAAATTTATATGGCAAACTGGAAGCAGTCATGAAGCCCGAGGGTACTTTTATAATTGCCGAAAATTCGTCACCGTTAAAATCGCAAACTTTTGCATGGAACTCGTTGGAACACTAGACGATTTTATGCAATATGGGATATTGTTATATAACATTGACCGGCAGTGTTGATAGCTCGTTAAAATAAACAGATTTTCTCGAGTTTCTGTTCTTCCAATATTACGGTCTATTTTCCGCCAATGGACTATACATAGATATAGATTATCTATATTCGCATCTCATATTCCGCCTCTATAGAGTGTACGTGAAAAATGAAATTTTATAATTTTCATAATTGGAACGTAAGACCGAGAGTCTCATAAAATTATTATTTTTTAAATGCTGGAGATTTTATTAAGTTACCGTTCTACCGATATTACAATACATTTTCATCATGGAACTTCAGTTAAAAGTACAGTATTCGCATTTCATATTCCGACTGCGTTGACTGCATTTGAAAAATGAAATTTTCGTAATTCAAAAGTGACACATGAAAAAAAAAAAAACTACAATGCAGGAGAACTCGACGGCAAACGGTAGAATACTTGAAGTTCTAGAACTTTTTTTCCATCGTGGTTAGGAACAAATTACAAAAGTTTGAAAAAATAATTCTTAAAAAATTGCTTTATTTCGAGTCCGGTAGTTTTATTTTGATTCTGATAGCTTTTTTTTTTCTTTCTGGTAAAAATTTTGATAGATTTGTTTTCTGGTGAAGTTCTGAGTGGTTAAGATGTAAATGTGCCAAATTGGCACCAAGGTCATCGTCAAAAAAGAATCAACACAGCCGGAGCACTCAACGGTAAGCCGTAGAATACGTGAAGTTCTGCGACGTTTTTGTATTGTGATTAGGATCAAATTACACAATTTTTAAAATATAATTATTAAAAAATTGTTTCTCGGATTGTGAGGATTGTCTAAAAGGGTGAATTTGATGAAAATTAGCTTTCCAAAAACGCAATTTAGGGAGCAATGTTTCGTGACGTTCCGGGATTCCCGACTCAATCCCGCGAATACCGTTCCGTTTACAGTCAAAGTGGCGGGTAGACGAGATCCGGCACGAACGCGGCCATGGCATAAAAATTGGCAATGGATGCAATTGGATCACGCTTTTGAAACACCGCAGGCATGTCATCGGATAAATAGTTAACTGAATATTGCTGCACGAACCCGTTAAACGATGTGAGAGAGTTAATTTTTAAAAAATGTCGGCCATAGCGGAAAGAAACTTCGACAATGACTTTCGTTCCTCCGCGAGTGTAACGCTCAGGATTTATCCCTGAGCCTCGCGTGATATAAATAACGAGATTCTCCGAACGACGCAAACTGGTGTCGAGTCGGATATCAATTGTGAAATTTCAATCTCCAGTCGATCTGGAGACTGCAAAATCATAAGAAATGTACCGAGGTAAACCGAAAAAATAATCCCTCACTTGTGTGTGAAAAATAGGGAACCATGTTAATAACATTATAAAAATAAATGTTTTTGTCTTTCACCGAACCCTTTTTCAAATCAAAAACAATTTAATTATCGAATTAATTATTATGGTTAATATTATTACTCTTAATAATGATTATATTATAATGTAATTATATTGTTATTATTATTTTTTATTTAATTTCAGATTTTTATCAAATTTTGCTCGCAACAACAAACTCCATCAGCCTTCCCATGAAGCCCGGATTGACCGACACATTAATCGTTATCAGTTTCGCTGATTTATGAGTCGATGCCCAAACGCACTATAATTTTTTCACATGCATAATGCATTCGAGACTCGTGCACATGTTTTCCGTCGATAATTTATCGTGCAGCCGGGAGCGACGTTGGTCCCTCGAAACTTCTAGCGACGCCACAGTCGAGTCTTCCACAAGTTGAATCAGCCAGCTCACGATAGTTTTTCGATTGCTAAACCCTACCCAAATAATACATTCTAAATCGAATGTACTAGAACTTGAAATTTTCTTACATTACTTACATTACTTACATTAATGTCCTCCATCGTAAAATAAAAATACCAGATATTGACATTACAAATCCTGCCTGAAATAAATAATAAAAAAATTAATTAAAAACAAAAATTTTACTTTAATATCAGGAACAGAGTTTATGTAAAAAAGCTTCCAATACCTTTCATTAATATCCAAATAAAGTTTTTTTTTACAGTTGCCAGTTTACAGTTTGCACTTTACAGTCTACAGTTTGCACTTTGCAGTTTACAGTTTACAGTTTTCTACAGTTTTTGAAAACATTTTTTCTACACTAAAAAAATATATAAGAAAAAACGGAATCATGAAAAAAATCTTTGAATCCTGCATGATCCAAGCTTGACGAACGGAGCCGCTTTGCATGTCAAGCCTGCTGAGAATGGCACCAGATACAGCTCCGGATACAAGTGTAGGGGAACGTGTGTGCATGCAGGACCGTTCGCCAGTGTGGTCCGCACCGGTAAATACATATGGCGAGCCGATGGGAGCGGGAGTGGCGCATGACACCGAGCTTTATCGGCTACTCCTCGTTCTCGCAACGTGCGGCCGGCAGCACGTCGTGCCGGAAGTCACAGCCGTGATACAGACGCAGGGGGCGCAGGGGGGAAGAGGGAAGGCATTGCATTGAATTAACGGGCTCTGCCCGGCCGCTATACGACATCGTCGTCGCTGTGAATTAGCGACGCTGGGAACGCATTCACTCGCACGGAATTTGGCGCCGGTGTGTACCGATACACGGTATACACAAACACAGTTCCGCGGAGTTGTGCAAATTGGTCGGTGAGAGTGAAATTTGAAATTACGGAGCTTACGGAACTGTGCGCCGTGTACGTAGCTTATCAATGGGGCAAATAGCGGACGGAATGACAAATAATCGGCAACAAGCCGAATGATCAATTGCTCGGAGTAAACGGGTGGATGTATAGACAAACCGCGAACGGTTTTGTTGAGGTGGATATGGTGTGCTCAAAAGAAAAACTGCCCTCAATGCCGCGTTCCGAGAGCGCAGACCGAGGAGGAAAAAGAAAATTGGCTTTCCCTGCGTCTGCCGATTTTTCGGGGAAAGAGAATCTTCTTTATCCTCGGCGGTCTCAAAAAGGTATGAAGTAGCGTTTTTGTTATTGGCGGCGATATTTCGCATCACCTTAAGGGCAGGTGACAAAAAGACGATTTTCGATTTGATTACATTTTTTTTTTATGAAAAATTTTGTTTACACACTCGAAGGTTTCCATCTACCTTGTTCGAAAATGATTCCTTTCGCTGTAAAGCGCGCCATAAATTCTACTCGATTAAAAAGTTAAAATTAAAACTGTTCGCAAAACACGCCGCGTAATTTTATTATTTTTGTTTTCGTTTTTATTGCTGAGTAGGTAAGAAGGGCGCGGAGAAAGCTGACAAGAAAGCAAGGTTGACCGAGCCGAGAGTCAGAAAAAAAAAAAAAAAAAAAAAAAAAAAACTGGAGCTCAGTTGTATGTGTACTCGATCATTGTGCGAAAAGCGTAAAATCTATAGAGTTAACGAGCGGCCGAAAAGAGCCGAGTGAAATGAGATTGTGAGTGCGCGAGGGTTGTCGGAATAGCTCACGGCTCCTCGACAATTCTCCGACGGAATGTTTAATTAAATTTTCTTCGCGGTTGTAAAGCGTCTCCTAGTTCTAGTACCGCGACGTCTACAAAGAATATTACGAGGCCGACGGTTTTCCCCGCTCCCTCGTATAATAAAAACATATATTTTTGTCCTTTCGACATCGGCAGAATTGTGTTTCACCGGCTAAAGTGAATCGCCACTCGGAATTGCTGAACAGCAAAAATAACCGACAAGACGGAAAGATAACTTACATAATTGTGAAAAAATGCTAATGTAATTTTTTTCCCGAAGTTAAAAAGTGCACTCGAACCTATCGCAAAACTTTTTCACTTCAATATAAAAAACCGGCTCAATTATCGAATTACATTTTTACGACCGCTCTGAATGCGTTGGTTAATTTTTTTTTTTTTATGACGAAAGTTTAGATTTACAAAGGATGAAGAAGAATAAAAATCTTAAAAATATAAAATATAATAAAAATATTTTTGCAAATGGATAACATTTGTGGGAACTATTATGTCTCCTATTCGAGTTATCCGAGCGTCCAGATTTGACCCAGGGTCGTTGAACTCGGAACAGTAGGATTGTACCGCGAAAGTCTCCAGTCAATTTCCGGTGAGTCCCGAAGAAAATTGTTTCGGAGACCTTCGGGTCCGGAAAGGTCTCTTCTCTCCTATCTTCTCAAAATATCTCAGCGCTTTTCCGTACGGGATCTTTTTACCTACGTAAAAAAAAGAAAATATGATGCTTCATCCCCTCCGTTTTCCACGGTCCCTGAAAACTCTCTCTCTCTTCCCCTCAGTTTTTGGCGCGCTCGTTAAGTAATTACTCGGCGGTTCGCAAATTGTGAAGTAAAATCGATTCGCGGGAGCGCATGTACTGCGCTGCGGACGAATGGACAAAGGTTCGTTGAGATGAAACGAAACTACGTCGCGACGCCACGGCTGCTACATTATGTGTCGAGACTCTGACGCCAACGCCGTCGTTCCAGGCGAGACGCGACTATCCGTCGCCTCTTTTGACTATAGTAAGAAAAGCATAAAATAGTAAGGCGTCGAAATGTAATCAACAATTTTCATAGAGAACGACGGTGCAAAAGGAACAACAAAATTCACAATAAAAAATCAGCAAATGAAAAATGAGAATGTCAATCCGGAAGTCACAAATTTCCGGTATAACGTCAATTCCAGTCGAAAGCTGACATTTTTAAACCGGAAGTGACGTTTTCCTCTACGATGCCACTTATGGCAAAAAAATCAAGATTTTCAAATCGAAAGTGACGTATTTCCGGTATGACGTCACTTGCGGGTGAAAGTTGAAATTTTCAAACCGTAAGTAACGTCACAGAAAATTTGTTGTTTTTCTCCGGAATGTATCTGGAACGCAGCCCGTGACAGAAACGGGTGAATTAAGGAACACAGGAAAGTGGGTAAAGGACGTGCATCCTCGAATTTCAAATGTATTTAGAGTGGATCCGAGGCAGATTCATGGTCCTCGAATAATATTCGCGGATCATAAATCTACGGAACAGCGGAGCGATAACGTTTTTCGTCGAGCCGATATGTTAGATCTGATTCAATACCGGATTCGGGCCGATACCGGCTGGAGCGTCGGGCCAGTACGCGACCATCGGCACTCAGTGCGGTTCCGTAGCCCTGCCGATCGTTAAATCTCACCTTGCTTTATGGGTCAAGTGAATCATTCTCGAGCGTCATTTCAAAGTTCTTAAATGTATTAAAATTCGATTGAATGAAAGTGGTTTTATCGTGATAGTGTGGAGAAGCAGGCAAAAAATGAGCGCAAAAAAAAAAAAACAAGTAGGAAAGCGTCGATAAAATATTGGAATAAAAAAGTGGAGCAAACGCAAAAAGCGGAGGACTTGGGAGGGTTTAACACACGGAAATAAAGTCCCACGGCTGTACGAAAACCGTAGGCCATGGATTTACCCTCGGTGCCCGATAAATCCTATGCATATACCCTCGCCCGGTATGTTACGGCCATTTACATTGGGGAGATGGCCGGACAGCCTCCTCTCGCTCCTTCTCAGTTTCTGGTTCCTATTCATGCGAAATCTGCCGTTGGTGTAGCGGTCGACTGGTATCCCAGTCTGCAGCTCTTGTTGTCCGTTACCGGGGCTATCCTTGACGTGTATACATACTCTACGTACGGCGCGAATGCCCGTGTACTCGACGAAACTTCCGGAAATACCGGTCTGGCAGAGGATTTTGGTCACCTTATCCTAACATTGGTCATGCCCATTCTCTTCAATTATTCCCGAAGCCTCGCGTACTAAACATCAGCTCTCCAAATATTTTCTTCGATTCAATAATAATAATAATAATAACAACAACAACAACAACAACAACAACAACAACAACAACAACAACAACAACAACAACAACAACAACAACAACAATAATAATAATAATAATAATAATAATTAGATTGTAGTTAGTTTTCGATCGAATGGTTAAATAACAAAAAAAAAAATGGCGTTGATTTGCATAGAAGCGTTTGGTCCTGCTTTAATGAAATGTCAATGAAAGAATAAGTGTCGGCGATAAGAGAGTCTCGTGTTGGCTTATATCTACGTGTCTCGTTCCTCATCCCGTCGCTGCGACAGTGTGCAAGCGCGATTGGAGCGTCCCCCGATCGATTGGAATTTATAATTCAATTTGTTTCCATAAATCCCCGTTGCTTTGCGAGCCACCGCCTGTATTTTTCAATTCCCAAATGACTGTCCCGCGCCGTGGCTCGGGCAACGCCTGGGGAAGCCTCGAGATCTCGTTGAGGCTCGCTTGCACCCCGGGCTCGTTCCGTGTGACAGCAAATCTGTCGCGGGGCCCGTTTCTCGCTCGGTCTCGGTCGCCTTTGCGGAGAGCTCGTGCACCTTTCGCACACGTAGATCGCTACGGTGATTGTGTGTGTGTGTGTGTGTGTGTGCGCGCACGCTGTATCGATTCGTTGTGTACCAACGCTGAGACGAAGGAGACAGCGAAGACTGAGGTCTATGTACCCGGTCGGACTATTCCCCTCCCCTCACCTCCCCTCTTCTCCTCCTTCTTCTTGTCCTCTCTTCGACCCGTTGTGGGTAGGGGCGAGCGAGTTTCCGACGTATATATATATATCCACAGCACCAACAACAAAGCCATAATCCGTTCACGTAACTGGTCGCATTTCACTGACGCATTGATATAGGTACGGTGAACGGTTCGCGCATTGTGCGCAACTCGGGCGACCTCCCAGTTTCTGCCCCAACAACCGTAAAACACTTTCGAAAATTGGCTATAAAATTTTACCGGAGTTACCGGGGATTTTAGATCTTTTTCTGGGGGGGGGGATTTTTTTTAAAGTTCATGGCAAGTGGAAAATATTTAACGTTTACAATTGTGGAGTTAACGAGGATCAATTTGGAGTTAACGATTACAAATATGGAGTTAACGAGGATCAATTTGGAGTTAACGCTTACAAATATGGAGTTAACGATTACAAATATGGAGTTAACGATTACAAATATGGAGTTAACGATTACAAATATGGAGTTAACGATTATAAATATGGATTTAACGATCACAAATATAGAGTTAACGATTACAAATATGGAGTTAACGATTACAAATATGGAGATAACGAGTACCAATATGGAGTTAACGATTACCAATTTGAAGTTAGCGATTACAAATATGGAGTTACCGAGTACAAATGTGATGTTAACGATCACAAATATGGAGTTACCGAGTACGGATGTGGTGTTAACGATTACAAATTTGGAGCTAACGATTACAAATATGGAGTTAACGTGTACAAATATCGAGTTAACGATTACCATTAAGGAGATAACGAGTACAAATATCGAGTTAACGATTACAAATAAGGAGTTAACGATCACAATTATTGGAGCATTGACATGTATACAGAGAACGTTTCGCTTCGTGCGGAACGAGAGCGACTTTCCATTTGCGCCCAAAAATCGTAAAACACTTTCGAAAATCGGTGATAGAAAATTACCGAAGTTTCCGGAGATTTTAGTTATTTGGGGCGAAGTTTTTAAAAACTTAATCACAAGTGTAAAATATTTAACGATCACGGTACGCCCGGGCATGTTGGTAGAACCTACGAGTTGAAAAAATATATGTTTGCCGGTACTGCAAAGCAAACAGGACAGAATTGGGTCAGGAACTGAAGCACTCTCGCAGCGAAGCTCATAGTGGAATGTTTTCGTCTTCGCTGTTTGTGGTCGACTCTCCTGGCGGAGCCGAGCCGAGGAAAGATTAAGCACTCCTTCGAGATCCTATCGCGGGTCAGCGAGAACAATAACGCTGTTGATACAAAAGAATCCGTATTCTTTATTTACCGAATATAGTATCGGTACGAAACGTTCGTATCCGTGGCTTCACTTTTATTTGCCCTCCGCGAAAGAAAATATCTTTGCTATCGTGACGACGATTTTTTTTTTTTCGTTGCTGCTTTATCTTCTTTATCCCTTTTTGTCCTAGAATTTTTAGGCGTTGAAAAAAGAGACCGTCGTTGTCTACATTGATTTCGAGGCGAAGCGAAGCAACTTAGTTGGTATCGGAACCTGCAATGAACTTTTCTTAGTGGAGTAAAAAGAAAATGAAAGATCCCAACTGTAGCCCAATTGTACACTTTCCAGATCGTCTCACAGTTGGCAGTTCGCAAATGTATCCGGAAAAAAATAATTTATTGACAATGTTATACATTTTTACAGTTATCGTCTTATTGAAATTTTGTTCCTAAAAATAATTATACACATTGCCAAAGGGCCATCGACCCGAGTCCTTCAGCCCGATAGTTTCTCTATTTTATCCGTTTCGCCATTTATTTTCACTGCCGAGGAGAAAAAGTTCGTCATCCTCGTGCGCGGTTTATAAATGACGTGGATCGTCGAACCTCTCGAAGCCATCGACGAGAGTTCCACGACTTTTTCGACTGAGATAACAGAACGAAGGGGAGAAGATGTACCGAGGAAGATATCAGCCTCGAGGAGTGCAAATTCCTCAAACTCCGACGATTCACCAATGTCGACGACTTCTTATTTCTCTTCTTCTTCCCTTTTTCGTGATTTTCTTTCCACCTCCTCTCCGAAATTTCCTCACTTTTCTCTCTTATATATTCGGTTGTTGTTAAACGCCCGAGAATAATTCATGGTCTGCTCGACCTCAGCAAGAAAGCCGAGTTGGGCTTATTAAAAAAAAACAAAAAAAAAAGGGATCAAACACACCTTGCAGTAGGGTACGCTGTGGTGTGTGGCTTATGGCGCCCGCTGAAGCCAAGCACAACCGCCCGCGGTCAGTACTCGGATGGGTGACCGCCTGGAGGTAATTTTCCCGGAGTTTTGTGATGATCCTGCAGGAACACCAGTCTGTGTCGAAAAGACCCGTCTGTGGCCAGGTTTTCCGCAGTTTTCCTGTACACTTGCGCGGATGCGTCACGGTGAGGGGTAAGTCGGTTGCTAAAGCCATCCTGATGAGGGAGGGAGGGCAAACCCGTACAGATAGAAAAAATCACTTTGAAAAAAATATCAAAAACCAAATATATTTTTCAAATTCCTCAAACTCCTGATGGTGGTCGCCGAAGTCAAGCAGAACCGCCCGCGGTCAGTACTTGGATGGGTGACCGCCTTGGATGGGTGACCTCCCGGATGAGGGAGGGAGGGGGGAGGGCAAACCCGTACAGATGGAAAAAATTACTTAGAAAAAATATCAAAAGCCAAATATATTTTTCAAATTCCTCAACCACCTGATGGTGGTCGCCGAAGTTAAGCAGAACCGCCCGCGGTCAGTACTTGGATGGGGGTAATTTTCCCGGAGTTTTGTGATTATCCTGCAGAAACACCAATCTGTGTCGAAAATACCTGTCTATGGCCAGGTTTTCCGTAGTTTTCCTGCGCACTCGCGCGGAAGCGCCACGGTAACGGGTAAGTTGGTGGCGGAAGCCACCCGGATTAGGGGGGACAGGGGGACCCGTACTGATGAAAGAAATAATTTTGAAAAAAAGGTCTAAAAACGAATATATTTTTTTTTGTAATGAAAAAAGGAAGAAAACCTTCTTGTCTGCTGCACTGTAGATTGGAACAGTGGAAAAATGGCGCCGCCGGGTGACCCGAGGCCTCGCCTCCACCGAGGACAAACGAATAAAAGGGTGGCCCGAAACTCGGAGCGCGGACGAGGAAGTCGAGCGGTAATCTCGTTTCTTCCAGAATTTCTTTACGAGAGGAATAAAAAGAAAGACGAAAGTGGAAGTAGCGAGGCCAGTGCAGTTGGTGCTTCGCCTCCTCATTTCTCACATGGCGAAGCCGAAACGTTGAAAATCAGTAGAACTGGAATTTGTAAGAAAATCGTCAAGCGAGAATTTATTAAAAATAACCAAACACCTCTTTTTGCCGGATCTTATCATTTCGTAACTTACAAAAAAAAAAAATTTATTCGACGCGCGCACCGAAAATAAATATTGATTTAATTTCAGTTAATATTAATTTAATTTGAATAAATATTTATTTAATTTAAATAAATATTTATGTGCAGGTTACCCGTCAAATAAAACATTTTTCTGGGTGCAGTGCAGTTGGTGTTTCGTCCCTCTCGTCCCACAGGGTGTAAAGCCGAAACGTTGAAAACCATTAAAAGAGGAATAATAAAAAAATCGTCAAGCGAGGATTTATAAAAATAACCCAACACTTATTTTCCTCGGCTCTCATCATTTCGTAACTTATCGAATTATAAAAGCCCCAGCTGTAAAAATTATCGCGTTTATAGTCGTGTATGCGCATTCTATCAGCGCCGCCTACCGGCCGTCTGAGTCCCGACCTGTACGTCTCCCCCCGCGCATGCGCACGCGCTGCGCTCTCACCCGGCGCGCTTCGGTAGGTCGCACGCACAGCGAATAAACAGCGGGTAGATCATAAAAAATAAAACAAAAATAATGAATTCAGTAGACGTGATGCAAGCCTGCATAAGAAAAGATTTATTCTCGAGTCAGTCGCACCGTGTCCGCTTCATTATTCGCTTCTTTCTCCCCCCCCCCGCATTCTCATTTTGTATCGCGATCGTTGTCGCGTGGCAGCGGCTACAACCGCTTGTCGTTTAACGTTCCCAACTAACGCGAGGAACGCGCCGGGGCTACCGAGTGCCGCAGCAGGTGAGCTTGCGGCACGCAACTCTGCGAACGATCTGTGTAGCGAAAACCCGCTAGTGTATGCGCGTCTTATGCCGGGTCCGTTCAAGCCTGCCTGCACCTATGTAAAATGTGAGCTTAGCGAGCCTTTTACACAGTTTGTATAACATACTCGAAAGGGTATGTGGAGCATAAGTATAGTTCGCGAACGTCGTGCCATTTACCTGTGCCAGCTCTCGCATTCGTCGGAGGCGCCCCACGGCTTACGTGAGCGAATTTCGAATCGGCTCGCGTTGCGTCGCCGGGAATAAATTAGAAACATAAAAGCCACTACGGAATTCCGCTATTGAAAAATAAAAAAGACAGTTGCGACTGTCGTATTGTCTTTGTCCGACGGTTTTATCACTAATTAATTCAGCCCCCCCCCCCCCCCCCCCCCCCCCTTTCGGTCAAAGCCGCGGCACTGAAACGCAGGGAATTTTCTCGTTGGGCTTAATAAACCATTCTACGTCAGCGGTGCGCATTCCAAGCTGGGCAAAGAATCTCCAGTGGGTCTGCGCACTCGTACATCAGACTCCCGCTACTTTCGTCCTCTTCCTTTCTCGAGCATTATATTCGCCACTTCTCTCTTCGTCAACCCTCTAAACTCTCGGATGAATGTCTGGGACGAGTGGTCCGGGGCGCTACGTGTACGGCCTATATACGAGCTGTGAAGATCCGGCGCGGCCTCGGAGAGTCGGAGGAAAAAATATTTCACAAAGCGAGACGGGCCATTGAGGAAGACCGGAGGCTCGGGCTGACTAGGAAAAGTACATGGCTGAGGAGGGAATGGGGTGAAAGGAGAAGCTCAGAAGGAGCGAGGTAATTTTGGACTCCTCCTGGGTGTGCCGCGAAAGTTGACGATGGGCGATCTTCGTCCTGGTGGGTTCCTTTAGGTGGTTTAACGAAGCAGGTTGATGGCCTATCAGATGTACGGCTCATACACGAGCCGTGAAGATCCGGCGCGGCCTCGGAGAGTCGGAGGAAAAATATTTCACAAAGCGAGGCGGGCCATTGAGGAAGACCGGAGGCTTGGGCTGACTAGGTACATGGCTGACGAGGGAATGGGGCGAAAGAAGAAGCTCAGAAGGAGCGAGGTAATTTTGTACTCCTCCTGGGTGTGCCGCGAAAGCTGACGATGAGGCAATGGCGATCTTCGTCCTGGTAGGTCCCTTTAGGTGGTTTAACGACGCAGGTGGACGGTGAAGGTGTTTTCCGTACCGCGGAAGTCCGCGCGATGTCGCATGAGCCATCGAAATGGGCGCGGCCTCAGGTAATATCGAGCTGGTTTTCCAGTGCAGCAACGGCACAATCGCCAACGCCATCAGGAGCGGTTCACCTCCTCTTCTCCGTTCCTTGCATCCCCACACTGATCCCGGGCGTTCATTGCACAAACTGTAATGAAAAGCTCGCTTGAATGTGTCCCCGTGTGTACCTACGTGCCCGCGGGAGGCACTTTGCTCCCCAATTCTTCATGCGGCTCCTCCCGAAATATACATGGTTGGGCAAACTGTGGTCCGAGCATTTCCTCCTCTGCCTAAGGAGAACGTCGGAGACTTCATTGATGAACTTGGGTTTTGGATGAAACGTATCTAGGCGAGAACCGACGTCATTGGACCACTTCAGAAAAAGCGTTCGAGACAGTCAGTTAACAACTTCCATACACATTATGAGCGAAGTCCATTTAGGCAACCAATTTTTGTTATCGACGAACCACACAACTGATGTAGCAACTCAGTTTGATCAATGGACTTCAAGACGTCTTTGCCTTTTGGGTTTACCTATATGAGTGAAATTTGGTTTTTCACTACTTTTCGATGTCTCGAATGAATTCCAACCCACCGCACGCGATCCATCGTCGCATTGCTATGAAACTTTGTGTTTGACTTTTTGTCGCTCAAACGTCGTCATTAAGACTTTTCTGATGCCCCTGCCTTTCCGACTATGAATCACCAAAAATTTCATGTACGACTCTATTCCGATACCTCGAAAGAATCTTTATCCACAGAATCGCGATTCCACATCGCACTGCCGAGAAATAAAAGTGATCCATTAATTTGTCAGCATTGGCGATTATCCACACTGGACCGATCGAAAGTGCCCACGAATGAGTAATGCGAAATCCTGTGACCGGATACCCACCTTACGGAGCGAAATAAGCTCTCCGGGTTACAGCACGCCTCATCCTCTCAAGAACAAAAGTTTTCCCTCTTCCGGTATGTGAGATATTCTCCCGAGTTTATAAATGTGTCTCCTGACGAGATTCCCCGGAATGTACCGCCAGAGTCGTAACTACTGCGAAACTGCATTAAAGTAAAGAAAACTTTTGGTCCGTGCCTCCTCTTCATTATACATTGCCACACCGAGTAAAATCCACGGGAGTGTGCGTGCATAAATCAGCCCGGAAACTTGAATACATACCTCCGTAAGCTTCCTTCCTCGTTGAGCTTGCGAGCGGCGCACCGTGCATCAGATGCATGCTGTATGAGCTGCTGTTACGGTGTCTGCTTGCATTGGAGACATATATAGATATGTGTATGTGGAAAATATACCTGTACGTTGGAACTATCGATCGGCGAGGGTGTTACGAGGTCAATAGCTTAATGACGCAGAGTTTCTCGTGCCAGCGTGTATCATCGTGTGACGAAAGCTTCGAGAGCCTCCGCACGAGGAATATCCGCAGGACAGGATGGATGTAGCGAGGGAGTTTGGACGTTCGCCGGGAATCCACTTAGGCCAAGTTTCTCAGCCTTCGGGATATAGCGAAGTTCCGTCCCGTTGGACTTGCATTATCCTGGAGCGTTCTCGTGTACGGAAAGAAACGGTCCAGGGTTGGTCGACCCTGGACCGTTCCGAGTTCCGGAACTCAATTCCTTTTAACGACTTAGGTTTACGCCGCACTTGGACGCGCAACCCTTCCTTCGCGAACCACTCCGACCTCCCATCGGGACGATATCGTTGGGGTCAAAAATTTATTGGATCGCAGCAGGGCCACAAACGGATTATGGATTTTCTTGAGGTCCTTGGATGATTTGATTGGACAACATATAGATAAATCATCGAGAAATTCGGAACGTCTGTATTGACTTGCTTTAACGCGATTTCGGATATCCAATATTTTTGGGAATTCGTCTCACATTGCTGGGTAATTTTTTATAGCACAGGAAATCAATTTTTCTGACATTTAATTTATTTAGCGCTTGACAATAAAAAAGAGCCTTGATTGAATTCCTACATGGAAAAGCATGGAAGTTAATTATGCGTGTAAGTCGAGTACGCTGCACCGCATGCACTGTAACTTACAGCTTGGAATATCCGTAGGGTCTGGAAATGTATATCAACTTAATGACATCTGAGACATCCAAAACGGACTAAGCTTATTTCTTAAGGTCCTTGGATGATCTGATTGGACAACATATGGATAAATAATTGGGAGATTCATGACGTCTCTATTCACTTGTTTTAACACAATTTCAGACATTCAATGTTTTTGGGACTTCAACTCCGGCTGGATAATTTTTATGGCAAAGTAAATAAATGTTTACGGCATGTAATTTATTTACTGCTTCACAATGAACAGGAGGTGGGTTCAGTGTTAGTTCGTTGAATTAAATTCCAACATGGATTAGAAAAAAGCATGGGATTTTTCAGCCGTGTAATATTCCTAATCGTAGTATCCATAGGGTCTACAAACTATCGACTTAGTAATATCTGAGACATTAGGTTCGAAATATTGTGCGGACATCCTTGGGGTTGTTTACGAATCCCGCATGGGAGCTTTTTTTTGAGGATTATTTGTATTATCGTTATTGGGCCACGCTCAATTTAAATTCTTCCGACTTTTAAGATTTAAACAATTTTATTATTAAGCGCAGACTAGGAAATATAAGAAAAAATCGAACCCGAGGGATCCATGCATCTTTCTGGAAGACTTTGCAGCTCGCTCGGTTGCACCTGAGGGTAGTGATAGAGTGATGTAGTGTAGGTAGTGAGGTGGTGATAACGCCAGTCTCATAAGTGCATCCAACCCGAGAGAAATTGTCCGCCGAGTCATAAGCAGTCTCGAGGAAGCGCCTTGATGCATTTTCCGATGAACTGGGGAGACACGTTTCGATGCGCTCGCTTGCTCGCTTCATTCATAAAACCACTTTGACTCATTTCCTCTGCGACGTCGAACATACTTTCCTTTCAATTAAGTCTCCGCTTTAGCGCTCAGATATTATCTCGCAACTCTGTTGCGTAGATCAATAACCTTACGTAATCGTTTGACCATTAGCGTATGTGGCGGAACGTGGGGCAAAAAAGGCCACAAAAAAAAAATACTGGTTAACTCACATGTTCCTGTTGAAAGGAGTGGGACAACATCGCCTAAACCTTGCGTTCCTTAATTCATTCATTTCTGTGGCTGGCTACATTCGAGATGAATTCCCAATACATCTGACGCGTATCACACACATTATTTTACCCACTTTTTTGGGTTTCTCAATTCATATGATTCTGCAATTGGCTGCATTTGAGATACAATCCAGAATTTTTTAAAGATACTTTGTCTGTAACTTCCGGTTTGAAAATCTCACTTTTAAACCGGAAGTGACGTCATGTAGAAAAATTTGATAAATTTCATTGTGACATCACAGAGTGAAATTTTTCAAATTTGTCTGCCTGAAGTAACTTCCGGATTAGAAGTGAGTTTTTTAAACCGGAAGTGACGTTACGTAGAAAAAGTTGACAAATTTCGACGTGACGTCACTTCCGGCTTAAAAATCTCAGTTTACAACCGGAAGTGGAAGCGTCATACGGGTAAACATCACTTCCGCTTTAAAATCTTGGCATTTGACCGGATGTGACGTCATACGGGACGACGTCACTTCCGCAAGTAATGGAAGGGTGTAACCGACATCACATTGGATGTTAATAATTTGTATCACGCCCTTCAGTTACTCAGCAGTCGGTACGTGCGGTCCCTTACAATCTCCGATTGAACATTTACAGCATCGGACCTTTTTGACCGCCGGACAAAAGGTAAACGTGTAGTAAAAATAAACACCGTTCGAATTTCGAAGTCCTAATTTTAGACAAAAGTCTACACAACAAATTTATCTCTAAATAAAAATTCCAATTTGTTTGTACATTAACAACCAATTAAAAATAGCGTGCATTTTTCTTGTTAAGAACGATACGAATCACTACAGTACACGCCACCGATTATTTTCCCTTCATCCGAAAACGAGCGAAAATAAACCAGCAAGTAACGAGGCCATAATATACGAATATTTTCCCCAAAATTGTTCTTGTCGCCGCGGGCGAAGCGAGACTCCAACAATTTCTCAATTCCATTACGATTAAGGTCAGAGGGTCGGTGTCCCCCCTCCCCCCCTCGCCGCCCTCGAGGTCCTTTCTCGAGAAGCTCCTCCCAAACCTCTTCGGTTTTCTCCGCCGGTACAGTGTTAACGGCTTCGTTACACAGGCGCACGAGAGATCCATGACTATCCAGCCACTCCGACACCTTCCGGTCTCGCTCCCTCCTCGGGTGTTCTCTTTCGCTCGGCGTAAAGTCACCGGGAATTCAACATACCACCGAGGACCGTCTGGTAGCCGACTCTCCGTTGTTTTTGTCGTTCTTAACTTCGCGGAACCGCGATAGAAGCAAAAGGAGGGAAAGGATAAACGATAAAAGCTAGCTGCGAAAACGAAAACTGCGGGGCGAAGAGATTCAAAGGATGTCGGTAGGAGAACTTTGATATTGATTTTGTTCGCCGAGGGTAGTTACGTGGGTGAGATGGAGGAAAAAAAAAAGTCTGCGCCTTCCTTGGCGCATCGCAGCAGCGAGACGGCGAAAAAGAGCCCGACGTCGGGACGCCGAAGACGCTGCCCGTCTTTGCGATTATCGTTATGGGCACTACCGATCCGCAAACTTTCAGCTGCTGCTATTGAGGATGAAGACATCCGAGATAACAGTGGCGAGACTCTGAGGGTCGTACGACGTTACTGGATCGCATCCGCGGGGCGCGCGTGATCAGTTTGTACAGCATTCGCCGCCGCAGAATGTGCAGCAGTGGATGTAATAAACCGATCGGATTTGCTCTTCAGATCCGGTGTACACTGTACGATCTTTACCGTAGCTCGAAGGGCACTGGTGAATGACTTCTGCTTCGATCTCGATACTTGAACTCGTGCCACCGAGTTAGTTGACGATACTTTGTTGCGTTGACCTTTGACCCTGCATCTTCTTATATGGTGAACTCGCAGCATCGCAGCCTCTTCTATTATGAACCTCATGATAGTGAACCCATTAGACTGTAAAGTGTGATGGTGTATAGTGTAACTACACTTGAATAGTGTAACAACTTAAACAGTGGACGTATAATCTTATATGGGTGGTCGAATTGCCTTTTATGAGTCTATTATGAGTACTGTATGCGTAAAAATGATACGCTGTTTTGGCTGCCCGTACAGGGATTCCATTGCTACAGGTTCACTATAGGTTCCATTGCTATAGATTCACTGTAGGTTCTATTGCTATAGGTTCACTATTGGTTCCATTGCTGCAGGTTCACTATAGTTTCCATTGCCATGGTTTCACTACAAGATTCATTGCAATAGATTCACTACAAGATCTATTGCTATAGGTTCACTACAAGTTCTATTGCAATAGGTTCACTATAAGTTCCATTGCCATAGATTCACTACAAGATTCATTGCTATAGATTCACTACAAGATCTATTGCTATAGGTTCATTACAAGTTCTATTGCAATAGGTTCACTATAAGTTCCATTGCCATAGATTCACTACAAGATCCATTGCTATAGGTTCATTACAAGTTCTATTGCTATAGGTTCATTACAAGTTCTATTGCTATAGGTTCATTACAAGTCGTATCGTATAGGTTCACTATAGGTTCCATTGCTACAGATTCACTATAGGTTCCATTGCTATAGATTCACTGTAGGTTCTATTGCTATAGGTTCACTATTGGTTCCATTGCTGCAGGTTCACTATAGTTTCCATTGCCATAGATTCACTACAAGATTCATTGCTATAGATTCACTACAAGATCTATTGCTATAGGTTCACTACAAGTTCTATTGCAATAGGTTCACTATAAGTTCCATTGCCATAGATTCACTACAAGATTCATTGCTATAGATTCACTACAAGATCTATTGCTATAGGTTCATTACAAGTTCTATTGCAATAGGTTCACTATAAGTTCCATTGCCATAGATTCACTACAAGATCCATTGCTATAGGTTCATTACAAGTTCTATTGCTACAGGTTCATTACAAGTCGTATCGTATAGGTTCACTATAGGTTCCATTGCTATACGTCCACTGTAAATATGTTATATTGTTGTTCTACCGATACGATTTGACTGGTGTTCATCGCTAGTTAAGACTTTTTTAACCCCGAAAAGAAGAAGCTATCCGTACCTTACGTCTATGATGAAACGGTGAACCTTCTAATCTTTTCGTAAATTCGCATAAATGCATACATCTGCATAGTGTGCTTGGGAAAAATGATTTACATCATCGTCGGTCTTATCTGGCGATTAATTGATGCCTTCACCCCATGCGAGATAATCTGAAGTATACGATGAGCTTATCTGCGCAGAACATCGCAGAATCCGGCTCGAAGTTTCATACGTGTGTTACCTCAAGCTTGGAGCAGAAGTGGGAACAGGCAGAGTATGAATCAACGAGGAGGAATCTCGGAGAGAAAGCACTCGAGGCTCTAGACGGTGCTTTCAGACTCTGCGGACAAACTTCGAGAGCATAATGCGTTAGATAAGATCGTGGGAGACAAGGGAAACGATGCCGGCGCGACGATGACGAGCCGTCGACGGAATCCTTACGAGCAAGATCTTTCGTTGCGCTTTTGAACGAACCATTCCGAAGTAAGTTTTAAGGCACACCGAAGATACTTTGGATAATCCGTTTGAGTACGGTGGAGTGGATACTTCAGCCCTCCCGCTAAAATTAGTTCCTCCGAGGAGGGCGAAGCAACGATGGTGAATAAGCAAAGCGCAAAGAAGACGCGACACAGAGGAAAACAGAGCGGGCCTTGAAAGTGACGAGTGAAGAGTATTTGCGGACATGCGATGCAGAATGCCTGGCAACGTACTCCATTGACCCTTCCTGTGGATGTAGACGGGATTTATATTCGCGCACGAAAAAATCATTTCCAACCTCCATTTTTTTTAATGAGACTATCGTGAGGCAAGGTGGGAAAAATGTTTAATTGGGCATCTCCTTACACTGATTAAAGTGTTTATTTAATGCCAACAAAACCTTTGTTGGATATAGCGAAATAAATATTTTGTTAGTGTTACGAAATCATCGTTGAGCCAAATAATTTCAGTTTTTTTTTTAATACCAAATGGTTTTACAGCTCTTTTGGGCCAATTAAATCTTATTTGGATCAACGAAAACTTTGTTTACCCCTAGTGTGGATTAGAGATCACTTTGACTTCACAATTTTTTCGCCTGCTGGCAACTTTAAGCACGTTTTTGGATGGGTAAAAGAGGTTTTTTTTTTTTTTGGAAATCTGACTTCGCGAGCTCAAAAATTGATCAATTCACTGCAAAAAGTGTCTGACCTTTTATTTCCTAAAAGTGTATACCGAGATATTGGAGATATTCGAGGCCGCAAATTAATGGTTCGCTACGGAGGTGTGCACACATGCAAACGTGCCAGTCACACGCATGGACCGTCTATCGCCCTCAGTAACCAGCTTTAATGCATTTTGAACCGATGCTTCTGCCACTGCTGAAATGATGAATAGAGTTGAGTGGAAAAGGGAGCTTCCGATTAAGATTGGGAAGTGTCTACAAGGGGCAAAGAAGTGGCCACTTGAACCGTCCAATCCTTCTGCACTCGCTCGCTTCTCCATTCGCCGTCCTCTCCGCACAGCCGAACGAAGACGAGTACCGGCCAAGGTTTTTCGAAGTTATTGCATTGAGGAGATCCGTTCCTGCGGAAAAAGCAACTGCGCATGCGTCTTCGCAGTAACGAAATTCGTATTGACGACAAATTTCCTTCAGCTGCACTTCTTCTTACAAATATCAGCTGCTCACAATTTCCTATTACGGAAATCTAACGTTTCTGCATCCTCTCAATCTGTGGGGGGCGGGGGGGGGGGGGGGGGGGGCGGACGCGATGGGCTAGCGAAAAATCAGGCTGACGCGGGGCGTAATGGGCCACCCTAAATAAGAACACTAGAAGGCTACAACGGCGGATTATTGGCGCATGAGCACTACTGATGGGTAGAAGTTGGGAAACTCAAGATGTATGGATAGTTCAGGCTAGGGCGGTACAGATAGGCCGGCCTGGCCGGCCAAAATATCTTATCCGGCTAATGGATTTCATTGTTTGGCCGGCTAAGCTAATACAGTCTTGAAATTTTTGAACAAATTTTCTGTTTTTTTTTTAAATTAACTGCCACGTATTCCGACGTATTTTTGCGCGCTGAACACGAAACTGCCGGCCTTTTTGGCCTAATGTACAATGCGACATTAAGGGGCTCGATTTTATGCACGAAATTATGCACTTGGCCCGCTAAAATAGCTTTGCCGGCTAAAACGGATTAGCCTCCTAAAATAGTTTAGCCGGCCTATCTGTACAGCCCTAGTACAGGCAGGGGTTAAAAAAAAGTGAATAATTTAAGGGTAGCCCGTCTCGCCCCAGACAATTTTACTTATTCCTTCTTACTAAGAAGAATTATCCCCTAAGGCGAAGTGAAATACCAGGGTAGGTATGAAAAAAAAAACCGTCATGATCTTTCTTTCAACGGGTACTGACTGCGTACAGCAAAAAGCGAATTGGTCCAGGTTGCGGGGTTGTCAGGAGCAACAAAAACGAATTTGTTTTTGAAGAAACCTAGTGAGCAGTTTGAAATTTTCTTTTAAATTACGGTTTTCGATCCGAACCGAGGCCGATTCAGACGGGCAGGAGGGTATTCGCTTCGATTCGAGAGCACCGAACTAGGTCGTAAATCCAAACTAAGATGAGCTTGATGAGAAACTTTCCCGTGCAAGTAATGTCTTCGTATAGTGAAGTCTCTTCACCACTGCGAATGTGGCCCTTAGATGGCTGCGCGAAGTCTCGAAGGTTTTCTCTTCCTTTCATCGTCATCTGTACAGTATAAAACCAGTACAGAGAGAGAGAAAGAGAGAGAGAGAGAGAGAGAGAGAGAGAGAGAAAGAGAGAGGACTAAAGAGAGAGTGAGAGATGGAGAGAGACTGCAGCTCGCTCAACGGACCCACGGAAGTGGAACGAATGATTCGCGCGAGACGTAACACATCGAACGCCGGTCCGCGGCCTCGCTCGCATACACATCGTCGGTTCTCCCCGTGCAAACTCACTCCTCCCTCGTTTCCCTTCGCTGTCCTATCTGCCTATATAACTATACCAACCACGCACCAGGCTACCTGCGACCGTGCACTATGAATATGTATGAACTCCATACCGCCATATCTATAGTTGGTACACACTATAGTAGGCCGGTTCCGCGCTCACCGGTGATAACCGGAGGGGAATTCGAGTCTGCGTCCGAGCTAATTCCTGCCAGTCAACCACACGGAGCTACCAGAAACGACCAGCAACCACATTTTCCCCGGCACCTGCATTGCGCTCGGTCCTCTTGTTTTTCTGAAAATCTACCCAATCCTACTGAAACTCATAGGATGAACGATAACTTCGTTCGTCATTGAGTTCACCCATACAAAACTATGTCCGGTGGCTTTGAACCTCTCGGTGCAGATCATTCGATTCCGCGTCCGAGTTGATTCCTGCCAGTCATTTGAGTTCGCGTCTGAACTGATTCCTGCCAGTATTTGAGTTCGCGTCTGAACTGATTTCTGCCAGTCATTTGATCCCGCGCACGAGCTAATTCCTGCCAGTTAACTTCAGGAAGCTACCAGAATCCACCACCACCCACATTTTCCCCGATACCTGCAGTGGCGCTTCGTCTTTTTGTTTTCCGAAAATCTACCGAGTTCCACTGAAACTCGAAGGATCAATGAAAAGCCCCTTCGTCTTTCAGCTCTCGCCCGTACCAAAATTTATCCGGCGGCTTTGAACGTCTCGTCGCCATACGTTCAAACCCTCGGACCTCGAAGCGCACATCCTTAAAAAAAAAAAAGCTTTTGAATATTCAGACCGCGAACGCTCTTCAACCCATCCACCAAGACGCTAAAATCATACTCGATTTGCGAAATGATTCCGACTCTCCTACCCTATTCTCTTTCTCTTGTTTTCACTCTCGTAAGCGCATTCGCGGAGAAAGTCGAATCGCATGTGCGTACACCGTTGCGCAACGCGCGGGCGTACTCGCGTCACTGGTTTCTTCCGTTTGTTTTTTCTTCTTTTTTTTTCAACGTTACGTTGCACACAAGTTTCCAGTTGACGGTGTATCGCCGAGATTCGTGCGAATTTTCATCGTTCCGAATAGTTTCTATGGTTGGGGCGTTATGCAGCATTTCTCTCACGGCACTTGCCATATACCGTTTGGGCTGCTTTTCATTGTAAAACCAAGTCCCGGTAGTCGTGAGAATCAAAATAATGATACGGAGTTGAAACGGAGTTGGAGTTGGCGCGGATGAATATGATTTCAGGCGAGGAGATTTTAATCGTTTAATCGATCCCACTCCAGTTACGGCCTCGGTGTGAGATTGTTTCATCGTATCGCGATTAGATAAGAACAAAGTTTAATTAATCAGAGCCTGCGTTTACCCGCTGCATATACACCATGTTGCCTTAACATTGTAACCATTTTCCGGTCGTTCCCGACACTGAAGAATCGTTCTTTTTTCCTGCAGGTTCTTCACTCTTCTTGTGCGTCCTTTTTTATTTTTATTGCGATTTACATCAATTTAGGATTGTCAGATCTTTGAACAGTACTAAGTATTGAATAATTGATGAAGTAAAAATTAACAATTGCCATTTATGAACTGTTTTGCATGTAAAAGAGTTTAATCACACTTTAATGCGTGATTCTGCAGCCATCCAAGCGTTGATACAAAACGATGCCAGAAACGAAGTGTTGAACTATGTTCTCTTGATTGAGAAGGTCTATGATGGCGGATCTATTGAGATCCTGCAGGGTCTATCCATGATTCTTATTCGCGAATCGAGGCGATGTGAAACCTTCTTTCCCCACTACTCCGGCTTGGCTCGGTTGATAAACGAGCTCTGATTTAACCTTCATTGTAGTCCATTGAAATTTATATGGCAGGATGTAAGTAACACATTCGTCAAAGTGTCCTATCGACGTAGCAATGAATTTATCAATTACAAGCTCCGGAAGCTAAATGCTCCGGGTCTACCACTCATGTGTGGTTTTTCAAGGTTAAATTATTTACGTCAGACGATTAGAGCGCACACTTCGGAACGCACCTTGCAATTGACGCTGATGTATTTGATTTCAATTGAGGTGTCACAGAGCGAACGCGAGTCGCGCCGGTTAGGTATCGAAATTTGGAGTTATCAAAATTTTGTATGGCCTGAATCTCGAATTTGAAAATTAACGAACGTATTCAAATGTCGAACGACCATCCTAACGCTGGTCTTTAAGAAGTAAATAAAAATTGCGAAGACGGGGTTGGCATAGTTAATTCAGATCGAAAACAAATATCAGTTTTTAAAAAATTGACGATATAGACATGACGGTTTGAAACATGTTTAGCGGGTTTCGTCAATTTCTGTTCCCTACTTTGATATTCGCTATTTTGCGCCTCGGTATATCTAAGTATCGAAGTTCTCGTCATTTGAAATTTTTATTCACGACACGTTTCCTTTAAGTACACTACTCGCTGTTCGCCATTTTCCAGTTACGGAAATCTCACCTTTCTGCATAATTTCCATCTACATTGATTTTTATTTATTTTATTTATTTATTAAGTTTACGCGTCGAACCCTTTTTACAAGATGTACAATGTATGGGTGATTGCACCTAATTAACTAAGCGCATAATCGTTACAACTTACAACCACCGGAATCAACGCAGAGCGAGGAATAGAAACAGAAAAAGAAAAAAAAAAAAATCTTAGCAATGAAATTTCGAAATAACGGCAAAAACTGCGCTCAAAAATCTGTAAGGGATGAAACAGGCGCACTCACCCGGTAATTAATCCTCGCTCTTAACCCTTCCAAGATCGTGTCTGGCTGCCAGAATTTCCCGCAGCTCTTTCAATTGCTCCTCCCGATCGTTTCTCGTGCCGAGGAAGATGTTGAGTTTTCTCAGCTCTCTCGGAATACGTTTAACACCCTCCCCGTTCGAGGGTGGTCCGTTCGGGCAACTCGTCCACACGGGTCCCGTGTTCCACAAGAGATCGAATCCTCCGACTCTGATCTCTCGGCCGGTCAGCGAGCCCTCCAAGTCCAAAACATTGAGAACATCCTCGAGCAAGTCGTACTTGAGACGATGGTCGACGTCGTCCGTGGGAGTCAGGGCTGGCGAGGCGTTCACCTCCAAGAGCCAGGGTCTCAAATTTTCGTCCAAAATTACGTCGTAACCGTACAACTCGAAGGAGTTTGATGAGTGCATCATCACCGGCTGAACGGCCTGCAGACTGGCCATTACGACACCTACGATAACAATAACAACAAATATTAACTGTTTACGCAGTACAACAAAGTTTGTACTTTTTACAACTTATTGTCCACAAACGTCGACAATATTTTATTTGTTTATTTTTCGATTGCACCATTCGGCTCTAGTTTCACAGCGTAAGTACACACTAATAAATATAAGGTCAGGTTTGTGTATTCGAACCTCAACAAACGACTTTGTCACTTATTTAACAAAATTATTGTCACGAAAGTTGGTAATTCCGATATGACGACATTATTTTTTTACCGTGTAATAGGCTAAAAGTGGTGAACATAGTCCGGTCGATATATCATTGTTTTACCTACACAGAGAAATAAAAATGGTTGGCTCAACCAACAGTCGCGCTGCCATACCTTCCAAGCTGTTATTTGCTTGCTACAAATAAAGCATTATTCTGTTAGACGATTATTTGCCTCAATCGATTCAAACAACCATTTATGTTGCACCAACCAAACAACACCTTTGAACGTGTGTCATCGAGCCCCGCTTAGTCCAATAATTTCTCTTTCTCAGTGTAACCATTCAGGATGGGCCATATTCGCCCCTTTTGGCATAAACAAAAAAAATAAATAAATAACGAAAAGATCTATTTGTATTGCAACGGACACGTGGTCGGACGTGTGACCGAAAGTTTAAGCCGCACGTTTCTCTCTTCTTTATTATTTCTCTTCAATAACTGTACGTCTCGTCTGGGGACCGTCGACCCTGCGTCCCACAGAGGTGAGCACGGCATTGTGCTAGGGAAGAGCGGATACGTGACCGGCATTGCGTAGTGTCGATTGCGTCTCCTCGGCTATCGCGGGGTCGAAGGTTTTTCCGATAGAACCTCCAACGCGGTCACCGGATCGTATATCAGTACTACGATACGTCTTCACTCTACAGTATTATAAAGTGCGATCCGTCTTCCTAGACACGCGCACCGAAACTGACCCGCTGGCTCGCAGACACACTCGAAGCTTCACATTCACGTTCGTGGACACTCGCAGAGCTTCGTACATGCAGACAGTCACTGGCGCGCTCGATGACCAATATTGACTCAGGAAAAATGAAAATGTAAAGAATTATAAACAAAACTGGCTAACGGAGCATGCGCGACTATTGACTTGGTGGTCACATTTGTTGTGAAATTAGTAAAAAAAGCGCCGTACAAATGAAAGTGTCTTGGAAACGCTTTCACACATTTCTTAACCATGAACAGTCGAAGGGCGAGACGTATATATGTGAACAAATTGCGGTGTAACTTTTGCACATACGCCGGCAAACACCTGCACATTGTTCGTCATTGATGCTTGGTTTTTGTGGTTTTTAGATCTTGCTGGATACATCTTGCATTAGATCTTGCTCATCGCATTTATCATCGTGAAATGAGTACAAAAGCGCCGTACAAATTAAAGTGACCTGGAAATGCTTCCACACATCTCTTAACCATGAAGAGAGTCAAGCGGCGATGCGCCCAGATGTGAAAAAATGGTGGTGCAACTTTTGCGCATGTGCTGGCGATCTCCTGCACACTGCCCGTCATTGATGCCTGGTTTTTCTATCTTGCCGGATATCTCGCTGGATGTCTTTAACGGGATCATTCCAGATATCGAGGAAGACCAGGCATCAATGTCAGGCAATGTACGATGGAACATCGTGCGGTTGAAAGCGTCCCGTTCCGAATCCCTCGAGATTTTCCGCATACACAGTTACGCCCCGAACGAGCTTGGCAATGTTCGCCGAGCTACTTTCGTTCAAATTTTGAATGGAGCAAACGAGCTTTTAGATTCACCTGCGACTCGTTGGAAAAGCGTCTCGACCGTTCGCGAACCGTGACGGGCAGTCAAGAATTCCCGGACTCTGATGAGACTCCATTTGCGACCTCGTTTAGAAGCAGAAGCGTCGTCGGAACAACCGTCGCCACTGGAAGCTTCCGCTCCGGTCTCGTCGACGCTCGTCTGCCGCGGTGATTCCACTTTCAGTTGGATGGACATGTTGGTCAGGTGTACCCTGCTGTCGTATATTCTGTCAAGCGAGAACAATTCGCTGGACAAACGGGCGAAGCCTTCCCGAGCAAGCCACACTTTTAGCGGCCGGAAGGACGTTACCAGGACGTAGATACGGAGATCGAACTTCCTACCTGTTACAATGAAACGCGAGAAGGTCAACTCGGCGACCCACCCAATGTGACCCAGTACTTTTTGTCACTACGGCACGGCGATGGGGAATCAAATTCAAGTAAAGAAGAATTCAAGTCGAGAAAAATTCAAGTCGAGAAGAATTCAAGTCATGAAGGTTTAAAAGCAGTAAATAATAACAGGGGCAAAAACATAAATCTTGCGAGCTCCTATATGGTTGAATTTACAAGATTCGCAGCGCCGAAACTACTAACCGTATGTGCCTGGTTAGGAATAATTGTGCTTCCAATTTTCCGAAGGAATAGATATAATAAGGTGACGAAAAAAAGGTTATGCTAAAAAAAAGAAATCTTATTTTGTTTTAAATCGGTACCTAACTTGATAAAAAAATAAGATGTTAACAAGGATTAAAAAAAAAAAGATAAGAAATCCTATTGACGGTACGTCGATACGTGCCCGGAAATGACCGCGTTCCGTTTGCCAATAGCAGCGAAAATGGTAATTGGGTACCTTCATTCGTTCCAGATATTTGACAAATACCTGCAAGCAGATAAGGGTCTTCCAGATACTTTTGGACGACGAAGCTTTCGCTGGTGTTGTTGCCGCTCTCTTCGTTCGCCCGTCTAGCAGTCGATTCCCTCGATCGCCAATCAGCGAGATCCTTCAGCCTTCTGAACAAAAAAATTCCACGGCCCTGTGAACCCGCGGCAGGCTTGACGATCCACGTGCCTCCTCCCTGTCTGTTGTACTCCTCAACGAGCATTCTATACTCGTTCGGCAACTCGAACGTAATTGGCATGGAATCCGCAAGGGCCGCTTCACCGGGCTTTCCAAATTTCCTGAGCAACTTCCTGAATCTCTTGAGGTTTCTCCAGAGGTAGTCTTTGCGCGTGAGCTCGTAGTGATTACGGAAATGAGGAATTTTCTGGCGCGAATCCAGTTTCAGGTCCAGGGCGTTGCGGACCTCCGACCTCTCGCACCACCAGATATTCCAACTCGTGTCCTTCGCATCCGCCACCTAATCGGGTTTACGCGATTTTTTTTTTCCCCGACATTAATACACCCCGAGATGATCCTCGAGGTTATAATCTTGTCCTTTTTAATTTGGTATTACGGAGTAAAATGACCAAAGGTCTGACAAAACTACTTCAGCATATCAGCATAGGATTTCAGTTTATGAGCATAGCACCGGTTTTATAATGAAGAAAAGCGTTTGAACGTACAAAAATTAAGTCATGAGTTGTAGGGTTAACTTTGACTTTAACATTTTAGGCTAACATTTTTTTTTCTTTTTTTTTTTTTTTTTTTCAAAGTATAAACTTTTTAACTAAGTGACCATTTACCTGAATCCAACCTCTAGCGAGCATTACATTCGTCTGCGTCGATCCGGCGAAATCGCAACGAAACTTGATAACCCTGCCGTTGTCGAAGTTCGTCCTGCCGGAAGAGGTATGCTTATTCTTCGTTTTCGCATCGTCGGGTGATTCCGGGACGTTGTGCATAGCCTCAAGATGTTTTGCCCGATATCGATAACTGTGTAAAAAAAAAAAACGATTTTTTTTTTCAGGGCGCACTTCACTTCCCTTCGATACGACTATTCCCTCGTCTCGACTTTTCACGATTTCTTTCGCTCTCGATATTCCCACCGAAAAAAATATCGCTTATGTCATGTTTTCGGTAGGCGGAGATATCGTACTAGATACCGGTACCGAGAAGAGCATAAAGTCTGAATGAGACTGTTTCCCATTGTGTGCGCCCCGCCCTCCACCCCCCCCCCCCCCCCCCCCCGCTTCTCCCTCTCATCTTTGTTGCGATTTTTCTCGCGTTGCATTCCTCACTGGCGTCTGTACCCCGGAGGCACCTGGAGATGAAACTTCTCAACTCGAAAGCCTCTATTTCGCACAATATTCCATCCCCGATTCCCTCCGCACATACAGCCACAATAGATCAAGGAATAAAAAGTTTTTCCCATTGAAATCGGGCCGGTACGAGGAGAGTCTGGATGAAAAGTTATGGAATCGTTGGTACTATTGTTTGCAAATTATTTGGACCATTCATTTTATTTATTCTAACATTTTTCTGTTAGACAATAAAATAATAAAATTATACAGCAGCAGCGTTATTTTTCATAGTCACGCATGGAATTTGGTATTTATATTTTTAACTTTGTTATTGATTTTTTTTTTCAATCGCGGATCTTATGTCCATTATTTCCATGAAATTCATCCTGACAATCATGTGAAATAAAAACGAAAATCAATTCGATTCCTTTCCACCGCGCTTTGTATATCACATAGACACACACTTACACACATACACACATTCGGTCGCCAGCTAAAAAACGCAACAAAGATTTTACCAAAAAATAGCTTTCTCTATGAAAAAAAAAAATCGAGAAAAAAAATGTATGTAACTATGATAAAGGAAGAAAGTGCCATACCACATCCGCAGACATTCGTGCGCATGCGCGTCGTTAGAATAAATAAAGTTTCCCGACAGAAGCATCGAGCAGAAACTCTATGAAAGCGATGAAGCTATTGTTCGAGAATTGTTCAAGTATTGCGCGTCATTCCGATAGCGTACAGTCACATTCGAGTGTCGTCACTTCAAAAAGTAAATAAAAGAACCGGGTCATTCACCTGCCGAATGGCGCGTGTCCGATTCTCTTCCACCTCTTGTATTCCCCTCTGTCATCTGTTATGTCCATTTGAAAAAAAAATCTTCTCTCACCCTCGTATGTGTACGCAGGCCAACTGTGTTTACGTCTAGCCTTCGTGTTGACGCTCTTGCACTCGTCTGCTGCGTGCAGACGGATACGACACCCGGACAACTTTGCCAAAGGCACCCTCCTCCCTGTCTCGCTCCACTGTGCCCATGTTTCCTTTTAGTCAAAGCAGTCAAAGCTCGCGTGACTTCAGCGGCAGCCACGTCGTCGTCGTCGACGTCCTCGCAGTCGTATGTTTTCTCGAACACGAAGAGTCACGACACCTGTCCGATCGCGACCCGGTCTTCATGACTCACTACCGATTAAGTCATTAGACTCGGGCCTTACATCGCCCCCTCCGCTCCGAGACGAAACAATCAACGTTTTTATTGTCCTCACGGCCGAACGGTTGCGTAATGATTCGATGCGTTGCATATGGCTATCTTGCTCACAGTATTATAAAATGTTGACCGTTTTTTTACGCATTATCAAACATTGACAATTTTTTTTGAACATTTTATAAAATGTTGACCATTTTTTGGAACGTATTATAAAATATGGACAATTTTTTTGGACGTGTTATAAAATATTGACCATTTTTTTTGGACCTGTTATAAAATATTGACCATTTTTTTGGACGTATTATAAAATATTGACAATTTCTTTCGACGATCGACGGAAAGAAAGTCCTAAACATAATTCACTTCCAGAACTTCGTAAAGTGCCGGGTCGGTAATGAAACCTGTATGAAACTTTTTTCACGGGTACTGCGCATGCGCGGTTGAAATAAAATTCTCATCGAAAGCTGTCGTGATATCCGCTTCCGATTACACTTCTCATTCGACGATACATGCCACCACTCATGAAGGAAATTCATTACAGGTTTTATTACCGACCGTGGTATTTCACGCGCTCCGAAATCTAAAAGTTATAAATCAGTAAAAATTTGAGGACATTTTTAATCCTGTTTTAAATAAAGATTTCTGTATAATGTATTACATCAGTTCTACGGGACAGCCTAGTTGAGGGCACAGCCAATTTATCCACCGATTCCGTATCGATATTTTTGGAGAATCGGCAAGAAGGTGCACGCTTTTCAATATAACTCGACCGACACTGCAATGCAATTTTTGCAGGTCAAATTGATGTGCTCTTTTCAACAGTCGGAAGTTCGTAGTTAGCGTAACGGCTCTCCAGTTACATCATAATAAAAAAAAATAACCCCGAGCCGGTGTCTCGTTACGCGGCGAGCGTGATGGTTTCGCCGTGCTCCTCCCCTCGCTCGCCATAAACTTGCATCAGCTGTACCGTGGCCCATATTATCGATGCCAGTGTGTATGCGAGCGGGCCCGTATGTGCGCCCTTGTTAGACACTAATGCAAGGATCCGTGTACTTGCAGTCGAAGGCCGTCCACGAATCTGCGACGCGACGAATCCCAGTCACATCGAGCCATCGTCATATGACAGTAAGGTGACCGTCTCGTGACGTCATTTTATTTTTTCCAATTTTTTTTTTTTCTCAAATGCAGAATGCCGGCAATTTTTTTGTTGTTGGAAAATTATGGTAATTTATTTACTGTACTGTACAGTTGTGTTATTTACTACTGTACAGTTGGAAAATTATGGTAATTTATTTACCTGGCATTTTTTTTGGTGAAAAAAAAATTTGTCTGAAGAGTCAAAAATATTAGTTACCGGTCAATTTACTCGCAGGCGACCTCCAAACGTATTTTAATTAAAAAGCGGACGAATTTCGTCGGTGAGTAAAATGAGTGGTAACTAAACTTTTCCTCGAGAAGAAAAACGTCATGTAATTTTTTCAAATTTTTTCAAATGCAAAATGACGGTCATTTTTTTGTTCAGTCACTTGACCGACCCCCGGCAGTGAAATAAAGGTCGACGACTACACAGTTGGAAAATGACGGCTATTACTTTTTTAGATTTTTTTGTTGTGATTTTAGTCGGTAATTTTACTCACCGACGAATTCTGACCGCATCTCAATTAAAATGGGGTCAGAATTCATCGGCGTAGTTCTAAAAAAATTTGAGTTTTTGTCATCCGATGGGATAATATGATCAGAAAAACGCACTGTCAGCATCGGGCAAAATACTTCACCAGCGGGGCTAAGAAATCCAGAGCTCTTACTTTCTTTTATTAGCGCAAAAAAAAAAAATAAAAAAAAAAAATAAAAAAAATGGAAGGCGTCTTCGAGTACTTCCAAGATTCAATATCTGACTATGAATGGTCGTCTCAATCCGAAATACTCGGAGGAGAAGTGTATCGGAGAACCATTGCGCGATGCTCCGATTCGTCTGGCCTGGTTTGTGCATCGCCACTCCCTATACCTATACGAAACTTCATCGAAGAGGATAAATGTAAAGAAACGTCATAAAACCACGAAGCTGCAGGGATGTGTTACGGCCCGATAAAAATATTTCTAGCGAGGTTTGTTTTTGTCGCCAGGATATCTGTCGCTGGCTCTCGCACCCTCCGCGGTCCCTCTCGGGTACACGCTATTTCGCTTGCTCTCTGCACCCTCCTCGTCGTTGCCCCCGCAATCCGTGGGACGATTCAATTTCCGGATGAGAGGAAGAGCCGAGTCGGAGGGAACACATTGCGCGTGGCTGACTCCACCCTCGGACTCTCGTCCGGATCTCCGATCCTCGGTTGCGTACACAAAAGCCTCGGTATTACGTGATCTCTCATGCTCGATTTAATTAATTCGCAATATTGCACGGACATTCGAGAATCTGTTCGTCGCCCCTGAGAGGACGTAACAAAATTATTGGTACAAAACGGAGCTTTCGATATGCTGGAAAATTGACGATGTACAGGGACGATGGACAGTTTTTTTTTTTTTTACTTCATTATTTTTAATGAAAATCTTTATACTCTCGAAAGCTTCGGCGTTATGAAACTCGTTCGGGTCGTGCCTATTTTATCCTAGGATTTTCCATTTAATTTTTTTGTCCATTCGATGACAACCTATCGATCGGGTCGCGAAGCTTGAAATTTCAAAACTCACGGGTTTTTTCCCATTTATTTCCTCCTTTTTGACGGGCGTTGTCGGCCGTCAGGAATGGATGGGTCTAGGTAAATGAGTTAGAATTCTCAACGCACGACCAGACAGTGAGGTTTGTTTACACAAAAATCGGTGCTCACTTTCGTTGCGGAATTTTTATTCGACCGGTGAACGTGGTGCGAAACATGTTAACATGAACATGTTCTTCGTTTCTTTCGCAACTATGGCGCTATACTCGTGAAAATTACTCTATAATAATTGTTTTTAACTATTATAAATGCTGAATGCTGGGACACCCTTCTTGCCGTAATTTTCCGATGATTGTCGATACTTTATTCGACACTATCCTAGAAGAAATTTTAGACCATTATATCAGAACCCGATGAGGTCTTTTCTGGGTTTTTTCAGGACCATAGAGTTGTAAAAATTCCACCGCGGATAAGGTCGATTTTAATTAAGGTCGATTTTGGTTGAGGTTGATTTTAATTAAGGTCGATTTTTTGCAGTATTCCTACAATCTTCTAGTGGCCCTAGAGCTGGACATTCCAGGATGAATTGGGCCTAAAGCACTCGAATCATAGACCTCATCGTTACTCTGCAGTCATTCATACTCCATTCTCCAAGTACCATCAGTATACAAAAATGTTACTCTCTGATCAACAAACTTTTATAAAAGCTGATCTTCTCCTACGATAAACAAAACAAGGATTGTATCTTTCTCGTCCAATTTCTCGTTTCCTGGGTGGAAAGTCCACTGTAGTGGTTACCCTTCGCTGTTGACGGATCTTCGAACTCAGCAGAGCACTTATCAGGGGAGCTCGAAACAAGTAGGAAAAGAGGGTTTGAAGCGATGCGCAAGCATCAGCTGGGACGTTAAATCCGGTGAGGGGAATTCCATCAAAATTGCTTGTAAAATTCGCCTTCTGCAAGCGCGTCACACAGACGGAGTAGGATAGGTCTTCGTGATGTCATAATGGTCCCGCGACAGGGCTTTCCTCCTTTGCCGTTAAGACGACCCGACGCGGCTACTTGGGCGCTTCGTTCCGGCGGTTCCACCCTGCCGCCACTCGTGCCCCATTGTCATCCTCAACGTCTAAGCGCATTTGACGACGGCTTTTAAGATTTCACAACTCTCCGTCACCGTTGGTATCCCTCTCACCCATATTAGAATCAGCACCTCTCACCGACACTTATGCCGAACAGGAGGGAAAGACGGTACTCATCAAAATTTTATAGGTTTGTTGTTTTTATTTCAACGTCGCATAAACTGCTATGGTTAGTTGGGACGGGACCTACTCTCTTTCGTTTAGTGGATACCAAACCACTGTGGGAGTTACTCAGTGTGAGTGAACGTTAACTGTGACTGTTACCAACTCCCAAAAGGGTGTCTTTAACAGTCGGCCTTTTAGGTTTGCTTCACGCCTTTTAAGATTTCACAAGTCTCCGTCACCGTCGGTATCTCCTTTACCTACTCTGAGAGAAGGATTTAGTAAATATGATTATATCGCTTGGGAGATATTACCATAGCACATAGTAGTAGGAAACTAGTGTGCCACCTATGACAGGAAGTACCGGATTTAAGGTAAGGTAGATATTATGGTAAAAATTCTTGGAAAATCTGGGACTTTCTGCCATAAGTGGCACCCCAGTTGTGATCTACCATGAGCTATGGTAATTTTTCTTGTATCCTTCTCCCAGTACATATTAGAATCAACACCTTTCGCCGACACTTATGCCGAACAGGAAGGAATTACGATACTCATCCAAATTTTACATATTATTTGTTTCCTGTTATTGTAAATTAACGTCGCATCAACTGCTGCGGTTATTCGAGACGGAACCTACGATCTTTCGTTCAGTGGAATCCAAACCACTGTCGGAGTTAGTCATCACGTTTGTTTGGCTGTAAACATTGCACCTCAACCGACATATGTCTCGCAAAACCTACGACAGTTGCCACGAGTTTCGTCGTGTCGGACCCAAAACTTTCCAACACTTTGATTTCCAAGCTGCCTTTCAGCCACGAGACCAAAGTCCGTCCAGAGACCGGCACGTCCAAAATTGTTCCCTTAAGGTTGGCCACCTCAGCCTTCCGTCCGAGCAAAGTCAATGTCGCGTACGGACGGACACACGATGACTTGAAACCGGGGATAAAAATAATGCTGGCAGCAGCATCCGCCGCCGTCGTAGCTGGCATCCCGAAAGATTCGCTGAGCTACGTAGCCGCGCGGATGGACCGCTGCGGAAAGACGCAGAATGTTCGCGGCCAGTGTCGGCTCTGCCCGTCCAACTGCAATGGCCAAATAATTCGAGAGTCCAATCGCGTCTCCGTCGAATTCCCGAAGTCGTTTTTAACTGCTGGATAAGATGTCCTCTTATTTTTGCACGAATCGCTGGCATTCTCTGCTCGATTTCGGCTGCTGTTGCCGTCGCTGCTCCTGTCGTTTCTCGTTTCGCGATTGCACGAGCGGCGCGGAACGACACGACGACAGATTCGACTACGTTGAATATTTACCACTCGTTCAGCAGGTAAGCTTTGCGCCGAAGCTTACTCTGCTTGCTTGTTGTCTTTCGTTATAATTAACGTTAAAGTGACACGGGATTCTGTCGTTCTGTCACTGCAGCACACCGATCGCTCCCAGATCGCCAATTTACCCAACTCGATCGATACGAAAGCGCACCTTCGGTGGGGCGAACCAGATTACCCCGACAATGCGAGCAATGACGGTTATCGCCACATTTACATATCGAACATAACAAACGGCTGCTCATTTGGTGTAATATCATTGATTACAATCATATCAATGGTTGTAATATTGATTACAACCATGTCAATGGTTGCAATATCGATTGCAACTATGTTTTCGACCGGAAGTGACCTCTTACCCGAAATTCGTCACTTCCGGTTTGAAAATCTCGTTTTTCGAGCGGAAATAACGCCATACCGGAAAATATCGTTCTCCGACCGGAAATACGTCAGGCTACAAAGCCTCTCGATATCTCGGCTTGACGAATGAAGCAGCTCCTTCGACGATTTATTACGGAAACAGCATACGGTCTGCTGAACTATTCAGCAGACCGCTGAAAAAAAAGCTGGCTGGCTGGCGATAAAGTTTCGTTCCTCATATTCTTTTTTTTTTTTTTTTTTTTTTTTTTGTCAAACAATTAAGATCGAGCGTAATCGGAATGCGATCTTATCCGATATGGACACGAAGATATCTTTCAGCGATTCGGAGCACAGGTGTCCCAGGCCACGGAGACACTCTCGCCTCCGCCGGATTCGCTCCTTGCTCTTTCCACTCAACCGCGATAACGATACATTATATATCTATATACACATGCTGCTTTGATCGCGAGAGCAAGCCTGAGCGGTTCGATTATCGAGAGTGCCTGATCGAGGAGCTTGTATTATATATGCACGCCGGAGATACGACAGCCGATGCGATGCGTAGGCAGGCTTTAATGGACGTGGGCTGCAAGCAACACCGCAACACCGGAGCTTGCACGGTTACTTTCTCGTACACTTATCGAACAAACACGTGGATATGCGGCGGAAAGACCGGGTGTATACCTGTCACGTTGTGCACTTACCGGCCCAGACAATGCTGATGCACTCTGCGCCCCTTCCCTCGAGACGCGGCCTGGCTCACACAGACGAGAGGTCTCTGTACCTTTCCTCTTTCGTGTGTAGGTTTAGAAGAGAAAAGAAAAAAAAATTGTAAATATATATATATATATATATATATATATATATAAAGAGCAGAGGTTATAGAGGAGGTGAATGAAAGTAGGTGATGGACGGGAACGTAAGCGAAATGGCGTTGAACTGCTGGAAGACGAGGCGCGGAACTTGGCATTCTTCCGCGGCTGTCTATATCCATACGGTAATACGGTGATGCGTTCTTAAGCCGGGGTGGGGCGAGTCGGAATAGTTAAGCCTTGACACATTGTTGAAGAGTTCGCTGGAAATAAAATACCAGCCTATTAACGTTGTGTGACGTTGCGATGACGTTACATCGGTAGATTCGTTGGAAGAACGGCGTTGGATCTTGGAAATATGAATGTCGTTGTTGGCGCTAAGGAAAACCGCGGATTTCGGTTGTTTCGGGCGAATCGAACGTTCGCCAACGCATTTGAATTTTTCTGTATTTAAATACTGTATTTGAGTACTGGTCAAGAGAAATCTGTCAATAAACAAATTATCAAACTGGAAAATGATATCCGGTACAATTTACCTTGAACGTTCTTCCAAAATGTTGCGCAAGTTTTTGTTTCAGATATGCATTTTTTGGCAATGTGTGCTTTTTTTTTTTTAACGAAAGTCAAACTAAAACCGGGCAAAAATGATTGGAAAGCAATCATTTTTGCACGGTTTTTGTTCTGTCATAAAAAATTCTTTAATTACGAGCTATTTCGAAAACGAATAATTTTCGAAATTGAAAATTCTTCCATCATCTCTAATGAGCCCGTGATTTTGCCATTTAATTATGCAAATAACTGTGCTTATGGCAAATCAGCATGAACAATCTAATAAAAAAATCTACCAATACTAATACTCCCCTGTCTCCGCGCGTCTCGCCTTTTCTCGTTCTATTCCTAGCGATGCGAAGCTTTTCTATTTTCCCTTCTGCCGCGGCTGCTGCTACCGGTTAATAAATCGTAGATATTGTCGTAACTCGCGTTATTGTTCGGAATATTAATTCAAATTTAATGGTTCCGGTTTTATATTTCATTCCAATTTCTTTCCTCGTTGTTTCAGGTCGAAGCGGGCGACGTTATTATCAGGGTAAACGAGGTCGACGTCAACCGATTCACCACCAAGGAAGGTAGGCTAATTACTTGTCCATCACACTGCCGCTATTAGAGTTAAGATTTATTAACGAGAATTTGAACATTGCTCTAGGTATTCGTCTCTCGTGGGAGAAATATCTCGGGATCATTCTTGCGAATATTGCATACCGATTTATGCAATTTTATAACGGGCGCTCCTCTTTTCCTACTTTGGTTACCAAATCACAGGAATAATTCTTTATTTTTATTTTTTCGAACCTTTACAGTAATTCACAGTTGGCGATGCATCGTTTTTGCAAAAAAGAATATGACTTGTGTTGGTTGGAATTTTTCTCGATCACCGATCGATGACGCATCGTCGTCGACATCCATGATATTTCTCCTTTTCAACTCCCGACTGCATGCTAGGGCAAAAAGACGTGAGTTATGCGTTTCACTCTGATGACGCTTATTTGCGTCTTTTCTAAGGCGCCAGTGATTGCACTTTTAAAATAAATGTAATCTTAATTTACCGAACTCCAAGTTTTAGTGCAAGGAAAATTAATGGACTTTTACAGTGAAATGACTTACTATTTATTATTGGATTTAAAGTACTTTTACAATAAAAGTAAAGTAAATGATTAAGAGTGAAATATTTCTAAAGTTTTTATAGTGCACGTTAATGATTTATCACAGTTGTACATTAAATTTCATATGTCTGCCAAAACGAGCAAAAAAATTACTTAACAACATTTTGCATACCGATTCTATACGCCTGGATCTTTGCTTGTCGCAATATATTTCTAAACTAACGTGAGAACTCACGCGAATAAACAACGTTTACATAAACTAGACCATAGTTCGCGGTGTCACTTCGATTAACCAATCAGAATGTCGTCAAAAAGAGTAACAATAATCCATCACGACATCGTATTCATCGTGGCGCGTGACGCAATATGTACTTTGAAAAGTGTGAAATAAAAATAATTTTATGAAAATCAAAAAACTTCCGTCTGGGAAAACGTAAAAAAAAAATAAACAAAAAAGTACAAAATAACAAATAATTCGCACATCATAGTCGGGAGATTTCTACGTCATTAAAATATATGGAAATATATACGCATATGATATGCGAATTATTTGTCACTTCACACTTTTTTGTTCATTCTTTTTTTTCAATCTTTTTCCAGTCGGGAGTTTTTTTTTGCACTACTCGGCTCGCTTCAAGGACCGATTGATCAGCGCCTCTGTACGCCCCTGATCGCATTATGTACAAGACTTTCATTGATCGTAATTCATCTCGCCGTTCCGATAACGAAAAGCGATTCCGTGGCAATTTGCCAATCGCGAGAAACCCTCTCGTCGTTCGCCGATCAGAAGTCTCGTTGCGGCTGTGAGAAACTCGCGTGCGATTTCGCGAAGGAGGACCGGTCGTCGCCGTAACTGCAGGACGTCCCGCTGAATTTATTCGTCCATAAATGATGTTTTGTCGAGTCCATTAATGATCTCGGTTTCCTCGCTGCTAAATTTATCACGTCGAGCAACCGAAGCGACGGAACAATTTTTCCCAATACACTCTTTATTGCATATTTATAAACGCCCCCTGTGCTCTTGTTCCCAATACATATTTATCTTTTTCTATGTAAAAGAAACAACGTTAACACTTTGAAGTATTCATTTTATTCTATTTTATTTTTTTATGTACGAAGTTTTAAAAACGTCGATTGGTTATTGATGCATTTTTTGTATTCAAAGAGGTGCATCATCTGTGATAAACCGTGCTTCAAACGCCATCTAAGTTCGAGAGAGGGATGAGAGAGATTACAAACACTTTCCGATGGAATAAAAATCTGAAAAAAATCGGGCATATCGAAGGTGCTGAAAAGATTGTTTTAGCATAATTGTATGCAATATATGAATGGTCGGCGCTTGATCGTAACTTAAGAACGATTCGTTCGTTCGTCGAGAGACACTTTGTCAAATTACCAATGTGATCTTGAAATAAGCATTAATCGGGATATTCATTTCTGTTCATTTATTTATTATCATTCACCAGTTATTTATGACTTATCAGTCATTTATAAATTATGAGTAGTTATGACATTGGTTATGACGTTACCCACTCGACTCACTCGAGCCGCTCGTTTTCCGATGTTGTTTCATGTGGTTTGCGGTTAGTCGCTTAGTTCCGACCCTTTTCGTATTTTTTTCTTTTTTTTTTTCCCGAACCGATCGATGTCTCTAAAAATTGGTGGAAACCGATCGCGCAACGAGAACCGCAACGGCGCGTTCGAGGATGGCTATAGAAATCGAACTGGATAACACTAAGGAGAACAGAATCTGTGAGCCGGAAGTAAACGATTTATCGCTTCACGCTTGTGCCGCTTTGACTATCCTTGCCTCTAGTTTTTGCGTCTGACGTTAACCTACATTAAGCTTCGCTATCTTTATGTAATCGCTCGAAAGTCCGAAACAGTTTCGGGAAGACTCACGTGAATTTACGGAATTTATTTGCTCCCCAACTCGATCATTTTTCGCTAAGGCGTTTGAGTTACGATATGTGCGCTGAAAAAGAAAATCGGTTGAACCGACTGAAAATTGGGGCAGGGACGTTCACATACATCGCTGGTCGAAAATAGTACATTATTACTCCACGATGGCGAAAAAGTGTTTCGCAGGAGGGATGTACGAAATTTTTCATCACAAGGTGCGAAAATGGCGGTTTTGCGCACGCGAGGCGGGCGGAAAAGTGGCCATTTCCGCACCGAGTCATGAAAATGTTTATTTGGACGTCCCTGCCCGAATCTTTGGTGAATGTAATCGTATTTTTTTTATCGGTGTGGAACGACTCTGTAAGGATTTATGGAAGTTGCAATGAGCGATGGACTTCCTCAAAAAAATTATATAGATCCAAATTTTAGCCGTTCGGTCAACACCACACCGAGAAAGGAGTTCATTTGTGCTAAAAAATTTGTTGATGCACACAGCTAAATAAATACTCAATTATCGTTAACAAATTTTTATCCAGCTGACTAAAATTTAATTCCCCCAAAAAAAACTGTTCAACAATTTAGTCATAAAAAACATTGTTTGACTCGACTGAAATTAGTTCATTCAATAAATTGATATTTATTTCATCATATCCGACGAAGGTTTGTCGACATAAAATAAACTTCGCGACCATTTATGAAAAAAAACGACTCACGTTTACTGTTCGATTTGCCAAAAATGTTATTTCTCAACTCAAACATCAATTTTTTTCGAAAATAATCGATGACGGGACAACGACGGGAAGCCAGAGAAAATTTTACACAGTAATTGGAAAAAAATTCATAGAGGAGTAACTCGGTCTTAACTGGTTCCTGAATAGCGGGAGATTTTTATTTGTACATAGACTATCGATTATTGCCAGTCCATTTTCCGAGATGGCGCTCCGCTGCTGTCGTTATTTAATCACTTTACCGATAAAAAAAACTCCTTAAACACGTTCTTCACTTACCACCCGCTCATAAAACTCGCCCACGAACAGGCAAACTTTTTTTCACGCTCCAGACTCCAAACCTTTTTTTTTTTTTTTTTAATGGACACCCGAGTAATTCTTCTTGACGAGTTTGAATGAAAAGTCGGCCGAGCGTGCGGCACCACCATCGCTGAATAACCGAGTGCATCGATCGCTCGGTGCCCAATGCCGATAAAGCATTTCTGCACTACAGATAAGCGATAACTGTGGCGCCAACCCACACATCGGCCCATCACTGACATTCCGAAAGACAAGCTCAGCCGTATTGTGTTGACCCAGAGACACAAAGCCAGCCGAGTCGCGTCTGAATAATCATCCTACGTGTGTGCAGAGTGATTCAGAAACTCGGTATCTCGTTCCATCTCAACACGAATTTATTCTCGGTAATGCATCAGGGTTGATTTTTTTTTTTAGAGATCCCAATGACGTGATTTTTTTTTATTCACTTCTATTTTACCTGCATTTATATTGAGTTTTTTTGTTCCTGGGCAATAATTAATCCGCTCTGGTGTCGATACAATCAACGCGATAAACGTTCATTTTTGCAGCCGAAAATAGGCGAATAATTACATTACATTGGTCAAATCTCTCGAGCCTCATTGCCTTATTTCTTTGGATTCTTTTAGTACATTTTTTTTGTTTCCAATGGATGTTTCCAAAATTTTCTATCCGCGTGAATTTTTAAATTAAACAAACATTATTTTACCCATATTTATATTGTATTTATTTTTGTTCCTGGGCAATAATTAATCCGCTCTGGTGTCGATAAAATTGATTTTATCGCCGGCGTTTTTGATTGAACGCGATAATCGTAAATTTGTACGGCAAATAAAAAAATGAATAATTGCATTACATTGATTAAATCTCTCGAGCCCCATGCTTTATTTCTTTAAGTTTTTTGTTAGTTTTTTACGCCAGACCTTGATAACGAGATCACCTCGGGATGATCGAACCTTGACCGGTATAAAGTATGCACAAACGAGAGCGCTCACCGAGCCTCGAAATTTCTGTCTCGGTTGGAAGGGTAAACTCGTTCTTCCCGCGATTCCCGGATGCTTTCACAGATATCCGCGAATGATTTCGCTTCGAGCCGGTGAATTTTTTATTTTACGACCGAACTACGAAGACTTTACTCTCACGGAGTTTACTATTCCGCAAAACTCATCCCATCTGTACACTTCAAGTTGAACTCGTAGGAAACTCGTTTTCCACACATGGGTCTGTAGCATAATATCGCGAGGCAGCACGAGTCAGGCAGCTCGGTATTATGGTACAGGATTCCAGCGAGAGCGGGAGAGACGGGTAATAAGGGTCGGCGGGCAATGCGGGTCAGCCATTTTTTTTTTTACTAACGGCTTAGAAGTGATATAAAAAATAGTCGTGGAAAATTGCACATTCAATTCGAGAGTGAAAAAAAAAAAAAAACACAAAGTTCTTACAACTTTACCTGAAAACGGAGCTAAACATATGAGAAAAGTATTTTTTTTTTCTGACCATGAAGTTAAGTATCTTATGTCAATTTATACATACATTTTTTTTTATTAACGATTAATTTTATTATAAACCATTCGGTTTTGATTGGTTTCGGGTCGGAATAAAGTCATATCGCAAATATGCAATGCTTGTGCAAATTTAGGTAAAATGAAAAGTCTCTGGGAATCGCGGTGGAAAAGTTGGGAAAAAAAGGAAACATCGCGTACACATGTATTCAAAATTTGGCAATAGTTAATTAGATAGTTGATAGAAAAATATCATTATTTGAAGAGTCACCGTGAATTTAAATCGCTGATCGTAAAAATTGTCAGGTCCTTCTACGATTTATTTATAAATTTTTCCATCGCGTTATTGTAACTAAACAAAAAGCGCAACTTTTATAGTTGGCGAAATATCGACGCACACCGGGTGTGCATTTAGTCCGATACGTGAATATTTAGCGAACAAATGGGGATCGTATTGCTAATCCATATTCCCGGATAATTCCAGTCATCCGGTTTTGCGCAACTTATTTATCGAATAATCTCAAAGTATCGATTAATAAATTATTATACAATGGATTGAGCAAAAAAGTTTGGAAAATTTTTTATTCCTAATGGTTATAAATATCCGGATTTTTCTACGACCAATCGTACTTAATTATTTTCAGTAACAATAATAATTAAAAAAAGAAAGCAAAACCCACTTTTTCAAAACGAATGCACAATTCGTTAAAAAGT